>BSBN01001554.1:0-725067 GCA_027924645.1 Cunninghamia lanceolata | reverse complement strand
GCAGTCAATAGCCTGATGGCAACGTTTTCTTGGGTTATATGATGAACACCACATAGAGAAGCTACATCTCTAATGTGCTCAATTGGGGTAGTTTGATTCTCCCCTGTGAAATAGGGTAGACTCTTCAAAGCTGCCACGGGTATGTTGTCATGTACTCTTAAGTTCAATGGGATGCCCCCATCAATAGCCACAAATGGCTGAATTTTTGCCATTGGAACATCTAGAGGTAGGTTTGCTTGAGCTGGTACAGGAACTATAGGTGCAACTGGCCTGAAACTTGGTGGAGTTGATTGTACTTTTTTAGAAACTGGAGTCCTTACCATAGCTCTACTCTATCTTCTAGGTGGAGATGGCTGCAAATAATCAAATGAGCTTGAACTCTGAATTTGAATTTTTCTCATAAAATGTGACAGCAACACTGATCTACTTGTCCTTCCTTAGTATGAGTCGCCAGATATGCCTAAAATTGCCTCTTAAAAGACTAATAATGCTGGTAGCATATCATAACCAGCAAAAATGATTGTTAAGTCCCACTGGGCATGTCATAAACTGTTGTCTCTCACATTTACACCCTAGCTGTAGTTGTAAAACTTCAGCAATCTGGAGAAACATGGGAATGATCTCGAAGTGTGGGACCTTGCGAAATGAGATCAGACCTCCGGAGAAGGCCGACTTCCTTGACTGGTTATCACCTAAAACTACTAAATCTTCAGAGGAAAAGTGAGAAGGAATGCTTTTAAATGAAATATGAAACTAGAAAACTTGAAAGTAAGGGTGATGCACCAGACTAATTAAAAGAAAACTTCATAGAACTGAGAAAAAGCACAACATAACCAGATATAGCAAGTAGATATACACAGATTAGATGATTCTAGTAGAGGTAAGAAGCAATATGATTGAGAGGAACAAAGATGTTCACAGACAGTCATACATAGATTTACACTAAACTAAAACTTAGTAAAAGAGGTAAGATAACTTGCATATATTCAATAGGAAGGCATAGTTACAGTATCAGAAAAGCTCTGTTTGGAAACAGAAAGGCTGAAAGATGAAAAAATTTCCAACCCTAATTACATTTCATCCAATGTATATATAGCATTTCAAATGACCTAAGTCGGTTACAATAAATTCGCCCCATGGGCTGTATCAGAAAAATATCTGCCTGAAGGGACGTCCACCTGTAAGGAGTTATGGAACAAAAGATATGGAACTAGTGCAGATGGAAGATATTTCTGGTCTTTAATGTAAGTTGCTGAATCATCAATCTGTACCCATAAATGCCACAAATATCTATATTTGCATATCTCAAATTGGTCGCTAAAACATCCAGTCGATTGAACATGCAAATCCAGATCCAAAATTTGAAAGTGAGAATATCCTACTCAGAGCCTGCCAAATGAAAGAGGAGGCAAAGATAGGCACTTTTGCCTTTTGAAGCATGTCAAAATTCACCAGAATGAGGGAGATACAGGTAGTCAAAGATTTGGTCAACTGTGTGTATATCGCTTTGCATATTTGTGCTTGTATATCGCTGTATTTTGCAATTGCATATACAAGCGCTCTTGTACTTGACTGTTGGATTCACTTATGCCTTTATGCAATTTCCCTCCTTTCACATATGCATTTGCCTTCGTATTACCTTTTACATCTGCCGCCCCTGCCATGTGGCACCACCTGATTCACCGCCACATTGAAGCTGGGACCCATCGCTAAAAAATTGCATCCCCTATCGGCTATCGGAAAGACCCTTGCATGAGCCGACAATACATATTGTCTTGTCGATAATCCTTGTACATTCTCCTTTTATATCTGATTGTATATGCCAACATACAATCACTTCAACATGCAAACTGCGGACTCAACGCTGAATATGCCAAATTTGATTTTCAAGTCAGGTCCGCCTTGTATATCTAATTGTATTTGACCTTTGTATACCACATATACAATGCAAAATATACAAAGGAAAAACTGCATACAAACCACTTGCATGCAAACACTTCATTTCGGTGTATACAAAATCCTTTGTATATCTGTTTGTATATGCAAACATACAATCGCTTATATACATACAATGCATGAACCTCAAAAGATCATTAACCATTTTGTAACTTTGCAACAGGTTCAGCTTGTATCACTTCTTCTTTGTATTTCGGCATATACAATCACTTCTACATACAACCCGTGGACCCCAAAATGACCATCCACTGCATTTGATTCCCCAGTCGGATCCGCCTTGTATGTTTTCCCTTTGTATATTTCATTTGTGTATCGCAATATACAAAGCGAAAATACAAGTAAAATTGTATACAATCACTTATACATTGCAGCTCGCGATTTGGCATATACAATGTAACCTTTATATATTTCGTTGTATATGACCCTTTGTATGTCCAAACATACAATGCGAAATATACAAAGGAAAATTGCACACAAACCTTGCATTAAAACATGCATTTGAACTTGTAACTGCTCCTTGTATGTGCACTTGCATATTGCCTTTTGTATATGCTCTTGGTGGGCCCAGGCTTTGTATCTCTTTGTTTGTATATAGACTTTGCATCTTTTCCTTGTATCTGTTCTTTGCATATTGAAATTCATCGGCCATCGGGGAAGAGCTTGATTTGGGCTGCCAATGCACTTTGTCACACCGATAGAAAAACCCCTTGTATGTCTGCCTTTGCATATTTCATTTGTATATGCGACTTGTATATCCAATATACAATGCGATCATACAAGGCCGATATACAAAGAAACATGCAATGTATATGCAAATAAAATGACTAAGTACAAAACTGGGAATTTTCTGCGATGGAAAATACTTGGAGACAAAAGGTTTCTGAGTTTTTTTGAGTTTTCTGCAAGGGTTCTTTAGGCAAGATTTTGGGATTTTTGGCAAGACATACCCTGAGTACTTGAAGGATTTAAGCCTTGTAGGGTCATTTTCCAAAGGATTTTCAAGGTGAACTATTCAACTCTGGACAAAGGAAAATAGGTCAACAATACATCGGTAACATACAAAGTATGTATACAAAGCCATCTAGGCATACAAAAAATGTCCCAAAAACTAGTTTCCTATGGACTTTTATGAAATAATTGGCGGCCCTTGCTTGATCGTGAAGATGGAGAGCCAATCTGTGAGTTATCCTTTCTTTGTCATTGAGTAGACCTCTTCGACAGAAGTTCATCTAGATCCACTTGTTAATGCAATCAAACAATATGCACATTACTATAGAAAATGTACATGAAATATATAACATCACATATGTAATTGATCACTTACCGCCATTTGATGATCACTCTCCATCATCTTGTTTCGAGCTTCTTTGTTTGTAGTTGGGCGGGCTGGAGTTGTGACTTCATGTGAGAAGAATCAAGAAGCAAAATTGACTAAACATAAATATCATTTATGTACATCAAATGACATGAGATAAAATAAGAAATGCAAAATTATGACATTTTCATGTTATTGGCTCATACCTCAGTCAAAGGATTTGAAGACATCATGGCTGTAGCAATGCCTATATGCATTCACTCTCGAAGATGAGGAGGAGTCTCCACATTCAGCATCTGAAAATCAAGTTCAAGATTATTTGACCAAAATAAATACATAACATTATTTTAAAAATGCATAATGATTAGAAATGGTTAAATTTACCTCAGTAAAAGTGGTGGATTTGCGTCTAGGGGACCAAGGAAACCGTGGAGGTGTCAGTGACTGTTGAAATCATCAAATTGTCACAAAATAATATTACCATTGACATATCTATAATAATTACGATCATGTGATAAATTACGTACCTACTGACTTGACCTCTCACAACCTGCCAATGGATGGTTAATAGAGACAGGATGAAGACTCTGAGCCTGGAATTTCATTGCGTAGACAGTTACATACATTATTTTTGACTTATAATATAGATAGTCATATAAAATTAATTACAAATTTCAAATAAAAATTTATTAAATCAAGATGAAACTTGTAAAAAATTACCTAAGAGTCAATACCAAATGTATGTTGTAAGATATTGTCACTGAGAACAAGATCATCCAATATGGATGCCTCCATCAATGGATGTTGCCCCTATGTCGTAGCATCCTGCCGAGAGTCATGCCGTGCGTCCTGCGTCTCATAATCACATAGGTTCCCACATGAATTGCACAAATGTGGGGACACATGACACCTACTTCTCTCACCCTCATCGACCTGAGTAAGATCATCGGCATGCTATCATAGAGTTTGGGTGAGAGTAGTCAATGAATGTACTATCTCCACCTCAACACTCTCCTTCAAAGTCGAAGGGAGTGACCTACGTTTTGGCCTCAACAGGGGTACATGTACACGGTTTTCATCTCACCGAGGCCCAACTCTATCTTGGGTAGAGCCACCACCTCTACCCTGGAACTCACGAATGTTAAAATAATTAGGAATCTTCTTGAGGATGAACTCACAATGGAGTTTCCTCAAGAAATATTGTGGTACCTCATCATTGTTGCATGGGAACTCATCGAAGACCATGTACCATATATCCCAAAAGTTTTGGGATATTTCTTCATTCCTACACCAATGAATAGGAAACCATTTGCAAATTTTTTCTAATATTTGGCCGGTTTTGGGATTAATAAAGTGTGCACATAATTGAGATTTTATAATTTTTTCATTCTTCACTTGTTCATGTTGCAAGTATAGGCCTAACATGTGTTGTAATTGATGTCAACATACTCCTGTTACATTAATGATAATGATTGGATTAGCTGTGTGCTGTGGATATTGAGAAAATTAGTCTTAATCAGGAACAATGAAGATCAGTAATGACAATAAGACAAAAATCCAAGATAGGAAGAGGATCAGAGGATGTGGATTAAAGGGTTTGTAGATATGTGTCTTGAGGTGATCTAGTAGAGATTTCAGAGGTCTGCATGAAGATATGAAGAACTTGTGGATGCTCAAGTAAAACTAGTTCCGGTAGGTGTTCAGAGGTAACAGAGTGACATAGACAGGTCCGGTGAGATCTAGAAGTACAGTTTCCTACTTTGCAGATTTGAACCAGTGTTGAGAAAGTCCTGGTGATGTGTCAACTTGATTGGTTCATGAATTGAAGGTCCAAAAGAATCCATTGTTTGGTGACAGTGGTGACAGACTGTGTTCTTGAGGCTCCGGATGAAACAGAGAAGGATTTCAGTGTGCAGATGAAGTGTGAATGTTCTTGGTGATTCAGGAAACCTTGTGAATGACTTTGTATTGTGTCCAGTGTGTGTTAGTGGTCCATATTGGAGTTGGAGCTCGATATTGAAGAATAACCTCCGGATGATGATGTTCTTCCCGAGACTAGCCGACCGGATAAGTTTCACACCTTGTGGATGTTCTGGTAGATGTTTGCCGACTTAGATGATTATTCCTAAGTTGATGTCTTGTATAAATAAGGGGTTGCAAAGTCATTTCAAATGTGTTCTTGGAGTGATGAGTGAGTGGTAGCAAGGAGGAGAGCGAAAGGTAGAGAAGAAGTATTGGGCTTAAATGGAACTGATTCAAGCATGGTGAAGATGCTATTTTCTAGTTCAAGTAGGTGATACTTATTTCTTTGTAGACAGTGTGTCTCTTGTAGGCAGTGAGCCTCTTGTGAGTAGTGTGCTCAGGTAGTGAGCCCTAATTGGCATGTGCCATTTTGTTCTTTCTATTCTTCTAACAAAGAATACAATCTTGGGTTAATCACCCTGTGGTTTTTCCCTTAACTGAGTTTTCCACGTCAAAATCTTGGTGTCTCATGTGTTGATATGTTTCTGCTCTTAATTTGTTGCATTGTGTTTTCATGATTAATTTATTATAAGACTACTAATTGCAAAGTGGAATTAAGTGTTTAAATTGAGAGAAAGTTTTGCACAACTGATTCACCCCCCCTCTCAATTGTGTTCCCTAAGTCTAACAATTGGTATCAAAGCTAAGTTCCTCTAAAAAGAGCTTAACCGCTTGAGGAGATCCAGGATGTCATCTTACAAGAAGGATAGTCCAAAGTTTGATGGAACCAATTTTAATCTCTAGAAAGGTTGCATGAAATGTCACTTGAGATGTATGGGAGTGGCGTACTGGACCATGGTTACAACATAGTATGTACCTCCACAGGGTGGTTTGAAAACCCAAAATGAAATCACAGACACTGAAAACAATCTGCGGACTATAGAGGCTCTTCTAAGCACATTATCTGATTCGGAGCTCTCAAATGTTATTGACCTACCAACTGCTTTTGAGATTTGGCAAAAACTGGAACTTCTGCATGAAGGAGACAAGTATGTCAAAAGTGCAAGGTTACAAAGTCTGAAAGGAAAATTTGAAAACCTGAAGATGAGAGAAGATGAAAACATCACTACTTTTATGCCAAGAGTAAATAAGCTTGTTTGTGGAATTAGAAATGCTGGTGGAGTCTTGGATGAAGATGAGATTGTTGGAAAAATTCTCAGATCCCTTTCTGCTTCTTACAAAACCAAGGCTGCTGCCATTGAAGAATTCAGAGCCCATACAACTGTCACATGAGATCAATTGGCTAGAAAATTGGCTGCATTTGAAATGACAGAGTTTGGAGATGACCCCCCCAAGATTGAATCTGCATTCAAAGCCAGTGCCTCTGTTAAAGGTAAACAAAGGTTTGGTCTGGGAGAGAATTCATCAAGGAAGCTGTCATGATATGAAAAAGCAAGAAAATATCTGGAGGAAGAAGAAGTAGAAACTTCTCAACTTGAAGCCCTTATTGCAAAGAGGCTGCCAAGAGGATCTGGTAAGTATGAAGGAAAATTACCTTTTAAGTGTTTTAACTGCAATAAGATTGGTCATTTTGCCTCAAGGTGTCCAGAAAGGTTTTCAAGGCAAAATCCTAACAAGCCAAGGTTCCAAAAGAACTGTTATTATTTACATGAAGATGATGATAATGAAGGAGTAACAGATGATGAATCAGAGATAGGAAACAAATCCAGAAATGAATGGGTGTTCATTGCCATCAAGGAAGAAGATCTAATGTCCTCTATATCTGTCAATCATAAGATTGTGGAAAGAGCTCTGGCTGCCCAAGTTGAAGAAAAGGATGATTAGGTCATTGATAGTGGTTGCTCTCATGATATGATAGGTGACAAAAATAAGTTCATAGATTTGGAAAGGTATGAAGGAGGAGTGGTAAAGTTTGGTGATAATTCTGTTGGTAGAATCAGAGGTAGAGGAACTATTTCTCTTGATGGAAGGAACAAAACTGGTAATGTAGTGTATGTTGAAGGTTTGAAGCACAATCTTCTCAATGTTGGATAGTTGGTAGACAAAGGCTATGATCTCTGGTTCAAGAATGGAAAATGCAAGATCTTTGAAAATTTTGGAACATAGATTGCATCTGGTACTCAAACTAAAGGTAATATCTTTCAATTGGTTGGTACTGGAAAAAGTTGCTTGTTTGTTCAAATTGATCAAAGTTGGTTGTGGCATAGGAGGATGTGTCATGTGAATTTTGATAATATCATCAAAATAAGCAATACTCAGGCTGTAAGAGATCTTCCAAAATTGGTGAAACCTACTAACATCTTGTGCAAAGAATGTCAGTTGGGTAAGCTAAGCAGTGTCACATTCAAAAGTAAGGAACTATCTTCTACTGGATTATTAGATTTAGTTCATACAGATCTTTGTGGTCCGGCAAGAATCAGGAGTATTCAAGGTGATAAATACTTCATGCTACTAATTGATGACTATTCTTGGATGATGTGGGTAACCTTTCTAAAAGAGAAATCATAAGCTCTTGAAAAATTCAAAATATTCAAGGCTATGGTAGAGAATGAAACCAGATTAAAATTGAAGTGTTTGAGGTCTGATAGAGGTGGATAATTCACATCTGGTGATTTCATAGAGTTCTGTGAGAAACATGGAATAAAGAGACAATTGTGTGCTCCTAGGACTCCACAGCAGAATGGAGTGGTGGAGAGAAAAAACTGGACCATCTAGGAAGCTTCTAGGACCATGATGATGGAAGCAAATGTTCCTTAGATCTATTGGAGAGAAGTTGTCAGCACTGCAGTCTATACTCTCAATCGAGTTCAAATCAGAAGCAATACTAGTAAGACTCCTTATGAACTTTTGTTTGGTATCAATCCTACTGTAAGGTATTTCAAAGTTTTTGGTAGCAAATGTTACATTAAAAGAGATGAAGATCTAGGAAAGTTTGATGCTAGAAGTGATGAAGGAATATTCTTGGGTTACTCTACTCAAAGCAAAGCATACCGGTGTTATAACAAGAGACTGAGAAAGATGATAGAAAGTACAAATGTGAAGGTTGATGAAGGAATTGAAAAACCCTCAAGATTCTATGAATATGATGAAGATGATCAGAATGGTGTTCTGACTGAAGGAGCCCAAGCCTCTTCTGAGATTCAGATCCAAATTGATCCAGTAAATCAGGAAGAAGAATAAGTTTGAATGAGCCTGATCAAGAAGCAGAAATGCAAGTAACTCCCAAAGTGCATAGGTATGTAAGACTGAATCACTCTCAAGATCAGATCATAGGTGATAAAAGCAAAGGTGTACAAACAAGAAGGAAAATTGCTCAAAACTCAAATGAGTATTGTCTAATTTCAAAAGTTGAACCTAAGACAGTGAATGAAGCTTGTAATGATGAAAATTGGACTAAAGCAATGGAGGAAGAGTTGATGTAAATTGAGAGAAATCACACTTGGGATCTTGTTCTCAGACCTAGAAACAAAAATGTGATTGGAACCAAATGGGTCTTCCGGAACAAACTAAATGAAGTTGGTGAAGTAATCAGAAATAAAGCCAGATTGGTCTGCAAGGGTTACTTTCAAATAGAAGGAGTTGATTTTGAAGAAACTTTTGCTCCAGTGGCAAGAATTGAAGCAGTCAGATTATTTCTTGCTTTTGCTGCTTTCAAGGATTTCAAGGTATATCAGATGGATGTCAAGTCTGCCTTCCTAAATGGTGACTTGGAAGAAGTATACATTGAGCAACCAAATGGATTTCAGTTATCTGATCATGATGATATGGTCTACAAGTTGAAGAAAGCACTGTATGGACTGAAGCAAGCCCCAAGAGCCTAGTATGAAAGATTGGATAAGCACCTTTTGAAGATTGGTTTCAACAAAAGTACTGTTGAGAGTAATTTGTATTTCAAAATTTATCATGAAAACATCCTAATTGTTGAAGTGTTTGTTGATGATATCATTTTTGGAGGAAGAGATAGTATGTGTAAAACTTTTGCAAATCAAATGAAAAGTGAATTTGAGATGTCCATGCTTGGTGAAATGAATTTCTTTTTGGGTCTGCAAATCACTCAAACAAAGAAAGGAATATTCATTTCTCAAACCAAATATGTGAAAGAATTGTTGAAGAAATTTGGGATGGAAGACTCAAAACCAATGAATACTCCCATGGCAACTGGATATAAATTGAGCAAAGATGATGATTATTTTAAGGCTGATCAGACAAAGTACAGGTCAATGATTGGAGGACTGTTGTATCTTACTCAAACTAGACCAGACATTATGCAGGCTGTTGGTCTTGTTGCTAGATTTCAGGTTGATCCTAGAGAATCTCATGTCATGGCAATCAAGAGGATTTTTAGATATCTAAAAGGGACATTTGAGTATGGTCTGTGGTATCCTAGAGATCATGATTTCTCTCTTCATGCATATATTGATGCAGATTGGGCAGGAGATGTGGATGACCAGAAGAGTACCAGTGGTGGAGCATTCTTTTTGGGGAAGAGATTTGTTTCTTGGCTAAGCAAGAAACAAGAGACAATATCTCTATCTACAACTAAAGTAGAATATATTGCAGCAGTAGGTAGTTGCACTCAAGTTTTATGGATGAAGTAGATGCTAAAAGATATCAAAGTGGAGTATGAAGAACCTATCACAATCTTCTGTGATAACTCAAGTGCTATAAATATATCTAAGAATCCGGTGTTGCATTCAAAGACTAAACACATATCCATTAAGTTTCACTTTTTGAGAGAGCAAGTGAACAAGAATGAAGTCAGGTTGGAGTTTGTGCCTTCCAAGGATCAGATTGCAGACATCTTTACTAAACCTCTACCTAAGGACTCTTTTGAGTATCTCAGGGAGAAGTTAGCGGTTATTGCCCCTCTAGTGATGAACTAAGGTGCATTGAGGTGCATCAGTTCGGTAGATATCACAGTCATATCTTGTGATCTGGATTGATGGGGAGCTACTATTCAGGGGGAGCAACAGGTATGATTCTGAAGTGCTGGAATTGCAAGTATGTGCCCTTTGCCATTGATGTCAAAAGGGGAGAGAAGACATGTGAAAAACAAGTGGTTTCTATTCAAAGGGGGAGCAGTAAAAGGAGAGATGACATGTGAATGGTTGTTGCTAATAGGGGGAGTTGTGACAGTGAGGAGAAGTTCTTGTCTTGATGGTCAAAATAGTTTTTCACATCATATGTTGCCATCAATGACAAAGGGGGAGATTGTTGCAAGTATGGGCCTAACATGTGTTGTCATTGATGTCAACATACTCCTGTTACATTAATGATAGGGATTGGATTAGCTGTGTGCTGAGGATATTGAGAAAATTAGTCTCAATCAGGAACAATGTGTTGGTGTGAACAGGGTTATCACCTAACCGGTTTACCCTAGTGTGGATAATTCATCTTATTTAACTATTTACTAGTTAAATAATATTCACACATCACACATATATCACACATGTTAAGTTGACTTAGTGAGTCTACTAGATGTCTAGTTGTGTCTAGTTGTATCTAGTTGTGTCTAGCTGTGTGTTGAGTTGTTGATAGTTGGAGTGAGTTGTCTTATCCTCCACATGTGCAATTAGCTATCATCCTCTAATTGGCACATGTTTTAGGAATATCTCCACTTTCTACTCCTCCTTCCACTCCACCCTTCTAGCTCTCACCTTGCCTTTATAAGCAAGGTTCTCTTCATATATTAAATCAATCAAACAACAACAATAATCAATCTTTTGCATTCAATGATAGAATAGCATCATTCTTTCATTTGATCTCTCTTGTGATTTCATGAAGTCCTAGATCTTGGGTGGCTCCAATCATAGCCAACTCTAACATGGTATCAGAGCTCTAGGAAGAATCACTTTGTGTTAGTCAATTTTGAGAGATCTTGAGTGTAATTCATGGTGGATCTTGATAGTTGAGTATGCTCTTCTCTTGCATCACATGATGACCTGGAGAATCAGAAAAACTTGATAGAAACATTAGTTTTGTGAGGGTTTCCCTTTTTTCTCTTGTATTGTAGGTGCATTTTGGTGCATGTTGTTGCAAATTAGGCTTCACCATTGCGTCCGGAGCAGCCGAAATAGTCAAGATCACCTTTTGTTTCGTCCAAATCAGACATCGGAGGCAAAATTGACGAGGGTTTCAATTTGGGGCTCTTTGGCATGATTCAGGAGTACCAGCAATTTTAGAGCAGTTTGGCCCAAATCGGACATCGCCATTGCGTCCGGAGCGGCCAAATTAGTATGGATCGACTGTAAAATTGTCTAAATCGGACAAAGTTGAACTGAAAGGCAAATTTTTTTTGCTTTCTGGCCGTAGGGAATCTCTGCAAAAAAATATTCCCTCTACGCAAAGAATATTCAGTCACTGGCGCAGGAGGAATCTTTGGCGCAGGCATCATCAGAATCTCGGCCTTTGACCAGCGGGTAAATCATTTGTTTGCAGTGTAAATATTTTTTCTGTGGAATATTTTTTGTACGCAGGGTACAACCTGTGCAGATTGCAGGTTGCACAGTACAGTTTGCAATAGGCTGGCGCCACCTGGCGCGGGCCCCGCCCAAGATTTACAACCTGTGGACATTATTTCATCGACGGCCATTTCAAAATCAAGATCTCCGGTGGAATGGGTAGTTTATGCTTGATCTAGCAGGCAACCAAGCGTGAGCCAAGCGCGATCAAAGCATTCAGTGGTCATTTAACCACCATCCGTGGATCTTAATCCGATCTCTCGCAGGCTCTCACGTCAGTAGCGGTGGATAATCTTCGTTCAGCATATATCATCTTTGACCAACAGCCTCAGTTAAACCTTCGTGGCCCGGCCACACACATCAACAGTATTAGCGGATCTAGCTTATCTAAACAGCGGATCTCACATCGAAGCAGTGGTCGTTTCAACAGCAACCAAGGGTTTCTTTGGCAGATACAACATCTGCCGCCTTTTCCTTGTCAGTCAACGGCTTCATCCAAAGAGGTCATTTTTTTGAAACTCAAGCGGTTTTCTACAGATTAGGGCGACCACTAAACACAGGCATCGACAGTTTCACTGCCTACCACGGCCATAGATTGAAGCGGTGGGCTCTTTAACTTTTCTGGCGGTGTTCTCCATTTTCGTAGCGGCCAAGTCCACAAACGGCAGGTTCATTACCTTTTCTGGCGGCCTCTTTAAATCTCATTGGCAGCTTCAATCTGCCTCTGAGGATTCAATCAGAGGCTGGAAATTTTCTAAACGAGTCAGTTGTTCCTATCGGAGGATTCCTTGAATCACCGGCCAAATCCCAAATCATCGGCGGTGGCAGCTTTCAAACAAAAATGATCAGTGTCTACTGACGGTCTGTAATCAATCAGATCTTTGCACAACCTTCTGGCAGTCGCATTGTATGTTACCTCCAACTATTGGCGGCCATCATCAAACTTCCAGCGATCTTCTGGTTGCGAATTACATTTCTCGGTGGCATATTCCTCACCGACGGTCTCAACATTTCATAGGCGGCTGTCAATCTCTCGTGGACAACAACGATCGGCAGGTCTCAGTTTTCTCACGCCGTATTTTTTTCTGGCTGGGAAATTTCTCTTCTCGTCGGTTGTTCCTCACTCAACATTCCTTGAGAGGTTTACCACTAGGTCCGGTAGTTTCACAATATCAAGAAGTGATTTTGCTTTAAAACAACCCACAATCCACCTATATCATTGATGGTTTTATACCAGTATAAGGCGGTTTTGCACCTCTGTCCTGCCGGTTTTGGTGCAAATCATCATTTTTTTCAAACATTGCTAGTGGGTGAATAGGGTGGTTTTGACTGAAAAAGGTGCTTTCCAAGGAGGAGGAATTTCTTTTTCTAGCAAAAGGGAATATTCTTAGAATATTCTGCTGACATCAGCACTGTGTCAGCGTCAGGGGCCATTTTTGCCCCTCAAAGCCCTAAACTAGGGCTTTTTTTCATTTTTGCATAACTTTTGCCCACGAAGGTGAAATCGGGCAAACGAGATATTGTCAGAAAGATGATAGAGAGCACTTCACAATGGTGTTAGTAGTTTTCTAAAATTCTGCTACAGGTGACTGCTACAGCAGTTTGAAGACAAATCTTCATTTTCAGCTTCCGAGCTCACAACTTCTTGCCAGGATCTCCGATTTTCATGATTTTTGCGGCATCGGAAAGGTATTCAGGAGCTCTTCAAATCGATCCATGCATTTTTATCAAATTCTACTCCAAGTTTATTTTATTTCATTTGTCAATTTTTTGACTTTTGAGTGATAACTTGGTCATTTTCGCACTTGAGGAAGTGAAACTTGTTTTGAAGGGATCTATTTGCTGTGGTTAATCATTGTGAGCAATTGTAATCTCCTTTGAATTTCAGTTTTAAGAGATTTTCATGCTTTCCCATTCTTGGTCCCTTGAGGACGATTATAAATCGCACTAAGTATAAAGTGCCACAATCTTTCTTTTTTGGGGGGTGATCTCTTTGATTGAGTAACAGGGGGGTGTGCTTGTGTTCTTTTTTGTACTCTTGCATCATGGATTTACACAAACTTCCTCTACTCACACCATATAACTATCATGAGTGGAAAACTAAAATGGAGATTCATTTAAGAAGTTTGAAAATTCATAGAGTAACAATAGGTACAGAAATTGAACCAACTGCAGCTGTAGAAAAGAGAAAGTGGTACAATAGATGTGATCAAGCCTATGGAACACTATGCTTGTCTATCTCTCCTGATCTTCTTTTTCATATTGAATCTTGTAAGACACCTAATGAAGTGTGGACTACCTTAGAAAACCTCTTTGGTAAACAAGATACAATGAGAGGTTTCAAATTGGAGAATGAATTAATTGGTTTGAATCCAACCAACTTTGCAAGTATCCAAGACTTCTTCACAAAACTAAAATCACTTAGATTATAGCTCAAACAATGTGGAATTGAGAAAGAGAACACTCAATTGATTCTTTCAATGCCAAGCTTGGTCCTGACTATTCAATTTTTGTTTCTACCTTCTATGCTACAATGGATGCCCTTGGGAAAGCTTTCACAATGCCTTCACTTGATGAGTTTGCTACATCACTCACAAGGGAGCAAGTTAAGTTAGTACACATGGGCAAATTGAAGTCTCCTAAACCTCAAGCACTTCTTGCTAATCAAGGTTCTAAGGATCAAAAGGCTTCAACTAGCAAAGGCAAGAAACAGAAAAATAAGAATCTCAAGAACAATGAGCAAGCAAAAGAATCAACCAAATCACCTAAGTCCTCATCCTCTCCCAAGGAGGTATCATCTAAGAAGGAGAGACCAAAGTGTGCATATTGCAAGAAACTAGGACATGATGAGCATAAGTGTTATGAGAAGAAAATTGATGAGTTGACTCACATTATTCAAAAGCACAACATCCAAATGCCATCATCATCACCTAGTCCATCCTCTTCTTCGACACCATCATCATCTACACATACAGGGAAAGCAGGCATTGCAAATGGGATAGATAAAGGAAAAGGAAAAGCATTTTTTGCATCAACAAGTCTTCAGTCAGAGAGATGGCTTCTTGATTCAGGGGCTTCTCATCATATGGCATCTTCACAGGGGATGTTCTCTTCATTTGAGTCATGCACTTTGACACCTATCTTAATGGGTAACAATACATACATGCATGCATCTGGAAAAGGGACAATTGATGTTGGAGAGAATACATTCAAAATGTGTTGTGTGTACGTTCATTGACATCCAATCTTCTTTCCATCTACCAGATTACTCATTGTGGTGCAGGCAAGACAGTTGAGTTCACTCCTAATTCAGTGATCATTCAGGACTTGGAGACCAGTGATATCATTGCAGTTGGGATGGCTAATCATGCATCTCGCTTGTATTCTTTCTCCCATTTTGTTTCTTCTGATGATGTAGATCCATTGATGGCTATTCACACTCATGCATCAAGTGTGAATCATGTTTTTGAGGAGAAGTTTGGTCACTTGAACCTTGGTGTTCTTTCACCCTCTTTGGTTCATGAGACTAGTGCTAAGCTTCCATCACCTCATCCTCCTGCTTCTTCAGAGATCGACATCAACTTGGGTTCATCTACTTCAGTTGAGCAGGATCATACAGGTCTTTCAGACACAGCTTTATGGGATACTTTCTTGGCAGGTTTATCAGACTTGTTTTGTGAGTCTCCTATTGCAGATTTGGAGGACACACTTGAGGGGATATCTCTTCTCTTTGATGATAGTTACAGCACAACTGTTATCCCATCTACTTCATCTTTGGAGGTTGTTCTTCATTAGTCTACACAGGATTTTAGATTGGACACACATCATTGCATTGTGACATTCTTTCATTCTGACATGTGGACATTTGAGCAGTCTTTAGAGGCATCTATCATGAGGCTTTTCCCCTCATTCCTTGAGATGGAGTTTCTTCGACATTAGCTTTTGGATTTGTTTCTTCCTAAGGGGAGAAATGTTGTTTGCAGGCACAAGACACTTTCCAGCGTTCTTCTTCAGGCATTCTTCATCGGCACAGAAGCTACTTCATTGTGGAAGGGACCCATAGTCTCACATTTGATCTCCTATGGGGGGGTTATTTGATTGTATATATGTGATAGAAGTTGTCCTTGGGGGGTCATGTTGAGTCCTTCCTACTATCACTTCTTCTTTCACTTTCATGTTTCATGCATTCTCACTTTTGGAAGGAGTTTTGTCCTATGAGGTTTTCTCCTTTTCTCCACTTGAGATTTTTTGTACATGGGTACCTAACATGGCCTAGTAGCCGGGACCCATCCATCATTTCATCTTGCTTTAGTCAACTACTCCCTAAGTTGCACTTAAGGGGGGGTGTTGGTGTGAACAGGGTTATCACCTAACCGGTTTACCCTCGTGTGGATAATTCATCTTATTTAACTATTTACTAGTTAAATAATATTCACACATCACACATATATCACACATGTTAAGTTGACTTAGTGAGTCTACTAGATGTCTAGTTGTGTCTAGTTGTATCTAGTTGTGTCTAGCTATGTGTTGAGTTGTTGATAGTTGGAGTGAGTTGTCTTATCCTCCACATGTGCAATTAGCTATCATCCTCTAATTGGCACATGTTGTAGGAATATCTCCACTTTCTACTCCTCCTTCCACTCCACCCTTCTAGCTCTCACCTTGCCTTTAGAAGCAAGGCTCTCTTCATGTATTAAATCAATCAAACAACAACAATAATCAATCTTTTGTATTCAATGATAGAATAGCATCATTCTTTCATTTGATCTCTCTTGTGCTTTCATGAAGTCCTAGATCCTGGGTGGCTCCAATCATAGCCAACTCTAACACAATGAAGATCAGTAATGACAATAAGACAAAAGTCCAAGATAGGAAGAGGATCAGAGGATGCAGATTAAAGGGTTTGTAGATATGTGTCTTGAGGTGATCTAGTAGAGATTTCAGAGGTCCACATGAAGATATGAAGAAGTTGTGGCCACTCAAGTAAAACCGGTTCCGGTAGGTGTTCAGAGGTAACAGAGTGACACAGACAGGTCCGGTGAGATCCGGAAGTACAGTTTCCTACTCCGCAGATTTGAGGTAGTGTTGAGGAAGTCCTGGTGATGTGTCAACTCGATTGGTTCATGAATTGAAGGTCTGGAAGTATCCATTCTTTGGTGACAGTGGTGACAGACTGTGTTCTTGAAGCTCCGGATGAAAGAGAAGTATTTCAGTATGCAGTTGAAGTGCGGATGTTCTTGGTGATTTAGGAAACCTTGTGAAGGACTTTGTATTATGTCCAACATGTGTTAGTGGTCTACATTAGATTTGGAGCTCGATATTGAAGAATAACCTCTGGATGATGATGTTCTTCCTGAGACTGGCCGATCGGATAAGTTTCACACTTTGTGGATGTTTTGGTAGATGTTTGCCGACTTAGAGGATTATTCCTAAGTTGATATCTTGTATAAATAAGGGGTTGAGAAGTCATTTCAAAGGTTTGCTTGGAGTGATGAGTGAGTGGTAGCAAGGAGGAGAGCGAAAGGTAGAGTAGAAGTATTGGGCTTAAATGGAACTGATTCAAGCATGGTGAAGATGCTATTTTCCAGTTCAAGTAGGTGATACTTATTTCTTTGTAGACAGTGTGTCTCTTGTAGGCAGTGAGCCTCTTGTGAGCAGTATGCTCGGGCAGTGAGCCCTAATTGGCATGTACCATTTTGTTCTTTCTATTCTTCTAACAGAGAATACAATCTTGGGTTAATCACCCCGTGGTTTTTCCCTTAACCGGGTTTTCCACGTCAAAATCTTGGTGTCTCATGTGTTGATATGTTTCTGCTCTTAATTTGGTGCATTGTGTTTTCATGATTAATTTATTATAAGACTACTAATTGCAAAGTGGAATTAAGTGTTTAAATTGAGAGAAAGTTTTGCACAACTGATTCACCTCCCCCTCTCAGTTGTGTGCCCTAAGTCTAACAGTTCATATGACAACTTGTCGACATAGTATTGCCGACACCTCTCCCTATAGTCTTGGAATTCAGTGATTTGTTTTGTCACCGAATTGGTGTGGGAAACAATCTCCTCTAGTGACTTCACAAGTGCCCTCCTACGATCAGTGCTTGCACTTGGATTGTTTAACATTTGAATAAGAGTTTGAAGACGTTTCTTGTTTTCTTCTATTATCTGTGGGTAGTTTTCTTGAGTATCCCTTACATTGTGAGGAAGTGAAGGTGGGTTTTGAGGGTTTGGAGGGTTTTGGGGGTTGTTTTCACCCTCATCAACTAGAATTGGGTTTTCTCTTGCATCAAGAACTGTAAATGCAATATAAAAACTAATCAAACATTGCAAAATTCAAAAATTCTTCTCAAACTAACAAAAATTGATCAAACCCTACCCTCTTTAGCTGCTAGACCCTCCAAATTTGTTGCATGACATATTTGCCGATGAGGTGGCATCATGAAAATGATGTTTTCTCTCTTGCACATGCTTGGAGAGGCTTTCCTTGAACGCGCTTTGGGTTTCTTCTTAGTTTTTTGGTACACAAACTCCTTTGGTCACAGTGAAATGGCAGAAATGAGGTTATTTTGCACTTTATGTCAAAACAAAATGCGAGCGCATTATAATGCAGTCGCTTTTTTTCTTGTTTTGGACTAAAAAGTCCCATGGTGGTGACTTTTTGGTCCCCCATCTTTGTGCATACACCCTATCTATATATATAGTGTATATGTAATTGTAAAAAGGGAAAACTATTTGAAAATATAAATGAGTTTGGTAGAAGAAAATAAATGCTTTGTATTGTAGTAATTATTTCTAAACCATTATTTTAAAAGAAGATTGGGAGGGAAAACTTACTTTGAAACTTTAAACAAATACTTGAAAACTTAGAAAAATGGAAGACAAAAAAAAACTATAGCAATTATAAACTTTTGAAAAAGTAAAACATTAGAAAACATGAACTTAGGAAACTAAAACTTTAGCAAACTTTGACTTTGGAGAAATAATATTCCCTTGGGGGAAGAGATTTCTCTTTCCTCCTTTTTCTCCAAACCTACCAAACAAATTAACTTGTGAGTGACAAATGAGACTTTGGCATGCTTTTATAAACCTAGATTAGGGCTAGTTGTGTTGCCCTAATTATTAGGGCATATTAATCAAACTTTAGACCTTGTTACTTTCCCTAAACTCATTTTATGGTTAGGTTTAATTTATTGTTATAGTCTTATAGTTGATGTTGCTTTATTTAAATTTAATTTCATTTTTGTATAGTCCCTTAAGTGGCATTATGCTGCCAAATTTATCCTTCATGAATGTTATGCTGGCGAATTTTTCTGAGACCCTACATTAGGATTTGAATTTTAGATGGTATTTGAGTTGGTGTATTTTATGGAAATTATTATTGAGATGATTTAATTATTAAATTTGTATAGTTATTTAAGCTTTCTGTTTTAATTTTGTTGCAATTTAATGTCTTTGAAAGGATTTTATTTATTTATTTTCATGGTTAGATTATGGTTAAAATAGATTTATCTATCTTTAGTTCCTTTATTTTTCTGTATTTAGGTTGTATTTAAAATTGATAGATCCTTTCTAGGGTTAGGGTTTCAAATTAGGTCAAAACTGGTTGTCACTTCACCTAGGAAACCCTTGGGATGGTTCCTTGATGAGACCAGCCCTCTTAGTGACACATGATGCGACACTCAACCCCTTAGTTTCTATCATCATTGAAGGGATTGCGAAAGGAGTTTCACATTATCTGGCATCATGTTTGACTTCTCTGCCTTTGTGTGACGTGCCTAACATGTGTTGCAAATACAACCACATTACGTGCGTAGATCATTGAGTGTGGATGTTGCACATGAGGGGGTTTTAGAGTTGCGTGGGAAATTTTTTTGATATTTTGTGTTTCATGACCACATGTCAAATGTGGGCATGACATTTGGTATTAGAGCCCAAGTTTAAACACTAGGCATTAGGAAACATTTGTTTTTCCACAATTTGATTTTTGATTGAGGCACCTTGTTCATGTAGGATGCCGCCTAAAACCAGGAAAGGATGCTCGTGCATCAATTATTCTAGTGAGGCTCAGTCATGAGCCACTCATTCTACATCACCATCAGGAGGTTGAAACCAGGAGGTAATTCCTGACATAGGGCCTTAGATATTGCAGGCACTTCAGGATGTTTTGGAGAGACTACCACCTGTTATGGGTGGACCGTGAGTGGAGATACCTTTGATGTCAGCCAAGGATCACACATCAGCATGAAGGGAACAGAGCATGATTCCTCTACCGTGTTGAGAGGATCATGAGGAGGATATTGTCATGGAGTTAGTTCACTGTGATCCCTTGGGATTCAACCAACAACTAGAGGAAGAGGGTCCAGTTCAGGGCTCTTACGACCCTAGAGATCATATTAGAGACTTTCTTTGTCTAAATCCTCCTACTTTTGTTGGAGCTACTGAGGGGGCTGAGGCTAAGGCTTGGCTCATTAGTTTGGATCGATGCTTTGCATTGCATCCTTATGGGAGCAACACAAAGGTCCAAGTCACCATTCACATGTTATGCGACTCCGCATCCACATGGTGGTGCACTAAAGAGAACAAGCACCATATTTCCTTAGATTCTCTTTCTTGGAGTACTTTTCTTGAGTGATTTAGGACATGATATCTATCAGAGCACTATCTTTAGCACTACACAAATGAGTTTCATGACTTGCAGTAGCGAGGATCCACAGTAGCTCAGTATGAGAGGCAATTTTTAGAGTTGTCGCTGTATGCTGAGTACCTTTAGGATGAGAAAATTATTGTCAATAAGTTTATTAGTGGCTTGAGTCCTAGGATAGAAGGACCAGTGCGGATGGTTGATCCCTAGAACATGCATGAAGCCTCCGAGAAGGTGTATATTGCTAAGGCGATTCATGGGTGGAACCATGAGTCACACGTATAGTTTCAGAATTGTAGTCAGCAAAAAGATCATGGTTTTCATAGACCCCCACTCCCTTAAAAGGGAGGTTTTAAAGCTCCATCCTTGCCTCCTAGGCCCCCACAGTAGCAACAGCAATAATAGGGTCAGAGGTCTAGACCCCAATAGAGAGCACAGGGTGGTAACACTAGAGGGTGGCACTCTTAGGGTCCTTGTAGAGATCAGAGATATTAGGCATAGGCTTTAGGACCAACACGATCACAATAGTCTTTTAGAGACACCCATAGTAGCTCAGGTAGACCAGGAGCTCAGCAGTCTAGTAGGACATAGTCGGTGCACATTCAAACAAGAGGGCCATGCTATGTTTGTGGTGGCATTGGGCACTTAGCTAGAGAGTGTCCCTAGAGGAATGCAACAAGAGGAGGACAACACACTATAGGTTCAGAGTAGACTGTAGGTGACGTGGGTAGATCCCACTATGTGTTTGCAGTGGTTGATAACTACCAGGCTGACTGTCAGGCCTTGATCATTGAGACCCCGGGTATGATTGGAGGTATTCCTGTTACTATCTTGTTTGATTCCAGAGCTTCAGACTCCTTTATATCTCCATTGTTAGTGGATCGTTGTAGGCTAGTGGCCTATAGGAATGACGTTAGGTGGGAGGTTGAGTTAGCCATAGGGGCCAAGATGGCTATAGACTCAGTTGTTTAGGATTGTATGTTAGCACTTGGAGCCTTCACCATGATTGTAGAACTTAGGGTTATACCTTTAGGATCCTATGGTGTGGTGTTAGGTATAGATTGGCTTGCGGCTCATAGAGACAAACTTGATTGTTGCTGCAAGGTGATAGATTGTCTCGACGACCATGGCACAACAATAGAGATTATGGGTATTTAGAGGCATATAGCCTTGAGTTTGATTTCCACTATGGAACTTAAGTGTTGTATGCAGAAGGGATGCCAGATATTTGCGATTACCATTAGTGACAGATCTGAGGATGAGTTAAGGACTTCACTTGATGACCATCCTATCCTTAGAGAGTTCGTAGATGTGTTTCTGCTAGAGCTTCTAGGGATGCCACCTCACCGAGAGGTAGATTTTCATATTGATCTTGTACCAGGTGTCGAGCTAGTGTCTCGTGCACCATACATGATGACTACACATGACCTTACAGAGCTCAAGCTTCAGCTAGATGAGTTTCTAGTGAAGTGTCACATTTGGCCTAGTGTCTCACCTTGGGGCGCGCTGGTCATCTTTCTTAAGAAGAAGGATGGGTCCCTTCGCTTATGCATGGATTATAGAGAATTGAATAAGGTGACGGTGAAGATCTGATATCCTTTGCCTAGGATTGAAAACTTATTTGATCAGATGTAGGGAGCTAGAGTGTTCTCAAAGATTGACCTGAAGTCTGATTACCATTAGTTACGGATTACAGAGTTAGATATTCATAAGACAACCTTCATGACTTGTTATGGTCACTATGAGTTCTCCGTGGTACCCTTCGGTTTGACAAACACCCCTTTAGTATTCATGAGTCTCATGAATGGGGTGTTTTGTACTTACTTAGATCAATTCATATTAGTATTCCTTGATGATATCTTGATATATTTACAAACTGAGGAGGAGCATGAGGAGCACTTGCGTTAGGTATTACAGTGTTTGTGAGATCAATAGATTTATGGCAACTTGGCAAAGTGTGCCTTCTTCCGTTCAGAGGTTCAATATTTGGGGCATGTTCTATCTAGCGATGGTATCTTAGTAGATCCATCAAAGATTAGAGTGATTATGGATTGGCCAGCACCTACCAATGTGACAGAGGTTAGGAGCTTCATGGGATTAATAGGATATTATTGCCGGTTTGTTGAGGGCTTTTCTAGGATAGCCCTCCCTATCAGTTCTCTTCAGCAGAAAGGGAAGAACTTCTTTTGGACTGAGCATTGTTAGAGGGCCTTTAAGATCCTCAAGGAGCATCTCACTAGTGCTCCTATTCTAGTAGTACCAGACCCCACAACAGATTTTATGATATGCACTGATGCATCATTAAAGGGACTCAACGCAGTCCTTATGCAGGATGGTCGAGTGATCACGTATGAGTTGTGAAAGCTTAAGACCCATGAGATGAACTACCCCACTCATGATTTAGAGCTCACATCAGTAATTCACACTCTAGTTAGATGGAGACATTTCCTTTTGGGACATCGGTTTGATATGCACTCAGACCATCACAGTCTTTAGTATATCTTCACGCAGCTAAATCTGAATGCCCGCCAACAACATTGGATGGAGTTCTTGTGCCAGTATGACTTTGATGTACATTACATCAAGGATAAGGAGAACATGGTTACTGATGCCTTGAGTAGGAGGAAACACGAGATCTTGATTTTGACCTTGAGCATAGACTTGAGAGGGTGCATCTTGCAACATCTACCTGAGGATGAGTGGTTTCTAGAGGTTCAGTGAGAGATCTAGTCTCAAAGGGCCCTTAAGGGCAAGTTTTCAGCAAATTCCATTGAGGTAGATGGGCTTTTGCGACACCGACACCGCATCTATGTGCCCCTTGTAGGAGATCTTCACATAGTGGTTTTAATTGAGGCTCATAGAGCACCTTATGCAGCACATCCCAGGGTGAAGAAGATGCACACAGATATTAGATAGTTATATCATTGGGCAAGGATGAGATGTGATATAGCAGAGTTTGTAGCTCGTTGCCTTGAGTGCCAGAGGGTCAAGGCCGTGCATCAGCATCCAACAGGACTTCTATATCCCCATGAGATACCTAAGTGGAAATGGGACACCATTTCCATGGACTTTATTGTTGGTCTACCTTTGTCATCTTGCCACCATAATGCCATCGTGGTGATATTTGAAAAGTTGACCAAGATGGAACATTTCTCACTAGTTTGTACAACATATAATGCACTAGTAGTGGTGAGAATCTTCTTGAATGAGATAGTGAGACTTCATGCAGTTCCTTGTCGCATCATCTTATATAGAGATTCAGTTTTCACATCAGCATTTTAGAGAGCACTACAACAAGCGTTGAACACTCAATTCAACTTTAATTCAACAGATCACCCTGAGACAGATGGGTAGACTGAGAGGGTGAATCGGGTTTTAGAGGACATGCTTTTCATGTATGTTATGGATCACTAGTCAAGATGGGAGGGCTACCTATATCTGGTTGAGTTTGCCTACAATAATGGGCATCACAACTTGTTAGGTATGCCTCCTTATCAGGCCTTGCAAGACTGCTTTGAGTTGGGACTGCATTGAGGATAGAGTTGTGATTGGACCTGAGTTGGAATAGGACATGGAGCAGTAGGTTACTTTGATTAGGCAGCATTTGTAGGAGGCATAGGATTGTCAGAAGAAGTATGTCAATGCCAAGAGATTGGATCAGAGCTTCTCGGTCGGCGACAAGGTTTTCTTGAGAGTGCGGCCACATAAGAGTCCAATTTGTTATGGAAAGGGCTCTAAGCTTGCACCAAGATTTGTTGGACCTTTTGATATTTTGGTGTGGATAGGGCTTGTAGATTATTGTCTAGCCTTGCCACCTAGCCTGTCGTGTATCCACGATGTGTTTCATATTTCTATGTTGAGGCATTATGTATCTGATGTGGCTCATGTTTTGGATTGGGGTGCTTTATAGGTAGAATCAGACGAGAAATTGGCTTTGTAACCCATTCAAATCTTGGCTCGTTGGATATTGGCCCTTCGAGGGTGAGAGTTGGACTAGGTTAGAGTACAGTGTGACCACTATGATGAGGTTTCAGCCACTTGGGAGGATGCTACATGTTTGAGAGCACTCTACTCTAATCTCTTTGCTGATTTCTAGGTGTAAGTTTAGTCTTAGGGGGGAGGATGTGAGGCCTAACCTTATTACACCTCCTGATTTGACTATGAGACTTGTTTCATTGGATTATATTTTGACATTGGACATTTTGGGGATCGATGATCCCTTATATTCAGACATTCGATGGCTTTATTTAGATAGATGAGTTATTATATGATGTTGCTATATATTTCCATGCTAGATTATATTCTACTTTTATGATGATGAATGTGTTATAATACTTGATGCAATTGAAATGATATAATGAGCTAATTAAGTTGATGAAATATTATGTCGATTTATGATTTCATGGTCCTAAATTGTGTTATTGAAAGTAAATTTGATTTGGGAATAAAGTGAATTCTATCATGTGATATAATTGAAAATGTATGAACTCATGTGATCATGTGTGTGCATAATCTAATTGCTTTGGCTATTATATACATTGGGCTATTGATGTGTGTGCGTAGTGTGCAGGATATTTCCATGGCTAATGGAAACTAAAAGTCATACAAATAACCCTAAGTAATTATCCCTGTGATGCCAACCTAGTCCCTAAGGTGGACAAAGGTTAATTGTTGTTTGAGAATGAATGTAATGTGTAATACTTTATTTTGATTTTAATTTGAGTCTCCTAAGGTTGACTTGGGATGGGGTGGATGATGGGTGTCATCCATGTGTCATTTTCGTTGATAAGTTTTAAGGGCTTTTTAAATGATGTTTTTTGAGCCTTTAAAGGTTAATTTAATGTGTTTAAGGGTCCTAGGTCAAGTACCTATGGGTTAGGTACCTTATAGACCTCAAACCATGAGTTTTAACTCATGTTTGACTCCTCTTTTTGACCCTAGGAGTTAAGTGGCGAGATTAGGGTTTTAGGTTGAGGGTTGGGTGACTTGTCACATTCAATCCCACAACCCAAGATTCATGTAAGGGCTTGGGAAGAGAACCCTAAGTGCTTCCCTGTTCCCCATGCCTAACATATGTGTGAGGATGTGGGTGGGGAGGTGTGATCTTGAGGAGGAATAAGAGGATGACAAGTGTCACCTCCCTACTCCTCAATACCTCACACATGTGTGAGGGCACATATGGGGAGTGGTGCTTGAGAGAATGAAGGAGAAGGTGACAAGTGTCATCTCCCTACTCCTCATTATCTTACACATGTGTGAGAGCACATATAGGGAGTGGTGCTTGTAAGAGTGAATGAGAAGGTGAGAAGTGTCACCTCCTCATTCATGGGGATGGTTTTTGAAACCCTATTTATCTCCCCCTTGTTGAGGTGAGAAGGGTTCTTTCATTTTAGGCTTTTGTTATTGATTTTGGGAAGGAGCTTAGTCCTGGAGAGGAAGATTTGTAAAAGGAACTTGGAGTTGGCTCTTGGGGGTCTTCACCAAACATCCTTCTTCACTTGAGACTTGAGAGGTAGGCTCTCAAGGCTTCAAGTTCTTCTTATGCTTGTTTATTTTGTAGCTATGCATGTAGTTATGTTATGCTTTTTGTTTCATGTGATTTTCTTGGTGTTGTAATGGGTTATTGGTTGTAGTAGTGAGATCTCCATGTGAAAGAGCTCACCATGTGTTGGGTAAGAGAAGAGAGAACCTCCTCAGGGAAAACCTCTCCTTGAAAAGGAGTTTTGATGGCTATGGCCTTGTTTGTGGGAAGAGTTGATAGTTTTATGTATGGCAAGAGTGCCTTGATTATTTTGGAGTTATAAGAGGTTTTGATAGCAAGAGGCTATGAAATTTGGGTGTTATGAGTTTTGAGTACTGTTGGCAAGAGACACTGCTAGGCATGATATATGTTGTCATTGATGGCAACTAAGATCATTCCAATCATTTGCATAACACAATTTGCGCATACCAGAAGTCAGATTTAGAATTTGTCTAAGTCTGGACAGTTAGGAACAGAGCAAGAATAGAGAAACAACAAGGTCTGGTATTTTGGTCTGGATCTCTCCAGTGGGAAGTCATGATTAGCTGCAGATCTAGGGGAGTCATGTACATTGTCAAGATAGTCTAAATCTAGATTTTTGTCCTCTGGTGATGAAGGATTCAAAAGATATTAGCCTCTGAGTACTGGGTTCTAGTTTGTCAGAGCAGACAAAAGAAGAACATGCCAACCTTGAAGAAGATCTTGATTCTAGATGTATGGAAGTTGTTTGTTGGACAAATGATAATGATGAGTGACAGTGGCCGACATGAGTAATTATTTTCAAGAGCAAGTTTTAGTCTGCACTTTAAGTTATGCATAGATCTAGCCGACAAAGAAGAGCATTCATAAATGTTCTAAGTGTTGTTGAAGTTGACTGATAGAATGATTATAGATCATATTGCAGATATATATATAGCCGATGAAATTGGATGATGAAGTGTGTGTAGTGTATGCGGACAAGGTGTATGTGAGAAGAATAGAAATCCAAAGTGCGAATGAAGGCAGAACAGTAAGAGGAGTAGAGCAAAGATGAAATGTGTAAGATTAGTTTTTGTACTTAACTGGAACTAAAATTCTTGCATAAATAGATGTTATTAATTAGTTCAAATCTCTATCATTATCTTGTAATATCTCCATAGGCAGTGAGCCTCTACTTGAGTAGTGAGCTCTGGGTAGTGAGCCCGAATGCATGTGCATTCCCATTTGTAAAAATACTTTTAACAGGGTATTAATATTTGTGGGTTAACCGCCACCGTGGTTTTTCCCTTAACCGGGTTTCCATGTCAAAATCCTGGTGTCAAATGTGTTATTTATGTTTTCTGTTCACATGTTATTGATTGATGCTAAAATTGTAATTACATATTTCAGGAATTAATTGTGTGTGAGTTAATTCCTGAAATATGTAATTACAATCATCATGGACTGTGGAAATCTGATGTCTCTTATTTATGCTAAAATGTTCATATCATTAAATTTGTTATAAGTAAAAAGGACTGAAAATGTGTGACAATTGATTCACCCCCCTCAGTTGTCTGGACCTAAACCAACAAGTATTTTGGTTTGGTTTGGTTTCCCCTAGAGTTGAGTGAGCCCACTCTCTCTCCCATGAAATCCATTTTTATGGATGTTGTGTGTTAGTCACCTTGGGTGGGTGTTCATGTGTATTATTTTTGAGTGTGTGTATTTTTGGAATCCCTTGTGTGAGTATGAACCTAGTTATATTGTGGGCCTCCTAGCTTGGGAGTGGCTTGCTTGCAAGCCAACGGTTGGGAGGTGAGATTCCCTTAGCCTTGGGAAGATATTTATTGTATTGCAGGTTTGACTCTTGGAGAAGATCTTGGGAGAAGGTTTCATGAAGTGGTAGTAGGTTTTGGTTTTGTTGTAAAGATTAAGGCAATGTAAATGCCTTGGCTCTTTTGAGCTTTGTAAGGGTTGGGTGTGGGAGAGAGTAGATATCTCGCTTGAAATATTTCTATTGTTCTAATGTAATCCTTGTAAAAGAAATTATTTCAAAATGTAAATAAAGTTTAATGGCATTGTATTTCTTACTACCTTGGTTGTTTTTGTGAAATAAATCTGTGTAAATCTCTCTTTCTGCCTACTTCATTTGCTATGTTGTATATGGATTTAGAAAGAAAAGAAAAAAATAAGGTCGTAGGGTGGGCTGAAGAGAAATACGGCCATACAAGACCTCGGTACTCTCCCTCTTGTCTCTTCCCGTACCCAAGAAACCCCACCTCACCTTGTAATTTGGGTGGGGGGAATTATATTGCAGAAAATAGGAGGTTCAATACTGATATACCAGCGTCCCAACATGATTGGTTGAACATCTAGAGTACTAAGAGAGGGGAGGTGAATCAATATTCTTTGAAATCAATTAATCATTTAAACATTCATTCCAAATAGCATAATTTGTAGTAAGAAAGGACCGCATGAAATCAACCATTAAAGCACATAACACATGAACACCAAATTTTTATGTGGAAAACCCAAAAAGGGAAAACCATGGTGAGGATTAGCTCACAATATATTAATAATGTAACTGGTTAAGTTTGATATAATTGGTGAACTCACTATCCAAAAGAGAATGCTCACTGTAGGTGGCTCACTACCAAATATGAATGACTAGTAATGCATCTGACTCATGCTAGAGATACAGTTCCACTGAAGCTTAGAATACCAACTTTGCACACTTCATCTTCATCAGAATCTTATCTGATTCCTCTCTACATCAGATTTCACTTGTACACACATATACTTTACTCTTTTTCACACTTTACATCTTCACACAAGAAATTAATCTTGTATATATACCGCATTCAAGCAAAACATCAATCAGATTGACACAATATATGTATCGTGTGACTTCCTGACTTGTCGGCCCAAAAAATAACCCACTATGCTTTATGGAGGGAACCAAAGTGTGTATCTCATTGAGATAGGTTGGCATGACCTATATTTACTCCCATGACTTTATTCCATACATAACTTGACTCCACACAACCTCAACACTTTTAGGTTGGCTCAACTAGTGAAGTAGCTATAGCATGAACTAACTGTTAGTTCACAACTCAACATATGGACCACAAAAATGCTTACCACTTGAACACTACACACTTCTAACATCCATAATCTTATCCTTAAATCCACACAGCAAGATATTCATCTATGGCGGAATGCGGAGCATTCCAATATACCACTGGCATTGTCATTACATTGTCAATATAGAGTTCGGTACTTTGTCAACTCTATCTTTCACTCCAGATGGCTTCAAGACCTGAATCTTTGGATTTAGACTCCTTTAGTATGCACCAACACTACCTTACAACCACATAGAAAAATTCTTCATAGCGAGGAAATGCAGACTGAAATACTGTGACCCTTTCATAGGTTTTGTACTGCAAATGCCTTAGACAAATCTTCATCAAATTGCACCTGACTTCAAAACTCCAAAAATCGAAGGATATCATGCTTAGGTGTACTCCCCTTCACATTACACTTAGTAGCTTCTCCAGATTAAAACAACTACATCCTTACACTTTGTTGCTATTGGAAAATGTGACACAAATTTACTAGCTTGATCTTCTCTTTGTAGGTTATGTTTAAACTCCATCAGTCTAACATTTACATTTCAGGGGGTTTCAAGTTTTCCTAACCTAAGTTGCATGGTTCTAAAGTTTCATAACCTCCTAACCTTTCAGATTAGTCTCTTTATTGTCATCCAGTCAGGGGTTTTCAAAACTTCATAACCTCTGACCAGAGGTTCTCAAGTTCAAATTTTTGGTGACTTCATGACTTTGAAGCTTTTCCTATTTTTTGAGGCGCTCTCTTCTCATTAAATGCATTGCATGACACATTAAGTGGAAGCAGGGGATGGTGGTAACTATCAACTTTGGATGTGGTAGAAGGACAAAAAAAGCCTATGCTAAGTTGGCAATGCATATCACAAATGTATTTGATCCAACGATGCTCGCTGGCCCATGCCTTTTGTGGTGGGTCCCAGATAGACCCCGAGGGGGAGTGAGGATTGGCTGAGTGTTGGTAGATGGTGGATGACAGGATGACTTGGAAAGTAATATGGTTGTCAAAGGGACAAAGGGAATTTGGTGGGATAGGTTTAAGTGTCTCCACGACACCTCGACATGGATTTTAGCAGTTAAATTGTTTGTGGCCGTTTGACTGTAGGAATTTATAACGACTATTGAGAATGTATGTTGAATGAACATTGAACATTCTGTAATTGATTATATATTGTTTGATTGGAAGAATGAGGTTAAACAAAGACATGTTTATCTGCCATAATGGTTACTGTGAATAAACACCTATGAAAGCACAAGTCTACAACTCTATATGTAAATATCTTTTTACTGTAATACAAAGAGACTATTGCTTGGTGTGTGGGTTTTTCTCCTGTAAGGGTTTTCCCACGTAAAAATGGTGCTCAATTATGTGTGATGTTTAATTGTCTATTCTATTTTCTAATAAATGTGCTTCTTAAGTGAACTGTAATTGAAATTTGAATGAACTATTTGTATCTCTCTCCCAAATATTGGCATTAGGAAGGGGTATTCTGCACTTAGCTTTCCTAACAAGTGGTATCAAATCTTGGCCAGTTGTGTTATCCTTGTGGGTAAGTTAGGTTTTTTGTGCTGATTTTGTTTAGTGGGAGTTTTACAGAGAAATCTAGTTTGAAATCTTATTACAGATTTAAGATGGCGAGCACATCCAGAAGAATAAAGATTGAGAAGTTCAATAGTGGCAACTTTGAGTTGTGGAAACTCAAGATGGAAGATTTTCTCATGGATCGTGAGTTATGGGTTGTAGTGTCCTCTATCAAACCATCAACAACCACACAAGAAGATTGGGATGTAATGGACCAGAAAGCCAAGGGTCTGATCAGACTATGCTTAGCTGATTCAGTTCTCTTGAACGTCCATGAAGAGAAGACAATGAAACCTCTGTGGAAGAAGCTTGGTGACATTTATCAGGGGAAATCTCTAGTAAATAAGTTATTCCTAAGGAAGAAGCTATACTCTTTGAAAATGGAGGAAGGAGGGTCTATTGTAGATCATTTAAATGCATTTAATATGATTGTTGCTTAGTTGGCATCTGTGGGTGTGAAGATAGATGATGAGGATCATTTAATGCTCCTATTGTGTTCTTTGCCTGACACATGGGATCATCTGGTGATAGCTATTGGGAGTACAACAACCACTTTCAAGATGGAAGATGTGGTTGGTTCACTGCTATTAGAGGAAATACAAAGGAAGTCTTCTGAGATGGCTAAGGAGGCTCTTGCTGTTCAAGGTAGATCAAAGGAGAGAGGCAAGAAGAAAGACAAGAAGTCTAAATCCAAGTTAGAAGGGAGATCAAAGTCTCTTGGTAAAAAATCCAATGTGAAGTGCTAGAATTGTGGGCAGATTGGACACATCCAGAAAGATAGCAAAGAGGAGAAGAAGAAAAAGAAGAACAATTCTTCTAATAATGAATCTTCTTAGAGTGATCTAGATGCCTTCATAGTAGCCTTGGCAACTTAGGCATCAGATGATGTTTCGCTAATTGACTTAGGTACATCTTTTCACATGACATCTCACAAAGATTAGTTTTCAAAGTATGAAGAATACAAAGGTGGAAAGGTGTATCTAGGTGATGATTCATACCTAGAAATTGTTGGTCGTGGAAGAGTCAGAATTCAGTTTCTTGATGGAAGAATAAAAGGAATCAATGATGTAATGCATATACCAGGTTTGGCTTGAAATTTGCTTTCTGTAAGTAAGCTGAATGATGTTGATGTGCAAGTTTCTTTCTCGAATGGTGCTTGTAAGATGACTAGGGGCTCTATGGTGTTGGATAAGGGTGCATGAATAGGCACTCTATACAATCTAGACACACATGCAGTTCAATGTAATAGTGCTTCTGTAAAGTCAGATAAATCTAATTTTGAAGAGAATGAAAACGTTGTTCCTATGGGTGCTAATTCCTTGGAGGTGAAACTCCCAGTAGAGAAAACAATGTTGTGGCAACATAGACTCAGCCACATTCGTGAAAATGGCTTAAAATCCTTGAAAAATAAAAACCTGGTTGAAGGGCTTGATGATTGTAATCTTGAATTTGATTTTTGTGAACATTGCATATATGGAAAACAATATCATGTTTCATTTTATTCTAGTCCTCATAAATCTTCTAGAATTTTGGATTATGTTCACTGTGATGTATTTAGTCTAGTTAATGTTCCTTCGTTATTGAATTCTAAATATTTTGTCTCTTTCATAGATGATTATTTGAGAAGGACATTTGTTTATTTTCTCAGAAGTAAAATTGAAGTTTTCAGTCGGTTTAAGGAATTTAAAAACTTGGTTGAAAATCAGATTGGAAGAAAAATAAAATGCTTGAGGACAGATAATGGTGGAGAGTTTTCTTCTACAGATTTTGAAAAGTATTTAGACCATGGAATTAAAAGGCATAAAACAACTCCTTACACTCCACAACAAAATGGAGTTAAATAAAGGATGAATAGAACACTGATGGAAAGGGCGAGAAGTATGCTGAGTAGTGCTAGTCTGGAACAAAAGTTCTAGGCTGAGGCTGTGGCTACAACATGTTATCTAATTAATAGATCTCCCACTTCATCACTCATGGACAAGACACCTATAGAAGCATGGTCTAGAAACCAGCCCTCATTGAGACACATTAGAGTCTTTGGCTGTGAGGCATATGCATATGAGTTGAATGAGAAAAGATCTAAATTGGAGAACAAGGCAATAAAATATATCTTCATTAGTTATGGGATTGGTGCAAAAGGGTGCAAGCTTTGGAATCTAGTTACTGAGAAGGTGTTGTATAGAAGAAGTGTGATCTTACGTGAGCTGAAACCTTCTACTGTTGATCTACAGCCAGAGGTCAAAGAAGCAGAAAAGAAGGAGGTAGTTGAAATCCCTCTTACTCTAGATAAGGATGAACTATGTACTCCTAGTGGACCTGTTAGTGAGGAGAGCTTGAGCAGCTCTGAAAGTTCTAAGCAAGAAGAAGAACCTCAACCTATGAGGAGGTCTACATGTGAGAAGCATCAACCTGAAAGGTTTGCGTTGATGTATAAAATTGCACGGGTTTCAGCACCAACATGGGAAGTTTCAAGAATGTGGAACTGACACTTGAAGCAACCTCCAGATTTTAGGGAAACTAGCTCTTCCTTTTTCAATGGGGTTTTGGAAAAGAGGCAGAAAAAACAAGATTATAGATACAATGAAATAAAACTCTTAAGGCAATGCGCCAGACTTATATATGTTTCAACAACTAGCACAGTGATTAAACCCTTATGATTCAATTATGTTAAAGAGCAAATGAAGCATGATTAACATAGATAGATTATGAACATATTTGAAACCAAAGGCTAAACTCAAAGAAATTATACAAAGAAATAGAAAATATCACTGATAGCACAGAAAAAAGCTTCTTTCATTAATAGGTTCAGAAAAATACATGAGGCACATAAACATACACAGATCTATCTACTTTCTTCTTTGAAAAAACTGTGAAGGCAAAATGATATAATCTAGTCGCAGAAAAAATCTCTCTGTATTTCTCTATGTGTTATATTCTATCAGTTATAAAACTTTCCCCTATTTATAGAGACAAAATGGGGCTCAAAACATTTCCTAGCCATTAAGAATATGCATCTGTCTGCAACTGAATTGGGACTAAACTAGTACTGAATCATGCACAAGATCTATCTAAATCTACAACTATATCATCCCTATGTGTCCATTGACTAAAAGGTACTAGAAATGCGGCCCTGTGACTACCAGTTCTATTAAGACACATGGCATCCTCCGCAATATTCTAACGACTCCCAAAAAATGATACATGGCACCTTCCACTACATCGAGCTTAGTTTCCCTTTGATACAAAGAGAAACATGACACTGTGACACTTGGCGCTTCCCGCCTCTTTCTCCTGCTTCAATGTGGCAACACCCGAGTGTCTAAAAAATGGGACAGATGGCACACTGGCATGCTTTCAAAACTTCTTTTGTTTCTTTCACCTTCAAACACCCATGGTAGTGACATGGGCACGCTCTGCTGCACTTAGAAACTTTAGCCGTAATACCTCAGGGCCCACCATATGTACTCTGACACTTCAAAAAGAAAGAGACACGTGGCGGCTTCCACATATTGCAACAAAAGGACATGTGGCACTCCCACGTGCTTTCTTGAGATTCTCTCAAAAGTTTCTCTTCAAATCCTAGTGGAAGAGACACGTGGTGCTCTTTGGTAATAGATAGAAACTACATTAAAAGAAACACAGCCAAAAATATGTGGCACTATCCTGTGGAACTTGGGAACTACAAACCAAGAATAAGACATGTGGCAATGTCTGCTACTCCTGGTCATTTATCTTTACTTTTTCTAAACTCACCACGTAGTAGCCTCGTGAGTCTTTTGGAAGCATCTTTTCTTTTGGGTTCTTAAAACCCCGCCATGCTAACACATGACACTCTTCATGCACAACAAGATAATGACACAGACTGCAAATGAAACTATAGAATGCCATAACTAAATAATATCAAAATGTAGAGTTTTAACTCTACAGTTCTTGGTGACCAAAAGGGACTCTGTGCCTACATACAAAAGGAACCCCGAAAACATATGAAATGATTCAAAAACAAAATTGTACCGCCAACACCCAGAGAATCACAATTTCTGTAAAGCAACCTGATACACAGACCACTCTAAGCTTGACAAGCCTTATCTCTTTTACAAATCTTGGAAAGAAAAATCCAAATTAATAACATCCCTATGAGAAAAGGATTGAAGAAATTGCACCACTGCATGCAACTAGAACTCAAGCTGGGCCATGGGAAGGAGAATTGTTTCCACTTCTTGCACCCTCGACAAATAACTTAGACTTTGAAAAATAGTCTGATCATTTTGTTTTGTTAGCAAGAGAGCCTTAATTTCATTAGTCATTAAGACTGTGCTATTGTCTAGAAAGGGAGATGGAAGTCCCAGCGATACCAACTCTTCAATGTGGCCCTTCATATCCTTGACACCTTCCTTTACAATATTAAGAAGTGTCTTTCAATTCATAGTGGCTTCATTATAGCTCAGCACTTCACTTACCTTTTTCACTGCAATCATTCTGTCATCTACCCCTGCAGTTGACAAAGCTTCATCCATTGTATCATAAAGTTTCTGCAACAAAAGTTGAGAATCAAAGACTCTCAAAGAAACAATAGACAAGGTTGCCTCCACTAAAGACTCTACACTCTCACACAACTGTTGAGCTTTTAATAAGAAACTAAGAACAAGCTTAAGCTGTAAAATATCTTCAGAGATTCTTTGCTAGGTAGATACATAAATCTCTTTAACCATTTCCAAAACTCCTGCATTTCGTGGCCTTTAACTCAGCTCAATAGTAAGCTGCTTGGTCTTTTCCTGTTCGGCCATGAACTGGGCTTGAGCAGCACTATTCTGATTCTGTTCCTTCAACAAGTTCTATTGCAATTGAGATACCTCTTGCACCTTATCATGATATTTCTTTTCAGCAATGGCAAGTTCCTACTTTAATGCAACTGCAGTGGCCCTTGCCTATGCTATTTCATTCTGCAATGTTACAACCTGAGCCTGAGATGCCTGGTACACTTCCAAAGACATAATTTTCTATAAATCTTTACTCAGATTATCAATCTCCTTGTCCTTAGCCTTGATCTCTTCTATAAGGCTATTATTTGTGGCTTTTACCTTTGCTAGGTTTGCTTCTAATTTCTATAGCTTCTTTGTCACCTTTAGGTAATCAGATGTGACAATTGTGGCATTTTCATTCACTAGTTCCACTTTATCCTAAGGTCTGAAGTGGGCTAGGTCCATAGCCACTACATTCATAGTGTAGTCCTCAAGTTTCATTTGTTCTACAGGCTTAACCACATTAGGGGTCAAGTGGGTAATTATTAGGGATTGCTGGATTGGGTCAAATAATGACCTCATATGGGGAGCAGCAGGGTGTTTTCCTTCCTTATTTTTCTTCTTCTCCATCCTTGCCTCCCTTGCCTTCCTAGTAGTATCTTCTTGTGTTTGGAAGGTGGGTGGAGAAGCAATGAGCCCTTTGGCAAAAGGATAACCCTATGGTAGGCCATATGGTATAGTGGTAATCTTTGCACTAGGATCAATCTGAGACAAAACCCGTCTGGGCATGGTTGGGGAAAACAAGGGTAATGAAATGGCCTGTGATGATACTAAGGCTGTAGAACTAGCAGCAGGGGAAAAATATTGTAATGACACAATAGAGGTGGCAGGAGACGTGGAAGAATGGGTCATTTGGGTTGCCACCCCTATTGAAGAAGAAGTTGAAGAAGGAGAGAAAGGAGAAGGGATACTTACCTGTCCCGCTGTTGTTGTTGTAAGAACTTGTTGCTATGGGGACACCAAGATGTCTCCTTCAGTATCCTCCTTTTGTAACACCAATTTACGCCTTCTCTTCAAAGGCCTATCTTTTGTATCCTCAGGATCTTCTTGCTCTGTTGCTTCCTGTAATGTTATTAATGTCTGTTGGGAAAGTGCCACTCCAAGACCCCCCGATGCTGAAGCTATATGGGTCTCACGAGAAAATGATCATGCAACCTTTTGTTTCTCAAGGGAACTAAGAGGTTGAGGCCATGGAGCCCTAGGGGATTGTGTAGTCATTTTCTCTTATTCCTCTGCCTCCTGAGCCTTCTCTAGCTCTTCTGTCTCCTCTACCTCATGAGAGCTACTTGGAAGATTGCTTGTATTTGGGCTTGACACAGGGGTCATGTGATATTCATCCCAGATTGCTTCCCATTGTTCATCTATTTGAACCCACCCAAAAGTATGGGTGATTTTAGAAATTTCCTACTTATACTTCCAATAAGCAGCTATCTTTTCAGCACTCCAATCTTTCTTCTTCAGAGTCTGCCTCAGGCTCGGAGTCATCAATTTCTTGGGATCATATTCTTGTTCCTTTTTGTAAAAAGTTTCCCATGCTCATTTGGCAAATCTTTGAGCTCTACATAAAATACAGGATCATCTTACTTCGGTGACCTTCTCTGTTCCCAGAAAGGCTATTTCTCATGAACAAAAATAGTTGAAACTTTGCTATTTATAATCCATGATGCCAAGAAAGCATCAGGATCATACTTCCATTTGTCTTGTACTACTACAAAACCATAAGTTGCCAACTTTCTCATCAAGAGATTCTCAGTTTCTCTCCTTTCTATCATAATCTTTCCCTTGCTCCAAGGAACATCATACATTTTCTTCTTTCTCTTCTTATTGCCAAAATTATTATCAATGATGGACAATTGACGACCCACCTCCAAAAATGTGACCCTAGGGGTTAAGATTTTCAGGAGCAAAACAGGCTCTCCAACAAAACCATGAAGTCTGATGAGCACCAAAGAAATAATCACAGGGAATTTTTAAATTTGTTAAGAAACCTCTCATACTATCTGTCATCCTATTCTCAATAGCCTCAGACCCTAATTGCTCAAAGATCGAGGCTACAAAACACTCAGCAAATTCATAAGGGTCCACAGTTTCTGAAAGGGCATGAGTCCATGTAGACACAGGGATAGTCCTTTTAATGCTTACTTCAAGGTCATACATTTCTAGGTGCATATGCGGCTGAAAGAGATGATAATTTTGGTACAGAATCAAGTAGAAAAGGTAGATAGAATACCTAAAAATTTGATCCTGGTAGCAATTTGTCAACTGCTCAATGATAGTCTGGGAGATGTGCTCTGAAAAGTCAAACTGGTATTCTGAAGACTTGTCCACTGTTTTGAGTCTAAAAATTGCTTCCAAGTGCCAATCATATACCTTTGCATCATCATTCTGACCAAAAATAAAAGATAGCATAGAGAGAGCATCCTGAACATTGGCATTAAACTAGCCTCTGGCAGTGGGCAACAAGGGCAACTGAGTGTTATCCTCATCCAAATGCATCTCCGTATTTAGAAACTAGACCTTACTATGGACACCACTCCATGTATGCTGCAGCTTAGGCATTGTAGCAAATGTAGTAGTCCGGTCATAATACAAACCCAATATATCCCAAATTGCCTTGGGAGTAATTTGGAGCATGAATCTACAGTGTTGAATTGTGGCAGTTTGTGGGTGAAAAAGCTCTGAACACATATTAATCAATTCTAGGTAGAAGCGGATAGTAGGAACAACAAATTGTGCTAACTGAGAAGTCCAAACCCTCATACCAAATGTTTTAGATTCTCTTTTTTCAGCTCATTGGAGACATCTTTGGTGTGCTCCTTCCTGAAGATTATTCAAATTCTTTGACATCTGAGGGTCAAAAATACTGTCTGCATAGTCCTTTACTTGCATATAATTGGCACTCACCCCCATTTCCAAGGCCCTTGTCCTCGGATAACTTGTTCTCGGTTGTGCCCTTATAGATGCATAAGCTTTACTACCCTTCCATTTTTCTGGTAACTCAAACAACCCCTCTTGCGGCGACTATCCTTCTACGATTTTTGTATCTCCTAGAAGCTTGGTGCAGGAGCACCCAATCTACAGGAGCCATAAGGCATTAGCTGTCTTAAAGTTTGTTTTTATGTTTTCAATGAAGTCCTAAACGGACATTAAATGTAATAAGGTTTGGATTGACGTGCTTGCTATTTTTAGGTAGTTTGTTAGATAGCTGTTAAGTTGGTTAGGCGGTTACATCTCCCAGCCGCTGGGAGTCATTTTCTGTACTACCTCGTGAGGGGATAAATATGTGAGATCTGATCGATCTCAAGATAAGGAATCAATTCTGTGAAGAAATAAAAGAAGTTTGTGTTCTAGTGTAACCGTAGGGGATATCATTTGGGGTCATTCCACTGGTGGATTTCTTTGAAATCAGTGGAATGACCTTAGTGCTATTAGTTTATTTTCTATTTTGTTAAATTTTCATTATTTCCTGTGTGCTGTTCGATTACAGAAATTGCAAAGGAGGTTGTCAGTATAAGGTTTACGTTGATGCATTTTGTGTATATCTCGCATGTGTATGTCATAGACATTTTGTGTGTATCCTGTCATTGAATGTCAAAAGACTATATTTGGTAATGTACATTCGAATGATATAATGGTAGACCAGTTGAATCGGTAATGAAGACTGGAGATAGCAAGTCAAATCATGTATATGTTAAGTCGAAGGTGTATCGGTGCAAGAAGCATGATCGGTCGAAGGAGCAAATGTTATGCCGAAGGAGGAAGTCGTGGCGATAAGGAGTTTGGCATCGGCGTGAGTACCATCATCGGAGGATGGGAGGAAAGTTACATCGACAGTGTAAGTCTAAGCGATGGGTTCTATTCATCGGAGAAGAGTAATCGGCGTAAGGTTGGATATCTGTGAAGGAGTTTAAAGTTAGGCCGATAGTCATAGTTTGGCCGACGGTGGAGTTGGCATTCAGCATATTGGAGTGACAAAGGAGATTGGCAGGAGGCTTAAGGGTTTCGAAGTGAAAGGAACCATCAGAGAGAAAGAATATGGGAAGGCCGACAAGGCAAGTCAGGCCGATAAGGATAAAGATAGGATAATTCAGTGAGACGATAGATGTTATCTTGCCAATAGGAAAGTGAATGCATATTTTGACATTGTATGGTCTTTATTAAAGGGGTTTGAAAGGAAATGAAGTATAAACCCTAGTTGTTTTGGGTTGAATGGGTTTCACCTTTTTATGTAAGCTTCTACTGTGTTGCTTTGCATCAAATTGGTATCAGAGCTAGTGAAAGATTTGGGTGGTGTGTATTTGGTTCCTGTCACTGAGAAGGTAGGTGAAGAACTAAAGGATAGATTGTGTTGGTGACCATTATTTTGTTTGCTAAGTTGTTTGGTTGCAGGTGCTTGGTCCATCTAGCTGCAAAAGGATGTTTTCTGATGTTGTGTGTGGGTAGACAAGATGAGGTCTGTCATGACCGTTCTCCAATGGAGATTAGGCTGGATAAGGGTGTAGAGAGAAGCCACTAAGGAGAGAGTGGTAGGTGCATCACCAGAATCTGTTGTTGGGTGAGATGGATGGTTTGGTGAGTTGGTGTTGTGAAGTAGTGAGAGAGATGGATACCTGACTGAAGAAGTACTTGATGTTGCAGCCTGAAGAGTACTCCACTAATGGGAGTAGAAGGAGCCTGAAGAAGCTCTAAAGATGATGGTAGTTTAGATTTTGTTGGTTGGTTGATCACTAGCTATGGATGTGAAGATTGGAAGCCTGAAGCTGAGAAGATTGAAGACAAAATGAAGTTGTTTGCAGTAGACCACATAACTTTGGGGACAAGATTTTTTTTAATTTGGGGAGTATGGTGCAGGAGCACCCAATCTACAGGAGCCTTCATGAGGCATTAGTTGTCTTAAAGTTTGTTTTTATGTTTTCAATGAAGTCCTAAACAGACATTAAATGTAATAAGGTCTGGATTGACCGTGCTTGCTATTTTTAGGTAGTTTGTTAGACAGCTATTAAATTGGTTAAGCGGTTACATCTCCCAGCCGTTGGGAGTCATTTTCTGTACTACCCCATGAGGGGATAAATATGTGAGATCTGATCGATCTCAAGACAAGGAAGAAGAACAGTGTTAGATCAGAAAGATTGTAAATCAATTCTGTGAAGAAATAAAAGAAGTTTGTGTTCTGGTGTAACCGCAGGGGATATCATTTGGGGTAATTCCACTGGTGGATTTCTTTGAAATCAGTGGAATGACCTCTGTGCTATTAGTTTATTTTCTATTCTGTTAAATTTTTGTTGTTTCCCGTGTGCTGTTTGATTACAGAAATTGCAAAGGAGGTTGTCGGTATAAGGTTTACGTTGATGCATTTTGTGTATATCTCACATGTGTATGTCATAGACATTTCGTGTGTATCCTATCATTGAATGTCGAAAGACTGTATTTGGTAATGTACATTTGAATGATATAATGGTAGACCGGTTGAATCGGTAATGAAGACCAGAGATAGCAAGTCAAATCATGTATATGTTAAGTTGAAGGTGTATCGGTGCAAGAAGCATGATCAGTTGAAGGAGCAAATGTTATGCTGAAATAGGAAGTCATGGCAATAAGGAGTTTGGCATTGGCATGAGTAGCATCATCGGAGGATGGGAGGAAAGTTACACCGATGGTGTAAGTCTGAGTGATGGGTTCTATTCATCAGAGAAGAGTAATTGGCGTAAGGTTGGATATTGGTGAAGGAGTTTAAAGTTAGGCCGATAGTCATAGTCTGGCTGACAATGGAGTTGGCGTTCAGCATATCAGAGTGACAAAGGAGATCGGCAGGAGGCTTAAGGGTTTCGGAGTGAAAGGAACCATCAGAGAGAAAGAATGTGGGAAGGCTGACAAGGCAAGTCAGGCCGATAAGGATAAAGATGGGATAATTCAGTGAGACGATAGATGTTATCTTGCCGATAGGAAAGTGAATGCATATTTTGACATTGTATGGTCTTTAGTGAAGGGGTTTGAAAGGAAATGAAGTATAAACCCTAGTTGTTGTGGGTTGAATGGGTTTCACCTTGTTATGTAAGCTTCTACTGTGTTGCTCTACATCAAAGCTTATGAAACCTGCAAATAAGCCCAATGTAGCTAGGAATGAAGGTAGGAGTTGCGATTTCTTGACATAGGCAAGGGAAATTCGAAGGATTTTGAAGCAAGGAATAACAACTGAAACTATTTGGGAAGCTTAAAAACTTGGCTCAGCGAATGCATTAAGTGACGTATTAAATGACTGATCACATCAAATTAATGTCATTAATAAACATACCAAAAGGACTTTTAGTGTATCATTTCAAATCTGCATAGGACTGAGTGTCAAATCGGCATTAAAGATAGATCTTTTAGAAATGATTGGCAATTTTATTAAAGTACAAGAACCACCTAACAACCTTGGGAAGTGTAACTACCAATTGTGAGAGCTAATACATTGTTGACACGTGTTCGAGGAACACTTATTTAAAAGAAAGTGGGAAAAGAAAGACAAAAATAGGAAAGGAAACTAATGACACCTAACTATGATACAAGGTCATGTTTCAAAATTATGTGAAGTGTTTCAAAAAGATCCCATTAACGAGAATCTCTTCAGGCTCTCCTTCCATATTTTCTAGCTCAAACGCATTCTATTGCTTGCAAGTGTGAATCTTAAAAGGACCAGTCCATAATGAGTCAAAGTTGCTGTGTCAACGTGGTTTAGCATCTCTCTCATCCCATTTCAAAACCAAGGACCTAACTTCAAAATTTGGTTCAGAAGTCTTTCTATCGAACCAATTCTTTATGGTATGCTGATGCTTCATTAAAGATTCATGTGCCACTTCTCTTTTCTCTTGAACTTCCAGTAATTCAGTGAGCCTCACTTGCATTGGGCTGTTTTCCTCTATCTCCAATTGTTTGATCAACTACAAAGTGGGGATCTCTATGTTTAGTGGCATAACTACATTCTTTCCATAGACTAGTTCATACGGAGATATCTTAGTCACTTGCTTTGGAGTAATTCTGTCTTCCCATAGTGCTGAATTGAGGGACTTGTGCCACTCTCTCTAATGATCAACCCCCATTCTCTTGATGAGTCTAATCAGGTTCTTATTTGTAGATTCTACCAAGCCATTGCCTTGTGGATAATAATTTGATGAGGTCTTCAAATATATCCCATTCCTCAAAGTAAAATCTGATATTTTAGTCCCTAAAAATGCTTTAGCATTGACAGATATAATAGTGTGTGGAGGACCAAAATGGGTAGTTATTCCTTCAAGGAACTCTAGAATCACCTTCTCAATGTCTTCCTTAAGTGGCATTGCTTCACTCCATCTTGTAAAATAATCGGTTGCAATAAGGATCCGCTTATATCCCTTACTTGAGACTGGGTTAATCATCCCTATAAAATCTAAACCCCACTGTGCAAAGGGTTCATCCACTATTATGGGACTTAGAGGAAAAGTTGTATTCCTTATCCTTCCAACATAGAATTGACAAGCCTGACACTCCTTGACCATCTGATGACAATCTACAAACAATGTGGGCCAATAGTAGCCAACTTGAGTAATCTTGATGGTAGTAGTTCTTACTGAGAAATGTCCCCCTAAAGTTCTGTGATGGAGTTCATGTAATACCCTTTGAGCTTCATCCTTTTCAACACATCTTAGTAATATCCCATCAAAATTCCTTTTGAACAAAACATGGTCAATTAGCAAGAAATGAGTTCCCTGTTGTCTATAGTACCTTCTTTTATCAGGGGAGAGCTCGTTAGGGAAAATACCAATCTTCATGAACTATATTCTATCACTCACCCAAGAATCTTGATCTATCTCTTGGAGTTTCAACACTGTTTCATCTTCTGTTTCTTCTAACATCGACGTTTTAGTGTCTTGGGCAATATATTGGCAGAGTCCCCTTCCTCTGACCAATTTAGTAGGTCTTACCTCTACATCATATTCAAAAATCTTGGTTATCAAGTTAGCCCTCTTCTCCGTAATCTCACCTTCCATAATGTATTCTCTAGCACTTGGGTGAGCTACTAATATCAAGATTTTATTTCCTGTTACTAGATGTCTGAATTTATTAAGAACTTTAACCATGGCATAAGCTTGCTTTTCAACAAAATTATACCTAGATTCATATTCCCTCAGTGTCCTGGAGAAGAATGCAATTGGATGCTCCCCCTCTTCTTTATCATCTTTCTGAGTCAGCACAACTACAATATTGTGTTCCCCTCCATATACATACATTATAAAGGGTTTAGAGAAATCTAGATTTTGCAGTACTGGGGTAGTTGAGATAGCTTTCTTGATTTATTCAAAAGCCTGTCTCCCTTCAGTTGTCCATTTAAAGACTAAATCCTTCTTCAACATCAGGGTAATGGGCCTAACTAGCCCTGCAAAATCAGATATGAACCTACTGACAAAATTAATCTTACCCAAGAAAGATTGGAATGCCTTTTTATTGACTAGTAAAGATAACTCTAGTATGGCTCTAACTCTCTCTGGATCAATGGAGATCCCATCCTTTGAAACAACATGCCCCAAAAGTTTCCCTTGAGGTACTGCAAAAACACACTTCTTAGGATTTAAAGAAATCCCAAACTCTTGACACCTCTGAAAAATGGCTTCTAAACGATCAAAGTGATTTCTGGCATTCTTTGTAAATATGGTGAGGTCATCTAAATAGATCAGAATGATCTTATTTATGAGTCCCTTAAACGCCACATCCATAGTGCGTTGAAAAGTGGCTCCAACATTTGAAAGACCAAATGGCATTTTGGTGTATGCAAAAGTTCCCCACTTTGTTGTGAATGCTACCTTATGTTGATCTTCATCTACCAACCAGATTTTATTGTATCCTAAAAAAGCATCCAGCAAGGAGAACCTTTCTGACCCAACCACTGTTTGTAAAATGTGTTCCATGGATGGCAGAGGATAGTGATCTTTCAATGATGCTGTATTTAAGTCTCTAAAGTCTACACAGAGCCTAATGTCCCTATTTTTCTTTCTGACTGGCACCAGATTAGAACCCAAGTTGAATGCTTAATTAGGAAAATAATTTTAGACTCCAAAAGTTCTGTAACTCACCCACCATTAAAGGTTCGATTCTAGGATTCACTGGTCTCTTTTTTTGGTGAATAGGCTTTGATCCTTCAGCAAGCTCTATGGTATGTTGGATGATATCTCTATTATAACCATGAAGGTCATCATAGGTCCATGAAATCACTCTGTCATATTTGTTACATAAGGAAATCAGCTTATCTCTTTCCTCTTGAGTAGTGGCATTACCTACTTTCAACTTCCTTCCTTCGCTGACATAAATTTTAGAATAATCTTCTTTGCTTGCTTTAAACTTCCTCTTATCTAGGCTTGCATCATCTGGGTAAAATAGATTCTCCAACATTATTAACCCCTTTGAAAGTTTATTAGACTTTAATTGAATGATTTGGTCACCATATGCTTCTTCGATCTTGGGTTGTAACTGATCAGTAAACTCTCTAGATTGTTGTAGAAACATAAGCACTTGAAGATCATTGTCAAAAACTTGTCAGTTTTGAACATTATCAGGAATAACTAGTCTAATAATGACTTTCATAGCTTCATTATTAACGAGCAAGTCACTTGCTGGATCAAACTGAGAGCCAATTTGTGCCATTCTATCTGCTTCAGTGTTCTGGGCTCTAGGTACAACTTCTATGTTAAAAGCATCAAAGTCATCGATCAGATACCAAATCCTATGGCAATAAGATCTCATTCTCACATTCTTTGCCACAACCTTTTCTCTAATTTGTTTCACAACTAGCTCTGAATCACCTTTGACTATTAGATTCTTTATCCCTTTCTTCTTGGCCAATATAAGGCCATGTACCAAAGACTCATACTTAGCATCATTATTTGTACAGGTTAACTGAAAGCATATAGCTCTGAGAAATTTTCCTCCATTTGGAGAAGTGAGACATATACCTGCTCTTGCACCATTCTTACTCCTGGCTCCATCAACGTTTAAGGTCTAGACCTCAGAATCTTTATTGGAATCTTCCTTTTTAGGTGTCTCTTGGCTCATTATATTTGGTATTTCTTGACCCTCCTCAAAGATTACATAGGTTCCTAGGCCAGTAGAATCATAATTAGCATAATGGTCACTCTGCATCATGGACATTAGCTGGTTGTTCTCTTCTTCATTCTAATCATATTCAATCCATTCTCCCATTTCTTCAACAAAAGCTCTATCCTCCCTATTCATCATAGCATGAGATGCTTCAATTCTTAGAGTTGGTTCTTTAGTGACATGATCTTTAGATAGGGGTTCGGACAATACCTTCATCTTTGTTCCATATTGGTTCTCAAGATCAAATGTGACCAATCAAGTGACATGTACCCTCCTATTTTATCTGTGAAATCTCTAGATAGGCATAGCCCAAAGACTGGGGGAATATCAATGATTACCACATCTTGTAAGACAGTTGTATTTGGACAAGTATACAACTATAATGGGAGTTGTTTGATAATTCCTAATGGATAGCCTTCTGATCTAATTGCATAACCCCCTTAGCCAGTGGCTCATATTCTATTTTTAAAGCATCAGCTATTTACTTCGGCATGACTGTAGTACTAGCCTCTGAATCTATCATTGAGTTATGTAACAATTTCTTGCCCACTATTAAAGTTAGATAAAATGGATCTAGCCAAGATTTGCTTACCTCTGTCATGGAAGTTAGTAGTTGTCTGCGGAGGTGGAGTATCTTTGTTTTGAGTCATCCCTTTATTTATATCTCCTTTTGTATGAACTACTTTAGGATCTGTCTAGGTCTGCAATGCTTCTTACAACATCTTTTTCTCAGGGATAGCCAACATATCCCATATTGACACTTGTGCAGGGGTTTCTTCAATTGTTCCACCACATTCATTGGTCCCAACATTTGTGTCTTAGGGTAATAAGGATACCTTGCTCTTTTTATCACTAGATTGGAGATTTCTTGGTTTGGAGCACTCATAGACACTTCTTGCCTTGAAACAGGGGCGTATTGGCCTTGGAACGAGGAAACTTTAGCTGTTTCATTTGGGTTGGCTTCAGGTTGTTCCACCATTCTTCTTTTTGATCTGGTGAAATAATCAGACTATACCAAGGACGTCTTGGAGGTAGACACTTCATTTAGAAATACTAACTCTTCATCTTCAATCCATGAGAATAAAGCATGCTCTGGGGTAATTTGTTCTTCTTGTTGAATGAACATTCCTTGCATCTGAGCCACCATTACCGCATTTTGAACGCTAGATGATTGATATGGAGGAGCATTAGGCACAACAACTTGACCTTCCATCCTTCTTTTCTCTCCTATCTTTTGCTATAAATTGCTCCTAGGACAATCTTTGGGCATATGGGCATTATTGCAAGGGAAACACCAAGCATTGATATCTTCTACTAGGTTATTTTGTCTAGGGACTATTTCTCTGCCTTGGTTAGATGGGACAACTTGTAATGGTGTGGGAACTATAACCAACTGATTTGAAGGTTGAGGATAATTTGGTCTTTAAACCCATTGGTATTGGTTTGGTTGGTATGGAGGTCTATTACCTTGGAATCCTTGGTAAGGAGGTTTTGAATAAGAAGTCTACTGTCTCTTGAGATTAATAATCTCATTTGAAAAGGTCCTAAGAATATTCTTGACATCATTCATTTTAGATGGAGGGGCATAAGGTGTAGATATAGTGGGCTATTGACGTGTGGGGAAGGTATACATGGACACCGGAACTGATGGAGAATTACTAGTTTCTTGTGGCAGGGGCATAGAGATTTATGGAGCATTGCTAGTTTCCCAGAATCTATTAAGCTATTTTTAGCTCTTACTACTAATTCATATGCCACTGGTAAAGTCTATCCTCCTAAAGACTGTATCATGACTGAGATATCAAAATTGAAAGCCTTAAGATAAAACACAATTTCCATACCTGTTGATGGCCTTGCTATGGCAGGGATTCTATCCTAGGTCTTTTGAAACCTAGTGTTGAAATTGGTTATGGCTTCTTGAGGTTCTCTCTTTATGGTGATCAGTTACTGTAGCAGAGAGGATCTATCACCCTTTTCACTGAATCTTGCAAAGAAAGCATCTCCAAGTTGATCCCAAGTAGATATTGAACTTGAGGGCAATGAACTATACCAATCTAGGGCCTTCCCCTTGAAAGAAGCAACCAATAATCTGATAGCAACATTCTGTTATGTAATGACATGTACATCACATACATGTGACACATCCTATAGGTGTTCCCATGGAGTATTGGAGTCTTCTCCTGAAAACTTGGGTAATGCTTTCAAAGCATTGGCAGGAATTGGATCCTAGGTATTTGGTGGCATTGGGAAAATAAGAGGGCCACTATTGTTCCAATTTGCAAAGCTCCATAGTGGGGAAGGTACTGCCATATCTATTCCTAGTGTTCTGGGTGCTTGATTTGCTCTTCTTCTCAGAGTGGCCACTAAAGGTGGCAACAAGATTCCTAGATTAGCAGCTGATCGGGCTTTGGTGGTTGGTCTGCAACTTTGACTCCCTCCTTCTCTCTGCTTTATATGATCTTGATCAAGAATCAAGAAAGGTCCCACCGGGTGTGCCAAAAACTATTGATGTATAAAATTGTGCGGGTTTTAGCACCAACATGGGAAGTTTCAAGAATGTGGAACTGACACTTGAAGCAACCTCCAGATTTTAGGGAAGCTGGCTCTTCCTTTTTCAATGGGGTTTTGGAAAAGAGGTAGAAAAAACAAGATTATAGATAGAATGAAATAAAACTCTTAAGGCAATGCGCTAGACTTATATATGTTTTAGCAACTAGCACAGTGATTAAACCCTTATGATTCAGTTATGTTAAAGAGCAAATGAAGCATGATTAACATAGATAGATTATGAACATATTTGAAACCAAAGGCTAAACTCAAAGAAATTATACAAAGACACATAAAATATCATCGATAGCACAGAACATAGCTTCTTTCATTAATAGGTTCAGCAAAATACATGAGGCATAGAAACATGCATAGATCTATCTGCTTTCTTCTTTAAAACAATTGTTAAGGTAAAATGATATAATCTAGTCGCAATAAAAATCTCTGTATATTTATCTATATGTGTTATATTCTATCAGTTACAAAACCTTCCCCTATTTATAGAGACAAAATGGAGCTCAAAACATTTCCCAGCCGTTAAAAATCTTCAACTGTCTACAACTGAACTGGGACTGAATTGGTACTGAATCACACATAGGATCTATCTGAATCTGCAACCATATCATCCCTGCACGTCCATTGGATGAAAGGTACTAAAAATGTGGCCCTATGACTACCAGTTTTGTTAAGACACATGACATCCTCCGCAAGCTTCTAACGGCTCCCAAAAAATGATACATATCACCTTTTGCTACATTAGGATTAGTTTCCCTTTGATACAAAGATAAACATGACACTGTGACACTTGGCGCTTTCTGCCTGTTCTCCTTCTTCAATGTGGCAACACCCAAGAGTTTAAAAATGGGATAGATGGCACACCGACGCGCTTTCAAAACTTCTTTTGTTTCTTTTACCTTCAAACACCCGTAGTAGCGACATGTGGCACACTCTGCTACACTTAGAAACTTTAGCCGTAATACCTTGGGGCCAACCATATGTACTCCGACACTTCAAAAATAAAGAGACAAGCGGTGGCTTCCACATATTGCAACAAAAGGACACGTGGCACTCCCATGCACTTTCTTGAGATTCTCTCAAAAGTTTCTCTTCAAATGCCTATGGAAGTGACATGTGGTGCTCTCCAGTAACAAATAGAAACTACATTAAAAGAAACAACCAAAAATATGTGGCACACGGGAACTGCAAACTAAGAATAAGACACGTGGCACTGTCTGCTACTCCTGGTCATTTATCTTTACTTTTTCTAAACTCCTTACCACTTAGCAACCTCGTGGGTCTTTTGGAAGCATCTTTTCTTTTGGGTTCTTAAAACCCCGCCATGCTAACACATGACACTCTCTGTGCGCAGCATGATAATAACACATGCTACAAATGAAACTATAGAACGCCACAACTAAATAATATCAAAATGTAGAGTTTTAACTCTACAGTTTGGAAATTCTATGTTAGATTCTAGTTGTGCCTATGCTTTGATTGCTAACACTGATGAGCCTAGGAATGTTAGAGAGGCTATTGGTATGTCTGATTCAAATTCCTGGTTAGAAGCCATGAATGAAGAAATGGTGTCATTGAAGAAGAATGAAACTTAGGATTTGGTACCTTTGCTTGAAGGTTGAAAGCCTGTTAGATGCAAATGGGTGAAGGAAGATTGGTCTGGATGGTAGTGTTGAGAATCATAAAGCAAGGTTGGTCACAAAAGGGTATTCCCAAGTGGAGGGAATTGATTATGGAGAAATATTTTCTCTTGTAGCTAAGATGGCATCTATCAGATTTCTATTGTCACTTGCAGCAATGTATGACTTAGAAATTGAACAGATGGATGCAAAGACAACATTTATTCATGGAGATTTGGAAGAAGAAATTTACATGTCCTAGCCAGAGCACTTCATTGAAAAAAGTAAGGAAAATCTGGTTTGCAAGTTAAAGAAATCTCTGGATGGTTTAAAACATTCGCCTAGAATGTGGTACCAAAAGTTTGACAGTTATGTGTTGTCTTTGGGATTTGTGAGATCAAAGTCTAATCATTATGTTTACTTGAAGATTGAAAATGGTTGACTTCTTATTATTGCCTTATATGTGGATGACATGTTATTCATTGGGAATAGTAAGGGTATGATTTCTGATTTAAAATCTCAGTTGTCAGTACAGTTTGAAATGAAAGATTTAGGAGCAACTAGGTACATTCTGGGGATGGAAATTAGAAGGGATAGAGGAAATAGAAAACTTTGGCTCAGCTAGAGCAAGTATATTAATACTGTCCTAGAGAGATTTAATATGATAGATTGCAAGCAGCTAGTTGTTCCAGTGTTGTAGGGAACAAAGCTATCTGTTGAAGATTGTCCAAAATCTCCTACTAAGATGGAGGACATGACTAGGGTGACTTATGCAAGTGTAGTTGGTAGTTTGATGTATGCAATGGTTTGTACAAGGCTAGAAATTGCCCAAGCAGTGGGAGTACTTAGTCAATTTATGGCTAATCTAGGAAGACCACATTAGGATGCTGTGAAAAGAGTTTTTAGATATTTAAAGGGTACTACTGAGTATGCCTTGTGCTATCATGGTTACTCTACTAGATCTTAGAGTTCAGTTAGCATTCATGGATTTGTGGATTCTGATTGGTTAGGAGACATTGACAACAAAAAATCCACTAGTGGATATGTGTTCATGTTGTTTGGTGGTGCAGTTAGTTGGATGAGCAAGTAGTAGGTTGTAGTCGCTTTGTCTACTACTGAGGCAGAGTACATGGAAGCAACTCACACCTACAAGGAAGCCATTTGGATTAGAAGGCTATGTTCTAATATTGGGTAGATTACTATCTGTTGTGACAGTCAGAGTACTATTTGTTTGGCAAAAAATCCTTTCATGCCAGGATGAAACATATTGACGTGCAATATCATTTTGTTCATGATATGGTGGAGGATAGAAAGGTTAATCTAGAGAAGGTTGATACTCTGATGAATGTTGCTGATGCATTGATGAAGCCTGTGAGCATGGATAAGTTCCAATGGTGTGCTAGTTCGATGGGCCTTGGGGCCTATGATATTTAGTAACTTCTAGCTTTGAAAGGAGACAGTAAGTTATTCATCAAGTGGGAGCATGTTGGAAAATGTGACTCAAATTTACTTGCTTGATCTTCTCCCTACAGGTTATGTTTAAAATCCTTCATCGGTCTGACATTTACATTTCAGGGGGTTCCAAGTTTTCCGATCCTAAGTTGCGTGGTTCTAAAGTTTCATAACCTCCCGACCTCTCGACTTAGTCTCTTTGTTGTCAGCCAGTCGAGGGTTTTCAAATCTTCATAACCTCCAACCAGAGGTTCTCAAGTTCAAATTTTTGGCGACTTCGCAACTTTGAAGCTTTTCCCATTTTTTGAGGTGCTCTCTTCTCATTAAATGCATTGCACGACACATCAAGTGGAAGCGGGGGATGGTGGTAAACATCAACTTTGGACAACAAAAAAAGCCTATGCTAAGTTGGCAATGTATATCATAAATGTATTTGATCCAATGACTCTCATTGGCCCGTGCCTTTTGTGGTGGGTCCTGGATAGACCCCGAGGGGGAGCGGGGACTGGCTGAGTGTTGGTCAATGGTGGATGACAGGATGACTTGGCAAGTAATATGGTTGTCAAAGGGACAAAGGGAATTCAATGGGATAGGTTTAAGTGTCTCTACAACACCTTGACTTGGATTTTGGCGGTTAAACTATTTATGGCCATTCGGCTGTGGGAAGTTGTAACGACTGTTGAGAATGTATGTTGAATGAACATTGAACATTTTGTAACTGATTATATATTGTTCAATTGGAAGAGCTAGGTTAAATAGAGAAATGTTTGGCTTCCATAATGGTTACTATGAATAAACACCTGTGAAAGCACAAGTTTGCAACTTTGTATGTAAATATCTTTTTACTATAATACAAAGAGACTATTGCTTGGTGTGTGGGTTTTTCTTCCATAAGGGTTTTCCCACATAAAATTGGTTTTCAATTCTATGTGATGTTTAATTGTCTATTCTATTTTATAAAAAATGTGCTTCTTATGTGAAATATAATTGAAATTTGAATGAACTATCTGTATCTCTCTCCCAAAAATTGGCATTAGGAAGGTGTATTCCGCACTTAGCTTTCCTAATAGTTACCACTCTCTAGATCAACACAACTGACCCTTTGTTACCATCAATGACAACACTGCTCACTACCATGCTCATCAATCTCTTCATCATCATGCTTATGTTGCCAATAATCTCCCCCTTTGTCATTGATGGTAACATGCACCAAAAATTCCCCCCCTTTGATGCAGGGGCATCGCTCTCCATCTTAATTCTGGTTTTGAACTTTGTTTAGTTTTGGGTTTTCTGGTTGTGCTTTGGTGGTTTGAGTGGTTGCATGTGTAACTTCTTATCACATATGTAGTCCCTATAGCTTACCAGTATGAATCTGAGTCCAGCTTGCATAGCTCCTGTCACCAGTTAATATGCCAAGTTTTGTAAGGAAGTTGACCATTACTCTTCTATACTCGACAATGGCTGATTTGAGTAGTTAGGAGAAGTTGAAGGGTCGCATGGACTGGAACAAATGCAGAGCAAACAACAACCAATGAAGGAATTCATGAGCATTGTGAAACCGTTTGACAGGAGAATGAAGAGTCTTTGACAGTTTTGTTGACAGTTGGAGAAAAACGGTAAAGAATCTGAGCATGCATCCGTTCAATAACAAGAATATACAAATCATCAGCAGTTGAGCAAGAAGAAATGTAGGCCGACAGTTACATAAAGGAATGTAGGCCAAAAAAAAGAGAGGGAAGCATAGCCAAGAAGAGAGGAGGACAAAATGACCCAGAATATAGTGATGGAGGCCACAAGTGTTTGGAGGTCGAGGCCGTGAAATCATCAGGCTGTAGGCCAAGAGCAGATGCCGAATGTGGAGGAGGTTGATGATGGTGAACAATAGGAGGATGGTTGCCGAGAAGAAGACCCCCAATTTCTATAGAGCTGAAGCGACAATAGCTGAATGACATCTCAGAAATATAGAAGGCTGATATTGCATAAAAGGGTGATCAAATGTGTAGAAAGGGAGATATGAGGAGAGTGTAGAAAGTAGTTAAGAGAGTTTTGTCTTACTACAGATAGAGATGGCCATTTGTTGAAGGCCCTTAGATATGTTTTGTAATGCTTTGAATATGGAATAGAATACTGTAGATTTGGGTTTTAATCTGCCTTGTGATTTCAATATTTGTAGAATCTACATTTATATACCTCCTGTCATTTTTGTATTTGAAAATTGTGAGGGAAATACTTTGAATTCCTGTCATCATTTCTAAATGTCTCCTTGATTGAGTTTCTTCTAATTGGGTTTTGTGCTATGACTGATAAGGCAGCCATTAAAAGAAGCAGAGAAAGTGCATAAGTTACTTGAGACCATGCCATTAGTTTGGTATTATAGCATGAATTTTGCTATCTCATGCCATCAGATTGGTATTAGAGCCCTAAAAGATCTGGGCGATAAAAAATTGTTATAGGTTTTGGAATTTTGATATTTATAAGAATCTTGGAGTGATATGTGTGTTTGTAGATTTAATGGGTTGTGGAAGAAACCTAAAGTCCCAAAAGATTTGGGTAGAGAGCATTAAGTGTGTTCTTGATTTCAATATGAGTGTTGTAGTCTAAGGAATGCTGCAGTTCGATTGATTGAGGAAAAAGATCACTGGCATGGTGAAAAGTATGCTAAAGAATGAGGTATAAGAGAGTTGATAGAGTTGTGAAAGAGGTGTTTGTCATAGACATGAGAGCATTTATTGTTGCAGGCATGAGAAAGGGCTTGTAATTGCTATCCTCCAGCAAAGATAAACTGGGTAGAAGGTGTATAACTTCTTCCACAAAGAGAGAGTGGGTAGAGGGGGTTGATGCAGGAGCATCCCTGGTTCAAGAGTAATCTTGCATCAACCAAAAACATTTACATTTGCATTTCAGTTCTTTCATTTTCTAGTTTAGTTTAGACAATTCAATTCGAAGTAGCTCAGCTTGTGGTCCGGTTTCAACATTTTACACCTTGCGGATCTGGACTTAGCATCTCAATTCATTAATCTACATCATATCAAGAATTTAGAGCATTTGGATCAGTTACTGGAAAGATATTGCTATCAGAAGATCCTCTATTTTCTCAGTACTGAGTTCTCTAACAGTCATGAGTAATCAGTTGAAGGAGAAGGATTGGGACCATTGGCCAACTTGCAGAACCTTGTGACTCATTCTACAATGTAACTTGGTTCATGGCTGACCTTCCTCATAGGTCCACACTTATTTGTATCTGTTGGAGAAGGATTTTCAAGTCGATAGGTCTGACCTATCCAAGAACACACATTACACCTCTTCATCGGGGTTCCAGATCTCTTGTGGCTGATGCAGAGGAACCTATTGGTACGGAGATGATATATATTGATGTAATAGATGCTTAGGAAAGTAGTTCAGAGAATTTTAGAAGATTGATAGTTTGGATTTATGCAAAGGAGCTTCAAAGTTTTATCTTGTGCATGTAGGTAATCAGGCCTTTGAGCCCTAGTTGTAAGCCCGCATGTTACTGGCCAGATTGTATTTGAATTATTTGATATATTGAATGATTGAAACTACATTTGTTCCATATTCTTGTGTTGTTTCCATTGTGTTTACTCTTGCTGCATGGTTTAGATAGTTCATTATGTGAATCCTCCTACCGTGACTGCACCAAGTGGTATTAGAGTGAAAGTTTGATTCCTTGGAGTGAATTGGCGAAGGGGATTCCATAAGATCTTGTTGTAAGTAGATCACTGATTTGAGGCAGGTTACTGGTGCACAACCGATCACCGATTGAGAGGCTGTTGTCGCTTGTAGCCCGATCACCGACCTGAGGTAGTTTGCACTTGATCTTAGGAAGAATGCCATCGTGAAGATTTCCTCCTATTGGTACAATGGCTAATAGAATGGATGAGATGATGGAATTGATGAGAATAATGTGAATTTGTTTAGATGCTGTTGAAGAGGATTGACACCTAGACCTAATGTTGAAAGTGATGATGAAGAAAAATTTCAATCTGTTGAACAAAGTGGCGAAACCCTAGAAGGTCATGAAGAAGAAGAATCAGATCAAGTAAAGATGTTGCGAGCTATTTCAAAGATTGGAAAAAGACCTAGAGTTGATGTACTGAACTATACTAGTAATTTGAATCTAGAAGAGTTGATTGATTGGATAAATGACATGGAAGAATACTTTGAATATGAGGAAATTGAAAATCCAAAGAAAGTGAAATTTGCAAAGACCAAGTTGAAAGGACATGCTGCTATATGGTGGAAAGAAGTTTAGTTGGAAAGAAATAGAAGAGGAAAAGAAAAGATTACAAAGTGGGACCAGATGGTGACAAAGTTGAAGAATTAATTCATACCTGCTGACTATGAGTGGGAGTTGTTGAAGCGATGCAAAACTTGAGACAAAAGGAAAAATCTGTGAAAGAATACACTGAAGAATTTCACAAATGATCATCAGAATAGGACACAGTGAAGAAAGCAAGGAGAAAGTGGCTAGATACACCAATGGACTGAGATTGAATATTCAAGAAGAACTAAGCTTGATAAAGATGACATCTTTGGAAGAAGCATATCAATTTGCCCTGAAAGTTGAAGAGAAGTTGAGTAGGAAGCATGATCAGAGGCAGAGAGACAGAGGAGGTAAATTTCAGAGAGGGAGATCATTTTCTAGATATGATAGATTATTTGTGGAACAAAACAAGTTTGACATCTCGTTGAGGAAGGATGCTAGAGATAATAATTCTTACCAGAGAGATGACATAAATTTTTACCGAAAAGGAAACCCTAGTGCATACCGGAATGAAGGATATAGAAGAGAAGGAAGAGGATTTGATAAGAGAACATTCAGAGGTACTTATTTTAAGTGTGGAGGTGAAGGACATAGAGCATTTGAATGCAATCAGGGTAGTACAAGCAAGAAGACAGAAAATAATGGAAGAGTAGCCTATGTTGAAGAAGAACCTGTTGAATCACCTAGTTCAGTTGGCAATCTAGAGAAAGGAGAATCATTGGTAATGAGGAGAGCACTAATTCAAACAGAGACAAATGAAGAACCATCACAGAGGAAAAGTCTATGCAGAACAAGAAACAAATCTAGAGGTAAGTGTTGTAAGGTTGTAATTGATAGTGGTAGTTCAGATAACCTAGTTTCTGAGGAGATGGTGACCAAGCTGAAGTTGGAAAGATTGAAACACCCTAAGCCCTATCAGATAGCATGGATTCAGGATGATCATAAGGTACTAGTGAGTGAGAAATGTTTGGTGAAATTTCATATTGGCTCTTATCATGATGAAGTCTTGTGTGATATTATGCCTATGGATGTTTGTCATATCTTGTTGGGTAGACCTTGGCAGTATGATAGAAAAGCTATGCATAATGGAAGAAAGAATACATATACTATCACAACAAATGGAAAAAAAATTACTTTGATTCCTTTAGAAGATGATCCTAAAAATGTGGTATGTGGAAATGCTAGAATCTGTTTGGTAGATGGAAGGAAATTTTTGGATGGTTTGAAACAGGAAAGTCCGTGTTATACCTTGATTCCTAAGAAACCTGAAGTAGTGAAGAAAGAAACTGAACCGGATGGGATAAGAGAGTTGCTGACAGAATATGAAGACATCATATCAGATAATGTACTTGAAGGATTACCACCTATAAGGAGTATTAGTCATCACATGGATCTTATACCGGGAGCAAGTTTGCCTAACAAAGCAGCACATAGAATGACACCGGCAGAGAATGAAGAATTGAATAGACAGATACAAGAATTATTGAGGAAAGGTTTGATTAGAGAAAGTTTGAGTCCTTGTGCAATACCTGCAGTGTTAGCACCAAAGAAAGATGGAGAATGGAGAATGTGTACTGATTCCAGAGTAATAAACAAGATTACAATTAAGTATAGATTTCCTTTACCTAGAATGGATGATATCATGGATTGTTTGAGTGGAGCAAGATATTTCACAAAGATAGACTTGAAGAGTGGATACCATCAGATTAGAATTAGAGAAGGTGATGAATGGAAGACTGCTTTTAAGACAAATGAAGGATTGTATGAGTGGTTAGTGATGCCTTTTGGATTGACAAATGCACCAAGTACTTTCATGAGGTTGATGAATGAAGTTCTGAAGAAATTCTTGGGTAAGTTTGTGATTATATATTTGGATGATATTCTGATTTTCAGTAAGACAGAAGAAGAACATTTGTGGCATATTAGACAAGTTTTTCAGAGGTTGAGAGAAGAGAAATTGCTGATAAACATCAAGAAGTGTAGTTTCATGAAAGAAGAATTGGTATATTTGGGATTTGTAATTTCTGCGGAAGGATTGAAGATGGACCTTGAGAAAGTGAAAGCAATTGTTGAGTGGCCTACATCGGAGAGCATTGGAGAGGTTAGATCATTTCATGGTTTGGCTAGCTTCTACCAGAAGTTCATCAGGAATTTTAGTTCAGTTTGTAACCCCATGATAGAGACAATGAGAGGTGACATAAAAGATTTCAAGTGGACATCTAGAGCAGATAAGAGTTTTGAGCTGTTGAAGTAGAAGGTGACCGAGCAACCTATTTTGGCATTACCAGATTTCAACAAGGTATTTCAAGTTGATTTTGATGCTAGTGGAAATGTAATTGGAGCAATGTTAAGTCAAGAAGGTAGACCAATAGCTTATTTCAGTGAGAAGTTGAATGATGCAAGGAGAAGATATTTAGTTTATGATCAAGAGTTCTATGCCATAATTCAAGCCTTGAAGAAGTGGAGACATTACTTGTTGCCTAAGGAGTTTGTGCTATATACAAATCATCAAGCTTTATAGTATTTGAATAGTCAAGGTAAGTTGAATCAGAGACATATGAGATGGGTAGAGTTCATGCAGAGTTATACTTTTGTGTTGAAGTATAGGAGTGGAAAATAAAATAAAGTTGTTGATGCCTTGAGTAGAAGAAGAAACTTGTTAACATAAAAGAGAGTTGAAGTGTTGGGTTTTGATGAATTGAAGAACATGTATGAAGGATACATTGATTTTGCAAAACCTTGGAAAGCATGTAAGGAACCTGTTGTGATAGATAGAAGTAAGTGGTTAGACTATTATTCAGGGAGATATGTTGTTCAGAGGAAGTCAGTTATGCATACCTAGAAGTTCTATGAGAGATAATTTGATCAAGGAGAAACATAGTGGTGGATTGGTAGGACACTTTGGCATTGACAAGACAGTGGCTTTGGTAAGTGAAAATTACTTTTGGCCTTAGATACATAAGGATGTTTGGAGATTTGTACTGAGTTGTAGAGTTTGTCAAGTTGCAAAAGGAGGTAGTCAGATTACATGATTGTTTAAACCTTTAACAGTTTTGGAGAGACCTTGGGAAGATATAAGCATGGATTTTGTACTAGGATTACCTAAGACATAGAGAGGGCATGATTCAATATTTGTAGTGGTTGACAAATTTTCAAAGATGGCTCATTTCATACCTTGCAAGAAGACAATTGATGTAGTGCATGTAGCTGAGTTATTTTTCAAGGAGATTGTGAGATTGCATGGATTACCTAAGAGTATAGTTTTAGATAGAGACACAAAGTTTGTTGGATATTTTTGGAAGACACTTTGGAAGAAGACGAAGATGGATTTGAAGTTCAGTTCATCTTTTCATCCATAGACAGATGGATAGACAAAGGTAGTGAATAGAAGTTTGGGAAACCTATTGAGATGTTTGGTTGGAGAGAAGATAGGAAGTTGGGATTTGATTCTTTCACAAGTAGAATTTGCATACAATAATTTAGTCAACAGAAGTATTGGAAGAACACCTTTTGAGATTGTTACCAGAGTGAATCCTAGAGGAGTTGCAGAATTGAGAGATATCAGTACAGAAGACAAGAGGAGTGCAGAAGCAGAAGAATTTGTAGATCACATGAAAACAATGCATAATCAGGTGAAGAAACATTTGGAGAACATGAGCAGTAAGTACAAAGAGAAAGTAGATGAGAAGAGAAGACAAGGAATTTGAATTTGGAAATGAAGTAATGGTGTACTTGAGAACATAAAGATTTCTAGTCGGGACATATAACAAGTTGAAGATGAAGAAGTTTGGACCTTGTAGGATACTCAGGAAGTTTGATTCAAGAAATGTATACAAAGTGGAATTACTAGAGACATTGGGTATTTCACCTATTTTCAACATTGCAGACCTTTACCAGTATCATGAAGTAGAGTTCAGTGATAGCATGGAAGAAGACCTAAAGAAATAGTTACCATAGCAAGCACTAGAACAAATTGAAGGCATTTTGGATAGAAGAGTAGGACACAACACTAGAGGAAGACAATGCAAAGAATATCTTGTGAAGTGGAAAGGCAAACCAATAGAAGATTCATCATGGATTTCTCAGGCTGAGGTGGATTGTCTTGGTTCTCCCCTAGCCTCAACAAAGTGAGGGACTCACTTTTTCAATAACCGTGGATGTCTAATGCAGGAGCATCCCTGGTTCAAGAGTAATCTTGCATCAACCAAAAAGATTTGCATTTGCATTTCAATTTGTTTGCATTTTAGTTCTTTCATTTCCCAGTTTAGTTTAGGCAATTCAGTTGGAAGCAGCTCAGCTTGTGGTCTGGTTTCAGTATTTCACACCTTGCAGATCTAGACTTAGCATCTCAATTCATTCATCTACATCATATCAAGAATTCAGAGCATTTTGATCAGTTACCAAAAAGATATTGCTATCAGAAGATCCTCTATTTTCTCAGTACAAAGTTCTCTGACAGTCATGAGTAATCGACTGAAGGAGAAGGATTGGGAGCATTGGCTGACTTGTAGATCCTTGTGACTCATTCTAGAATGTTCCTTGGTTCGTGACTGACCTTCCTCATAGGTCTATACTTCTTTGTATCCATTGGAGAGGGATTTTCAAGCCGATAGGTCTGACCTATCCAAGAACACATGATACACCTCTTTATCAGGGTTCCAGATCTCTTGTGGCTGACGCAGAGGAACCTATTGGTCTAGAGATGATATATATTGATGTAACAGATCCTTACGAAAGTAGTTCAAAGAATTTTAGAAGATTGATAGTTTGGATTTATGCGAAGGAGCTTCAAAGCTTTATCTTGCACATGTAGGTAATCAGGGCTTTGATCCCTAGTTGTTAGCCCGCATGTTGCCGACCATATTGTATTTGAATTCTTTGATATACTAAATGATTGAAACTGTATTTGTTCCATATTCTTGTGTTGTTTTTGTTGTGTTCACTCTTGTTGCACGGTCTAGATAGTTCATTCTATGAACCCTCCTACCATGACTGCACCAGGGGTTTTGAGAGTAACATCTTCTAGGGTCATTGTTGGGTAGAGGGTAGTTGTTGAAGGTAAGAGATTCTGTTGCAACAGTGAGAGGATGGGTATTAGTGTAAGGAGACCCATCATAATCTCACTCTAGGATAGATATTGGGATAAAGTAGAAGATATAAAATTTTGAGAGGAATTGGAGAAGATTGCAAGTAGAATGAATATGTTGGAAAAGAGTTATTTTCCTGATAATATTGTGGTTGCAGGAAGTGGGCAAGAAGAGGAGAGGAAAATCCTCATTAAAGATAGTAAGAGAAGGAGAAAAGAGAAAGTTCAACAAGGAGCACTAGAAGAAAAAGAGAAGATAGTGTCTATGGAAGAGGCACTTGAAGAGACATCTTGGTCTCTTGATTCATTTGCTATTGATTTGTTTGAAAATGTGAATGCAAGTATAAAGAAGGTTGAGAACAAGCCTTTAGAGGCGAAAGAAAAAAGGGCAAGAAGAGAACCCGTAGATGAAGATGAAGATAAGAGCGAAAGAAGACAAGTTGCAGCAATAAATAAGAAAAGACAATTTGTAGTAGTGGTGCAATGCAAGGTACCTAAAGATGAAGAGAAACCTAATGAAGAAAAGAAGAAACCCTATGAAGAATAAGAAGTGGCAAGACACAAAGCCAAGAATGTAAGAAATTTGGGACAACAGACTGATGAAGAGGTAAAAGTGAGTTTTGGTGGTAATTTTGATTATGCAAGAAGACATAGGAATGTGAATATGCAAGACAAAGAGGAGAAAATAAAATTAGTAGATCATGGGTATATAATACCATATTGGCAAAAGAAATCAGTTGTAAATGTGTAACAAAGAGAAGGAGTGGTTTTTACTAACTTGTATGATTGCAAAATAGCATCAAGGATGGAAGATATGATAGAGATTTAGAGGAGACAAGAAGATAGACTAAGTGTAGAGGTAGAAAGGCATCAGCTCAAGAAGATGAAGAACCCAATGTGGGTAGTGCAGCATGGGACAATAGTAGATGAAGATGACAAGGAGAAACAGACAGAGCAAGAGAAGAGGAAGGGTGTAGATACTTTCAATCCCAATGTAGAGAAGCACATGATAAAGCCCCTAGAGGATGAAAAGAAGGATAATGCCCCAACAGAGTTGGAAGAAAAGTAACATGGTAAGTGTAAGATAAGAAATAGACAACCTGATTTGTATGAGGATGATGTTGAAGCTTTGAAGGCAATTTATGAACATGAGGAAAAGTTGTGGTTGATTGTGGATGACAAGAAAATAAGAAGAGGAAGATATAAAATGAGAAAGGAGAGCAAAGGAAGGTAGAGTGGAATGTCTAGTGATGAGAACAAAAGGGAAATGAAGAATGTGTTGGTTAAGATGGATGGAAATAAAAGAGGAAAAGTAGAGAAAGACCTGGAGAGTAAAGGAGGAGTAGCAGAAAATAGAGATGAAGAAGTTGAGGCAGCAGAAGATAAAGAAGGTAAAGATAAAATTCATAATGAAGACAAGGCATATATGGAAGTTGAAGAAGTAGAAGGAGAAGTTGACACAACAAAGAGTACAAATATGAAGACAATCACGTTCTTAAGGGCAACATAAAAGAGGAAGAATCTAAAGTTAAGGCAACAAACAAGAATGGTGGTTTATGGGTACAATCCTCTTTGATTGAACAAGAATTGCAGGAGGATATTGTTAGTGAAGGAATAAATACAAGTGGGACAATGAAGAAGGATTCAGTTAGTAACCAAGAAGTTGGTACAACAATGAAGGCTGAGGTCAACAAAAATGTCTTTTATAAGAATGTGAATTTGTATTTTTTTAGAATTTTGATCAATGAGAAGTTTGAGAATGAATCTCTAAGAGAGGATGATATTATGGTTTGTGATAAGGAAAAATATATTAAAAATGATTTGTGGGTGTTTAATTGGGACATGGAAAAGGAAATATATGTAATATTAGATGCAGATTTGTTAAAGGCTGGGCATGATGGAGTTGACAGACTAATAGGTGAAGTGGAATTAATTAGTAACATATATGTAAAGTTTCCTAATCTTTGGATGTTTAGAAGGGCTGATTTGTGGGTGAATGCAATAGTGAAAAGTTTGATTACCTTGGAGTTGTATGTTGAACCTTGATGTTGGAGGAATATGTTGAAGGTGCTAGAAAGACTGTGGAAGAAGCGGAAGAAGAGAAGATAGGTGAAACAATTTTGAGTAATGAACCATGTGTAGGAACACATGAATTTTGTCCCCTGGGGAGTCTAATGCAGGGGCATTGCTCTCAATCTTAATTTTGGTTTTGAACTTTGTTCAGTTTTGGGTTTTCTGGTTGTGCTTTGGTGGTTTGAGTGGTTGCAGGTGTAACTTCCTGTCGCATATGCAGTTTCTATAGCTTACTAGTATGAATATGAGTCTAGCTTACATAGCTCCTATCACCAAGTGATTCCTGTCACTAGTTAATATGCCACATTTTGTAAGGAAGTCCACCATTACTCTTCTATACTTGACAGTGGCTGCTTTGGGTAGTTAGGACAAGTTGAAGGGTCACATGGATTGGAACAAATGTAGAGAAAATGACAACCAATGAAGGAATTCATGAGCATTGTGAAACCGTTCAACAAGAGAATGAAGAGTCTTTGATGGTTTTGTTGACAGTTGGAGAAAAATGGTAAAGAATCTAAGCATGCATCCATTCAATAACAGGAATATACTAGTTGTCGGTAGTTGAGCAGGAAGAAATGCAAGCCAAAAATAAGAGAGAGAAGCATATCCAAGAAGAGAGGAGGACATAATGGCCCAACATATAGTGATGGAGGCTACAAGTGTTTGGAGGTCTAGGTTGTGAAATCATTAGGCTGTAGGCCAAGAGTCAACGCCGAATGTGGAGGAGGCCGACAATGGTGAAGAATAGGAGGACGGTTGCTGAGAAGAAGACTCCCAATTTCTGCAAAGCTGAAGAGATAATAGCTGAACGACATCTCAGAAATACAAAAGGCCAATATTGCATAAAAGGGTGATCAAATGTGCAGAAAGGGAGACAAAAGGAGGAGAGTGTAGAAAGTAGTTAAGAGCATTTTGTTTTACTGCAAATAGAGACGACCATTTGTTGAAGGTTGTTAGATATGTTTTGTAATACTCTGAATATGGAATAGAATACTGTGGATTTGGGTTTTACTTTGCCTTGTGATTTTAATATTTGTAGAATCTACATTTATATACCTCCTGTCATTTTTGTATTTGAACATTGTGAGGGAAATACTTTCATTCCTGTCATCATTTTTGAATGTCTCTTTGATTGAGTTTCCTGTAATTGGGTTTTGTGCTGTAACTGATAAGGCAACCATTAAAAGAAGCAAGACATGTGCATAAGTTACTTGAGACCATGCCATCAATTTGGTATTATAGCATGAGTATCTCATTCCATCCCCCTTTGTAATCAATGACAAAGGAAATGTATGTATATTGATAGATCAAAACTGGTCCCCCTATCTCAAAATTGATCTTGCTTTTCTATGCATAGAATACCCCTTATTGTTTACTCCTATGCTTTAGTATGTACATCAAAATATCAAAAAAAAATTTCTCCTATCCTTCTGCATATGTACAAGAAATCATAATATGAATCTTACTATTTAGTAGGAAGAATATCGTTGTATATATTCTTTAGATGAAGCACTGCAGAATCCCAATGCATCTTGGCAGAGTTGAGGAGCTGTATCTTTTCATTCACCTACAAAAGCAAGTATTCTGCTTCTTCAACTAATGTAGGTGTAGCTGTCATTTTTCCAACCTTATCAACTTCTTTTAACAACCCTGTTAGTGCAACCATCTTGAAATTGACAATCTCTCTTAGCTGACTCATCTGATCCTTGATTAATTCTCTTTGATTCTGTAGTTTCTTGATAATAGCATGAGTCTTTTCCACTTCATCCCTTAGATTTCCATTATTATCCTTCAAGGGGTCATAAGTTTCAGAGATGTTAGTTATATGTATTTCTAGGCCATCAATCTTATCTTTTATATCCTTTGTAGTTACCGGCCATGATAAACAAAATTGATATATTACATTGGCATCACCCAGGGCATTTTGAATACTCTTTACACTAATTTCCAATAGGTTGTATGCCTTGAAATTTTTTTCTAATAGATCTATTAGTCTCTCATTTGTGATTTGTTCCATAACTCTCTACTCAGCTTCCTTCTCTAAGGATGTACAATCACTATTGAAGGACTCTAGTAGATGTTTCATTTGTTGTACAGGGGTCAAAGAAATATCTTTCTTAGAATCTGGAAAGATTTTCTCAAAGGCCTTCATTGGTTCCTCCAAAAGCTCATTTCCTTCTACCTGTGACTATAATATTTCCTCTTGAGTAGTAGCTTGAAAGATGGTTCCTAACTGCAATTTCTTCAATGGAGATATATTTGACAAACTAATTTGTCCATCCAAAGATGGAAATTGAAACAATTGAGGAGATGCAATTGACTAAATTTGTCTTTGTTGTGCCAAGAAGTGTCTGATAGAGTCTATTGGAGAGACTCCAGAACCCTCACCCTCTATAACTTTCTTCTCCTCTTTAGAGATTGAGACAATGTGTGAGCTAGGAATCTTCAGAGGACAACTTTCTTCATGTGTCTCTTCACCATCTCTGATCTCAGTTTGATGCCTAGAGGTTCATGGAGGAACATAAACATTGTCCACTTGTTCATTTTCCTTCACAACCTCCTCAATCTATTCTCCTTTTTTTGTATCTTTCTCTTCCTCAAGATTCTACTTCTCTTCTTCAACATTCTCTACATTCTCTGAGGGTGAATTGATAACACTTAGATCCTCTACCTCAGTGTTCACCAGAGGAGATGTCACATTCTACTATGTCAGAATATCTTGTTTTGTATTTGTTTTCGTAGTCTCTTCATTTTTCTCTAGAATGTCATCAACCTTTTCTCTTTCCTTAGAAGAAGACCATTCTTCAATTGTATTAATATTCAATTCCTTGAGGACATCAACAATTATCTTCAAGGTGTCCTTCTCCAACCTCTTTATTTCATCTTTATCATTAGACATCAAAGTATTCAATCTCCTTTTTCTTCTGAACTCTTTGGCTAACCTCTCAATAGCCTTATTATTTTCTTGAACATAAATTGAAGGGAAAATTCTTTGAATTGCCTTATTTCTCATCTCAAAATATTTATTCATGGATTCATCTCTTCTCTTGGTTAATACACTAGCAAGACTATCAAGCAATTTATCAATTATCTCTATTAAAGCAACATTGAATGCATCCATGTACCTGATTATTACCATTTCAATGATTGATTGGTCATTTGAGGATCTTTCATCCTACAACTCAGCTATTTCTTTTAGATTATCATATTCTGTTATGGCATTGATAGTAGCTTCAAGTTGTAGAGGAGGAAGACTTGATTTCTCTGACTTCTTTGTCTTTTCTCCGCCCTTCTCCTTTGAGACTTCTCCTTCTCCGGTAGCTTAACTTTCTCTTTTCTTCTTTCCCTTTCCTTTTCCTTTAGAAGACTAGACTTCTTTACCAGATTTCTCCTCTTATTTTGAAGATGAACCCTTCCTTTTCTTTTTCACTTTCTTCCTCTGAAACAATATCAATTTTTGCTCTTTTGTCACTTATCTCTTCCTCAGAGACTTGAGGCTCTCTTTTCTTTTTCCAGACCAACTTAGGTCCTTCTTCTTCTTCCTCTTCTTCCTCATCATCATTATGACTGATGTATTTCTCTCTTGTAGCTTTTCCTTTTACCCTTCTCTTCTTGGAAGGCTGCTACTGCATAGAAGCACTGGATGCTTTGTTCTTCTCTATACTTGTTGTAGGCATGGCTCTAGAGGATTTTGGAGTAGCAGCATAGGAGGTAGAGGTCCTAGTTGACCTTCTTATGCTTGGTGACTCTTCTAGAGTATTAGATGTGCCTTTGGATTTCTTTGTAGGGCCCTTTGATGATAACATCTCCTCAACCTTAGATCTCATTTCCTCAACATTTTTCTTTATTTCCTTCTCCTTGTGCTTTAGATGCACTTCAATAGATTTATCTTCATATTTTCCATACCTTTTTGATTTGGTATCCCTTTGTTTTCTAAGCATTAGGTCGGCAAGACCTTTAACTATCTTCTGCAACCTCATAACCCATCTCTAGAATCTAGATTGTTCTAGGTTCTACAACTTCTATATAACATTCATCTTTGCTGACCATAAAGATGATGTCATCCTTGTATTTATCTACAACCCTTTTTGAGATTCTTTCTCTTGCTTGCATGTTTTCTTGAAATGTTTTGAAGAAACCCCATAATGCAACATTTTGGGTTTCTATGTTACCTAACCTTTTCAGATGATCTCTAATTTGTACTTCTACTGGAGCATATCCAAACCATACAATGTTCTTTACACCAAGAATCTCTCTGAGGAAGTAAAATAATAGAAAAATAATTAAAGTACCGAATATGAAGGGGTACTTTGAGTCTTTTGTCTTCTATAGGTTCTCAAGTAATTGTTGCCTCAATAGTTCACACAAGTCATAGTCTGCACCGTTCTTGACCATCTCATATGCTGTGTTTAAATTTTGTATCCAATCATCATGCATGCATACTTCACAGTAGGGTCTTCAATATCATTCACAATTAAGGCTCTCTTATCAAAATTTTCTCCAGCGATCTTCATTACCACATCATTTTTAACTAATTTTAGTGCCGGAACTGTTTCGATGGAACATAACCCTATTACAACCCTAATGGATTCCTTGCTTATCATATGTGGTAGATCCAGCCACATGAATTTGTCAAGAATGCATCTCAATACATACTTAATCCAAGCATCTTCATAGCAAAGAATAGGGAAATCATTCCATACATTTAATTTCTTCTCTGTCAAGGCAATGTATTCATGTTTTAGGTCAAAATTGTCATCAGTTAGCTCATTAACCCAAACTAGTTTAGCATGATTATATTCTTCCATATTTGTATAGATATAGATTCTTATATCCTTTGTGTGCATCACTTCATATGGAACACTTGAAAATGCACCATCCAGATCTGTTTCCATAGATTTGAAAGGATGTTTCTTAAACTTAGAGTAGGTACGGTCTACTACTTCTATGACTTGTGGAATAAACATCTTCAAGATACTACTGAAATACTTTAGGGAAAGATAGAAACTGTAAATACCTTTCAATAACTTTTGGTTAGGGTTTGATTCATTTTTCCTTGCTCTTCCACTGCTCTTTCTCTCTTCAAATTTTGATTGCAAATGATCTTCTTGTTAAGTGAGATTGCTTAAAACTGCTTTTTGCAAAACCTAATTTGCATTCAATGCACAAATTGATAAAGTTGTCAAAGATTCAACTGTGATACACAATCACGTTTAATTTCTCTGCAATCTTCCGTAATACGATATTTTTCACCAGTGTTTTCTTGAATAGATCAAATGCATTGATTTACATCACATATCCTCATGCTTTAACATCAACACCATGTCTCTAGTAGGGGATGAAAGATTTCCATTGAAGCTCCCCCTAAGCTAAAGCTCTCAACTTAGTTTTCAAAGGAAACATCTACGCCAGATACTTACATAGCCTCATCATTCACCTTATTTTCTTCTTTCTTTTTCCAAACCTTGTCCATTTATTTCTTTATTTCTACCTGATCCACATTCTTTACTGGATCACTCTTCTTTACCAGATCAACCTTCACATTATTACTTTTGCAAACTTTAGTAATATGACCTAATTTGTTGCATTCATAACATCTGACATTTTGAACAAGCTTACTTCCATTCATTTTGGATTTGCATTGATTAGCCTTATGCCCAAATCTACTGCATGTATAATGGTAACCATTAAAATATGAAACCATCATACCCTTATTGTAACCATTCATCATCTAATTTCTGCATTCACTAGCTCTATGACCAATTATTTGACATGTAAAAAATTGACTAGAGAATGATTGAATATTTTGATTCATCCTGCTTCTACATTCCATTCCCTTATGTCCAAATTTATTACAAGAGTAGCAGTAGTCAGAGTACCTTTGTGTAGTTGGTTGTCTGATAGGTGGCCTCTTGATCAGTATATAAAACAAACTCTTTCGGAAACAAATAATGTCTCCATTTCTTCAAAGCTTGGACTATTGCATAAAACTCTTGATCATAAACAAAATACTTTTACTTGGCATCATTAAGCTTCTCACTAAAATACACAATGGGCTTACCTTCTTGACTTAGAACAGCCCCTATACCACTACCACTAGCATCACAATCTACCTGAAATACCTTATTGAAATCTGGAAGTGCCAACACAGGTTGTTCTATAACTTTTTGCTTCAATGTATCAAAGCTCTTGTCTGCTCCTTTAGTCCATCTAAACTCTTTTCTATCCCCTCTCATTGTCTCAGTTAGGGGTGCACAAATGCTACTGAAATTCTTGATAAACTTTCTGTAAAAACTTGCCAAACCATGAAAAGATCTTACCTCGAAAGCACTCCTTGGCGTAGGCCATTCAATGATAGCCCTCACCTTCTCTGGGTCCATCTTAAGACCTTCCTCTGAGACAACAAATCCCAGGTATACCAACTCCTTCTTTGTAAAACTACACTTCTTCAGTTAGGGGTACACAAATGCTACTGAAATTCCTGATAAACTTTCTGTAAAAACTTGCCAAACCATGAAAAGATCTTACCTCGAAAGCACTCCTTGGTGTAGGCCATTCAATGATAGCCCTCACCTTCTTTGGGTCCATCTTAAGACCTTCCTCTGAGACAACAAATCCCAGGTATACCAACTCCTTCTTTGTAAAACTACACTTCTTCAGATTGATCAACAACTTCTCCTCCCTCAGCTTCTCTTAAACTCTTCTGATATGCATCAAATGCTCATCCCAAGTCTTACTGAAAATCAAAATGTCATCTAAATAAACAATAACAAAACTTCCCAAAAATTCCTTCAGTACCTCATTCATGAGCCGCATGAATGTGCTCGGTGCATTGGTTAGCCCAAATGGCATGACTAACCACTCATACAAACCCTCCTTTGTCTTGAAGGTTGTCTTCCATTCATCTCCTTCTCTGATTCAAATCTAGTGATACCCACTCTTCAGATCAATCTTCTTGAAGTACTTGGCTCCACTCAAACAATCCATTATGTCATCCATTCTCAGCAATGGAAATCTATACTTGATTGTGATCTTGTTGATGGCTCGGGAATCTGTACACATCCTCCATTCTCCATCTTTCTTTGGTGCTAGTACTGCAGGTATCGCACATGGACTTAGGCTCTCCCTTATCAGTCCCTTCCTTAACAGCTCGTGAACTTGTCTGTTCAACTCTTCATTCTCTACTGGAGTCATTCTGTGGGCTGCCTTATTTGCCAAACTAGCTCCTGGTATCAAATCTATTTGATGACTTATCTTCCTCACTGGTGGTAAACCTTCTGGTACATTATCAGAGACAATATCTTGAAATTCTTCCAACATTTCCAAGACTTCTGCTGGTACATCTTCACATTTCTCTTGACTAATCTTAGGAATCAATGCAAAGCAATGACAGTCATGCTTCATACCCTCCAAAAACTTTCTACCATCTACCAAGCAAATTTTGGCAGTACTACATACCTTTTCTTCCACCTCCTTCAAGGGCTTCAACTTATGACCGACTCCATCCTTTGTTAGGGAGTATGTGTTTGCACGGCCATCATGGACAACGCTCCTATCATACTGCCATGGCCTCCCTAATAACATATGACACGCATCCATCGGTATGATGTCACACAACACCTTATCATGGTAGTCACCAATCTTGAACTTCACTAAACATTGTTCATTGACCAAAGCTCTATGGTCCTTCTGCAACCATGCAATTTGGTATGGATGCGGATGCTTTCTTCTTGTCAACTTCAACTTGTCAACCATCTCCTCTGAAACAAGATTATCAGTGCTTCCACTGTCAATAATAATATCACAATACTTACCTTCACATTTGCACCTTGTGTGGAATAAACTCTTCCTCTGATTGGGTTCTTTCTCCTCATTCAACAAAGTTCTTCTGACAACTAGGGTTTCTCTCCTTTCTGCATCTTTGGAGCACTCAGACTGTGCATCTTCATCCGCATGTGCAACTCGTGCATTACCTTCGGGTCTTCTATTCATCCTTCCTTGATGTTGCGGACACTCATATGCTCGATGCCCTTCTTCTCCACATTGGAAACATGTTCCTCTGAAACCTCCTCTTCCAGGTCCTTGCCCAGGTCTACCTCTTCCTCTTCCTCTTTGCTCACCATTATTCTGGTCACGAGGGCGGTAGGTATTATCTCCTCTTTGATTTCAACTTGTTCCAGCTTCTTCACTTTTCTTTGGATCTTCATTTCAGCCTCCATAGGGTCTTCCACCACTCCTTCCACCTTGACCTCTTCCCCTTTGCTTGCTTTCAAATCTCTTATTCAGCTTCTCTTCCACCTTCAGGGAAAACTGGTACGCATCTTCTATGGTGGTCATTTTGACCAGGCTCAACTCTTCTTGAATAATTGGCCTCAACTCATTAATGTAACGGGCCACCTTCTCCATGTTGGCCTCTCCATGGCCTATCCTGATAGTGATCTTATAAAAATCTTCTGTATACTCCTTAACAGACTTGTTACCTTGCTTCAATCCTTGCAGCTTCTTTAGCAACTCCATCTCATAGTCCACAGGAATGAACTGCTTCTTCAATTTCTCCACCATCTGATCCCATCTGGTAATCTTTGCTTTTCCTCTTCTATTTCTCTCTAACTGGACCTCCTTCCACCAAATACTAGTGTGGCCCTTCAACTTTCTCTTTGCAAACTTGACCCATTCAGGGTCTTCCACATCTTCGTACTCAAAATACTCCTCCATATCATTGATCCAATCAATAAGTTGTTCCGGATTCAAATCTCCAGAATAGGTAGAAACTTTGATCCTGGGCCTCTTTCCAATCTTTGAAATGTCCCTCAACAACCTAACTTCTGCAGGATCTCCCGTAGCTTCTTGTTCTTCCTCAGATAGCTCTTCTTCAGCTTCATCTTCACTTTCCTCTCTCCTTCTCGGCTCGAACCCTCTTCGCAGCTCCTCTTGCAATGCATCGATTTGTCTTTGCAGGGCTCTAAAACCCTCTTCTGTCAAAGCATTCCTCCCACCACGGTGTCTTCGTGGAGGCATCTTGATCTATGCAGCAAACCCACAACCTCAGGTTCTGGTGTAAATTGCCTCATGGTTGGCAATATGTCCACACACTTAGGAACCCTTGCTCTGATACAACTTGATGAAGGAGGTAAATCATAAAATGCACAATAACAAAATTTGCACACAGAAAATAGAATGATATTTTATTAATATGGGAAAAACATTACGTTACAGAAGCTCAAATACAATCAGAGGATGAATCCCCTATAGGCTGCAACACATTACAACTCCCTCTCTCAAAACTCTAGAATCTTCAGCCTTCTGTAATTCCCAAATCAACTAGGGTTTCTAATTTCCCGTCTTTCTTGACTCTACACCTTCCCCCTTAACTCTACTACCCTAAGGGTTCCCAAAAATGGTTATATATAGCCCTTTTTGGCGACCACCAGCTTAATTTCAAAATTTGCATCTCCCTCCAAAAATAGGTCAACTTCGCGGGGCCATAACTTTCGATCTGACCGTTGGATTTTCAATTATAATACCTTTTCGAAAAGTCTCGAAAAGACGATGGAGGACAAGTAGTACCAATAGGTAGACTACTTGGGTTTCCCACCAAAATTTGGGGGCCCATCTGGAGCCTCTAAGTGCCTCAAATTTGACTTTGAATATTTCAATAGGATTTTTGGAATTTGAAATTTTAATATCTCACAAATGACAAATGATATTGAAGTGATTTCTTCACCATTAGCTTCAATTCACCATTCTGGAGGTTTGTGTAAGATTTTGTATCCAACCGTGCACAAATGCAAACTTACTAAAAATAGTAACCCTGCCAAATTTAGCCCTTATTGAAAAGAAACAACACATTTTATTATTATTATTATTATTTTTTTGGTTGATGCAAGATTGCTCTTACACCCTAGATGCTCCTGCATCAATTCCATTCCCTCATGTCCAAATTTATTACAAGAGTAGTAGTAGTCAGAGTACCTTTGTGTAGTTGGTTGTCTGATAGGTGGCCTCTTGATGTTTTTCTTCTGGTTCCAGACCTATCTGTTATTATCCTTCTTGACTACAACCTTCTTTTGGTTATTGTTGTTATTCTTACCATTATGTTTTTGAACTTTCACCCTTTTCAAATCCCAATCCTTCTTTATCCTTAGGAGTCTTTTGATGTGCAATCATTTCATCAAGTAGTATGGAGCTTTTCTTGAATTTGTCTTCTTGAATTTTTACTTTTTCCAACTCAGTCTTTAAGACCACTATTTCTTGTTCAAGCCTTGAGCATTCTTCAGATTTGCTTTCAGTTTTTCATTAAGGCATTCTTCAATTCTTTTTCCTTCCTCAATTTGTATTTTCATACTGGTGATTGTCTTATTTGATTGGTTGATCTGTTAATTTACTTCCTTTTATCTTTCTTTGAATTTATTGTTTTGCTCTCTCAACTTCTTGATGCGTTCAACTACTTCCTTAATATTTTCTTCTAGATCCCTATTCTTACATTGAACTTTCTCCAGATCTTCAAGGGTTGATTCAAGTTTTCCATTCATGTCAACTATGCAGTCTTCTACAGTAAATTCAACACCAGGAATTTCTTATGGAGGGATAGGATATCTCCTAGGAGCCATGTGTTCACACTTCAAGATCTTCCTCAAGCGGTTAAGCTTCTTCCAAAGAACTAGGCTTTGATACCATATTTTGAATACCCAGAATACTGAGAGGGGGGGTGAATCAGTATTCTCTAAAACCAATTATTCATTTAAACATTCATTCCACATAGCATAATTTGTAGTAAGAAAGGAAAACATGAAATCAACCATTAAATCACATAACACATGAACACTAGATTTTTACGTGGAAAACATAAAAAGGGAAAAACCATGATGATGATTAGCTCACAATATATTAATAATAAAACCGGTTAAGGTTGATACAATTGGTGGACTCACTGTCCAAAAGAGAATGCTCACTGTAGGTGGTTCACTACCAAAGGACTCACTATCCTGAATAGAAAGAGATAGAAGAAGGGGTGGCTCACTGCCAAATATGAACTACTAGTAATGTATTTGACTCATGCAGGAGATACAGTTTCATTGAAGCTTAGAATATTGACTTTGCACACTTCATCTTCATCACAATCTTATCAGATTCCTCTCTACATCAAATTTTGCTTACACACACACACACACTTTACTCTTTCACACACTCTACATTTTCATACAAGAAATTAATCTTGTATATATACTGCATTCAAGCAAAACATCAATCAAGTCGGCACAATTTATGTACCGTGTGACTTTTTGACTTGTCAACCCAAAACACAACCCAATAGGCTTTGTGGAGAGAACCAAAGCATGCATCTCATTGAGATAGGTTGGAATGACCTATATTTACTCCCATGAATTTATTCCATACATAACTTGACTCCAAACAACCTCAACACTTTTAGGTCAGCTCAACTGGTGAAGTAGCTATAGCATGAACTAACTGTTAGTTCACAACTCAACATGTGGACCATAAAAATGCTTACCACTCAAACACTACACACTTCTGACATCCATTTAAACTTATCCTCATATCTACATAGCAAGATATTCATTTGCGATGGAATGTAAAGCATTTCAATATACCACTGGCACTATCATTACACTGTCAATATAGAGTCTGATACTTTGTCAACTCTATCTTTTATTCTAGAGGGCTTCAAGACCCTAATCTTTGGATTTATACTCCTTTAGTATGCACCAACACTACCTTACAATCGCATAGCAAAATTCTTCATAGCGAAGAAATGCAGATTGAAATATTGTGACCCTGTCATAGGTTCTGTACTGCAAATGCCTTAGACAAATCTTCAACAAATTGTGCTTGATTGCGGAACTCCAAAATGGAAGGATATCATGCTTAGGTGTACTCCCTTTCACATTGCAATTATTAGCGTCTCCAAATTAACACAATTGTATCCTTACACTTTGTTGCCACTCTCCAGATCAACACAACTGATCCTTTTTTTCCATTAATAATAACACTGCTCACTGCCATGCTCATCAGTCTATTCATCATCATGCTTATGTTGCCAACATCTCTAACCCTACTCTATTATTTTTTAATAAAGGGGTTAAGTTAGTTGTTAAAAACAAAAAAAAAGAGGAATCTCATTAATATGCATCTTGCTCTCTTTTAATATTGTACAAAAATAATTATTTTTCTTGAGTTAAGGAATAAATGTATATATATTTATTTTTGTAATAAATGTATATACATTTATTTTTGTAAGGAATAAATATATATACATTTATTTTTGTAATAAATGTATATATATTTATTCAAATGTACATGTTTTTAATACATCCCATTTTTTCTAAATCTCTGGAAAAAAATACAGATGAAAACAATTTTATATATATAAATAAATTATAGGTTAAAGTTTATTTTAAATAAATGCCCAGTGAAGCATGTGTTTTGAAATTGTTTTAGGGTAAATGAATTTAAGTTTTGTTTTTGGTTGAGATGAAGTTTGTGTGGGAGGTGTTGAGGCCTTGGCCTTGGCCTCCCTGGGAGGGCACAAGGAGGGGCAAGAAGCCCCTACAGGGTTCACAGACCCTATGGGGTGGGGACTCTGCCCCCTTGGCTATCACAGGCCACAGGCCCATGAGGACTCTATGGACTGTCATCTGTGGGCAGTGGCCTGGCCCGTTCGGCCCTTGAAACTTTCCTCTGCATTTGTTTTGTGTAAATATTATTCTCTGTGCTTTTTAATGAAACTTCTCCCTATTTTGGATTTTCCTCTGTGAAATTTATCTTTGTGCATCAATGGATATATATAGTGGATACTTACCCTTGTATATACATAGAAATGTGTATATACAGAACTCTTTGTATATACATAGTTCTATGTATATACATAGGGTTTCCCCCCTCTTGTATAATCTTTATTTGCTGCCCAGCTTTATTAAAATACACACACACAAATATATATATATATATATATATATATATATATATATATATATATATATATATATATATACACACATGTAATTGTAAAAAGGGAAAAATATAAATGGGTTTGGTAGAAGAAAATAAATGCTTTGTATTGTAGTAATTATTTCTAAACCATTATTTCAAAAGAAGATTGGGAGGGAAAACTTACTTTGAAACTTTAAACAAATACTTGAAAACCTAAAAAAATTGAAGACAAAAAAAACTATAGCAATTATAAACTTTTGAATTCCTTCAATTGTGTTTTTTGTGGTATCTGTGAGGAAGATGTTGACCATCTATTTATTTCTTGTCCTTTTTCTTTCTCTTGTTGGAAATGGCTTTTCCTCAAGTTAAGTTGGTTTTCTCCTCTTCCTAATTCTTTGTTGAATCTTTTTCGTGGTTGGCCTATCTTATTCAAACGTTCTACTTTTGCCTCTATTTGGATTGTTGCACCTTCTATTGTTATTTGGAGCATCTGGCTTGAAAGGAATAGAAGGATCTTTAGAAAAGAAAGTAAGGATTTTGAGGCTATCTCCTTTCTAATTGAAAAGTCTATTTCAGAGGTAGTCCTGAATTATCTTAAATCTATAAAGTTCTCTAATCTCCATTTCTCCTCTTGGGATAATTTTATTTTGAAAAATTGGCCTTTTTTAGGCTCTTTTCCTATTACAAACCCTATAGCAGTCTTTAAGCAGGATAGAAATTTAGTTAAATGGATGCCTCCTTCTGTAGACTTTATTAAATTCAACTTTGATGGGGCCTATCGCGGTAATCCCAGTCCTTCTTCCTTTGGTGGGGTTTTTAGAGATATGAAAGGAGTAGTTTTTAAAGCCTTTTCTGGTAAAGTTTCTGATGGTACTAATAATCAAGCTGAGATCCTTGCTCTTGTTGAGGGCCTAAGGTTGGCTAATGGTCTAAAGATCCCGAGACTTCATATTGAGGGTGATTCTTTAATAATTATTAATGCATTGAAAAAGCATCATTTTCAAAATTGGAAACTTGATTATCTTCTACAAGAGGTTTGGTATATTCTAGAATCTTTTGAAAGTTTCATTATATCCCATACTCTTAGAGAAGGTAATAAGCTAGCCGATGCCTTAACTAATTTGGGGTTTGAGATGGGCTCATCGATAGTCTCTTTTGATGTGGATTTTTTTGGTAAGTATCCTCATTTGGAGGAAATCGTACGATATGATTCTCCAGGGTGTGTGGCTTAACTCACTTGTGTGGCATTTTGTATGTGGAATCAAGGCATCATTTTATGTGTTCAGTCATTATTTTTGCATGGTTTAGCATGATGGTTTCTGATTTCAGTTGTCCATTTGATCTTATTCTCTATAAGTATCTCTGTCTTTTCATTCCTTCAACGTTGGCTCACAACAAATCTCATTTATTTCCTACATGGGAGATGATGTTATCTAATTATTGATATTTGATCCTTTCCAGCTATATATTTGTGATTGCCTATGTGATTAACTATTCTTTATGCTTAACTTTTCTTGCTCTGTTTGGATGTTATGGAAGTTCAGCTCAACCGCAGGTTGTTCTTTCCAGTCTCAAAGTGGGAGACTACTTTTATTGGTTCTGTTTCTTCAGATGGTTTATAGTCTATTTTTGCTATAGATGGCCTAGAGGTGGAGGAAGCCATTAGAGATGTTATGGGTAGGGATATTCTTGAAGGCCGTGTTCGGGTTTTATATCCTTCTCAAATCTTCATGGCTTTTGTGTCCAATGCAATGGATTTATCACAAGATGTTGGGTTGGTAAGGCAATTAATTGATAAGTATGTGCATCGTTTCCTTTTTTCTGATGATAGTGTCATTGAAGCTTTCCAGAATTATGATCTCTTTAGCTCAGAGGCTCTAATTGGTGGGCTTTTCACGAAGTGCCAAGTTCTTCATTCCCCTGCTCATAATTGTGTTTTCAATGTTGTTTGTTCTTCTCTGTTGAATGAAAATGAAGATTTTCTACATCTTTCTATTCATGCTCATGGTAAGAAGATCAGTGAGAGTTTTTCTAACAGTGTGGATGAAAAATTTCAAGGTTTGCTATTTTTACTTCAGTTTCAACCTCTTCTTCCTCCTCCAGGCTCACCTATTGAAGAAAATGCAGTGGGGGAACCAAATTATCTTGTTTAGGACCTTAATGCTGCTGTGAATCCGTGATAGGCCGTTGGGGTGTTGTTTGGTCTGTTTATCTTTTTGTCTCTTTTTTGGAAGAGTCTCAGATTTATTAGCTATCTTTCACAGCTTAAATGTAATATTTTGAAAGGGTTTTGTAAATCTTGGTCCAATTTTGTGTAAGGAGCTTTTTGTATGTCATTTTGTAATTTCGAGCTACAACTAGAGGTTTTCTTCCCCTAGTTCTTTCCTACCAGTATGCTCATCGAACCAGGGTTTGTAATTATTATTATTATCTAATATAATTACAGTGGCTTGCCACTTTTGTTAAAAGAAAAATTATAAACTTTTGAAAAACTAAAACATTAGCAAACTTTAACTTTTGAGAAATAATCTTCCCTTGGGGGAAGAGATTTCTCTTTCCTCCTTTTTCTCCAAACCTGCGAAAAAAATTAACTTGTGAGTGACAAATGAGACTTTAACATGCTTTTATATACCTAGATTAGGGCTAGTTGTGTTGCCCTAATTATTAGGGTATATTAATCAAACTTTAGACCTTGTTACTTTCCCTAAACTCACTTTATGGTCAGGTTTAATTTATTGTTATAGTCATATAGTTGATGTTGCTTTATTTAAATTTAATTTAATTTTTGCATAGTCCCTTAAGTGGCATTATGTTGTCAAATTTATTTACAAATTTATCCCCCGTGAAATGTTATGCTGGTAGATTTTTTTGAGACCATGTATTAGGATTTAAATTTTAGATGGTATTTGAGTTGGTGTATTTTATGGAAATTATTATTGAGATGATTTAACTATTAAATTTGCATAGTTATTTAAGATTTCCATTTTAATTTTGTTGCAATTTAATGTCTTTGAAAGGATTTAATTTATTTATTTTCATGGTTAGATTATGATGGTTAAAATAGATTTATCTATCTTTAGTTCCTTTATTTTTCCCCATTTAGGTTGTATTTAAAATTGATAGATCCTTTCTAGGGTTAGGGTTTTGACTTAGGTTAAAACTAGTTGTCACCTTCACCTAGGAAACCCTAGGGATGGTTCCTTGATGGAGACCACCCCTCTTAGTGACGCATGATGTGACACTCACCCCCTTAGTTGCTATCATCATCAAAGGGATTGCAAAAGGAGTTTCACATTATCATGCATCATGTTTGACTTCCCCGCCTTTGTGTGATGTGCCTAATGTGTGTTGTGAATACAACCATGTTACATGCATAGGTCACTGAGTGTGCATGTTGCGTGCCAGGGGGTTTTAGAGTCAGGTGGAAATTTTTTTGATATTTCATGTTTCATGACCACATGGCAAATGTGGGCATGACATGTTTGAAATCACAATATGTAATGTCTAATTGGTTCTTTTTCTTCTTGTTTGGATTTATGAGGCTAATAATACACATCTTAAGTTCAATATTATAATAAAAATGTTTTGTGAAAGCACTAGTCAAATTCACAAAATAAGTGATAGAAGCATGTGGTAATGAATAATACCATGTGAATGCATGATCACTCAAGCTTGTGGGAAACAATTTAGAAAGTCATTGATTCTCATTAAAATAAAGAAAACACATAGTTTGGAAGTATTGTAATTGTAGTAATGGATCACCTCTACCATCATATTTTGTGAAATGTGGCATCACATCCACTTAGTGAAGGATAGACCAAATGTCATATGCCAAAGGATTGTGCAATATTGCATTAATAAGATCTTTTTGTTTAAAAATTCTTATAATCACCAATACATTTTTTTAATTGATTTAATTCCCAGGTGGATTGGAGGGAGGATCTCCAAATTAGTTGGTAATTCATAAATTTGTAGAATATGAAAATAAAACCCTAAGCTAAATTTAGTTGCACATTCAAAAGGCACAAAAGAGTTTGAAAGGAAAGTTTTGTATTGAATTGGAGAAGGTATGCATAATTACAAGTGTGTAGCAAGAATGTTAGTTCTTCTTTGCCTTTTATCTTTGTACAATGCAAGTATTTATACAATAGGCTATTAGCTAGGCTTGATAGATATGTTGATACATGTTACATGCATATAGTGCATTGACTATATGGAGTGGTGCCACTTGTATTATAGGGACATGTGGTGCAAACACCACCATGTGTCAAAAGTGTATAGTATCATAACATGTGGATGTAAATGCCTCACGTGTTGTACATGTATGGTCTAACTAGACATTTCTATGTGTAACCATGTGTAAGGATGCAATATGTACATGAGTAGTATTACATGACATTGCATGATAATTGTATGCAAATGTACGAGGACAATGTTACACATGGATGTGAGAGTACTGTGTTGCACATGTTGAGTGGAGATAAATGTGTAGATGACATGACTGAAGAGTACTATCCTCCTTCTTGAAAAATAATATTCCACATTGCATCGGTGTTGAGTTGAGGAAATTACATGAGAAGTTGTTGCAGGTTGTTTCGCTTAGCTTAATAAAAATACTACCTAGTCTGTGAGATGTTGAGATTGAGTGGGCTCTAGAAGTGGAGGAAAATATGGTTTGAGAAATTCCACATTGAATAAATACTAGGTGCAAATCCAAGCATTATGGAAGATCGAGGATGAAGGAATTTTATCCAATTGCACACTAAATGGTGTAAGGACCATAGTGTATTAAATTGATCTTGTGACGATGACCTTTGAAGAATTATTTTTGGAGATACAACTAGACTTTGTCACCTACTTGAAAGGCATGTGGTGTGGGGTAAGCATTGTGGCACTCTCTGTACTTTTGCTACTGGCACAAATAATCTTTTGTACTTGCTAGTGGATATCATGAATGTGTTGTAGGAAGCACCATGCTTTATCTACTTCATATTCCTAAATGGGTGAAAGTTCATAGTTGTGTCCCACTTTAGGCCAACCAAAAGGTTTTAGGGAAAATGGTTTTATTTGAATTTGCATGAGGCCTGCATGGTGTCAGATGTTTCAGGTGAAACTCTTTCACCCAAAACACTTTAAAATTAAAAAAAAGGGTTTTGTCTCATTTTTGTGAAACCCTTTTGACCAAAACACATATTTCACCTGAATTCCATTCACCCTAGATAGATTCCGCCACTTCATCCAACCTCCATGTCTATGCCCCAAACATCTTTGAGCTTTTGTGCCTTAATTTAAGGTAGGATTTTAACTTTCTTTTAGATATATATTTTTTAATATAAAAAATAATGAATATTTTTACATGTTAATATTTAAGAAATATAATTTTCTTAGATATTGTTTGTGTGTGTGCGCGAACCTTAAATCTAAAACATGAAACCCTAATTTATGTTCAATATAAACCATACATGTTCTAAACACATCCTTAATTTTATCAAAATATAAACCCTAAACCCTAAAACTAAAACAAAACCCTAATTTAGTTTTAATATAAATTGTACCTAAACATGAAACCTTAAGTTTATCAGAATATAAACCCTAAACCGTAAATGCTAGACCCTAAAATCTAAATTAACAATTTCAACCAAACGAGCTAAATCCTAAACACATCAATGGTATATCTATTGCTATTATATTAATGTCAATTTATATCGATTGGTATTATATCAATATATATAAATTGGTTTGATATATCAATTTTTATATTAATTGATATAAGTAAACTCTTTATATAAATCAATATCAATATTGATATATTGAATTTAATGAACTTATAATGATTGATATAATTTTTTTCTTTATATCAATTGATATAAATTGACATTTATATTAATCAATATAAATTGACATTGATATAATATCAATTAATATAAATTGATATTTATATTAATCAATATAAATTTACATTGATATAATACCAATTGATATATGAATATCTAATATGATATCAATTGATATATCAAATCAATTTTGATATCAATTGATATATCATTTTTATCAATTTATAATAATTGATATAAATTGATATTTACATCAACTGATATATCATTTAATCAATTTTAATCAATTTATATCGATTGATATAAAAATTATTTATATCAATTGATTTATCATTAATCAATTTATATTGATCTTAATATAAATAAATTTAGTATAAATCGATTGATATATCAAAATTGATTTGATATACCAATATTGCTATATAAAGAAATTGACACATATATTAAATTAATTTATATCCATTCATATAAAGAAATTATTTATACCAACCAATTTCTTTATATCAATTTATATAAATTAATTTGATAGATCATATAAACTCTAAGTCCTAAACATAAAACTCTAATTTGATTGATCTATAAGCTCTAAAACTTAAACCCTAAACTAGTTCAAATGCTAAACTTTAAACTAGCTCTAAAACATGAAAATTATGTCAATTTATATTGATATTATATCAATGTCAATTTATATATCAAAATTGATATTATATAGTTTAGGTGCCATGCACCTTTTACCGTCTAAATTGTTTTTTGATATTATATCAATGCTAATTTATATTGATTGATATAAAGATCAATGTTAATTTTATTGATTGATATAAATAAATTTATTTATATCAATCGATAAATTGATTCAATATATATATATATATATATATATATATATATATATATATATATATATTGATATATCATTAATCAAAATGTATAATGATTAATATAAAGAAATTTATTTATATCAACCAATATAAATTGATATTTATATAAACTGATCATATAAATTGGTATTGATATAGTATCAATTGATATATCATTAACCAATTTATAATGATTGATATAGAGAAATTTTCGTATATAGCTAGCAATTGATATAAATTGGTATTTATATCAATTGATACTATATCAACTTATATTAATCAAGATATAAATAAATTTAGTATATATCAATTGGTATTTATCAAATCAATTTATATCAATTGATATAAAGAAATTTCTTTATACCAATCAATATATATTTTTGAATTGATTATAGATTACTAATAATAATATGCGTACAGTATGAGTTTATCCCCTCAGGCTATATGTTCAGAGTACTGTCCATATCTCAAATACAACCAAAAGGAACAAAATATATCAACATGTCTGGTGAACCATATGTCCAACAACATAGAACACTATTAGGAATACAAAACACATATCAACACTGACAAAACATATCCATAGGATCAACAAGTCATAAGGCACTATAGGCACATTCCATCTGGTAAGGAATCAACTGCTTCACTATGAACAACCCTTTCCAAAATGAGGCTTTCTGTTATAGTTAAGAACATCAACCTCATGCAAAAACTTGTCATATTGTAGATATATACTATCCCATATCATTGCATGAGAAGCACATACTACAAAACCCACTGTATATCCAAAAGAACTACAAGTTTTCTAATGTCAGGTAACAAAAGGATAGAAATTTGATCCACTTGCTCAATACCTATCATACTATATATATGTACTATACCTTATCCTTTCTTGATAAACGTGTACTACAAAACCCACTGTATATAAAAAAGATTGCATTCTCTCCACTATCTGTTACCAAAATGAGTGAATTTTGAGCCAACTTGTTAATTAATAGCACATATCTAAGCTAGATATAATAGTATGTAGCCAACTATCAAAAGGAGCTAAAGAAATTTATTTATACCAAGATATAAATTGATTTGATATATCAATTTATATATACATATTGAATTAACTTATATCCATTGATATAAAGAAATTGGTTATGTACCAACCAATTTTGTTTTTGATAATGGTAAGCTGCAAACTAGGGTACAGATCCCTATAATAAAAGGCCACAAGGGCAGCAAAACATGCCAACATGCCACAAACAATCAAACAACAACAAACTAATAGCTAAAAAGCATACTAGAGTTTATACAAAACCAACTAGAAATAGAGAAAAGACCAGAAGCTATTTAAGAAGCATGTTCCATTCCTCCATGAAGAACCCAATAAGCTCATCCTTGCTCACAAAGTTCTTCTCTTCACCATGTTTGCCATCCTAAATGTCCTACAAGACAACCAAAGAGGTTGCTGCCTGATGAGTCATTTTAGAGCACAGAGTTGCCATTAACCCCATCTTTTCTTCAAGGAAGGTCATCCTATCTTTCAGATCTACCATATCCTTCTTGATCAGACTACAGCTCTCACACTTTTCCACACTAGCCACCTTCTTGACTGGAGAATCCATAACATTATGCTCAGAGTTAGTCTTAACTTCATCCTCCTTGGTGTCATAATAGGAGTTGTTCATCTCCTTAAATAGACTAGCTCCCTCTTGAAAACCCAACTACTCTGGGGTGAGCTTGAATTCCTTTATTTCAATTTCCTCGTTAGGGTCTGAGGCTGAAGAATAGTCAACAATTTTCAAGACAGGGGTCTTAGTGCCCACCAGCCTACTAGAGCGACGGATGCTCGACCTTTTATTAGCACTGGACTTACCTTTGACAACTTTCTCTTCCCGTTCACAACATCCTCTTCACCCTTCTCCTAAATATCTATGTGACAACCTTCAGGGGAATGCTCCTTGGCCTCTTCTCTAGCAACTATTTTCTTACCTTTCTTCTTAGTAGGATTCTTAGGCTTAGATGGCACACTTCTATCTCTCTTCTACTTTTTCTCACCAGAGTGAGTAGGGATGTTCTTAAGGTCACAGAGGACCTTGGCCACCACCTTTTGAGCTTGACCAGGAGACCTAGACATACCACCAGCAAGGGAGGGCAATTCAAATGGGCCCACTAGGGAGGGGGTCTTTTTCTTAGTACCAGAGAGGGCTTTAACACCTTTCTTCTTATGGGACTAGGGGGTCGAAGTCTCAACAACCAGAGCCTTAGGGTTCGGGGGGGCCAGTAGGGCTAGGAAGATCTTTAACAGAGGGTTTTATGGCCTTGTCCTTAGCTAGGATACCACCATACTTGACACTTAGTGGGACATTATCATCAGACTCATCATCCTGAACCTCATCGACAAGGTGAGCCCTAATTGGCTTGGGAAGACATAAAGAAAGATGAAAGTGATACATATGGAAGATCAAGCCTTGGTGAAGGGGCACTGCTATGACACTAGGGTTGTTAGAACATGCAATTTTTTCCACTTTCATAAAAGATTCAAGGGAAGTCAGCAAGTAAAAAGGAAAATTGATGAGAAATTTATGGTAGAAGTGGTTTAAGAGGGCAAAGTGGTAGTGATAAAAGCACTTAAACTAGCCCTCAAGAGTTACGTATTTCATTATGAGGAAACATACCTTATCCCAAGGGTAGATTAGGTTGTCCCTCTCAAATCCACCTTGCTGCCGAATAGGTGTCTCTCCCTCTTTAAAAAACATATTCATGCTCTCCGAGTCTTGCACCTTAGTCTACTTTTTCAGTTGTTTCCCTTCACAAAGAAGGCCCATGGCTTGAGCAATTGTGTCTTCATTAACTTCGAACTAGATTCCTCCCACTCGAACCTTCCTTGAGTCATCCCATGACATGGCAAACTAAACCGAGAGGCTCTCATCATAGCTATTGAGGCACTCCAAAAATGGAGTGAGGCCATCCTCATAGCATATGCTCCATAGCATAGTATCAACCTTAAATTTAGTATATGAGAATGGTTCAGTTCACACCTTGTCACCTCCTATTGATAACCTATTTGAAACTCTCAGGAGAATAACACATTGTAAAATCAACCACAACTAGATGCCTTGGAAGATGCTAGAGAATTTTCTATCTTTGCAGGTGTGAGTGCATTTATTAATCCAACTTTGATGGCTGCTCATAATACTCAGCCTGTCCTTACTAACATCTCCTCTTTTTAAATCATTATTGCTATAATTATAAAAATGTGCAAGATGTTATTAGGGATGTGCACCGCCAAATTTTGAATTGGCCCCGTGGACCATCTTGGCATCAACCATGTGAACTTGCTGATCTAGCCCCTAATGATGTGGTACTCCTCACTTATCAGCAACCTATCACATGTCATCCTCCCACTCATAGTATCAACCCCCCTCTACATCCTTCAGTGGTCACTATTCATCATAATGCATGACATGAGAATATATATCAAAATATAGTCTTACATTGAGATTATCTACCAATCACCATCATTGTAGATCAAGCTTGAGCCTCCAACCAAAGGCATTCTCTTATATTTATGGGGATATTATTAGGGTTCCTCTAGAACCTCTCGGGGAATAAATTAATTCCCATATTATCCATAGCATCTACCATATGATTACCTTCTTTGTAGGCATAACTAAAATGAATAGCATCAAGGCCCATAAGGAGCTACCTGATGTCTTGTATTATGTCCAAAATATGCCAGCCAACTCTAGTCTTCTCTTGAACATCATCAAGGATAATTTTTGAGTCTCCTTCAATCAGAAGGTTTTTGAATCCAATAGACATGGCCACCTTAGCCCCCCACAAGAGTGCCATAGCCTCTGCCACATTATTAGAATTGACTCCCAGTCCCCCAACATAGGCAACCAATAGATCCCCCTTCACTGATCTCAGGACCCCACCTCCACTAGCCGATCCTGAGTTCCCTTTAGCAACACCATCAAAATTGAGCTTCGTCCATCCTTCAATAGGGGGCACCCACTTAGTGTATTTGCAAGCTATCTTGTTGGAATTGTCCACCCTACAAATGTGAGGTGGGATACTCCACTTGTTAATAATAATAGTTTCAATCTTATTTGGGGGGGGAGTCCACAACTTTCAAAGTGATGTTAGAGATATTTTCCTTTAGAAGTTTAGAGAAAATGCAAAAAACTTCCTTAGCAGATTTAGCTTTATCCCTAAACAACTTGTTGCATTCCTTCCATTGACCCCATGCTAGAATAGTGGGAATCTGAGCCCATAGCTCTTTACAAATAGGATGAGAAAAGGGAGTAGACTAGCACTTCACAAAAGTAGGAATGTCTAGGTTCATACTCCATGAGACACCGAGTTTCTGCAAAGCTAAGCTCCAAACTTGCCAGGAGAATTCACAATGAAGCAACAAGTGGGAAATAGACTCCTCCTTCATACACATCACAACAATTTGGAATTTGGAAGCCTATGATCTTTAGGTTATCCATAGTTAGAATCCTATTGTGCATCACAAGCCACTAGAAGTGATTAATCTTGGGGATAAGATTGTGATTCCAAACCTTGCCCCAAAAGATAGAGTCCTCATTGTATTCTAAAAGAAAGCTATAAGTAGACCTAATAGAGAATGACCCCACCTTATCCTTGGCCCACAACAATTTATCCTTAGAAGGGAAGATAGGAATCCTGCATCCTTGGAGGGTTTGCTGTAGATCCTCAACAACTAGTATTAGATCCATTTGTCCCTGGCAATAGTCTAACAACTATTTCTAGCCCCCACCCCTTGGTAGAAAATAGTCAGTGGCCATGGGCCCAAAAAAGTTGGTAGCCCTATTAGCAAGTCTTCAGGAGCTCTGACTACTATTTAGAGGATAGTCCTTCAGCCAACTATCTTCCCAAAATTTGATGTCTCTTCCATTCCCCAACTTCCATGTTATACCATTCTGTAGGAGGGCACTTCTTTTCAAAACATAATTCCCAAATGATTGATCCCTTGGGGATACTCAATAAGTTCTATCCAATTTTAGCCAAGAGGGCTTTATTGGTCCAATGGATTTTTCTAAGCCCAAGGCCTGCTTGCAACTTAGGCCGGCACACTTTATCCCAACTGATTAAAGCTATCCTCTTCTTCTCTTCCACCCCTGTCCATAAGAAGTTTCTTTGGATCCTTTCAAATTTCTCTGCAATGTATTTAGGGATTTTTAAAAGGGACAAGAAGTAAATGGGGATTGCCTAAAGAGAAACCTTCAAAATTTGATACTTACCAACTTGGCTCAATAGTTTACCTTTCCACCCAACAAGCTTCTTTTGAATCTATTTAAGAATGGAATTCCAATACATGGTAGAGACCTCTTGGATAGATAAAGGAAGGCCAAGATAAGTTCCTAGCAGCTTCCCACTCGAGCAACCTAAAATACCCATAATTTTTTGTTGCAGGTCCATCCTAGTGTTAAAGAAATAGATCTAACTTTTCTCATAATTAATGCATTGGCTTGAAACAACAAAATATTCATTTAGAACTTTCTTCCATCTCTTGGCCTCAACCATCAAGGTAGACCCAAAGAGGATAGTGTCATTCACAAATTGTTGGATGGAAGCAGGGTCAGCTTTTGAAGTTGGTTTAATGCCTCTGATCTCATTGTTTCTCAACAACTACATAATACTTTTGCTTAGAACTTTGGCCATAAGGATTAATCAGTATGGGGATAAAGGGTCCCCTTACCGCATCCCTCTCCCTCCATTGAATAATCCATGTGGAATTCCATTCACCAGGACATAGTACTTCACAGTGGTGACACAGGCTTTGATAAGATGCACAATTTTGTCTTGGAAGCCAATCTTCTCTAGGACTTTGAACAAAAAATCCCAAGAAACCCTATCATATGCCTTAGAGATGTCCAATTTGAAAATGATTCTAGGAATATTGTTCTTGTCCATAGAGTGAATAAACTCATGAGTGGAAATGGTTGCATCAAGAATCTACCTACCCGAGACAAATCCCTTCTTATTGCTGCTGATCAGCCTGTCCAACATGGGCTGAAGTTTGCAGACAAGGATTTTGGAGAAGATTTTTTAGACAATGTTACAAAGGATTATGGGCCTAAAGTCTCCCATAATGATAAGATCATTTTTATTGGGAACTAGTGCTATAAAAGTATTATTAAGTTGTTTTAGCAACTTCCCATTCTTGAAGAAATCCTTAGCAAACTCAGAAACATCCTGGCCCACAATATCCCAGTGCTCCTTGAAGAAGGTTGGGGGGAAGCCATCCAGAGTTGGAGCTTTTTAAGTTCCCATAGAGAAGAGGCAAGCTCTCACTTCCTCTTCAGTCACTAGTTTAGTAAGGAGGACATTGCCTTCTTCTGTCAGCTGGGAAGGGATGTTGTCCAGTAATTCATATCTCTCCATTCATGAGAAGCTAAATATTTTTGAAAATAGTTGGCTGCCACCTATCCTACATGGAAATTTGAGTTCACCATGTTCCCACTTTCATCCATCAACCTAGTACTATTGTTCATCTTCTTGTGTCTCATGGTAGATTGATGGAAGAAGGCAGTGTTTCTGTCACCTTCACGCAACCATTGCACTCTGGATTTTTGTTTCTAATAAATTTCCTCTTTTTTCAAGATCTCACTCCATTCCTTTGTTAGGGAGTCCTCTTGCTATAGAGTGGCATCTGAAGTGTCACCTTGGGCCATCAACAATTGTATGTTAGTAAGGTTAGCGAAGAGCCTTTTTTATCTCAAAAATATTCCCAAAAGTAAACCTATTCCATCCTTTGACTTTGGTTTTCACAATGTTCATTTTTTGGGCTAACCTGAACATGGGAGAGCCTTGGATAGAAGTACTCCACCATTCAGCCAATAGAACTCTGAACTCCTGATGTTGAGTCCACATTATTTTAAACTTGAAGGGATAGGGACCCTTAACATCCCTATCTCTCCAAGACAAAAGAAGGGGGTTGTGGTCAACAGTCGTCCTAGGGAGGGCTTCCAAGAGGAAGGAACTGATATATTCCCAATTGGAAGTGACCAAAAATCTACCTAGTCTAACTTGAATCATACTATATCCTTTCCTTTTGTTGGTCCATGTGAACAACTTCCCTTGAAGATCGAGATTCCTAAGACCAACATTGTCGAGGAATTCAACAATATCAGTTATACTATCAGTGTAATCCATAATGCCTCCTAACTTCTTCAAAGGGTATAGGGGGAATTGAAGTCACCTGTTAGCATCCAATAGTCTTCTTTATTGTCTCTGATCAAGGAGGTTAGAATTTCCCACAATTCCTTCCTGACATTTCTTTGGTTAGGAGCATAGATGTTAACCATATTCCAAGTCTTGCTGTGAGTTGACATCTTGACACATAAACTACTCTTAAACTGGGAGAGGCATTCCCCTTTCACCACATTCTTATTCCACATAGTAACAATACCCCCCAAGGCTCTCGAAGCATCACTTATGTAGTACTCCACATTTGGCAATATACCTTTGGCAATAGATTGAAAGTTTTCTGCCCGTACCAACCAATTTTGTTATATCAATTGATATAAATTGATTTGTTTGATTTTATTAACCTTAAGTCCTAAACATGAAACCCTAATTTGATTAGTCTATAAGCTCTAAACCTTAAACCCTAAACTAATCCTAAACCCTTATTTTAACAATTCAGTGCCAAACTCCAAACCCTTGACCATCAAAATTTATATATTAATTGATTATGCTGAGAGGCGTAACTCTAGTGGCAGTACAGAGTAGAATGTGAGCATGTTAAGAAAAACAAAAAACATATTAAAATGTATTAAATGTTGACATCTATTATATTAATAACAATGAAAAGATATAAGAAAAATAAATAGCCAACAAATATAAATTAAAAGACACATGAATCGGTGCCAACCAAAAAAGATTTATATAAATGGAGAGAGGAAGAAGAAAGGAAAAAAATATTACGCATTCACAAAAAAATTATGAATTGACAAAGTTGCAACAATTAATAAATTTTACGGATTGTGAGAAGGTGCAACAATTATTTCAAGAAAAACAATTAATAAATTTTATGAATTGAGAGAAGGTGCAACAATTATTTCAAGAAAAAATTAAGTGATAATGAAACAAAACAATACAAGTAAGTATGTGCATTTTACATACTTACTTTCTGCTAGTCCAAGAATGGGAAACTTCACATCATGGTTTTGTAGACAGAGGTGGTCTTCAATGGGTGTTCATTTTACATTCAGTAGATGTGGAAGAGGCTCTAATTAAGGTTATGGGAAAGGATTTCTTGCAAAATTCAATGGTATGTTATGCTTCTCATTTGGCCTTGCACTTTCTTTCAAATTCCATGGACATTATTCAACAGGTGGATATTGTTAAAGGATTGGCTAAAAATTTTATTCATGGTTTTCTAATCTTGGAGGAAAAGCTTAACCAAGCTTTTGCAAACTATGATCTCCATTCGGGTCCAGCTGAGATTGGAGGTCTGTTTGCACGTGCAGATCTCATTAATAAGCCTCATTTGGGTTGTGTGTTTCATGCTTTGATTCTTAGTCTTCAAAATAATTCATCTGATCATATAGAAGTTTCTTTTCGAGCTCATAAGAAACAACTGGGTCATTCTCTCACTTCTAAGATCGAGGATATCTATGCTACTTGGTCTTTCCTTATCCACTTCAATCCTCCAGATCCCTATGTTCCTGCAGAAGCAACTATGCAAGTGGAGGATGAAGTGTCTACTCACTTGGGGTTTCAATCCTTCAAGGTGGCTGATCTTAATGTAATTAACTAGTTCTGTTTTCTCCTCCTCGTCAGTTATTGGAGGCCTCTTTTGCCTCTTTTTTTGTTGGCAAGCTTTGTAATGTTCTTATCTCGTCTTTGGACCTTTTTTTGTAAAAACTCTATAATATTAATATAATTTACTTATGATGCTCTGCATCTTTACCTATAAAAAAAAAAGTATGTGCATTAAATTTTTACTTTCTATCATTTGCAAATTTTCTAAATAAATCAATAATTTTTACTTTCTATGATTTGTATATTTTTCAAAAAAAAATTTAAAGGTAAAAAAGTAAATTCTAATATGTAATTCATAAATAAAATTTTACTTCTATTTTATTATGAAAATATTATTTGTTAGAAAGGGGTTTCCATATATTTAATTTTTTAATTGTTTTTTAAAGACATTTTTATTAAGAGGATTAAATTATTAATTATTAATTATTAATTATAAATAAATAAGATTTATCAATTTTTTTTTGTTTCGTAAGCATTGGAGGTCACAAGGAGGATTCCTCCCCATCAACATATCCACTTATCCAACTTAATCAACTTAGAGGCCACATAGAAACCACATGTTACTTGGGGGATTCAAACTTGGATCTCCATCATGAGAACCATTTGGCCTATGCCATTCAACCACAACCCCGTTCACAAATAAGATTTATCAATTAATATGTATTAATTTTGTGATATATTTTTGTATGAAATTAGTGTATAATAAAATTTCTCATATTTATAATAATTATTTAATTTATATTTTATTTTTGAATAGTTTTTAAAGACACTATTGCTTTATTAAGAGGTTTGAATAATATATTATATATTATAAACTAGCATAGATATCTTAAACACATCTATCTAAAAGATGCCAAGAGATATCAGTCTCGAGGCACCTATATTTAAATTATTTTTGAGAATAGATAGGTGCCTCGAGAATGATATCTCTCGGCGTCTTTTAGATAGATGTATTTAAGATATCTATGCTAGTTTATTTATATTAATCATTGATAAAAATTGGACCTATATATATAGCTAGTAAACCTAGGTTAGGCACTAAGGGACTACAAAAAATGTGTTGAAGCTCAGACTCTGGTAACAATGAGTTTACCAAATCCATCTTGTGATTTTATCCAACCTATTCTTATCAACATTTATTCCTCGAAATCTAAAGATTAAAATTGGAACTACATCTCTAATATATTTATTCAATAGTTTAGATTAAAAAATTTATGTGATTAATCAACATAATTGCCTAGCTTCTAAACTTGAATGCTTTAGTGAAACCATCAATACTAATTATACTCACAAGATATATTTTTATAATTCAAATGGGAAATTCAAACATTTTTCCCTTCTCACATAGGCTCAAAACTCCCACCATCATGAGGAGCAACCTTTATCCACTAACATAATAAAATGAAGGGGCTATCCCTGGCTGGTACCCTACCATAGCCATTTACAAAATTAGAAAAGCACAAGAACACACAATAAAATTTGATAGAATTCTATTATAAGTTTGGAGTTCAATAAACATTCTAAAAAAATCCTGACATCGCGAAGGGGCTGCAAATTACACATGCCATCCCTCCTATAGTAAATTTATAAATTTTTATCCTTGGCTAAAATTGAGTTAGGATTTTACATGAGATCCTCATCACAGCATGTCACATTATCTACTTTGGATTCAGGAAGGAATACAACATGCAACACATTATCCATAAGCTACTTACAATTGAAGTTAATACCTTGATTCCTCATGATAGTATGGAGATGTTCCACAAGGTAGTCTTGGTGCATATTTGCCTGAGACTTCACACCTTTTACATTCTCATGTAGCATGAATATCCCTATTTCCATAAACAACATTGTAGCACTTCTCAAGGACTAGGCAATGTAAAAAATGTTATGACAACCAATGGATTGTCCATGGTCCTATAAGTGACCAAAATTGCATAGGCATACATGATAGTTCGATTATGAGTTAGTGGTTTAGCTCATGACCCATGTGGCATGAATAAACTCTCTCTCAGCCTTTACAATCTTAATGTAAGTTTCTTTTTAGCCCTTAAGACCCTCCTTTACTTTGGTCTTGGCCTCCCCAACCTTCTGCCTTACATGCATACCCTCATGCTTGTCAAAAACTACTTTTTCACCCTTCAAGTGGTTGCGTCACTAGAGCATTCTCAAGGTTTCTTGAGTGACCTGCCTTGGAAAAAAAGGTGAGACACCATTAGAAAAGGAGTGACCCTATTTGGTAAAAGGGAAAGCCTTGACATTCTAGATTGACACATGAAAACTCTCAATTCTAGTCATTTCTCTATCATTTTTTCACCTAATCTTAAGTTGAGTTGAGTCCTAACTCCACCTACTTTTGTTAGCTTTTGTGGTCCCCCATAATTGTGAATCTAATTGAGTTTTCAAGCCTATTTAAGCACCCCCATTTAGATTACAATGGCCTTTGGTTCTTCATTGAAAGCATCCAATGATAATTGTGATTTTTCTCCCCCTTCTTCCCTAGTTGTTTAAGTAGGCTAGAGAGTTGATTTCAAGGTATCTAAGACAAATTCCTAAGTTTTATTTGTAGATTTTATTCTCTATGAAAGCCTCAAGGATTCTTCTTAGTTTGAAGCTTCAAAGCTTCCATTGTTGTAGCATAGTACTTTTCCATTTCCCTTTTCTTAGTTTCTTGTCTTCTTATCATTCTTCCATAAATTAAAGTGTCCCAAGCTAGAGATGAGAGAAGAGAATAAATAAGCTAAGCCACTAGGAAGTTATATGTCACGAGCATCTATACCAAGCATCTCAACTTTTTATCTCCAAATGTAAGGTAGTGGTTTATTTGCTTTCAAGTTGATTAAGTAGTTTATTTTCAAAAGTTTGGATTAAAGTAGAAATTATAGTAGATTTAGCTAGCTTTGAATCTTGCTTGGATCCTTGACATTTTTTTATTGTATTATGGATTGGAAGTAGTTAGATAGAGTTTACTTATTTATTGCATTGGTTTAGTTTATAGATTAGATTGTAGATTTAGTTTTAATTTAACATAATTATTCTAATCCACTTAAAAGTCTTTGTCAACATGACAAGGCAACAAGTGATAAATACCTTACTAACAAGACAAGGCAACAAGCAATAAAGCCCGTTCTAACAAGTTTGAGGCAATTGACAAATCAATCAAAAAAAAAAAAAAAAGATTTGCTCAAATTGCACTTAGAATCATTTTAAATCATTTTATTGCATTAGTTAATTAATTCACATTTCTATTAAGGAAAATGTATAAACATAGAGTAGTTTCTTATTTCCTACATTTAGATTAAAGCATTAATTTAGTTCACTTTCATTCAAAAATGTCAAGAAATCAAAGTCCTTGCTAATAGGTCGAAGGCAATTAACAAAAAGAACAAGACAAATCAAACCAAATCAAGTAAAATAAGGCAATTGAACCAATAACCAAGCAAGTCAAATACAATTAATAGACTATGATTGGACAAACTCATTTCTTCTCTATCACATCATTAGGAACATGTGTCTTGGGGCTAGAGAGGCCTATGTAGAATCCATCCTTAGAAAACTTAGAGTAAATATTTCAAACTTGGGAGTAATTTATCAAGAACAAGTTCAAGGTTAGACTCTCATACAACAATAGATACAGGAAGAAAACACTAAGCAACAAGAGAGAGAATTCTCTCATCTTTGAGAGTTGATTAAAGTAGAATACTATTAGGTAAGCACCATTCTCACCAACACTCCACATGGGCTAAAATTAATCCATGATAACAATGCATCTAATCACACAATAATTTTCATAACCACACCTCTTAAATACTTTCTTTAGATCACCCTCACATTCCAACCACAACACCACACATCAACACAATCACCCATCATCAAGCGCTTCTTCCTCATGAAATGAATGTTCAAGTTGTAACAATAACTACCCTCTACACAAACATTGTTGACACTCATAGGACTCTCCTTTGTAATGAAGAGGGTAGTCCTTTAGAGACTCCACTATTCCACTGGATTCTTCCATACAAAAATGTAGGTATAATGTGTCTTTATTTGTGATTTGAATTATAGTTTATCTTCCATTATTGCTTAAACTAAAAACAGGTGTTAGTATTGGATTGTGAACTTGTTTGCATTATTTTGTATCTTTCTTGCATTATTTTAATCTAATTTTATCTTTTATATTTCTAGAATGCTTGGTGGGACACCTGTCCCATACTAATCCTTTGTTCCTTAAATGTTGTTGTGAGTTTTTGTAGTTTTTGACATTCTTGGACGTGTTTCTAGGTCTGCAACATATTTGTCCTATGTATTGGCATCTATGCAGGTACTTATCATGTTTTTACCTCTTTTGGGCCTATTTAACCCCTTTCGGTGCAAACAACATGCACTTTGCCAGTCCCATGACACTTACACCCTAGCCTGTAGTGCCCTTGCATTTTAGGCATTTTTACATCTTTAACCTCGTTTCTTTATAGGTTTTTAGGATTGTAGGTCCTTTAACATTATTCCTTGTGCTATCTCAGTCTTTTTGGAGTCTCTTCATTATTTTGTTGCTCATTTTGTTCATCTTTATCTAGGGTTTTGAGAGGTTTTCCCTTTGTTATATTTTATTTATCCTTCTATAAGATTATAGTTCTATTCATCTTTTTCATTAACTAAGGCTTGTAATGTATGCTTGTTTATGTCACTTAAGGTCTTGAATAACTTCTACCTTGTAGGATTTTGAGTGATTTTCAAACTAATATTTATGTCTATAGGTATGTTTATCTTTTTTACACAAACAACACACATCTATGGTGCTTGTACATTACTCATGGCATTTGTGCCCTAGTATGTAGCGCTCCTAAATTTTAGTCATTTTCATAGTTCCAATTCTATTTTCTTGTAGGTTTCCAGGTCTTTTAGGTCACCTAATATTATCCTCTATGTCATTTAGGCCTTCTCAAGGCTTGTTGGTCATTCTATTGGTGGTTTCTATCAATCATTTAGTTAGGGTTTTGCTAAGTTTAACCTATACAAGGTTTTAATATTTAACTAGCTTTATCTTGCTTTAGCACTATAAGCACCAAAATCACACACAAACTCCATGAGGACCCCGATGGTGACTCACAATCCTTGTCATGTACATGTAAGCATGAAATAATGCCCTCAATAGTGATTCTCTTGGTAGCATGTGGATTCTTTCTCCTCTTGTTTCCCCTTTGTTGTGCTAACCTCCTCCCTAATTTCAATGCTTTTTGACACTTGTCGATTCTCATTTCTTGTGCTTATGACTTCATCCCTAAGATTTGTATTAATCTATTTGTTGTGAATTAACCTTTCCCTAGTGTTTTTCATCCATTCCCACCCCTAGGAGCCCTCTAGAGGACCTCCCAAACCATCTCTAACTTTCAGTTTTCAGTTCCAATCAACCAATACAAATCTCCCCCTATTAGTTTGGGATGTCCCCTGGGAGATTTAACTTTTACAAGTGGAGATTTGGATTTTGATCCCCTTTTGACCAGTTTCCAGAGCTAGTTCACCTCCTTTCACCTCCCTAACAATCTCCAACCTCATTTGTTAGCCCCAAACTTGCCCTTTGTGGGTTGCCCATCAGTCGCCCCTAGGTGACTAGGACTAGTGAAAGGGGTGACCCATGGGTGACCATATCATTTTTTCCAATTGTGAAAGAACTTGAGGTTTTGACTCGAAAAAGCTCTGTTTTGATCCATTTTTCTTCATATTTGCATGGGTTTTTGGTCTAAACATAGAGTTAACTATTCCAAGCCTCCAAGAATGCAAAATTATCTCCTTTTTATCTCAACTTGTTAAACCATGCATTCTTGTTAACTCCATTTCTTCTTCAATGATAAGCTATATTGGCTTGTTCACTCCCTAATTAGCACATAACTTGAGTTTTTGACTCAAAAAAGCTCTATTTTGACCCATTTTTCTTCCTGTTTGCATGGGTTTTTGGTCTAAACATAGAGTTAACTATTCCAAGCCTCCAAGAATGCATAATTATCTCCTTTTTTATCTCAACTTGTCAACCCATGCATTCTTGTTAACTTCATTTCTTCTTCAGTGTTAAGCTATATTAGCTTGTTCACTCCCTAATTAGCCTAGATCACTCTCAAGTCTTCTGAGTTAAATCTCCATCTTCTACCACCTCTCTTAGCCTCTTCAAACCTATAAATACCCCCTCCCTCAAGTACAAAGGGAGGCAATTTCATTTGTGCATCCGGTCTTTTACAGGTTTTTGCTCTTCAACTAGCATCCATATGCTTATACAGGACATTTGAGCCTTTTGCTAAAAGCTTCATATCACATTTATATACTACCTAAATCACAAGCAACAGTGCTCACAAGATCACATTGATCTCACATCCAAGATTTCAAAAGCTCTTTTTGCATCCCCTTTCCTATTGTTTCCAAGAGGATCTCCTCACTGCTGCAAGAGGACAAGAGGTTGCCAACACAAGGATTTCTGAGGGTAGTGGAGGTTCACACATCTCATATTCCAAGTTCCTTAGTGTTTTTCTTTCATAGTAATTAGAAAATATCAATTGGCTCTTGGGAATAGTAAATGCATGTAGCCATTTCCTTGATAGGCTAAATAGGATTCGCATTGTTAGATTAATTTTCTTTCAATGTTCTTAGATTAGTTTGTTTTCAAAGCAATTTCATTTTCCTAGAGTAATTGTTCCAAATATTTAGAAAACTAAACAAAACATAGATCATATTGCATTCGTTAACCACATATTAGATTGCATACATATTTCAATTCTTAGATTAGAAAAACCACTTTATTTCCATAAAGATCAAAAAAAGCACAAAATACTAGTTTACATTCATATAGGCTTGCATGCATCCAAAAATAAAAAAGCACAAAACATTAGCATCACAGAATGATCACAAACCCTTGGTTCCAACACAAGGTCAACTTTGGTCAACATTAGTCAAACCCTTGATTTCAACACAAAGTCAAACCTTAGGTCAAAAAACCCTAAGTCAAATCAAGGTTAGCTTCAACTATCTCTCTCTTGGTTTAGGTTCATGAATGTGCCCTGGGCTTAGAGGTGAGTGGGTGAGGGCAATCCTCGAAGAGATTGAAGAGGTTCACCCTAGACCACAACAATATCAATAAACAATTCAAGAACAACAACATAGGTTGAGGATATTCTAAACCTAGGTTATCATCCAATAATTTGAACAATTTCAACTCAATAGAAGTATCAGTGAGAATAATTCTCAACCTACACAACGTTGGAATCTTCAGAATCCAAACAGAAGAACAGTGACTAGTCGCCCTCCGGGTCATAAAGTTATTTTAACAACAACAATCATAGAACATCAGATTATAATCAATGCACAATAAAGGCCCTAGGACCGACTGACCACTCTCTGTAAAGTCCAACTCTCAAGAAAGCTAGACTGCCCTCGTGTCTTGCCTCCTCTCAACTGGCTACTCCCACAAGATCGAGAGTGATGTGGAGGTTCACCTTGTGGTAAGGAGAGGGGTCCATGTGCGTGCCAAAGCTGACTCAACTGCTTCAGTCTATCGAGTCATGTTTTTGAGTGTACATATTTTGGTGAACCCAACGTGAACTACAAATCCTTCTAGGACGAGTGGTTTGCATTTCAATTTCAAAGACTCATTCATCACCATGTTGACAACTGACGTCAGATTCACCACATATTTTGGTGAACCCGATGTGAAGAGTAAAAACTTTTTGTTGATCTTTCCGCACGTCTTTGTAGAGTCTATCTATTCTTTCTTTTGCAATCATCTTCATTGTCTTCGCCATTTCTACTCTTGCCATATTCACCTTTGCTCATTCCATTTATTCTATGGTGTTTACAACACATTGAATATAATGGAACCAGACTTGAACATAGGGAATATCCTTTCAAGGGAGCCATAAACTGCCTCTTTCGATAGGTATGTGCCACCTAATCCAAACGCACCATTTTCAAACTACTACGACTATGAAGATTCAGATTATGAACAAGATAGAAGAAAACCTAGACATTCTCTGTCATTCAACAATCCTGCATGGGAGCATAATCCTATAATTACAGATACATTTCATAAAGCAAGGAGAATATAAATGAGGTTAGAAGTCCTTTGCATGGACCAACCCTCCACAAGAAATTCAATTACTCATCTTGATGATGAATTAAGAAGGCTTGAGAGGAATTTACAAGAGGCCCAAGATGCTCAAGAGACCCTAAAAGTTGCTTTATGGGAAGAGCAATGTGAAAATGATATAGAAATGCAAAATCATGACAACATTTGAAATGAGATCCCTAGAAATGAAGATGTGTTGAGAGATCCTACACTTGTAGATCTCATTGCAATGCTAGTACAAAGAATCAAGACTCTGGAGGCAGAACAACATGTCCCAGAGAGAAGACAAAAATTGCATGAACACATTAGAAATGAGCAAGACTAGGGGCATCTTACAATCCCTTTACCTCAACTTGTTGCAAGTATGGGCCTAACTGGTGTTGTCATTGATGTCAACATACTCCTATTGTATTAATGATAAGGATTGGATGAGCTGTGTGCTGAGGATATTGAGAAAATTAGTCTCAATCAGGAATAGTGAAGAGCAGTGATGACAGTAAGATAAAAGTCCAAGATAGGATGAGGATTAGAGGATACGGTTTAAAGGGTTTGTATATATATGTCTTAAGGTGGTCCAGTAGAGATTTCAGAGGTCTGCATGAAGATCTAAATAAGTTGTGGTCACTCAAGTAAAACCAGTTCCTGTAGGTGTTCAAAGGTGACAGAGTGATACAGAAAGGTCCGGTGAGATCCGGAAATACATTATCCTATTCTGCAGATTTGAGGGAGTGTTGAGGAAGTCTTTGTGAAGTGTCAACTTGATTGGTTCATGGTTTGAAGTCCGCAAGCATCTATTCCTTTGTGACAGTGATGACAGACTGTGTTCTTGAGGTTCTGGATTAAGGAGAGAAGGATTTCAGTAAGCAGATGGAGTGTGGATGTTCTTGGTGTTTCAGACAAGATTGTCGAGGTCTTTGGATCATGTCCAGTTCATGTTGGTGGTCTGCATTGGAGTTGGAGCTCGCAATTGAAGAATGACTTTTGAATGATGGTGTTCTTCATGAGACTGGCCGACCCAATGAGTTACACATCCTGCAGATGTTCTCGTAGTTGTTTGCTGACTTAGATGATTATTCCTAAGTCAATGTCTTGTATAAATAAGTGATTGTAAAGTCATTTCAAAGTGTGAAGTGTGGAGATGAGAGTGTGGTAGCGAGGAGAAGAGCGAAAGGTAGAGCAGAAGTATTGGGCTTAAATGGAACTGATTCAAGCATGGTGAAGATGCTATTTTCCAGTTCAAGTAGGTGATACTTATTACTTTGTAGACAATGTGTCTCTTGTAGGCAGTGAGTCCTAATTGGCATGTGCCATTTTGTTCTTTCTATTCTTCTAACAGAGAATACAATCTTGGGTTAATCACCCTGTGGTTTTTCCCTTAATCAGGTTTTCCACATCAAAATCTTGGTGTCTCATGTGTTAATGTGTATATGCTCTTGATTCATTGCATTGTGTCTGTATGATTGATTTATTATTATGCTACTAAATTACAAAGTGGAGTTAAGTGTTTAATTGGAAGAAAAGTTTTGTAAAACTGATTCACCCCCCCTCTCAGTTGTGTACCCTAAATCTAACAATTGGTATCAGAGCCGAGTTCCTCTATAGGAGCTTAACTACTTGAGGAGATCCAGGATGTTGTCCTACAAGAAGGATAGCCCAAAGTTTGATGGAACTAATTTCAATCTCTGGAAGAGTCGCATGAAATGTCACTTGCAATGCAATACTAGACCATGGCTTCAACGAAGTATACTCCTCCACAGGGTGGTCTGAAAGCCCCAAATGAAATCACAGACACTGAAAACAATCTATGGACTATTGAAGCTCTTCTAAGCACATTATCTAATTCAGAGCTTTCAAATGTTGTTGACCTACCAACTACTTTTGAGATTTGGTAAAAACTGGAACTTCTACATGAAGGAGACAAGTATGTTAAATGTGCAAGGCTACAAAGTCTGAAAGGGAAAATTGAAACCCTGAAGATGAGAGAAGATGAAAATATCTCTACTTTTATGCCAAGAGTAAATGAGCTTGTTTGTGGAATTAGAAATGCTGGTGGAGTCTTGGATGAAAATGAGATTGTTCGCAAAATTCTCAAATCCCATCCTGCTTCTTATAAAATCAAGGTTGCTGCCATTGAAGAATTCAGAGCCCATACAACTGTCACAAGAGATTAATTAGCTGGTAAATTGGCTGCATTTGAAATGATTGAGTTTGGAGATGCCACTCCTAAGACTAAATCTGCATTCAAATCCAGTGCCTCTGTAAAAGGAAAACAAAGGTTTGATCTGGGAGAGAACTCTTCAAGAAAACTATCATGGTATGAAAAAGCAAGAAAAGACCTAGAAGAAGAAGAAGCTGAAACTGCTCATCTTGAAGCCCTTATTGCAAAAAGACTACCAAGAGGATCCCGTAAGTATGAAGGAAAATTGCCTTTTAAGTGTTTTAACTGCATTAAGATTGGTCATTTTGCCTCAAGGTGTCCGGAAAGGTTTTCAAGGCAAAATCCTAACAAGCCAAGGTTCCAAAAGAACTGTTACTATGTACATGAAGATGATGATAATGAAGGAGTAACAGATGATGAATCAGAGATAGGAAACAAATCTAGAAATGAATGGGTGTTCATTTCCATTAAGGAAGAAGATCCAATGTCCTCTGTATCTGTCAATCATAGGGCTATGGAAAGAGCTCTAGCTGCCCGAGTTGAAGAGAAGGATGATTGGGTCACTGGCAGTGGATGCTCTCACCATATGATAGGTGACAAAAATAATTTCATAGATTTGGAGAGGTATGAAGGAGTGGTAAAGTTTGGTGATAATTATGCTGGTAGAATCAGAGGTAGAGGAACTATTTCTTTTGATGGAAGGAACAAAACTGGTAATGTATTGTATGTTGAAGGTTTGAAGCACAATCTTCTCAGTGTTGGATAGTTGGTGGACAAAGGCTATGATCTCTGATTCAAGAATGGAAAAAGCAAGATCTTTGAAAGTTTTGGAACAGAGATTGCATCCGGTACTAAAAATAAAAGGTAATATCTTTCATTTGGTTGGTGTTGGTAAAAGTTGCTTATTTGTTCAAGTTGATCAGAGTTGGTTATGGCATAGGAGGATGTGTCATGTGAATTTTGATAATAGCATCAAGACAAGCAACACTCAGGCTGTAAGAGATCTTCCAAAATAGGTGAAACCTACTAATAGCTTGTGCAAAGAATGTTAGTTGGGTAAGCTGAGCAAAATCACATTCAAAAGTAAGGAACTGTCCTCTACCAGATTATTGGACTTAGTTCATACTGATCTTTGTGGTCTGGCGAGAATCAAGAGTGTGCAAGGTAATAGATACTTCATGTTACTAATTGATGACTATTCCCGGATGATGTGGGTAAACTTTCTGAAAGAGAAATCATAAGCTCTTGAGAAATTCAAAATATTCAAGGCTATGGTAGAGAATGAAACTGGATTAAAATTGAAATGTCTGAGGTTTGATAGAGGTGGAGAATTCACATCCGGTGAGTTCATAGAATTCTGTGAGAAGCATGGAATAAAGAGATAGTTGTCTGCTCCTAGGAATCCACAGTAGAATGGAGTAGTGGAAAGAACGAACTAGACCATCCAGGAAGCATCCAGGACCATGATGATGGAAGCAAATGTTCCTCAGAGCTATTGGAGAGAAGCTGTCAGCACTGTAGTCTATACTCTTAATCAAGTTCAAATCAGAAGCAATATCGGTAAGACTCCTTATGAACTTTGGTTTGGCATCACTCCTACTGTGAGGTATTTCAGAGTTTTTGGTAGCAAATGTTACATTAAAAGAGATGAAGATCTAGGAAACTTTGATACTAGAAGTGATGAAGGAATATTCTTGGGTTACTCTACTCAAAGCAAAGCATACCGATGTTATAACAAGAGACTGAGAAAGATGATATAAATTACAAATGTGAAGGTTGATGAAGGAATTGAAAAACCCTTAAAGTTTTATGAATATGATGAAGATGATCAGCATGGTGTTCTAATTCAAGAAGCCCAAGCCTCTTCTGAAAGTCAGATTCAAACTGATCCGGTAAATTAGGAAGAAGAGATAAGTTTTAATGAGCTTGATCAAGAATCAGATGTGCAAGAAATTCCCAAAGTTCCCAAGTATGTAAGACTGAACCATTCTAAAGATCAGATCATAGGTGATAAAAGCAAAGGTGTACAAACAAGAAGGAGGATTGCTTAAGATTCAGATGAGTATTGTCTAATTTTAGAGATTGAACCTAAGACAGTGAATGAAGCTTGCAATGATGAAAATTGGACTAAAGCAATGGAGGAAGAGCTGATGCAAATTGAGAAAAATCACACTTGGGATCTTGTTCCCAGACCTAGAAACAAGAATGTGATTGAAACCAAATGGGTCTTCTAGAACAAACTAAATGAAGTTGGTGAGGTAATCAGAAATAAAGCCAGATTGGTCTACAAGGGTTACTCTCAAATAGAAGGAGTTGATTTTGAAGAAACTTTTGCTCCGGTGGTAAGAATTGAAGCAGTCAGATTATTTCTTGCTTTTTCTACCTTCAAGGATTTCAAAGTATATCAGATGGATGTCAAGTCTACCTTCCAGAATGGTGACTTGGAAGAAGAAGTGTACATTGAGCAACTGGATGGATTTCAATTGTCTGATCATGGTGATATGGTTTGCAAGTTGAAGAAAGCACTGTATGGACTGAAGCAAGCCCCAAGAGCCTAGTATGAGAGATTGGATAAGCATCTTTTGAAGATTGGTTTCAACAAAGGTACTACTGACAGTAATTTGTATTTCAAAATTGATCATGAAAACATCTTGATTGTTGAATTGTTTGTTGATGATATCATTTTTGGAGGAAGAGATAGTATGTGTAAAACCTTTGCAAATCAAATGAAAAGTGAATTTGAGATGTCCATGCTTGGGGAAATGAATTTCTTCTTAGGCCTACAAATCACTCAAACAAAGAAAGGAATCTTCATTTCTCAGACCAAATATGTGAAAGAATTGTTGAAGAAATTTGGGATGGAAGATTCAAAACCGATGAATACTCCCATGGTAACTGGATGTAAATTGGGCAAAGATGATGACTCTCCTAAGGCTGATCAGAAAAATTATAGGTCAGTGATTGGTGGATTGTTGTATCTCACTCACAGTAGACCTGACATTATGAATGTTGTTGGTCTTGTTGCTAGATTCCAAGCTGATCCTAGAGAATCTCATGTCATGGAAATCAAGAGGATTTTTAGATATCTAAAAGGGACAGTTGAGTATGGATTGTGGTATCCCAGAGATCATGATTTTTCTCTTCATGCATATACAGATGTGGATTAGGCAGGAGATGTGGATGATCGGAAGAGTACCAGTGGTGGAGCATTCTTTTTGGGGAAGAGATTGGTTTCTTGGCTAAGCAAGAAACAAGAGGCTCTGTCAACTGCAGAAGTAGAATATATTGCAGCAGCTGGTAGTTGTAGTCAAGTTTTGTGGATGAAGAAAATGCTAAGAGACATAAGAGTAGAATATGAGGAGCCTATCACAATCTTCTATGATAATTCAAGTACAATAAACATATCTAAGAATCCGGTGTTGCATTCAAAAACTAAACATATATCCATCAAGTTTCACTTTTTGAGAGAGCAGGTGAACAAGAATGAAGTCAGATTGGAATTTGTGCCTTCCAAGGATCAAATTGCAGATATCTTTACTAAACCTCTACCTAAGGACTCTTTTGAGTATCTCAGGGAGAAGTTAGGGGTTATTGCCCCTCTAGTGATGAACTAAGGTGCATTGATGTGCATCAGTCTGGTGCATATCACTGTCATATCTTGTGGTCTGGATTGATGATAGGGAGTTGCCACTCAGGGGGAGCAGCTAGTATGATTCTGAAGTGTCAGAGTTGCAAGTATGAACCCTTTTCCATTGATGTCAAAGGGGGAGAGAAGACATGTGAAAAACAAGTGGTTTCTGATCAAAGGGGGAGCAACAAAAGAAGAGAAGACATGTTCTTGGTTGCTGCTGATAGGGGGAGTTATGTTAGTAAGAAAAAGTTCTTGTCTTGAGGTCAAAATAGTTTTTCACATCATATGTTGCCATTAATGACAAAGGGGGAGATTGTTGCAAGTATGGGTCTAACTAGTGTTGTCATTGATGTTAACATACTCTTGTTGCATTAACGATAAGGATTGGATGAGCTGTGTGCTGAGGATATTGAGAAAATTAGTCTCAATCAGGAACAGTGAAGAACAATGATGACAGTAAGATAAAAGTCCAAGATGGGATGAGGATCAGAGGATACGGTTTAAAGGGTTTGTATATATGTGTCTTAAGGTAGTCCAGTAGAGATTTCAGAGGTCTGCATGAAGATCTGAAGAAGTTGTGGTCGCTCAAGTAAAACCAGTTTCGGTAGGTGTTCAGAGGTGACAGAGTGATACAGAAAGGTCCGATGAGATCCGGAAATGCATTATCCTATTCTGCAGATTTGAGGGAGTGTTGAGGAAGTCTTTGTGAAGTGTCAACTTGATTGGTTCATGGTTTGAGGGTCCGCAAGCATCTATTCCTTTGTGACAGTGATGACAGACTGTGTTCTTGAGGTTCTGGATTAAGGAGAGAAGGATTTTAGTAAGCAGATGGAGTGTGGATGTTCTTGGTGTTTTAGGCAAGCTTGTGGAGGTCTTTGGATCATGTCCAGTTCATGTTGGTGGTCTGCATTGGAGTTGGAGCTCACAATTGAAGAATGACTTCCAGATGATGGTGTTCTTCATGAGACTGGCCGACCAAATGAGTTACACATCCTGTGGATGTTCTTGTAGTTGTTTGCCGACTTAGATGATTATTCCTAAGTCGATGTCTTGTATAAATAAGGGATTGTAAAGTCATTTCAAAGTGTGAAGTTTGGAGATGAGAGTGTAGTAGTGAGGAGAAGAGCAAAAGGCAGAGCAGAAGTATTGGGCTTAAATGGAACTGATTCAAGCATGGTGAAGATGCTATTTTCCAGTTCAAGTAGGTGATACTTATTACTTTGTAGATAGTATGTCTCTTGTAGGCAGTGAGCCTCTTGTGAGTAGTGTGCTCGGGCAGTGAGCCCTAATTGGCATGTGCCATTTTGTTCTTTCTATTCTTCTAACAGAGAATACAATCTTGGGTTAATCACCCTGTGGTTTTTCCCTTAACTGGGTTTTCCACCTCAAAATCTTGGTGTCTCATGTGTTAATGTGTATATGCTCTTGATTCATTGTATTGTGTCTGCATGATTGATTTATTATTATGCTGCTAAATTACAAAGTGGAGTTAAGTGTTTAATTGGAAGAAAAGTTTTGTACAACTGATTCACCCCCCTCTCAATTGTTTGCCCTAAATCTAACACAACTACTACTCACAGAACGGGAGTAATGACATGTTCCCAAATGGGAATCCTCTTATTCAAAACACTCAAACAATGTAGGGAAATCAAGTGAGTCAAACAATGACATTGGGTTATCAAAGCCCACCCATGGGGTTAATGCTATCAACTCCACAATTGCAAAGTGCCTTCTTGGACACATACTTGGATTATTTAAAGGAGTTGCTTGACATGGCTATAAGAAGTGTTCTGTGACCATGACCTTTACCAAATCTCCTAAAGTTCAAAGGAGAAGGAGACCCTAACTCACACATCAAGGCATATACAACTGCTATAAGAGAACTCCTCCTTTGGGATGGGGTCATCATAAAAATCTTCCCAAAGATGCTAGAAGGAATAGCCCTGGATTGGTATTATCACCTACTAGAGGCCTTAATACACTTGTTTAAATAGTTCATAGGAGAGGTTGTCATGGATTTCAACCTAAACAAACTCATAAAGACAGGGATCCGATAATTTTTTACCATGAAACAAGAACCTAACGAGTCAGTGGCCCATTTTGGCACTCGATGGAGACAAGTTCTCTATTCTTAGACAAGTTCTTTGAACATGGATCACTGTGAGTTGTGTGATCTCTTCCTACACACTTTGAATAGGGATAGGAGGGAAGAAGTCCAAAAACTACCTTACAAGTCCTATGAAGAAGCTTTGAAAAGTGCCTTACGGATTGACCAAGTAACCATTGATAAAGGCAGAAGGACCTATGGGTCAAATGGAAGGATGATAAATGAGGATACCTGAAATAATGCACCAGTCATTAAGATCCTCAAGAATAACAAAAATTTAGTGACAAACGGGGTAACAGATCAACCCTTAGTCAAGAAAGTGAGGGATGATTGCAATGGGAGAGATTACTATCCCACAAATGTCAATGCATTCAATCACCTTCAAAATAATGCATACTATCTGAGGGATAACTATCAACCATGGAATTGAAATGGAAATGGGAATGATGGAAGATATAAAAGCCCCCCTATGAGTATAATTAGTTATGGTCTTTCTATAGGACTAGGGGGCAGCAAAATTTCTAGATTGCATGAGCTAGAGTTACTAGACAAGAGGGGTCTCATAGCACTTAATCATCTTCATGTCTATCAAAATCACCTTTGTCGTAACTATAACAAGAAGTTCAAGGAACGACGGTTCAAGATAGGTGATTTTTTTCCTTAAGGAGAATCAAAGAAACCAACAAGATTGAGACAAGAAAGGAAAGTTTGAGCCTAATTGATTGGGTCCTTTTGTTGTCACATCCGTTTATGGATTAGGAGCATACGCTTTGTCAACACTTGAAGGCATTCCTCTAGATGAACCCATCAATAGTGTTCATCTTAAGAAGTTCTATGCTTGATCCTCAGAGTATCCCTAGAAAAATAAAAAATAAAATCAGAAAAAATAAAAAAAATAGAAAAATAAAAAAATAATCCATCCTCTAGTGAAAACCTAGTAAACATGCACCTTGGATAAATACCACAATGAAAAATTGGCAAACAGGCACTATGTGTAGAGTTAACATCCACCATCTATTAGGTTGTACATCCATTTAATTTCATATAAATTCATAATAAAATCCTCATCCATCCATATTGACTTTTGTATTTCCACTTTCCCATCTATCATGGTTTGGAAATTGTTAGTGTCAATTATCATCATCCATAGTTAGCATCATCCATAGTCAGTTCATCCATAGCCAGTTCATCCATTGTTTTCCATAATAAACCCTCTACCTGAATGGGGGCATGTTTTCCTTAACCTAGGTATATGAATGGATCCTTGTTCAAGGTATGACCATGTCATCACTCACCATCCTATATCATGAGTGCCAACAAGAACTACATATCATCATCATTCTCATCTTAATGTACCTTGATCCCATGGATACAGAGTATGTAGGTAGTCTAGAATATGAAGGAAGTATCTAGTACTCAGGTACATAAGATATTATCATCTCCTCCAACTATCTAGAAACACCCTGAACCATCCCATCCTATATCATCATCATCATTCTCATCTTAATGTACCTTGTTCCCATGGATACAAGGTCTGTAGGTAGTTTGGAATATGAAGGAAGTAAAATACACCCATCCTCCATCCCAATCCATAATAAGCTCCACCTTTCACTTCATCCATCTATCACAACCCATCCTATCACCCCGACTTGACTAACTCAAGAAGAAAATGAACTATGCATTATTTGAAAGCTCAAGTACTTATCAAACCAAAGGCAAAAGACTACTCTTGAAGCAATACGTTTGCCCACATATTGCTTTTCACATCTGCTACAATCCATCTTATCCAACAACAAAGCCTTTAACGGATATATCTTTCCTACAATAATGCCCAATCTATCTTGAGCACCATCTTTGGCAAGAGAATATGTCAACTGTGTTTTTGTTTTGTCAGTTAGTTGATTTCTTTTTGGTTTATCTTTTGTTCCTTTCTAATACCTATTCAAGACTACCTTAATTTTTCTATATCTTGGTATGTTGCGATGAAGTATGGATTGAGGCATAATCATTACTTTCGTATGCTGTGTTTGTGGGATGACCTTATTATCCTACTATGACTAATATGTATCTTGTTTGTGTTAGAATTAGCATCTTGAATATCAATATCTTTTGCATCTAAGGTTCTATAGAGGCCTTGTGTGTATTAAGATCATTCTAGACTAAGACTATTTTCCATTCACATTATCCAACAAGGTTCTATTATGTCTAGTGGATGTAAGTTCAACCCATTTGTTTATAGAGTCAACATCCTCGCATTGGATACATCGTCACCTTGGTCTTATATACCCTGGTGCATAATACCCATATGCTATATCAAAAATAAGGATTGTTCTTTATATATTTAAAGCATAACCATTGCAACTACCTATCCATCCACCCATCCATCTATCCTAATAAAATTATAGCTTTCATACAAGATCGGTCAATTATCATCTTCCTCTATTCTACAAATCATTTATTCTATCCATGCTAACATCATTAATGTCTTCTTCAATCCTGCAAAACCATACATGTTAGGCATCATAATCATGAACATCATAGTATATCATCACATCAATCTATGATCATAGTATATCATCACATCAATCTATGATCATAGTATATGGCATCACATCCATACATCTATAAGTATATATGCATCATCACATAAATCCATGATCATTGTACATGTCAACATATCCATAACATCGTCATGATATATGTCATCACATATAAGCATCTAAACATCCATATCATATAAATCATTAGCATAAGCATAGATGTCCATAAAAATCATCATGAATCATATATAGAACATCATAGTATATCATATACATCTCATAAGGTCATCAAAGTAGTCATGTCTCATCATATATACATAAAAAATGGATCAATATAGTACAAAAAAAGGATATCAATGAGCTATCAAAATATACATCGGCACCTGTAGGGACCATAGTCTATATCAAAAATAAAAAATGGTACATCATATAAATACAAAAGCTCTATCCGTGACTGTGTGTTGAGCTCCCTATAGGGTGTTGTCCTTGAGATCCACCTGTACCAGGTGGAGACCCTCCTATTGATGGTACCCTAGGGGGACCCATCATTGATGAACTTGGCCTCCATGAGGAAGATGCCCTTGACATGTTCCTCTCTAAAACTTAGTTGTCACTACTTGGCCGACACAACCCCATAGTACAATCATCTATAGTACTCTACCTCTCTACCAACTATGGTCAACTCACCCTATACACGAGTCAACTCTCCAACTAGTGTCATGGTGGCCTGATTTGTACCCAAGGCTGCTTTGGCTATGTCTCTCTATGTCCTCATGCATTGCATAGCCTGAACTGCAACGTCTCTCTCGGCATTCAGCTGAGCTATTGTACCATCTACTTGTGCTAGCACCTATGCTGGCACCTATACCTGTGCTTGAGTCCAGGCCTGTCTCAGCTCTATCCTCATAGTATCTCTCACCTATTTGATTCAGAGATAACTCATCTCTAGACGAGTTTGGCATGTTGTCTCCTACAAAAGCCTTTGCAGGTGCTCTACCTCCATTTGTGCTTGTGGCATAGCCTATTGTTGTCCCTCCACATCTGGCATCTATACATCAGGCTAATAGGGCTAATCCTATCCACCCTATCCTCCTACACCATGTCTAGGTACCTATGCCTCTACTTATACCTGTCTCTGCCTCCTCGCTCGGTGAGGTCTCTCCTCATGTCCCTTGCCAGCTATCTCCCCAACTGCACTCAGTATGGTCAACTGTGTAGGTCTCCTCCTATCTGACTCAGAGATATCTCATCTCTAGATGAGTCTGGCATGCTATCTCCTCCTATAGAAGTCTCTGCAGGTGCTCTACCTCCGTCTATGCCTATGGTACAACCTGCTGTTGTCCCCCCACATCTGGCATCTATACATCAGGCTAATTTGGCTAATCTTGTCAACCCTATCCTCCTACATCATGTCTAGACACCTATACCTCTACTTATACATGTCTCTACCTCATTTCTTAGTGAGGTCTCTCCTCATGTCCCCTTCCAGCTATCTCCCCAACTACACTCAGTATGGTCAACCATGTAGGCCTGTGCTGTAGCTAGTATGTGTCATACTCTGGGGTAGTGCTTGCATCCGCTGCTCCCAAGATCCACTACCATGCTACTGGGGCAAGCCCTCTCAACTCTACTAAAGCCATTGTTGCAACTATCTCTGGTCCCCAGGTCAGGATCTCCCTCAGTGTCCATGCATAAATGGCATCCCCTACTGGCTTGGATTGGGGAAACCTAAACTATTGAAGTACCCTCTTTAGGAGGTACCTCACTATCACATATATGCTCCTACCAAAAAGATATATGCCCTATCGACAGTATAGTAGCCGCTCAACATCATCATCCCAAGACTGATAATCATGCCATAACTACCAAATGAATGTATCAAGCTCGTCAAGTTGTCATTGCTAGTAAGTTAGGGTGCCTAATCTCCTATGTGTCAAGGCACAATCATACAAATGAACAAATGGCTCACCATGCTGCCTCTATCAAGGAGAGATTGACATGGTCACAATAATGTGCTCAAAAGCCCAAACATGCAACAAAGTAACTCCTGCATATAAGCTGGTCCCAAATTGATACGTGCAATCATGCAGATCATGATAGAGATTCCCTAAAACATAGGCCCCCCATGCATATCTAGTACCATGTGTGAACATACCCTTTAAAATGGTACCCCATCCAACTGAGAGTCCACATGAATGCCTATCGAGAACCAATATGCCACCAATCAAAGAAATGACTATTAGTTGTATCCTGTCACATAACCTATGAATATGTTGCCATCAGATCTCATGATCCTCAATACCTAGATCAGGAGTCATAAAGATCAACCTGAGTTCGAACTCACCCAACTCTTTGTCATAATCTACTCGTGCGCCATGGATAGATATCCTGAGAATACGCCAGACATCCTCCAATGTGATAGTAGCCTCCTAAGTCAGTAAATGGAAGGAGTTGTGCTCACTGTGCCATCACTCCACTAGTGTTGTCATCAATGCAAGATGGGCCCAAATAGGTATCATATGTGTTGGCCTCCTACAATGATTTAACAACTAAGCCCATAAAGCTGTGACTCAGAGATTGGACATCTAACCTGAATAGCTGTCTTAATCACTATGAAGGTGCATTTACTTGTCAACCTAGGGATGTGAACTTGAAATGGGTCAGCACAGTATGTGTACTAGGAACCCCAAAGTAGCCGCATTCATTCTATAGCTAAGAAAGACATAATGCTGAAAGTAAATTGCTTGGAAAGAAATAACATAAATGCTGAACATCAACCAAAAACTATACTAAGCTGAAGTGCATGACAAAAAATGAAAGTCTAGGCAAACAAATAGGAAACTCCTCTGTTTGCTTTGGCTGCAGGAACATAATGGAATTCTAGTGGCTGCAGAACATATAGTGCTAGATTTTAACTGACTGCTTAACAGAAAATAACAACTAAACTAAAGGATGGAATGCTCACCAAGTGGCCCCCCTTGGATGAGTATCCCTTAAGACAAATGAAAACTCAGAGATGTGAACTTATAACTTCATTTTATTCATTGGAAAAAATGAGTACAAACGAGCAACATAACTTGTATTACTGAAAAACTTAATAATCCGAGTACAAACTCAGATTAATCAACCCCTTAGAAGGAGCATCTGAGTCTTATTTATAGCAAGAAAAACTACAAACCAAATACCTAGCAAGGCGGTCAACTCCAACAGATTAGGAGGATGCCACTTTAGGGAAAGCATAGAAAGTGGAGAGGAGGTTATGCATGCGTGGAATCTAGTCAAGCATGTTTGCTTTGACATAGATTTAGCACAACAGTTACTCCTATATTTGCTTAACAAGCAATTAAGACCAGTTACAAGGTGGTTATCTTCCCTCGATTTGACATTTGAACGTCCGCCTTGTTGACTTTGATGGCGAGTGACCAACTAACATAATCTTCTTCAATTTTATAGGCTGCTAATTATATCTACATAACAATATTAGTACGCACAATAATTGCATATCTGTAACTTTCTTAGAGTAACATTTATTAATCCACATGTAAAATTAACATAGATAGTTCATATAGCATGTCAATGTCATTTAAAGATTATAGGAAATAACCTATGCCCAATATCTATGGTTTTGATGAAATATCATAAAAAGATTAAGATCTAGGTACCAAAGTCCATGATAACTACAGCAAATGGATAATAAATTCTAACAAAATTGAGTCATAAACTAGACTCATCACTCTCCCCAACCTAAGACTTTGCTGGTCCTCCAGCAGAGGAAGGGTTGTTCTTCTATTTGGTCAATGCCCTTAAATTAGCAACTGCCAGCTGTCCTATATCAGTTTCTACAGTGCATGAGTTAGGATCCCAATAGAACCCTTGTTGTCTATCCAATCTACTCCATCTCTGTCTCTCTTCAGCAATATCATACTGGTAGTACCTAAAATTTGGCATAGGCCATAATAGGATAGGTGGTTAGAAAATTAAGGGAAGCCAGAATTGCCCCTTTATCCTCCCAATCTACATATATCTATCCACTCTTTTACACACTGCAACATAGTTATGTAGAGAGTGAGGTTCCATTTGTTTTAGTTCATCAGTCAAACTATTCCACCTTTGTGCCAAATATCCCTTTACAGATTCTCCTATAGTGTTTGCTACCTCCTCATATTCTCTGTAAACTGCTTCTCTCTCAGACATGATTCTATTGCCATAGTTTGGTCTATAAAGCATTCTGTGCCAATCATTAAAAATGCCCCTTGGATTTCTAGATTCAACTCTGATGGATAGGGGAGTGTTGAATTCTGTTTGCCTATAAGCTCTGAACTGTTGTCCCCAACTAATCTCATTTTGTATCCAAGACATAAATGCCCTTAATTGAACATCCCCAACATACAACAAGGGATTCCAATCATGATCTTGGGACACAGCATAATTATGTAAATAGAATTGACACAACAAATTCTTCATTTTAGGAGGAGCAATCTAATAAGCATTGAAAAATTCAAGAGGAGTCTCAATGGAAGGATTCAAACCTAAAACAATCCTTGTTAGTTTAAAAGAAAGATACTTCTCCTTCAAATATAGAGCATAGACCCTTGGAGGAGTCCTACACTCTATTACCTGAGGCACTAAGGCTGCCATATTATCCACTCTATCCTTTAAAGTTGCAATTTCTAGGTTCTTATCTTCAATCTCTTCATCTTTCTTTTGAACTTCCTTCAACCTGTGTTTCTCCTTTTTCAATTCTTCTTCTCTCCTCTGCATCTCATTCCATAAATTCATAGCTACCATATGCATTGAAAAATAAGAGGGTCTGTGTATTCCTACCAAAAGTTTTCCTGGCACTGATGGTTTCCCTTCATATAGCACTAACTGTAGGGTTCCTGAATGTTCAGCTAATTTCAGCTGTAGGGCCTCTTGCTATAGGAACACCTGGTTGTCTTCATATCCCTAACTCTTAACTTGTTCAGCGACGACATCAAGGTCTGCCAATGTTACATTTGTTGCTTCCTTAAATATGTCCTTTTCTCCAACGTTCACTTGCCCCATTGGGGTTTTTTTATCTTCTAGTGACGTTTCTTTAGCCCTAGGGCTTCTCTATGGAGGCACACGAAAGGCTGTTCCAACAGGTCTTGATTTTCTAGGAGGCTCTCATGTTTTTCTTCAGCGGCAAGACGAACAATGTCAGCCTTCTATTTCTTAGAGCTTGGCACTTCCTTTCCTACAGTTTGTTTCTTAGCTTTACCCTTTCTTATTTTTGCCTCTTTCTTCTGTGCCCTAGTTCAAATTAGGTTGCCAAGAGAAACATCATCATCAAAATCTGAAGAAGAACTCTCTTTGTCTCAATGCTCTGCCTCAAAAGAACAAATCTCTATAGTTTATTCAGCTGCAGGAGGGTTTACACCAGAAGTTGAGGTTCTAGGAGTAGCTTCAACATAACTCACTCTCCTCCTAGTCCTATGAGGTTGAGGCACAATCGTAGGTCACAAATGCTTTGGTCTAATTTGATAAATATTTAGGAATTCTTCTCAAGTCATATCAAACACATCATGCAGAGACTTTTCAACTAACAATTTGATCAAACAATGGTGGGAAATAGAATTAGCCCTACCTTTTTGGGTCTCGGCTGCCATGATTGAGAGAAGGTGGTATAGCACATTTGGCACATTCATTCTTCTCCCATGCCTTATATGATTTAGAAGTTTGAAATGCACAGAATGTAGATTCGACTGACGACCTTCACAAGTAATGTACCTCACAACATGAACAACTATTTGCTTCCATGGTTCAGGTAGAGAGATTCTCTTGGCTCCCTGCTTGTCCACAATTAATGGAGGGTCACTAGTGTTGGCAAGAGACACTATATGTATTCATGGTTGTTGTCATTGATGGCAACAAAGGTCATCCCACATATCCTCAAGTCATGGTGTGTCTCTACCGGAAGTCAGAATGAAGATTGTTGTGGTCCGGTGAACAAGAACAAAGCATGTGGCAAGGTCCGACAGATTGGTCCGGATCTCTCAGAGGAAATGTCTTGGTGCAGTGTAGATTTGGGGAGTCAAGAGGACTACCTTGAGTAGTATATTCCAAGGATTTAGCCTCTGGTGATGGACAAGGAAGAAGATATGAATAGTTGAGTACCAGATTCCTGAGAGACAGTGAGAACAGAGGAAGAACTGACTGATAGAGTATCAGACTATTTTCTAGATGTGTTACTGTTGATGGTAAAGGTTGGGAAGGCATGAATCATGTTTGGCCAACATGATTAATGACATCTACAAGTATATGCTTGATCCGCATTACTTGATATGCAAGGATTTAGCCAATAGAACAGAGTTTGTGATAAGATAGACTATTCCGGGTGCTGACTAGAAAGATAATGAAATCACTAGTGCGGATATAAATAGAGGATGGATTTTGTTGTGAGAAGTGCAGTTGTGGTATGGTGTATGCGAATAAGTGTAGAGCAGTGCAGAAGCAGTAAGAAAGATCTAGTATGTGAAAGGAAAGCAGAATAAAGAGTAGAGGAAAGATGAAGTGCAGTAGATCAGTATACTGAGCCTAACCGGAACTAAACTCCAGCATATGTAGATGCTTCCAATCAGTTCAAGTATTGTATAACATTCTTTTGTAGATAGTGTGTCTCCTTGTAGGCAGTGTGCCTCTTTGTGAGCAGTGTGCTCGGGCAGTGAGCCCTAATTGGCAAGTGCCATTTTGTAATTCCTTATTCTTCTAACAGAGAATAATCTTTGGGTTAATCACCCCATGGTTTTCTCCCTTAACCAGGTTTCCACGTCAAAAATACTGTGTCATGTGTTTCTCATTTCATGGTAATGTTTGTTTGTTTGATTCAATGCTGCTTTGATTAATAAGAAAGTTCAAAAGAAGAAATAATTAGGATAACTGATTCACCCCCCCTTCTCAGTTATCAACAACTAGGTTCTATAAATTCAGCCCTAGTTGACCTGGTGTCTCTAGAAATAGGGTAATTTTCACCATCAACAAGCAACTCTATAACTTCTGCAATCCTTTTTTCAGTAGACAATACCTCTAACCCTTTTACTGTGGCCTTACCTTTAGACAATGTCTGGGCAAATTCCAATGCAACATCTTCATTAAAACCATTCAGTTTTAGGAAATAATCTAACCACCCACAATTTCTAAACTCAGCCTAGCTGGGTGCATCCTGCAGTAATACTTCATGAACTCAGGGTTCATTTAAAATTAACCCACTTCCAATTGTTTAGTTGTCTGAAAATAAACAATCACTCTGCAAAGTTTTTCTTCATGCAATCTTTATCTGAAAGCTAAACTTCACCTTCCTGCAACACTGCTAAATTTCCAATGCTAATGTCATCTAAATTTTCCTTATTTGGGGACTCAAAATTATGACAAGAGTAGTAAAGGCAGTAAGGAGTAATCAATGAAGGCTATCATCTCACACTTGCGAGCTGTCATCTCACTCAGAATTCAAATCAATTCAATTTTAAACTTTACTGACGTGCTAGCATAAACCAACATGGACTGACACGTGGACATGGTATTCATATTCCCCCCCAACCTAAATTTGAACATGTGTCCTCACATGCGGAATGGTGATGCTTGATTTGACAGGGCAGGGAATAATTACATGCTATGGAGAACATCGACATTAATTTATAGTAATTACATGAATATACTAAAAGATAAGTAAGAGATAACAAATTGATGTGCACATACCTTGATTTGTGGAAGATCGGTTGCAAAAATGATGGAGAAAGTACCGGTCACCTTTTAAGAAATTCAGTGAGCAATGAATGAAAGTGGAGTGGAATAAAGTGAGGTGGAATGAAGTGAGATCATGGCAATGTGACGAAAGAGAGAATGATGGGTATGGATGGGCAGATAGGTAAATGAATGAAGAAGTGGACCCCCACAATTGTGGAAGTCTTTATTATGAGAAGTGTCATACCTTGGTTAGCCAGAAGGAGGGACACTAGGTCTACTGCCTTTGGCTGCAGGAAGTTTTGGAGTTGCATGCTGAGTGAATTGTTGCAGGAATTCATCCTTCAAAGTTGGCTTGTGATACAACCTGAGGTGATGACCATTGACGAGCAGCTTAAATCTGACAGGGTCAATGGTGGTTAGTTAAACAACACCATTGGGGAAAACTTCAGCAACCTCATATGGTCCTAGCCACCTTGTCTACAATTTTCCTGCATTATCCTAATACTTTGAGTCGTAGAGCAGTGCCTAGTCACCTGGCTGGAATTTTTTGTCTTTGATGAATTTGTCATGCCACTTTATTCTCTGATTCTGCACTACCTCTGTGTGATGCAAAGCTACTTTACTCATCTCATCCAAAGAATTGAACTGTATTATTCTATCCTTTTGTGCCTCAGAGATATCCATCCCCAAGTCTATTGTAGTTCGAAGAGTCTTATGTTCAAATTCAATGGGAATCATAGCTGTCTTTCCATACAGCAACTCAAAAGGGGTGAAGCCAGTGGTTGTTTTCCAGGTTGTCCTATAGGCCTAGACAGCTTCTGGCAACCTGTTTGCCCAATCCTTCTTATGGACAACCACAGTTTTGGTTAGAATGGCTCCAATTTCCCTATTAGTCACCTCAACTTGGCCATTGGCCTGAGGGTGGTAAGGAGTAGATTTCTTGTGCCTTATGTTGTACTCATTGACTAGTGCTACAACTAGGGTTGAGGTGAATTGAACTCCTTGACCAGTCACTATCTCTCTAGGAACCCCATACTGTGTGAAAATTTCCTCATAAAGAAATTTTGCAACCTTGTTATCTCTTGCATGCTTCATGGCCTTAACTTCTACCCATTTGGTTACATAATCAATGCATACTAAGATATAGGATTTACCATTGGATGGAAGATCAATGGGTCCTACAAAATCTAATCCCCACTTATCAAATGGAGTGATCACTAGTTGAGGGTAAAGGGGCATCTCATCAGATTTGGTTGGCCATCCCATTCTCTGGCATATGTCACATTTCCTTGTATATCCCCCTGCATCCTTTTGGAGTGTTGGCCAGTAATATCCTGTATTTAAAATCTTCATTGTTGTCCTCTTGGCTACAAAAGGCCCTCCACATGGTTCATTGTGGCATGCATGCAAAATATCATATGTTTCATCTTCCCTGACACATCTCCTCATGACATGGTCTGGTCCAGTGTATAACAAACATCCAACAATCCATGAGAAAGGAAAAGACTTTTCAATGAGCGCCCTTCTCTCCTTTGGAGAGAAATAAGGAGGGACTCTCCCTATGACCAGATAATTAGCTATGTCAGCATACTAGGGTATTTGCACAATGATGGAAAACAAGTGTTCATTAGGGAAAAAGTCATCAATGACTTGGTTGTCCTCTGATGTAGTCAGTCTTGAAAGAAAGTCTGCACCAACGTTGGCCTTTCCTGGCTTATCCACAATGGTAATGTCAAATTCTTGCATTAGCAACACCCATCTTACTAATCTACCTAATATCAAGGGTTTGTTCATGAGATACCTAATGGCTGCGTGATCTATGTGCACAAAGATTTGATAGCCTGTTATGTAGTGCTTGAATTTGTTGAGGGCATAGATTATTGCCAGCATTTCTTTTTTTGTCATTGTATAATTAAACTCAAGTCCTTGCAAGTTTTTTCTAACAAAATAAATAACATGTTTAATGGTTCCTTCTTTTTGCCCTAAGACTGCTCCTATGTAATAATCTGATGCATCAGTATGGATGTGGAAAGGGAGCTCCCAATTGGGCCCTTTGAGTACAGGAGCATGAGTTAATGCTTCCTTTAAATCAGAAAATGCCTTGTTACAGTCTTCATTCCATTGAAATTCAACATCTTTAGTGAGAAGAGTATACAATGGGGCTGCTATTTTGCTAAAATCCTTGATGAACCATCTATAGTACCCTGCATGACCCAAGAAGCTTCTGACATCTCTTTGCTTTATAGGAATGGGCAGATTGATTATCACTTCAATCTTTGTTGGGTCTACCTAAATTCCTTTTGGAGAGACATAGTGGCCAAGCACTAGTCCTTCTTGCATCATCATGAAGCACTTTGCACTATTCATGGATAGATTGTGGTCTTCACGTCTCTCCAAAACCTTCCCTAAGTTTTCCAATGCCTCATCAAAAGTAGCACCATAAGTAATGAAATCGTCCATATAGATTTCCATGCAATCATGTGAGATATCAAAAAATATTCTAATGAATGCCCTTTGGAAAGTTGTAGGTACATTGCATAAGCCAAATGGAAGCACTAAGTAGGCATAAGTCCCCCAAGGACAGGTAAAGGTTGTTTTCTCTTGGTCCTCTAGTACAATCTGTATCTGGTTGTAACCGTTGAACCCATCCAAGAAGGAAAAGTACTACTTTCCTACAAGTGAGTCCAATACCTAGTCTATGAAAGGAAGGGGAAAATGATCATTTTTGGTGGCAGAGTTTAATTCTCTATAATCAATACAAACTATCCATTTTCCTCCCTTTTTGGGCATGAGAACCAGAGGAGACACCCACTGGCTATCTAAGATTGGGTAGATAAACCCTGCATCTAATAACTTTTGTAATTCCTCTTTGACAATCTCTCTTAATGCAGGGTTGATTCTCCTTTGTGGCAGTCTTACTAGTGTACAATATTCCCTTATGTAAATCCTATGGGTGCATAATGTGGGATCTAGTCCTTTCATGTCATGGTAATCCCATGCAAAGGCATTCTTATGTTTCTTTAACAAGTTTGTCAAAGACAACTACTATTCTTGAGTCAATTTGTTAATATTCAGATATCTTTCTTCTAAAATCTCCACTTGAGTTGTAACTCTACCATAGTTTCTTCACTAATGCTTGGTACCTTGATTTCTTGTGGTAGCAATGTATGAGACATACCTGTTGCTGTAGGAAAAGTGGGAATAAGCGTCTTCATTGGATCAACAGAATGAGAGGATGATGCTTCCTCTACTTCACAATGATTCTGAATTATGTTAGACAATAGCTCATCTTCCTCTTGAAGCTACATGGAAGAGCTTCTGCCTAACATCATAAGTTGTACCACAGAATTAGCTTCCTCGGCCTCTTCACCAACATGTGGCCAAACAGGATTGTCCATATCATGAGATGGTTGTGCAGGTGGGTAAAGAACAAGCTTTTTAGTGCTTCTCCCATTAGAGATGGTCATGTCTCCTGACTGACATCCAATATAAGCATCAGCTGTGGCTAACCACAGCCTTCCTAGAATGATGGGATACCCTCCCAATGTAGCTTTAGGAGAAAGTACCATGAAATCAGTTGGATATTCCCATGAGTCCAGGGATACAACAAGGTCCTCTACTATCCCATCATGTTTAATAGTAGAACTATCAGCAAGCTGTAGGATAGTAGGAGTAGGTCTCATGTTTGCAACATTTAATTGTTGCATGATATCCTTGGTCATTACATTTATTGTTGCTCCCAAATCAATCAGAGCATTCCTTATTTAGATCCCATTTATAACAACTCCTACCATAGGACTCCTTGGATCATTATATTTGGGAACAATCACTTTCCCAAGCATGATGTCAGCTAACTGTCCCACCACATGAACCATAGTGGGGTCTTTCCTCTTTCTGCTTGGATTTTTAAGGCATGCTTCCTTGATTGCTTTGCCATATATAGGAACATCTTTTATGGCCTGAAATAGAGGGATCTTGACACATACATGTTTCAACTACTCTAGAATGTTAAAGGTGGGTTCCTCTCTCTCTTCCTTTTGTTTCATAGTTTCCAACCTCTGTGGAAATGGTGGTTCTTGTGCAATCTGCTTGACTGGGTTTGGTTCAGGATTTTTAGGTGCATTTGGCTGAATGGGGGCATTTAAAGGCTCCTCTTCCTCCTCAGGAAGCTCAGTAATAATGGGTGTGGAAGGAGATGCCAAGGTAGTTCCTGAATGTAGGTGGATGTCACTTACACTCACAACATATGTAGGGAATTGATTTGGATCAGCAGAGTATACCGACTGCTGCTGTGGTCTGTTATTTGGGGTAGGTGAGGGCTGAGCTGGTAACTGAGTAGGTTTAGGTGTATTTGAATTTGAACTAGTAGGAGGAGGCATTATAGTAGGCTACTAGGGTTGAGAAGGTGGCTGCATGTAATTAGTTGTCTAGTTTGGCCATTGCTATCCTCCCCTCCATTGAGATGTTTGTTGCTAGTTTCCTAGAGGTGACTGCCGATTCCCCTGAGGTTGTTACTGCTGGGGTGCAGGGTTTTGGTAATTTTGCCAAGTGTTTGGAGGGTTATTCCAAGGCTGAGGTGAATATTCTCCATAGTTGGATGGAGATGGTTGTTGCCATTGGTTACCAGATGCATAAGTATTAAAATATGGTCCAGCAAATGATAATGGATCTGGTGGCATACCTTGTCTTGGAGCCCATGGCCTCATTTGTGCAGCATAGTAGACTTGATCTTCTTCAACCTGGATTGGCTTGAACTTAGGTGGAATCTGCTTACTGTCAATATTAGCTACCATCTTGCATCTGCAGTCCCTCTTCTTTTGTTTGCAATGAGGGTAATATTCTACCAACATTGCCTCTGTCTCATCTTGCTTCTTCTTTGCTTGAAGTGTGTCCAGCTAGGTGGCCATATTATTTATGATATCTTGCTTAAAATCAGATAGCAAGTGAGTTATCTCCATCCTTGAAACTCCATTGGTAGGGGTTTTTCCCATAAGGGAATGGTAACCTCTTCCTTTCTTCATGGCTGCTTTGGAATAATTCTGGCACATCTTCTTAATATCCTCTCAAGGCACTTGGGTAATATTTCCTCCTCCCATCAAATCCAAGGCATCCGTGTAATGCTCACTTAATCCTCAGAGGAAGAGTAGTTTCTGAGACTCTTCATTGAGTGTATGATGGGGAGATTTTTGCAAACAAAACAGGAACCTTGAGATGTAAACCTCCAAACTTTCATCCTCTTTCTACTGCATTCTGAAAATATCATCTCCTCTCATATCTCCACCCCTACAGTAGTCTTTATACTTCTCAAGAAATTTCTCTTTCATCTCATCCCAAGTATTGACAATATCACTACCTAGACCCATAAACCATCTCAATGCAGCATCTTTCATGGTAGTAGGAAACAACTTAAGCCTATGAGCATCAGTGGTGTAGTCATAGCTTCTGCAAAGGATATCAAATTCAAACAAAAAGGTGTTTGGGTCCTCTATTGTAAGTCCATAGAAATTGGGGAGAACTGAAGCAGGGATGTTCTTGAGGTTATCCACTTCATTTTGATGAGCAATAGGAAATGGAAAGGTTGGTTGATTAGGTCTATTTTGGGCAGCCATAGCTGCTTAGCTGATTATCAAAGCAAATGGATTGTCAATCAAGTTTTGGGTAGTTTATTCTTCAGAGGATGTTTTAGAACTATTCAAATTAAGGAATGCATTAGGAAAAGGATTTTCTTCTTCTTCTGCTGGGTAGTTTGGATACTCAACTAAACTGTCATCAGGAATAGGATTATTAGGAAGGAATCTCCCTAAAGCATCTCTTCTTCTGCCTCTATGCATGCAGTATACACTCAGTATCAACCAACTCACACAAAGAATGTTGTGAACGGATTGTGGGTTGTTACTTCCTAAATGAGGGGTATACTAAGAGCACACTTCAAAAATACTTTTGCAAGAAATAATACTAAAAATGACTCCAAAGATCTTCCTAGTTTGACACCATCCCTGACAATGACACAAAAAATGTTGGCCTCCTACAATGATTTAACAACTAAGCCCATAAAGCTGTGACTCAAAGATTGGACATCTAACCTAAATAGCTATCTTAATCACTATGAAGGTGCATTTACTTGTCAACCCAGGGATGTGAACTTGAAATGGGTTAGGATAGTATGTGCACTAGGAACCCCAAAGTAGCCACATTTATTCTACGGCTAAGAAAGACATAATGCTGAAAGTAAATTGCTTGGAAAGAAATAACATAAATCCTGAACATCAACTAACAACTATACTAAGCTGAAGTGCATGACAGAAAATGAAAATCTGGGCAAACAAACAAGAAACTATGCTGTCTACTTTGGCTGCAGGAACATACACAGAATAGAATTATAGTGGCTACAAGAACATACGGTGCCAGATTTTAACTAACTGCTTAATAGAACATAACAACTAAACTAAAGGATGGAATGCTCACCAAGTGGCCCCCCTTGGATGAGTATCCCTTAAGACAAATGTAAACTCAGAGATGCAAACTTATAACTTCATTTTATTCATTGGAAAACATGAGTACAAACAAGAAACATAACTTGTATTACTAAAAAACTTAATAATGTGAGTACAACCTCAAATTAATCAACCCCTTAGAAGGAGCATCTGAGTCTTATTTATAGCAAGAAAAACTACAAACCAACTACCTAGCAAGGTGGTCAACTCTAATAGATTAGGAGGATGCCACTTTAGGGAAAGCATAGAAAGTGGAGAGGAGGTTATGCATGCGTGGAATCTGGTCAAGCATGTTCACTTTTACACATATCTAACACAATAGTAACTCCTATATTCACTCAACAAGCAATTAAGACCAATTACAAGGTGGTTATCTTCCCTCCATTTAACATTTGAATGACCGCCTTGTTGACTTTGATGGCTAGTGACCAACTGACAAAATCTTCCTTGATTTTATAGGCTACTAATTATATCTACATAACAATATTAGTACACACAATAATTGCATATATGCAACTTTCTTAGAGTAACATTCTTGAATCCACATGTAAAATTAACATAGATAGTTCATATAGCATGTCAAAGTCATTTAAAGATTATAGGAAATAACCTATGCCCAATATCTATGGTTTTGAGGAAATATCATAAAAAGATTAAGATCTAGGTACCAAAGTCCATGATAACTACAACAAATGGATAATAAATTCTAACAAAATTGATTCATAAACTAGACTCATCAATATGTGCTACGTTCTATAATCCCATGACCTCTAGGAAGATCTCCTCCTCCCACTCCAACTTTGCAACTAAGTCCAACTCAGTGGGATGTCGCTCCCTAGATATCAATGGTGAATAAATGACTTGCATCCACACAAGTCAACTTCTTACACCTAGTAAACACTTTGTCACATCTAGTCAAACCTAGTCAAACTTGTCAAAACCTGGTAAAAACTGGTAAACACTAGTCAAACCTTATAAAACCTAGTTTAAACCAAAGGCACATAAACTTTGCCAAAGGTGCAACACTGTGTGCCAAAGGCGCATCTTCTCTCACCAAAGACACATTTTTGTGTGCTAAAGGCACATCATTGTTTCCCATAGGCACGCTTCTGCGAGCCAAAGTTGGACACTTCTTCCACCAAAAGTGGACTAAAAACTTGCCTGCCCTATTCCCACCAAAGGCAAAATATTTTTCCCAAAGGCGCAGTTGCACTGACCATAGGTGCACTATTTTCTCAAAGGTGCATCAGCACTGACCATAAGCACACTTTTTAAACCTAACCCACCTTTGGCTAAACTAAATTTCTACCTACATTTATTACCCTAATAAATGCACCTAAGACAAGTTTAGGAGTACATACCGATGTTAGGGCCCCTGTTGTTCGATCATAGGTCCTGACACACTCACCTTGGTGCTCATGGTAGGAAATGCATGCCATCTTTTCTCTCAAAGTCTCCTTTAAGGCTCGAAGCTCTCAACTACTACTCGAAGACAAAGGCTCTGAAATCTCTAAAATCTGAGTGTGCAAATGAGCTGAAAGTGACCCCTTGGGACCTACTTATAGAGTCCCTACCCTAATTCTTCCCTCTCATGATCTTGTATTTCTTCATGTCAGCCTTATTTCTCCATCGTGTCAGCCTACAATCTCTAATTCGGTCCTTCTTAGCCTCTTTATGTCATGTCACTATCTTGTTCTTTTAGTCACGAGTCAACCTAGTCCTTCAATCAATTTCCCTAGTTTTCCTCTCGAGGGGGCATCTTACACCAGTTACACTGGGGCATAACTGTTAAATCAAACCATCATCAGTATTTTCTTTGAAACAACGTTGTAAAATGCATTGTCTCAAAGAGGGGCAAAATGTAGACACCTAACAATGACCTTTTCATTATTCACCTTGCATACATCAGATTATTCCAAATCACTTGCATCCAATGTTAATTAAATAATCTAATTATTTAATTAATTTCATCAGTTTCTTCTAATTCCCCTAATTCTAGCATTAATTGAATAAATTCTATTTATTTAATTAATTTCATTAAATCATCACTTTATTCTTCTAAATTAAATTATTTTAATTATTTAATTAAGTTATCCTCTTTCAATCTTCAAATCCACATTAATTAACTAAATCAATTATTTAATTAATTCATCACTTTAATTCCTCTTATCCACAAATAATTAAATAATTATTCTTCTAAATTTAAATAATTTGTTCAAATTTATTTAAGTTGACTTTTCCAAATCTTCTAAAATAAATAAAACCAATATTTTATTTATATCTTCATATTCTTCCATCATGCACAAATAAATTAAATAAATTTATTTATTTAATTTCTAATTATCTTTTCAGATCTTCTAAAAATAATCATTTTCCTCCATGCACACAAATTAAATAATTTATTATTTAATTTTATTTAAAGCATGTAAAAAAGCAAATCAAAAGTAGAGTTAATTGGCTTTAAATCTTTGTTTTTATCAATCAACTGATAAAATAGAAAAAAAAACATTCTATTTTTTATAAAAAGCATCTTATTTTTAGCCAGAAAGCAATTAACTCAATAAAACATCTTTTTGCATGTACACATGTCATGTGCACGTTCCTTCATGGTCTCTCAATTTATCTCATCCATCCATATCATTGAATTATCTCCACTATTGATCGATCTTTCTCTAAAACCTATGTATACGTCCATTCATCTCTTCACAAATCCTCTTCGATCATTAAGCTTTGGGCATTCATACAACGCTTTGAGCATACTTAACATCATTGAGCACTTACCACATCTTTTGAGCACATCACCTATCTACACTTGTTGCAACCATGGTTATGCAATTTGAAGAGTAATCCACAAAAAACCAAGGAATACATACAATCTAGATGATTTCATCCTTTGTTTGATTTGCATTGAATTATAGGTTATTATCTTAGATCCATTTCTTGAAGGTTGTAGGGTTGAGTTTTGATATTCATGGTTGATCTATTGAACTTGATTTTCCTCATACACACCCCCTTCATTCCTAGTGGTTCTAATCAAAGCCTAGCTCTTAGCTTTACACTGATCCCGATCTTAACGATTCATGCTAGTGAGTCTAAGAAAAGTCAGTATTCAAACCCATAGTGTTCTAAGGAAGCTTACAAGTAGACCTTCCTAATTCTTCCCTAGTAAAAAGGAAGTTTCACTAGATTATGAAAGCTTTTGGTGGCTCTCAGCTCCTTATCTTTCTTGGCAAAAAATGTAAGGGGGATCAAAACTTTAAAAGAAGCAACCTAAAATACAAGTGAATAAAAAAATGAGTGATAAAAAAAAAGAGTGATGAGAAAAGTGAGAATAGGAGATCAAAGTTATTGTATATCCAAAGATCAAAAGCATTCATTTCCATAAGAGTCAAAAATCCAAAAAAATAAGAAAATCAAGTGAGGCATTCTAGAAAATACAAAAAAAAGAGAAAAAAGTAAAAAAAGAGAGAGTTACAAAAAAAAGTGATAGAGAGAAGATTGTTGAGTGTTTGTACCCTTGGGTGGAGATAAATCTAAGCTCGAAGCTTCAAGGGTGACATTCTATCAGAGGAAATAAAAGAGAAAGGTATAAAGCACACACACACACTAGCTGAGGAAAGCCAACAATCTAGTAATCTTTAGGGCCATTTTCTACTTAGGGACCCTGATTCATCCCTCTTTTTCCTTTACCCTAGGTCTATCTTGCTTGCCATCTATGGTCTAAGTCTAGTGAATGCCAATAAATTTTTTTTCTATATAATTTGAAAGCTTATCAAAATGTCTCATCTAGATAAGGATCGGTTTTTAGCCTTTAACAAAGCCCAAAATCCAGAAGCACTCCATCTCCTCCTCGTTCCCCACTTGATTTCTGAATCCCTATCTCACCAATTTGAATAGGTCTCCTACACTAGGATAACCCGCAATCCCCTGGATTGAAAATCGTACTAAAGAACAGTCATAATGTTTGTTCCATAATGCATTCATCAGAAAAAGAGATTCAAAGCAATAAAAACCAGTGTCATAATGCATGACATTCCATAGAAGTAGAAATTTATTCATGTATCATTTTTTTCTTGCATTGCATATCGTCCCCTACATTCATATATATCCCAAAAAAATAACTAAAAACATATCTTTGTCACCATGTATGCATTCTTAGAGTTAAGGGTTTAAAAAATCAAAAAGTTCTATAAACTTTCAAAGTACACAAGAGATAAGCATTCATATGATAGTGGTAATCATGAAGAGATGATTTTTCATAGACATATCAATAGGTTCAAAATCCTACAAAAGTACAAGAGCTTAGACAAAATGCTCTCAGGAGAAGTAAGGCTCGCCATGCAAGGGGGCACGATAATGAAACAAATAGGCAAAAGTCTCAGGGATAGCTCCCTCCAACTGAACTATCAGAGCTTCTACTCATTTTCTTATGAATGACACTAGAATCTCCATGAGATCTGTGAGAATGAGGAACCCTGCTATGAGCCCGAGAATGTGAAGGACCTACTGTGCTCAAATCAAGATGCCAAATCCCAAGACAAGCCATCTCTCAAAGAATGGAATTCTCACCCCTAAGAGTGAGATTCTTTGCTCTTAAATAGGCATTCTCCCTGCACCCGTGGTAGGCAGAAGTGAAGATATCAGTGTGTCGACCAGCTCTAGTAGGTACTCTAGGATCAACAAGAAGTTTCTCCCATGACAGACCAGTAAAAGGACCAACCAAATCAATGGAAGTGTCATGAAAGAAGGTCCTCCATTCCTCAACATTACCTAAAAAACTAAGAAAGAAGGAATGATGATTCATGATTTTAACAAAGATGAACAATGTAAAATATGAAAACAAATGTAAACTTACAAGGATCGCTAGACTGTCAGGTGTGATCAATGTGTCGCATCTCATCATTGGAAAGAGGAGGTCTAGAACTTGAAGAAGTAGACCTTGGTATCTCCTCCTTGTTTGAGTCAATGCCCTAGATGTCTCTGATTGAGCCATCATCTGACCAATCATCTCCCTTAGGATTGTAGTCCTCATTAGTAGAGTTAGTGTCCTCCAAGACAATAAGTCCTTGGGAAGGAGCTCCTCTCCCTCCCCTCTATCAACCTCTCAGGGTCCTAGAAGTTTTAGTAATCAAAACCCTAGGAGTGAAAGGAGTCCAAACAACAGGTCTCTGGCTGACCTCACCCATCTCCTAGATAGATCAGTAGAAAATAGGAATCAGGGACAAGTTGTTTGGATAATCATCTCCTAGATGCTAAAGAATTTGCTCAAAATGGTGAGCCTTGACAAAGCCATTACAATAAAAAAACTCAGAAACATTGCGACAGTAGTCTCAAATATGCCTATCATGAGACCAAGTTCCCTTAATATCCATGTAAGGGTCAAAAATCATGTCTGCATCAATGAGAGTAGCTACAACACATAATGAAGTATCAAAGTGGTTGACGCAAGCCCATCTATTAGATCTTGGAAGTCTAGGATCAGGAAGTGGAACGTATTTCTAATATGGCCTAATGTGCTCATAAATCAAAGTCATGATTAGAGTGGAGTGGCTTAAGACAAGAGTCCCATGGAGAGAAATGCAATAGAAATCATGATAAACCATAGCAAGGATGTTAGCACCCCATGAGAAAATTGTTCCCTACTCAATACACCAAATGATGGATGCCCAACACTATCTAAGACGAGCTGAGGCCTTGTCTCTTGACAACCTCGATGCAATCAAGATAATAAGGAACTTCCTCAAGAGAGGAATGCAAAGCTTGGGTACTATAGTGAGCTAAACTCCTATCTACTCCTCAGGATGACTCACCCCCATAATCAAAGCCCATGATGCCTTGCCCTCAATGGACTCACTAGTAGGAAGAACAAGTGGGTGTCCTCTTAGAGGGACTCCTAGGATGCAGTAAACATCATACAATGTAATGGTCCACTCCCCTGAAACCTAGGGGAATGACTAATTCCATGACAAATTCCATTAGCGTTTCACTCCGTACCTCTAAATTCCCCACTCTTTTTCTCTCTTATCTTAGTTTGTTTTATGCATTTTTAGAGTAGTTGTTGCTTTTATGCATCTTTCGTGCTCTCATTTTGTGTGGTTTCATCCCTATAGGTTTCCTTGACAAAGGCAAACAACTAGATGAACTCATGGATCTATGGTATATTTGTCATTTCAATTTTCATTACTTATTTTAATATATCTAAATGTTGAACTAATGCTAGTTATTTCAGGTACTATTTTGGAAAATTGACAACAGGTAAGGCATGTTTTGAGAACAGTACCTACCCTTCATGTAGACTACCGTCCTCGAGGGGGCAAATATGTAAGCACCAAAATCACACACAACCTCCACGAGGGCCCCATGATGACTCATAATCCTTGTCACATACATGTAAGCATGAAATAACATCCACTCAACAACAACATGCAAATTGGTAGTCAAATATTTGATTGGGCATTTGTGCCCCCTGTCTCCATCTAAAAGAGGTAAAATCATAAACCATAAGTCATTGTTATTTCTTTTTCATATTCCAGACCTATCACAACTAGTTTTTGATTAATACACAAGCAGTGAGAAAATAATCCATACTAAAATTTAGGGGGCATAAAAGGGCTTCTTGTCACTAAGTTGTGGATAGGATCGTAGATTGCTATTTTATTATGCTCCAGCGAACAAACAAGTTTGTTAGATTTTTCTAAATTGATTCTTTCTTTGTAAAGTTTGCCACTTTCTATCATTGCCTTCCACTTTTTGCGTACATACCTAAGCTTATAATGAAATATTTAAGGGACTATTAATAAAATTTCCCTAATTATTTCTTCTGGTAACCATTGAAAACAATCCATAGAAGATGCCTCAAAAAACTCTATTGTAGATTAAGATGCAAACACCACTAACCTTTTTCAATTATTTCCTGCAGATCTCATAATTCACCATATTCATCAAATAGGAAGAGGGACACATAGCTTTTAATATGCATACAAAGAGTTCATGCTTCACATGTATGTTGCTTTGCTTTTAATGCCGTTATTGCTGGGCTATTTTTAATTATCCATGTTGAATTAGAAAGGAATAGTATTTTTTAATCTTAATTTTAAGAAAATATTTAAGGAAACTTTTTAGATGTTTATTTTTGTAAAGTCACAATTTTTTAACTAAAATTAATTTTAAAATAAATTATTAGTAATTAGATTGTTTAATATCTTTTACCTTTTCAATTTGGTTGGTTAACACGTTTGGAATTTGGGTATTTTACAACTTTTAAATTTATTATTGCTAAATTTTTCACATACAATAAGTAAAATTTTATTACAGGGTAATCTAATAATAATATGTTATAGAAATATAAATGATGTTTTCTTTTACAATGTTTCTCTTGAACTTTTTTTAAATATATACTAGTATATTTTTATTTAAAAAAATATATTTATAGTATACAAAGGGATATCTTCTCTAGGTTGGTTTTGTGAGTGTTTTTTGTGTTTTCTATAGCTTTTGTATCATTTCCAATTTTTTTTTTTGCGTTTCCATGGTTTTGGTGATTTTTCCCACTTTTTTTCCTTCAACCTTTTTTATTTTTTGCAATTTCTTTTTTGGCTCCATAGTTTTTTATTTTCTCTACCTTTTTTTCTTTTCAACTGTTCCAATTTATTTTTTGGTTTTTATTTTTTATTTATTCCAGTTTTTTATTTATTTTTATTTTTTATTTTCTCCACCCTTTTTTTCTTTCAACTGTTCCAATTTCTTTTTTGGTTTATATTTTTTATTTATTCCATTTTTTTAGCTATATATTTACATAGAAAATGAGTGCTCTCATCTCCACCCTGTTGTGACTACAGAATGCCTCTCAGCATAATTTATTACTAGTATATTTATATTTAAAAATATATATCTAAAATACACCGAAGTATATTTTTTTCCATAGTTTCTTTGATTTTCTCTTGCAATTTCTTTTTGGTTTTTATTTTTTAATTTTGTCAATTTCTTTTTTGGTTCCATAGTTTTCTCTAGTTTTTTCTCCTTCTTTTCCAATTTCTTTTTTCTTCTTCAACCATTTTTAATTTCTTGTTTAGTTTTTTTCTTTGATTTTCTTAAGTTTTATTTTTTATTTCCTTTTTGGTATTTTAATTTTTTTTTTCTTATAAATTTAGGTAGAAAAAATGAGTGCTTTCATCCCCACCCCCGTTGTGACTGTATAATGCCTCTCGGCATAATTAAGTTTTAAAAATCTTTTTTTATAATTTTTAATGTTTATATATTTTGATGGAAAAAATAGTTGGTGAAATATTTTTTAGATTTATTTTTTTAAAAACACAATAATTTCTATAATATAACTTAAGAACAATAAATCTAAAAAAAAAATCTTTATTTTTTAGACAAAGATATTGAGATGGAGTAAGATACGTAGAGTCAAATTAACTTTAGTGAGTTAGTTCATAGGATTTTAGAAAGTTTAATGTAATAAAATAAATGATTATATTTTTATTTTAGATGATGTCACCATAACGGTTGATGTTATCTTTTAGTTAATTTTTTTTAGTTCATTATTTTGATGATGTCATCCTTAGGAGGTCCTTTTTATATGTAAATTTCCCCTAATGCACGTGTCTTACATGAGCATCAAGGATGCCAATGGAGAGAAAACAAGTTATGAATGACGACAACTATGAAATTTGTCTCCCTTATTGCTTGAGAGAGGGGGTATTTATAGGATGGAATGGCTCATGATAGGTGGGGATGATTGAGTAGTTAACTCTCTTGATTGGAGAGTTAACAAATTTGATTGAAGAGAAGACTGGGCTAATTGGGGAGTGATGAACCTATGAAAGCTTATCACTAATTAAGAAAATGAAGTTTGCATGAATTGAAGAGGTGATAAGAATAGATCAAGAGAGTTAATTATGCATGATTGAGGGTGATGGATGGGCTAAGAATAGTTTAGTCTATGTTGGGGTCAAAATTACATGCAAACTAGAGCAAAAATAAAGTTTTTTGAGGCCTAGATTAAAGGGAAATGTGCACTAAAAAATACAGCAGGGTCACCCATGGGTTGCCCCTTTCAACAATAGGGTCACTCAAGGTCACCTAAGGGGATCAATGGGTGATTTGGAAAATAGGGCTTTTGGGTAAAAGTTAGGGGTTGAGATTGGTCTTGGAGGGTCAAAGATGCAAGCTGCCTCCTAAAATAGGTGAAATGGATAAAATAAACAAGATCCCCCCTTTCACTAGTAGGTCACCTAGGGGAGACCCATGGGAGATCTGGAAATAATAGGGGGGATCTCGAAATGACAAAACTTAAGATAATTTTGAAAGATGGGGTTGGTCTAGGAGGTCACTTAGAGGCCTCTAAAGAGCGGAGGCACATAAAATGGGCATGGGAAAGGTGGAATGACTGAGTTATGATGAAAATTAGCTATGTAGGCATGGTTAAAAATGTACAAGAAGAAATGTCAACAAAGGGGAAAGTGAAGAAAAGTCAAAATTAAGAAGGATTGATGAAACAAGGAATTGATAGCCACATGTCAACAAGAAGAGCACTGCTAAGAGGGAATTTTATTCACGCTTCCATGTGCGTGATTAGGATTAAAAATCATCATAGGGTCCTCGTGCAAGCCCATGTGCATTTTTAGTGCTTACATCTCCCAAAGGCTGCCTTGTTGGAGGGAACCTTTGAGCTTGTCTTCAGAATGCAAGTCTATGGTTTGGGATATTCCCAAATTGTTGACCCAATTGTTTTTTCTACTAAAATTGTTGTTGATCAGGGGCATAGTGCATTTGGCCTCGATTTATATCTTTTGATTTAGAGGATGCTAATCATGATAATGATTTCTATTTTGTTATTGGGTTGTTTGAACTTGAACTTGTGCCTACTGAGCAAGTTGAGCTTGCTGCAATTTAATTTCTACCTAGAGTTCTTGTCTTCTATGTCTAATATGATCAAGTAAATCTAATTCTTCATTAAGAATTCATTGCCTCTCTTCAAGATCTGAATACACTTGTTCATTAGCTCATCATGAAAAATAGTGTCATGTTCATTCCTATGTGATTTAGTGGGTGAAGTAAGATGCGGACCCGCTAGATATGTTTCCATGTTTTGGTTGTGCATGCCAAATGTTCTTCTATGTACATCTGTAGACTTATCCCTACCTCCGCTACTAATAACATTTTCATTTCTTTTGACTTCATACGCATTTCTATTTATTCTTCTATTTGTTCTAAGTAAGTTGTCAATAGAGTAATCTAAGGTATACTAATATTGATTCATTAAATCCATAAAGGTATCAATTGTACTAGATGTTCCTACTTGATAACGTGCATTTACTCTAGAATACTCACCAGTATTTATTGATCTCCATCTATTCCTTTGGATTTTGGTGCAATCTATGGAACTTTTAGGTGTTTCCTGATCTTGATACCGTCCTCTTCTTTCCATTACAGATTCTTTCAATTGTGAACTAATTTCTAGGTTGACAAGAATAGAGTTTCCACTATTCACTTAGAAGAGATAAAATTGTAAGTTTTGAAATAAACACTACTGCAACCACAAAATTTTACTAAATGGAAAATGTGTAAAATGTAACTAGACATAGATTTTCCCTAGCAATAGTGCCAAAATGTTCATTCAAAAAATCACAGGTCCAAAACCCTAGAGTGTATCTTCACCTTTTAGGCTAGGGATCTCATCAATAGGCTAAGGATAATTAAGGGTGAACTATTAGGATTGGGTAATCTCCTCTTCACTTTAAGCTCAGTTGAACTAAGGAGGGTGTTCTTAGAGGTATCCCTTAATAGGTTTTTAATTGACTAAAATACACATGACTAAAACTATAGTAGCCATACCCAATGGATATTAGGCCCCTAAAATTGTCACTAAGTTAGGACAAACTAGTTGCATATGAAACCTATGGTTAATCTGATAAATACATCATTACATGAACGCAAGATGCAAGTATGCATGTGTGATTCACTAGGATAAATATGTGAAAGGCTTGTTGAAGATATTCCTTGGTGATAATACTGAATCATAGGAATGCATACAGACTATAACCTATTCCTACACTACTGGTGAAAGATTTTGTTCATTTTATAGATTATGATTGATCTTATTTTTCAAGACTAATGTCTATCCAATGGGTTACAGAGTCACAATTTATCAAAGGGAGATAGCAATAGTAAAACATATGATAGCAGATCTAAAGACATCAAAGATGGGATATCAAATAGATAAAAAACTTAATAATCAATTACCATACCACACAACTCCATATATAACACAAAAAATGACCAGATCACAAAACTTGCAATGTATTAAAATTTTGTTACATTTATCAAATCTACCATTACATTTGTGCCAGTAAATGTGGCAAGAGGAATACTTGGTTGTGGCTAAGAATCTTCCCTAAAAATGTGCCTATGATCATGGAGACATTCAGATATAGATACCCTTTACACAATTTCAATGTGCATATGCATCACAAACTAGTTTTCCTTTTTGAAGAATTGGACTGGCATGGTTTGAAGCCCCTGAGAAGGCCTACTACGCCTTCAGACGCATGGAAAACAACAATAAACAACCCTTTCAAAATGAGAAACAAGCCAAGATACCCCCTTTTGAATCTTCCCTAATCTTCATTGAATGAGGTTGTGATCATAGGTATTTCTTGCCCAAAAAGAAGGGCATTACTCACATGTAATGCAATGTCCCCTTTTTCTAAGTGATCACCCAACAGGAGATGGCTAGCTTATTTTATTCTCGTAGGCTAAGTCAGAAGTACAAGGGAATAATCTATTAGTTAAATACTAAGTAATCCTAATCATTTCAGGTCATTTATATTTAAATAATTTTTCTAGACCAATTTATGATGTGAAATGACTTTTACTATTTTTGTGAGCCTCTTGGTGAAATAAAATAAATAAAAGAAAATTGCCAAGAAGGTGGGCAACCAATTTGAGGATTAAAAAATATAAAATAAAATGCCAAGAGTGGTCGGCCAAGTTGGAAGAAGATAGAAAATAAAATAAAATATATTTTTCCAAGGGAGGTCGGCCATGAGGAAGTCTATTTGGATTCCTATAAAAGAAAGTAATTTGGAGGTCATTTTCATCATTCATAATATTGGTGGGTTGGATGAAAACCTAACTCATTTCAAGAGACATGGATTGATCACGAAGTTCACAATTGCACTTCATTGGCATTTTGGAGAAGAATATTGAGCTACAATAGTATATCTATTTCTGTACTTTGGTGAGGATAAACCCTAAGGCCAAATTATGAGATTTGTGGCCAAATACAATTTGGAGAAGGAAGATCATATTCAGCTTTAAGACCAGATTGGAGCACCTTGGAGGGTTTTGTGTGGGGGTTGAATTAGGGTTGACCCTAGATTGGAGCACCACTTCCCAAGATGGGTGATTTGCATTTTGTGGAGCGATTTCATGCTTGGAGGGCTTTGGATCCCCAAACCCTAGATGTCACCTTTCATCCTTGCATGCACTTCCTATTTTGGAGGATTTGAGGATCATTTTGGAGTTTTTGGTATCAAGGTCAAGTGCCAAATCAGTTCACCCTCCCAAGGTTTGAATCATAGACCTCATCCCTCATTATTTTGGTGTGTATGAGCAAATATTTGTCAATGTAAAAGTTTGATTTGTCATAGCAGAAATATGGGCTATGTTTGGGCATGTTTGAGCCTATATATTTGAGGTAATTACAAATTAGAATATTCAGATTTGTAGCAGCAGACATATATATTCAGAAATCATATTTATTTGTCACATGTTTGGTATTTGGATGGTAATATTTCATGGTTGGATTCATGTTTGATGTTGTCTTCATAAGCACACATGTTTGGCATGTTTATTTGAGTTTTTGGCACATCTATGTTCACTATCCATGATTATGTTTACTTCAAAAATTAAAATCAGAATTCAGATTATGGTTTGAGCAGAAAAAGAAATCAGAAAATTAGGGCAGAAAATTAGAATTCTAGGGTAGATCCTATTAGGGATATTACAGTGGTATTAGAGCGGAGTATCTTGCCATCCTGTTTGGGTTGTGTGATTCAAAAAATGTTAGAGTTTATAGCAGTGAATTTTAGTAGTGGTTTAGATGGCCAAACTTGACTCTCTTAGAGGAAATCAATATAAGTTTCTTGAATCTCTTAGAGAAGGCCAAAATGAGGTAATAAAAACTCTCCAAAGGTTCTTACAAAAGGAATAAGATGAGGAGGTGGTAATAAAAGAAGAGGCCACAAAAATTGTTGATGAGTACCATGGTTTACCAAATAATTTCAAAAATCAAGTTTCCTTTTATGCCTATTTGGGAATACTTGATGAGAATCCATGAAAGAGAGGCCTATATAAATACATCAGAAAATTGAGAAGGGAAGAAGAAAAATCAAAAGTTATCCAAGAGATCATTGAGAAGAAAGAATAATCACTTGCTTGTGATGTGGAGCCTATAGGTGATCCTAAGAAGAGAAAAAGTCAGTTGAGGAGAGAACAACGTTGCTTCACATGCTACAAAGATTGGACACTTAGTCATACATGTGGAAACAATAAAGAAGATGAATCACAGGGTGATCATATGAACAAAGAAGAATCACTTCATGCATCCACAAGTGAGGAGTACATGAGTTTTCATGACAATGATGAGGTTGAAGGGTATGCTGATATGGAGTTTTTCAAATAAAAAATTATTGGTCAGCCATATGAAGATATGAATTCTCTTGATGATCCATTACTTGAGCATAGCATTGTCTCACCATCTCTACATAATAGCTACAAGGAATCAATTTGTGAGTTGGGTGACCTTGAAGATGATATTGTTCATGCATACGAAGGCAATACTAAAAATTTATCATGTGATGAACAAAGTTACTTTGATGAAAGACCTTTAGCATGGAAAGATTTGAAGGCTTAATTTATGGTTAAGGAAGAGGAAGTTGTGCATACACTGTGTGGACCAGAAAATAATTAAAGGTATACATCATTTGAAGAAGAGTATATTGAAGAATGTGCGAAGAAGAACATTATTTGTAATCCAAAATCATTTGATTCAGATTTGATGAAGAACTCAACCATTCGAGGAGAACTCAATAAGTCTACTTGTGTTTTGACACCATACCATTATGATGATGATTCTTTGATTGAGCATAATGTTGTCCTAAGTTCAAAACATGAATTAGGTGAAGAGGATGTCATGGAGGTAGCTGATTTTGAAAGGCATGATTTTGAAGACAAATCAGGGACCAATTGAAGGTCAATGAAGATATGATTGTTGCATCCTTAACACATTTTGATAACACTCATAAAATTCTTGAAAATCATTTGTGGAAGGCTCAACTTGAGAGGAGACAAAGAGAAATTGAAGGAGAACTTTCTCTTGCAAATTTGCAGGTACTCAAAGAAGCTTTTGTGGCAATGAAATCAAATTATTTACATCTACTTTTAGATAGAGATCATCTCTTCAAGCTTTCTGAAATATATTTTGATGCATTGAGAGGAAAAGAAGAAGTTGCTAAGCTTACCCTTAAGCTTAAGATTACTAAGGATTCCTTGAAGAGTTCTCAAATGGCCCTTCAAGAATTAGAAAATTAGATTGATGAGCTTTGCCTAGAGCTAATCTTGGATCACTTTTCATCATACCAATCATAAAATTAGTCATCTATGGTGACCACACATATGGAACAAGAAACTAATACAAATATTATGGAGATTAGACAAATAGTTGAGGGCATTGCTAAAATCTGTAAGGTTGAAGTATTGCATAATGATGCTAGCATTCCTCATACCAAGGAGATTAAATATGTTGATAGTGATGGAGAAGTACATCAAGAGTGTGAACTTTTGAGTTTGGAGGAGCAATTTTTACATGAAGGTGTAGTTTTCAGCTATGGGATAGGTGCTACAACGGGTAATGTATGCAGATTTCAGCATGATACAACTTTTGGATCAGCCAATAATGATGAGTATCTAAAAAGTGAAGAAGATGTGCATGAGATCTATGATGACACCATCAAAGGGTATGAAGAAAATGTTATGAAAAATATTCCATTATCTTCACATGATTTTGATAATCAAAAGGTGATATAAGTGTTCCATGTGGATGACATTGGTAAGAGGCATTATCTTATTGATCTACAATATTTTATGGCCAAGTATGAGAGAGTTTTCTATTCTTTTTTTCATGAGATTGTCACTACTCGTGATTACATTAGAGGGACACAAGGTATGCAAAGATTTTGATATCATTTCTCTAGACAGAATGTTGAGTTTGCATGGGATACATCTAATTAGAGAGCTGATTAGGGAAACTAAGGGATTGCCTTTAAGGAAGATACTACAGCTTGATAATGTATGGTTTGTCATTGGAATTACACCTTTGAGATGCTTATCAAATGAAACATTGATAGGTTCCAACCTTCAACTTGCTACTCTTCATCCATTAGTAACCAATGATCAAGTATCTCATACTTTAAGATTGATGAATGAGCAAAATGTCGGTATGCAAGGAGTTGTGGAAGAAATTTCAGTTTTGGTTCAATGGTTTTCCCCTTACACATTGATGTTTAGTGTGTTGCAAGTATGGGCCTAACCGGTGTTGTCATTGATGTCAACATACTCCTGTTGCATTAATGATAAGGATTGGATGAACTATTTGCTAAGGATATTGAGAAATTGGTCATATCAGGAACAATGAAGAACAGTGAAGATAGTAAGGTAAAAGTCCAAGATAAGATGAGGATCAGAGGATGCGGTTCAAAGGGTTTGTAGATATGTTTCTTAAGGTGATCCAGTAAAGATTTCAGAGGTCCACATGAAGATCTAAAGAAGTTGTGGCCGTTCAAGTGAAACTAGTTCCGATAGGTGTTCAGAGGTGACAGAGTGATACAAATAGGTCCGGTGAGATCCAGAAATACATTATCCTATTCTGCAGATCTAGTGGAGTGTTCAAGAAGTCCCTTTGAAGTGTCAACTTGATTGGTTCATGGTTTGGAGGTCTGCAAGCATCTATTCCTTTGTGACAGTGATGATAGACTGTGTTCTTGAGGTTTTGGATGAAGGAGAAAAGGATTTCAGTAAGCAGATGTTGTGTGGATGTTCTTGGTGATTCAGGCAAGATTGTGGAGGTCTTTTGATCATGTCCAATTTGTTTTGGTGGTCCACATTGGATTTTGAGCTCGCAATTGAAGAATTACTTCTGGATGATGATGTTCTTCCTAAGATTGGCCGACCGAATGAGTTACACATCCTGCAGATGTTCTTGTAGATGTTTGCTGACTTAGTTGGTTATTCCTAAGTTGATGTCTTGTATAAATAAGGGATTATAAAGTCATTTCAAATATATCTTGTGGAGATGAAAGTGTGGTAGCGAGGAGGAGAGCAAAAGGCAGAGCAGAAGTATTGGGGTTAAATGGAATTGATTCAAGCATGGTGAAGATGCTATTCTCCAGTTCATGTATGTGATACTTATTATTTTGTAGACAGTGTGTCTCTTGTAGGCAGTGGGCCTCTTGTGAGCAGTGTGCTCAGGCAGTGAGCCCTAATTGGCATGTGCCATTTTGTTCTTTCTATTCTTCTAACAGAGAATACAATCTTGGGTTAATCACCCTATGGTTTTTCCCTTAACCGGGTTTTCCACGTCAAAATCTTGGTGTCCTGTGTGTTAATGTGTTTCTGCTCTTGATTTAATGCATTATGTTTCCATGATTGATTTATCATTTGCTACTAAATTACAAAGTGGATTTAAGTGTTTAATTGGAAGAAAGTTTTGTACAACTGATTCACCCCCCCCTCTCAGTTGTCTTCCCTAAATCTAACAATTGGTATCAGAGCTAAGTTCCTCTAAAAGAGCTTAATTGCTTGAGGAGATCCAAGATGTCGTCCTACAAGAAGGATAGTCCAAAGTTTGAAGGAACCAATTTTAGTCTCTGGAAAAGTTGCATGAAATGTCACTTGCAATGTATGGGAATGCAATACTAGACCATGGCTTCAACGAAGTATACTCCTCCACAGTGTGGTCTGAAATCCCCAAATGAAATCATAGATGCTGAACACAATCTGCGGACTATAGAATCTCTTCTAAGCACATTATCTGATTCAGAGCTTTCAAATGTTATTGACCTACCAATTGCTTTTGAGATTTGGGAAAAACTAGAACTTTTGCATGAAGGAAACAAGTATGTTAAATGTGCAAGGCTACAGAGTCTGAAAGGGAAATTTGAAAATCTGAAGATGAGAGAAGATGAAAATATCTCTACTTTTATGCCAAGAGTAAATGAGCTTATTTGTGGCATTAGATGTGCTGGTGGAGTCCTAGATGAAGATGAGATTGTTGGCAAAGTTCTCAGATCCCTTCCTACTTCTTATAAAATCAAGGTTGCTGCCATTGAAGAATTCAGAGCCCATACACCTGTCACAAGAGATCAATTGGTTGGTAAATTGGCTGTATTTGAATTGACCAAGTTTGGAGATGCCCCCCCAAGACTAATTCTTCATTCAAAGCGAGTACCTCTGTAAAAGGTAAACAAAGGTTTGATCTGAGAGAGAACTCTTCAAGGAAACTATCATGGTATGAAAAAGTAAGAAAATACCTGGAAGAATAAGAAGCAGAAACTGCTCAACTTGAATCCCTTATTGCAAAAAGACTACCAAGAGGATCTGGTAAGTATGAAGGAAAATTGCCTTTTAAGTGTTTTAACTGCAATAAGATTGGTCATTTTGCCTCAAGATGTCTGAAAAGATTTTCAAGGCCAAATCCTAAAAAATCAAGGTTCCAAAAGAATTGTTACTATGTTCATGAAAAGATGATAATGAAGGAGTAACAGATGATGAATCAGAGACAGGAAATAAATCCGGAAGTGATTGGGTGTTTATTGCCATCAAGGAAGAAGAACCAATGCCCTCTAAGTCTGTCAATCATAAAGTTGTAGAAAGAGCTCTGGCTGCCCAAGTTGAAGAAAAGGATGATTGGGTCATTGACAGTGGATGCTCTCACCATATGACAGGTGACAAAAGTAAGTTCATTGACTTGGAAAGGTATGAATGAGGAGTGGTAAAGTTTGGTGATAATTCCGCTGGTAGAATCAGAGGAAGAGGAACTATTTCTTTTGATGGAAAGAACAAAACTGGTAATGTACTGTATGTTGAAGGATTGAAGCACAATCTTCTCAGTGTTGGACAGTTGGTGGACAAAGGCTATGATCTTTGATTCAAGAATGGAAAATGCAAGATCTTTGAAAGTTCCAGAATAGAGATTGCATCCAGTACTCAAACTAAAGGTAATATCTTCCACTTGGTTGGTACTGGTAAAAGTTGCTTAATTGTTCAAGTTGATCAGAGTTGGTTGTGGCATAGGAGGATGTGTCATGTGAATTTTGATAATATCATCAAGATAAGCAATACTCAGGCTGTAAGAGATCTTCCAAAACTGGTGAAACCTATAAATAGTTTGTGCAAAGAATGTCAGTTGGGAAAACAAAGCAGGGTTTCATTTAAAAGCAAGGAACAATCTTCTACCATATTATTGGACTTAGTTCATACTGATCTTTGTGGTCTAGCAAGAATCAGGAGTGTGCAAGGTGATAGATACTTCATGTTACTAATTGATGACTATTCCCGGATGATGTGGGTAACTTGAAGGAGAAATCAGAGGCTCTTGATAAATTCAAAATATTCAAGGCTATGGTAGAGAATGAAACCAGATTAAAATTAAAATGTCTAAGGTTTGATAGAGGTGGAGAATTCACATCCGGTGAGTTCAAAGAATTCTATGAGAAACATGGAATAAAGAGACAATTGTCTGCTCCTAGGACTCCACAATAGAATGAAGTAGTGGAGAGAAAGAACTGGACCATCCAAGAAGCATCTAGGACCATGATGATGGAACCAAATGTTCCTCACATCTATTGGAGAGAAGTTGTCAGCACTGCAGTCTATACTCTCAATTGAGTACAAGTCAGAAACAATACCGATAAGACTCCTTATGAACTTTGGTTTGGCATCACTCCTACTATGAGGTATATCAGAGTTTTTGGTGGCAAATGTTACATTAAGAGAGATGAAGATTTAGGCAAATTTGATGCTAGAAGTGATGAAGGAATTTTCTTGGGTTACTCTACTCAAAGTAAAGAATACCGGTGTTATAACAAGAGATTGAAGAAGATTATAGAAAGTACTAATGTGAAGGTTGATGAAGGAATTGAAAAACCCTCAAGGTTTTATGAATATGATGAAGATGATCAGAATAATGTTTTAATCCAAGGAGTCCAAGCCCCTTCTAAGATTTAGATCCAGACTGATCTGGTAAATCAAGAAGAAGAGATAAGTTTGAATGAGCTTGATCAAGAATCAGAAGTACAAGAAACTCCCAAAGTTCCCAGGTATGTAAGATTGAACCACTCTGAAGATCAGATCATAGGTGATAAAAGCAAAGGTGTTCAAACAAGAAGAAGGATTGCTCAAGATTCAGAAGAGTATTGTTTGATTTCAAAGATTGAACCTAAGACAGTGAATGAAGCTTGCAATGATGAAAACTGGACTAAAGCAATGGAGGAAGAGCTGATGCAAATTGAGAAAAATCACACTTGGGATCTTGTTCCCAGACCTAGAAATAAGAATGTGATTAGAACCAAATGGGTCTTCTAGAACAAACTAAATGAGGTTGGTGAAGTAATCAGAAATAAAGCTAGATTGGTCTGCAAGGGTTACTCTCAAATAGAAGGAGTTGATTTTGAAGAAACTTTTGCTCCGGTGGCAAGAATTGAAGCAGTCAGATTATTTCTTGCTTTTGCCGCCTTCAAAGATTTCAAAGTATATCAGATGGATGTCAAGTCTGCCTTCCTGAATGGTGACTTGGAAGAAGAAGTATACATTGAGCAACTGGATGGATTTCAATTGTTTGATCATGGTGATATGGTCTGCAAGTTGAAGAAAGCACTATATGGACTCAAGCAAGCCCCAAGAGCCTGGTATGAAAGATTGGATAAGCATCTTTTGAAGATTGGTTTCAACAAAGGTACTACTGACAGTAATTTGTATTTCAAAATTGATCATGAAAACATCTTGATTGTTGAAGTGTTTGTTGATGATATCATTTTTGGAGGAAGAGATAGTATGTGTAAAACTTTTGCAAATCAAATGAAAAGTGAATTTGAGATGTCCATGCTTGGGGAAATGAATTTCTTCTTGGGTCTTCAAATCACTCAAACAAAGAAAGGAATCTTCATTTCTCAGACCAAATATGTGAAAGAATTGTTGAAGAAATTTGGGATGGAAGACTCAAAACCAATGAATACTCCCATGGAAACTGGATGTAAATTGAACAAAGATGATGACTCTCATAAGGCTAATTAGAAAAAGTACAGGTCACTGATTGGAGGATTGTTGTATCTCACTCAAACTAGACCTGACATTATGAATGTTGTTGGTCTTGTTGCTAGATTTGAAGTTGATCCTAGAGAATCTCATGTCATGGCAATCAAGAGAATTTTTAGATATCTAAAAGGGACAGTTGAGTATGGATTGTGGTATCCCAGAGATCATGATTTTTAGATATCTAAAAGGAATATATGCTTACGGACCTCCAGACAATGAACCAATCAAGTTGACACTTCAAAGGGACTTCCTGAACACTCCACCAGATCCACAAAATAGGATAATACATTTTCAGATCTCACCGGACCTATCTGTATCACTCTGTCGCCTCTGAACACCTGTCAGAACCGGTTTCACTTGAGCAGCCGCAACTTCTTCATATCTTCATGGAGACCTTTGAAATCTTTAATAGATCACCTTAAGACACATATCTACAAACCCTTTGAACCGCATCCTCTGATCCTCATCTTATCTTGGACTTTTACCTTATTGTCTTCACTGTTCTTCACTATTCCTGATATGACCAATTTTCTCAATATCCTCAGCAAACAGTTCATCCAATCCTTATCATTAATGCAACAGGAGTATGTTGACATCAATGACAACACCAGTTAGGCCCATATTTGTAACAATCTCCCCCTTTGTCATTGATGGCAACATATGATGTGAAAAACTATTTTGACCATCAAGACAAGAACTTTTCTTTACTGACACAACTCCCCCTATCACCAACAACCATTCACATGTCTTCTCTTCCTTTACTATTCCCCCTTTGATCAGCAACTACTTGTTTTTCACATGTCTTCTCTCCCCCTTTGACATCAATGGCAAAGGGCACATACTTGCAACTCCAACACTTCATAAACATATCAGCTGCTCCCCCTGAGTAGTAGCTCCCCATTATCAATCTGGACCACAAGATATGACTATGCTATCCACCGGACTAATGCACATCAGTGCACCTTAGTTAATCACCGGAGGGGCAATAACCCCTAACTTCTCCCTGAGATACTCAAAAGAGTCCTTAGGTAGAGGTTTAGTAAAAATGTCTGCAATCTGATCCTTTGAGGGCACAAACTCCAATCTGACTTCATTCTTGTTCACCTGCTCTCTCAAAAAATGAAACTTGATGGAAATATGTTTTCTCTTTGAATGCAACACCAGATTTTTTGATATATTTATTACACTTGAGTTATCACAGAAGATTGTGATAGGTTCATCATACTCCACTTTGATGTCTCTTAGCATTTACTTCATCCACAATACTTGAGTGCAACTACTTGCTGCTGCAATATATTCTTCTTTTGTAGTGGATAGAGATATTGCCTCTTGTTTCTTTCTTAGCCAAGAAACCAATCTCTTTCCCAAAAAGAATGCACCACCACTAGTACTCTTTTGGTCATCCACATCTCCTGCCCAATCATCATCTGTGTATGCATGAAGAGAGAAGTCATGATCCTTAGGATACCATAATCCATACTCAAACGTTTCCTTTAGATATCTAAGAATTCTCTTGATTGCCATGACATGAGACTTTCTAGGATCATCTTGGAATCTGGCAACAAGACCAACAACATTCATAATATCAGGTCTAGTTTGAGTAAGATAGAGCAGTCCTCCAATCATTGACCTATAATTTTTCTGATCAGCCTTAGGGGATTCATCATCTTTACTCAGCTTATATCCGGTTGCCATGGGAGTATTCATTGCCTTTGAGTCTTTCATCCCAAATTTCTTCAACAATTCTTTCACATACTTGGTCTGTGATATGAAGATTCCTTTCTTTGTTTGAGTGATTTGCAGACCCAAGAAGAAATTCATTTCCCCAAACATAGACATCTCAAATTCACTTTGCATTTGATTTGCAAAGGTCTTGCACATGCTATCTTTTCCTCCAAAATGATATCATCAACAAATATTTCAACAATCAAGATACTTTCATGATCAATCTTAAAATATAGATTACTGTCAATAGTGCCTTTGTTGAAACCAATCTTCAAAAGATGTTTGTCCAATCTTTCATACTAGGCTCTTGGAGCTTATTTGACTCCATACAATGCTTTCTTCAATTTGCAGACCATATCACTATGATCAGACAATTTGAATCCATCTGGTTGCTCAATGTATACCTCTTCTTCTAAATCACCATTCAAGAAGGCAGACTTGACATCCATCTGATATACTTTGAAGTCCTTGAAGGCAACAAAGGCAAGAAATAATCTGACTGCTTGAATTCTTGCCACCAGAGCAAAAGTTTCTTCAAAGTCAATTCCTTCTACTTGAGAATAACCCTTACAGACCAATCTGGCTTTGTTTCTGACTACTTCACCATCTTCATTCAATTTCCCACTTAGTCCCAATCTCATTTTTGTTCTTAGGTCTGGGAACAAGATCCCAAGTGTGATTCTTTTCAATCTGCAATAATTCTTCCTCCATTGCTTTAGCCCAGCTTTCATCATTACATGGTTCACTTACTATTTTTGGTTCAATCTTTGAAATCAAACAATATTTTACTGAATCTTAAGCAATTTTTCTTTTTTTTTGAACACATTTTCTTTTATCTCCTATGATATGATCTTTAGAATGATTCATTCTTACATACCTGGGAGTTTTGGGATTCTCTTGCACTTCTAATTCTTGGACAGGTTCTTCCAAGCATGTCTCTTACTCTTGTATATGAGGATTCCCTGGATCAGTCTGAATCTAAACTGGAGTTGGGACTGGTTCTCCTTGGTTTGAGACATCATTTTGATCATCTACTTCATATTCATAATATCTTGAGGGATTTTCCATGTCTTCATCAACCTTCACATTTGTACTTTCTACAATCTTTCTCAATCTTTTGTTGTAACACCAGTATGCTTTGCTTTGAGCAGAATATCTCAAGAATATTCCTTCATTACATCTAGCATCAAACTTGCCAAGGTCTTCATCTCTTTTGATATAGCATTTACTACTAAAGACTCTGAAATACTTCACAGTAGGAGTGATGCCAACCCAAAGTTCATAAGGAGTCTTACCAGTATTGCCTCTGATTTGTACCCGATTAAGAGTATAAACAACACTGCTTACAGTTTCTTTCCCATAGATGTAACATTTGCTTCCATCATCATGGTCCTAGATGCTTCCTAGATGGTCTATTTCTTTCTCTCCACTACTCCATTCTGCTGTGGAGTCCTTGGAGTAGATAATTGTCTCTTTATCCCATGTTTCTCATAGAATGTTATGAACTCACCGGATGTGAATTCTATGCCTCTATCAAACCTGAGGCATTTTATGTTTATGCCAGTTTCATTTTCTACCATAGCCTTGAATATTTTGAACTTCTCAAGTGCTTCAGATTTCTCCTTTAAGAAAGTTACCCACATCATCTGGGAGTGGTCATCAATCAGTAGCATGAAATGCAGACTCTTGATTCTTGCCAGACCATAGAGATCAGTGTGTACCAAGTCTAACAATCCAGTTGAAGATTGTTCCTTACTTTTGAATGTGATTCTATTCTACTTGCCCAACTGACATTCTTTGCACAAACTATTAGTAGGTTTCACCAGTCTTGGAAGATCTCTTATAGCCTGAGTGTTGCTTATCTTGATGATATTATCAAAATTTACATGACACATTCTCCTATGCCACAACCAACTTTGATCAATTTGAATAAATAAACAACTTTTACTAGTACCAACCAAATGGAAGATGTTACCTTTTGTCTGCATACCAGATGCAATCTCAGTTCTAGAGCTTTCAAAGATCTTGCATTTTCTATTTTTGAATCGGAGATCATAGCCTTTATCCACCAACTGTCCAACACTGAGAAGATTATGCTTCAGACCTTCAACAAATAGAACATCACTGGTTTTGTTCTTTCCATTAAAAGAAATAGTTCCTCTACCTTTAATTCTACTTGTAGAATTATCTCCAAACTTTACAACTCCACCTTCATAGCTTTCCAAGCTTAGGAACTTACTCTTGTCACCAGTCATATGGTGAGAACATCCATTGTCAATAACCCATTCATCTTTTTCTTCAACCTGAGCAGCCAAAGCACTTTCTATCACCTTAAGATTGGCAGATTCAATAGGCATTGGATCTTCTTCCTTGATGGCAATAAACACCCAGTCACTTCCAAGTTTGTTTCCTATCTCAGATTCATCATCTGTCACTCCTTCATCATCATCTTCTTGAACATAGTAACACTTCTTCTGAAACCTTGATCTATTAGGGTTTGACCTTGAAAACCTTTCCAGACATTTTGAGGCAAAATGACCAATCTTATTGTAGGCAAAGCATTTAAAAGGTAATTTTCCTTCATTCTTACCGAATCCTCTTGGTAGTCTCTTTGCAATGAGGGCTTCAAGTTATTCAGCTTCTAATTCATCCTTTTCCAGATTTTTTCTTTCTTTCTCATACCAAGTTGATTTTCTTGAGGAGCTTTCTCCTGGATCATATCTCTATTTGCCTTTTATAGAGGCACTAGTTTTGAATGCAGATTCAGTCTTGGGAAGTGTATCACCAAACTCAGCTAACTCAAATGCAGATATCTTACCAACCAATTGATCCCTTGTGATAGTTGTTAAAGATCTAATTTCCTCAATGGCAGCAACTTTGTGTGTATATGTAGGAGGCAAAGATCTGAGAACTTTAGCAACAATTTCATCTTCATCCAGTACTCCACTAGCACATCTGATGCCACAAACAAACTCATTTACTTTTGTCATATATGAAGTGATATTCTCATCTTCACTCATCTTTAAGTTTTCAAACTTTCCTTTCAGACTTTGTAGCTTGGCACACTTAACATATTTGTCTCCTTCATATAGATTTTCAAGCTTTGTCCAAATTTTATAAGCAGTCTTCAATCCCATAACATTTGTTAGCTCTGAATCAGACAAGGCACTCAGTAGGGCTTCTTTAGCTTGAAGATTATTTTCTGCATCTCTGACTTCATCTATAGTTGTTGGGCCATTCTTTGGGGGAACATATTTAGTTGAGGTTATGTTCCAATACTGATATCCCATGCATTGTATGTGACATTCCATGGGACTTTTCCAGGCAGTGAAGTTTGATCCATCAAACCTTGGATTGTCCTTCTTGTAGGTCAACATCCTGGATCTCCTCAAGCGGTTAAGCTTCTTCTAGAGGAACTTGGCTCTGATACCAATTGTTGGATTTAAGATAGATAACTGAGAGGGGGGGTGAATCAGTTGTTACCAAACTTCTGTTCTTTATATACTATAAAGCTTCTTCTATTTCAATACCACATCAGAGATTCAATTATGAAGTACAATGCATGAATTTAAGAGAAGAAACAAATTCAATACATACAACACAAAGATTTTAACGTGGAAAACCTGATTAAGGGAAAAACCACCGGGTGACTAACCCAAGATTGTATTGTCTATTAAAAGAATAAGAAGAATGAAATGGAACTTGCCAATTAGGGCTCACTGCCTGAGCACACTGCTCACAAGAGGCCCACTGCCTACAGGAGACACACTGTCTACAGAAGTATATAAATTTAACATACTTGAACTGGAGATTAGCATCTTCACTATGCTTGAGTCAATTCCATTTAAGCTCAACACCTCTACTCCGCTTTTCCCTTTTCTTCCTACCACCTTCTCATTGCTACAAGGATACATTTGAATGACTTCACAATTTCTTATTTATACAAGACATCGACTTTAGAATGATCATCAAAGTTGGCACAACATACACTTATTTTATTTTAGAGCAAATACAAAAATACAACTTGACTTATTACAAAAACTTCATGCGCATTACTACATTGTCGACCACACATAGCTGGGACTTCAATCTTCTTTGAGGAACATGCTAGGCTTTGCAAAACATCTTCAAGATCATCTGCAACATGTGCAAAACATTCGGTCGGCCAAGACTAGGAATAACACCATCACTGAGAGGTAAATATTCAATTACAATCTCTATCTTCAATGCAGACCGCCAACATGAACTAGACACAATCTACAGACCCCCGCAAGCTTGCTTGAATCACCAAGAACATATGCACCACTTTTTCTTACTATAATCATTCGCATCTTCATCCAGAACCTCAAAAACACAGTTGCCCATCTCTGTCACATTAGAAGGATTGCTTGTGGACCTCCAAACCTCAAACTAATTGAATTGTCAATTCACATTAGCCTCCCAATCAAGCTACCAAATCCACAGAACATGATATTATATTTCTGGATCTCACCAGACCTGTTTCTATCACCTCTGAACAGCTGCTAGAATCAGTTTTACTCTTAAGGCCATAACTCTTCCTCATTTTCATGCAGACCTCCTAAATCTTTATTGAATCATCTTCAGACACAAATCTACAAACCCTTTGATGTGCATTCTCTGATCTTCACTAGCTGGGATCTTTACTTCATAGAGCTTTACTGTCTTCACTAATCTTCTCTATTTCTGATAGGACTAATTTTCTCAATATCCTCAGCATATAACTTATTTAATCCTTGACATTAATGCAACAAGAGTATTTTGATGTCAATGACAACACCGGTTAGGCCCATACTTGCAACATATGTAGCCCAAATAAGTATAAATATCTTCACAAGACCTATAATAATTTAGTGCCACAACAATAATCCACCATAGAGAGATTTAGAGAAGAGTAGAGAACATGAGAGAGAAGAAGAGAGAGAGTGCAAGAGTGCCTAGGTTGCTTAGATAATCACTTAACTTTCTTTTATATGCATTCTCATTCACAAACAATGAATAAAACCAAATAAGGTTAACAAGAGGAACCACTTAAGATGCCTTAAGTTGACATTTCTATAAAATAGGTCAGGGCTAAATAAGGGACCAGGGCACTTGGGAACCCTTGTCCTTTAGCCCCAAAATCCCAGTACAAGTCACTTAAGGTGTTCTTAGGTCGGTCTCATTGTTATTTTGTCAGGTTTTATCATTGGGATCGAGAATTAATCATTTAATGTTCAAAAAGGTGTTAAAATAGGTCATTATTAACAAGTGTAAACATTTTAAGTCCACCTAGGTGCTAAACTAGGTGTAAAATGATAGTGTACACATTTTATGACGTAACAAATATGTCTTTTGTAGACTTAGCATTTGATGAGATTAGAGCTCCCAAAGCTAGAGGGATGATGCAAGATAGCCAAGAGATCCTTAAGGCACTTAATAATAATCTACACTGTGCACATGATCAACAGATAGGCATAGGGTGGAGAGGACATTTGAGGTTTGTGATCTAGTTTCTTGTGCTTACAACCATACATACAATCTACATCTAAAGAAGAGTGGTGCAAAAAATATAAAACCTTGGTTCTATGGCCCCTACAGGATTGTGTGGAGAGCTGGAGAGGTTGTATATGATTTGGAGTTGCCCGAGGGTAGCTGAATTCATAATTTATTTCATGTGTCTTGCCTCAAAAGGGCAATTGGACAACATATTACTTATTCTCCATAGATTTCACCATTGGATGAGGAGGGGAAACTCATATTGGTTCCTGATCCTATACTAGATATTAGGGAGTAAAGGTTAAGGAGCAAGGTGATCAAGGAGTATTTGGTGAGATGGAGAGACTTGCCACTTGAGGATGCTACTTGGGAAGGTGAATAGATTCTGTAGCATTCGAGTTTGTAATTTCTTGAGGGAAAGAAATTCTATGAAGGGAGGACTATAATATCCCATTTTTCCAAGTGATCACCCAATAGGAGACAGCTAGCCTATTTTATTCTCATAGGCTAAGTCGGAAGTACAAGGGAATAATCTATTAGTTAAATACTAAGTAATCCTAATCATTTGGGGTTATTTATATTTAACTAATTTTTCTAGACCAATTTATGATGTGAAATGAATTTTACTATTTTTGTGAGCGTCTTGGTGAAATAAAATAAGTAAAATAAAATTTCCAAGAATGTGGGTGACAAATTTGAGGATTAAAACATATAAAATAAAATGCCAAGGGTGGTCGACCAAGTTGGAAGAAGATAGAAAATAAAATAAAATATATTTTGCTAAGGGAGGTCGGCCATGAGAAAGTCTATTTGGATTCCTATAAAAGAAAGTAATTTGGAGGTCATTTTCATCATTCATTTCATTTGGATATTTATCTCTTTGGTTGCAACTTTGGTTCAACATATTCCAAGGATGAAAACCCTTAGGAATATTGGTGGGTTGGACAAAAACCTAACTCATCTTGAGGTGGATTCATCACAGAGTTCACAATTACATTTCATTAGAATTTTGGAGAAGGATATTGAGCTACAACAACATATCTATTTCTACACTTTGGTGATGAACAACCCTAAGGACAAATTGTGAGATTTGTGGCCAAATACAATTCGGAGAAGGAAGATCATATTTATCTTTAAGACCAAATTGGAGCGCCACCTTTTAGAGGGTTTTGTGTGGAGGTTGAACTAGGGTTTACCCTAGATTTGAGCACCACTTCCCAAGAAGGGTGATTTGCATTTTGTGGAGTGATTTCATTCTTGGAGGGCTTTAGATCCCCATACCCTAGCCACCACCTTTCATCCTTACATGTGTTTCCTATTTTGGAGGATTTGAGGATCATTTTGGAGTTTTGTGGTATCAAGATCAAGTGCCAAATTAGTTTGCCCTTGTTATTAGGGTGCAGAGAATAAAGTAGAGATGAGTGGAAGATGGTGAATACACTATGCAGAGGTTGGAGCCAATAGGAGACACATCCCTATAAGTAATAGATACAATATTGACAAGGTTGTTGTACATTGGCATTTAATCATTTTATTTGTCAAATCCAGGATTGTGTCCATGACAGTCTACAATAGGAACTTGACAATCAACAGTCCTTAACTAATTTACTAAATTGAGTCTTACCTAACTAATCAAACTCATGCTTCTAACTATCCACTTTGAAGGAAAACCTGATCTAAGAATTGAAACAGTATATTGCCGGAAATAATTTATCTAATTACAAAAAGCTAAAATAGTCATTAAAACATAAACAAGATTGAATTAACAAGAATCTAATTTATTCTATGAAAGTATGAAAGACTACATTAAGGAATCTAAAATAACATAATAAAGAAAGAAATAATACTATCCTCCTTTCTGTCAGTGGGAGTGGGCCCTTGCTCCACACCTTCAGAATTGAAGGATAAACAAAGATTTCAGAACAAAAATATAATAGAGCTGCTTTCCTCAATCCAGTATATCAAAAATAGAGTATATTTAAGAAGTATATTTTTCTACTAAATCTAAATTACATAAAAACCAACTAAAATCTATATCTTATTCTGTTGTCTCTAACAATATATATCAGTTTGTTGTCGATATCATATCTCTAGAGTTAACCATCTTCTTTCTTAGTTCAACTTGAGATACAAAAGATATTTTATTCTAGAACTTAAACATGCAACTACCTCTATAAAAGTATAATCATGCAGAACTTAAAAAGACTTAAGTGACACTGAAGGTGTCCTTAAATCTAGAGTTTGAATTTGAACAAAATAGGTCATGGAGGCCCTAATAAAAAGGGAATTAACTTTAAAAAATAGCAAACTACTAGAGTCTCTAACTCATGAAAAATCAAATGACAATTGTACTATGTCCCCTCAAACCACTGGGGTTATCTCCTCAAAAAACCTAGCCTTGATGTGCAGAACTCTGTAGCTTTACAGTAGCTCCAGAGATTCTGGCAGTGAAGTAGCTCTGAAGACCACTACAGAGCTCATTAGGACACAAATCTAAAGGTCTTCATGATCACCAACCCTTCCTGTCTTGCTACTTCAACTTTAGAGGTCCTCTAACCATCCTGGAAAATGTTGGAGTGTACTTTTTGCTCAACTCTGGAGATAGCTAGGATCATCTCCAGAGTCTCCCAAAAACCTTTCTCCACCTAAGAGATAGATACCTATGAAACAAAGGATACATTTTTACATAATTTTGTTAGTTTAAATCCAAAACATGGGTCCTTTCATTACAACAATAACTTCATCATTTCATCTTTTATTAGCATAATTAAACAAGATTTCACAACTTCCATAGTGCAATTGGCAAGACAGGTGGTGCAAGAAAATGGAAAAAGGGAACAAAAAGATGTGTTTGGATGAGTGCTACCTGTCACTCATCAAGTATATATAGATATAGCATATGATGATATAGAATAGGAGCATAGAATGTAGTAAGGATATGAGATTGATGTTGATATGAAGATGACATAGAAGTCATGTATGTAACTAGTGAGGCAAAGACTTAGACCTACCAGAGGATGGATATATGATGTCTAACATTTGATTGTTGTTGATATATATATGGAGATCTGTCTGTACTAGGTAATTCTATGTTGTCTTATTATTATGATCTACATGTGATACTCTATTTTTGTTATTCTTTATGTTTTACTATAAATCTCTAGCTACTTGATCGGGGTATAAACTAACTACAAAAACTTGACTAAGGACCGTGATAGGCTGTTGTAAGGTCCTAACACTTTAGTTAAAAGTATGTCAATTACATCGACCAGGTAGTGTCCAAGGCTGTATGCAATAGGGGATATTTTTGGACATCTCACTTAGTAACAAATTTTCTAAATTTTTGAAAAGTGTGAAATAGAATTGAAACTAGAAAGCATGAAATTGTTAAGCTAGAAAGCATTCAAATTCCTACTCTAGAAAGCATGTAGACTTATCTAAAAATTAACACTTGCAATTTATCTATGAATTCAAAACAAAGTTGACTAAATACTAACTGAAAATACACCTAACATCTTTTAATCAAATAACTAACAATAGTTTTGTGAACAAAATGGATGCTCCAGAAATTTCAAGTGAATAGAATTCAAAGATCACTAACTTAAAACCACAACCTGTAGGAACACATAACAGAGCTAAGCACAAAGTAATATTTATCTACACAGAACATGCACAGAACATAAATGACAACATTAACAATGAGAATACTTATCTACTCTATAATCCTTCAAGTGGCCATCTCTTGGGTGTTCCTACTATTGGTTCAAATCACATTCAGTGCTTCAATAACTCCACAACAAATCCTATTCATAAAACTTCCATTAATCAGAACAAGACTGGTGGCATTCATTCATGTCACAAAAGTATTACAAAAACATAGTACAAAGAACATAGATGAATATTATTCAGAATATATCATAACCATATATGCTTGTTTCAAGCAACTACATATATACTGTACTACTACAAAATCCTAATTCTCAGATGGCGGGTAAATGCCATTGAAGAAGTCTTTTTTTAGAAAAACAAAATTACAACTAACTGAATATCTTTTAATTAAAACATAGTAAAGGCTCTGAGTGGAGCCGTAAAGTCTTAAGTATGATAAATAGAAAATAACAGTATGCTTATCAAAATCTATGGTGTATGCCTAAATTTCTGGCGCCCTAAATTTTCGGTGCTTTGACTCCAACCACTTTGAAGTCCACTCCTTCCTTAGGTCATACATGGAACCCTGCATAGTTACACAAGCTCTACAACAATTAAGTCAACATTAGTGGCTAATTCCAATCATTTTGAAAATGAAAATTCATACATCATTTTATCAAAAATAGATAAATATTGTTTCTAAAAATAAACAAATTGGCATGGCTAAGGTGATTGTTCAGGACAAAAAGGGTTATATGGTTTGTTATAAAAATGAGGTTTCTTATACCTCATCACACTCCCATTCCTAAGCCTGAGTAGATCCTCCTGCTTTTTGATGAGCCCTCTGCCTATTTAGTTCATTAAATTTGGAGCTAAGATCATACATGTCTTCTGCCTCTTCATCCAAATGATCAGGGTGTTTTAGAAAACCTTTGTACAATTGAATCCTCAATTGCCATGCATGAAAGTCCCTAGGATCTTCTCTGTAGTGACCAAAACTACAGGGGGTGGTTGAAGGAGCAATGGAGGTTTGTATCGCATCCCTATCCACTTGGTCTTGAGTTGATGTAATATTTCTGTTAATGCCTCTGCTCTTCTATAAGACCATCTGATATTAGTTGGAGAAATCATCTCCATTCACTTGAGATACATAGGTAGGGGAGTATATAGGTCCTCACAGGCACTCCATGCCCTATCTATTAATTGTGGCCCATTAACTTTGAAATTTTCAAAACAAATCTTGATATTTTCATTATATTTATCCTTCATAGCTTCATAACTTTTAATCCTTCAAAATTGAGCCTTGAAGGAAAAGGGATTTTGGTTAGGGTATCTCATTTGGAGCCCCATAGTTCTCTCTGCCTATAGATACTCTCTGGTCCTATCCTACCAATGGATTTGATTTTTAATACTAGACATGAAGGCTCTAAGTTGTACCTCCCCAAAAAAAAGGTTAATGAATAAATCGCTGTATTTTTCCAAAAATAGATTATGTATGAAAAAATCATAGAGCAGATTTTGCTGAATAGGGGGTGCCTCTTTGAATGCTTCTAGGAACTGTTTATCATCTGGGTCATGGGGTAACTTTGCAAGAAATCCTCAAAAGTTTCCATTTTAACAACTGTTCGTTGAGGAACATGGAATATAACATGGATGGCTTTCTACAAGCTAATAACAACTCTCCAATCTGGCATGCATCAATTTTAGCTTGGTAGAGTTTGTCATATGATTCTTTCAATAATACCATTTCCTTCTTAAGTTTGGTATTTTATGCCCCTGCTTGCCTGAGGAAATAACACCTTTCCATCCATTTGGCCAACATGGGAGGAATGTGAACTTGAAACCATTCCATTTTAGTTGGTTCAATTTGTACTTCTTTGGATTCCATAGTTGGCTTAATACTGACTTCCTACAATTCTTGCTCTAGCTCTAAAGTTTTACTAAGAGCTAAATTAAGTTCTAATTTTTGTTTCTCCTATTTATCTATAAATGATCTAAGGAATTGCTCTAGATTGATAGTCAAATTTTTAATCTGTTCATCTTTTTCTGATAAACTAATTAAATGTCCCTTATCCTTTTCCTCAATGTCCTTCATTTATGATTGCAATTCCTCAATAATTTTACCCTTTTGTTCCAATTAAATTCCTAGGGCTCTAATTTCCTGATCTTTCTGCTGCACAAGTTTTGCCTGTATATCTATTTCTTGTTGTTGTTTGGATATATGCTATTTATTTTGTTGGAGTTTATTTTTCAACTGTGTTATTTACTCCCTTAATCCTTCTAATTCCACTTGTAAGGAATCACATTTTTCAGTTTCTGTATGATTGGCAAGAGGGGAAACAAAAGTTTCTATATTATTAACAAAAGAGGAAACAAAAGTTTCTAAATCATTAACAAGAGGGGGAACTATGTCAATTTTGTGTTCTTTTGGCGGCTGCTAAGGAGAAAATGTTTCCACAGGCTCATTTTCTTGAGCCTCTTCTTCTTAAACAAGGACGTAATTTGGGACTTGTTTCCTTATTTCTTGTTGATCCTTTCCAGGTGGATCACCCTCTTCCTCAAGTGCAGGGACATCATTCCTTTCCAAGGTTTGACATGCACTTGACTAGGCTAGGTTCTCACTTGGCTGCCTACTCTATCTTTTCTTCTTAGGTACATGCAGTTGGTCACAAGCCACAACACAACTGAAATCAGGAGCCAATCTTTTACTTCTTCTCAGAGGGGGAGGTCTCTACAATGTCACTTTAGGCCTCTTTTCCTTTTTATTGGGTCGACTGTCCTCATCCTTAGAGTTCACTAAATCCACATTTTCCTATTTCTCAGGGGTTTTTGGCACACTATATGGCTTGGGTCACTTTTTAGGGTTTGGAGGGTTTGACCAAGTTTCTGGTGCTTCATCGTCAGGAGCTTCTGTGGTAGTTTGAGGCTTAGGATAAGGTTCCCTTAGGTTTTGTACTGTTAAACCGGATGACTTACCTTCCTCAAAATGTCCAAAGGGTGCAGAGTTTTCAAAATTTCAAAGAAATTTCTACCATTTCTTGTATGTTATTCTCTTCTGAAGGATTTGGTGTTTGCAAATCAAATAAATAAGGATGTGGTGTTTCAATGGCACTGACCCAATTTTACATCTTTCCATCATATGGACAAGGGAATCACTGAGGAAAGTGGGAAGGTTAACCCTCCATTCAGGGTTTTCAGCACCATGGCGCAGGTGAATTAGCAGACAGAAGGGAGGACCAACTATGATAAGACATTGTCCTTTGCATGTGAAATACTTGATTATCCAAGCTACCTCCATTCTCCATGGCTCTGCAATAGACATTCTTTGGAACCCCTTATTTTGTCCTAAGGTATTTACAACTAGTAATGGTTGAGGTTCCCTTTCCCTTATGAAAAGTTCTATCAGTTTTTTATAAGAAATGTTCATAGTTTTTGATAGATTTAACCCCTCATTTTTAATGCCAGATAAACTAGAAATAGTTTAGGGACTCACCTTAAATTTATTTCCACGTACAATCATCTGTCCATATGAGAAGTTCTCGACAAACTCTTGAACCAGCTATGAATTATGCCCCTTAAAATTTTTCATAAATTCTAACCATCCCACCCTCTAAAATAGTATTGAGTGCCAATAACTTATCTGCTGAAGTTGGCTCTGATTTGTGTTTTGCTCTTCCCATTCTACCCCTTTGCTGGCAACTTTGCTAAGTGTCTACTAAATTTCATGGTACACTAAGATGAAAATTGTTTCAGACAATTGTTATGCAATTTAAGCAAAACTCAATCTTTATGGCCACTTGCAGTATGATAATGCTTGATAAGACATGAATTAATTCATGGTGTTCAGTTGCTTTGTTTCTAATCATTACCTTGCATGGAATAGGATGAGTGAGCCGCCACCTCTTCTAGTGAAGGTATAGTTCACACAATTTACTAAATTTAGAAAGGATGGGGAACATGCAAATTTATTTAATTTTATTCACAATAATTTACCTACTTAAGATAAAAGATGTATGTACCTTACATTTCATCATTGATTTGAAAGTCACCTCATGTATGTTGACGTAATGCATCATGGGTGGCGGTGTCATTAAATTTAGATGGGATGGTAAAGATGGTAATGGATTTATTGGGAATGAAGATGGGATGGTTAATAAGTGTTCTAATTATTATGATGATAGGTGGTCACAACCATTTTTATTTATTATGGTAAGAAATGGCAGTATAGGGTGTGAATTTTGGAAATGGCAGGAAAAATTTATTGATTATCATGGCTATGTTGTTGGGATTGTTAGAGCATTTGTAAAGAAAGGGAAATCACAAAATTCTGCAGCATTGCTAAAATATGCAACAAGAATAAAGACCAAAGTTCCAGAGCATCACTGAAAGATGCATCAAAATGTAGGAACAAAGTTCTGGAACATCACTGAAAGATGTAGCCAGAATGAAGGGACAAAGTTTCGAAGCATCACTGAGAGATGCAGCCAGAATGCAGGAACAAAGTTCTAGAGTATCACTGAAAGATGTAGCCAGAATGAAGGAATAAAGTTTTAGAGCATTGCTGAAAGATGTAGTCAGAATGTAGGAACAAAGTTTTGGAGCCTCGCTGAAAGATGTAGTCGGAATGAAGGAACAAGGTTCCGGAGCATCGCTAATAGATGCAGTCAGAATGCAGGAACAAAGTTCTACAGCATCACTAAAAGATGTAGTCAGAATGACGGAATAAAGTTCTAGAGCATCACTAAGAGATGTAGCCAAAATGCAGGAACAAAATTCTAGAGCATCACTGAAAGATACAGCCATAATGTAGGAACTGTTGGTGCCTGCATGAGCAGTCAAGTTTGAAGCATATAAGCATACAGGCACCTTCCCTAAAAATCCAAAAATCCTGACACCTTTGGCCTCTGCAGTTGTTAAAAATGCCAAAAATCAATTGTGTGCAGGTTAAAATGGCAGTGGCGGGTCGGGAGATCCTATCGACCCTCTAAAAAATAGTTACATGCATTTAGGAATGCATTTTGAGCCACAGTTTCCAGTTCTAAATGTTTCTATCAGTGGCTGGGTGGGTCTCTTGTTGTCGGTACTGCAGGATCTGCCAAGTGTTAAGCCCCAGTTTAGAATCTGCGCCTTTGTTTTTGCTTCCTGCGGAGCGTGCCATGTGTCAACGGTGGAAGCAGCCACTTAAAAGTTTCAACTATGCGCGGAAGGCGCCATGTGTCGGCTTCCGCCAAAGTTTCTACACAGTTTCTTTTATGTTTCGAGAGTGCCACGGAATGCTCCATGTGGAGGCACCTGGGGGACACAAAGAAAGTAACTCAGAGCCCCGTGGACCATGCCAAGTGCCGAACTCCGCCCATGTTTCAAAAAGTTTCTTCTGAGTTTCTAAGTTGGGGCGGAAGGTGCCACGTGCCCCTGGTTGTGACTGTGGAAGCCGACATGTGTCAGCCTCCGCATTATTTCTATTTGTTTCATATTAAGTGTGGCGAAGTGAAGGTGGGCCCCAGCATATGTATCAAATGTGTCGGAAGGTGATGCGTGGTGGAGGGTCCCAGAACTTAAGGACTGTTTCTCATTAGTTTCTGTGTGTTTCAAGGTGAAGCAGAACCTGCCACGTGTTCGCTTCCACCTGAGTTTCATGGTAGGTCTCTATTGTTTCAAACGGGATGTGGAAGGCGCCAGGTGTTAGCGTCCACGTGAGGTTCCAGCGATAGGCTCTCGGTGGAGAAGATAAAGGAAAGCGGACCTAGTGATGGAAACTTGAAGTGCCTACATGGCACGATTTGGTTGGTGGGTGACTTTTTAGCATTTTTTGGGGCCATTGGATCTCAGCGATGGGTTTTAGATCGACGGCCACATTTTGAACTTGCAGCAGTGGGTTTTTTCTTTGTATTTGCAACTATTTTTGGGTGGGAAAACTCTTGGGCTTGCTGCGGCTGCGTTTCCAGAGATTGCAGGTAGGTGAGACAGTAATGGCATATCTTGCAAAGAGGCATGGGACGATGATGGACAGGCCAACCACCGGTTTTATGAGGAATGTCCCTGGGCGGTGGTGTGGGGCTCGAGATCACTTCTTGTCCCTCCTCCTTGTCCCTCTGTAGCATTGTCTATTTTGAGCGCCATTTTTCTGATGCATTGTATCTGGCAAATTTTTGATGTACCTTGTAATTAATGCTGAGTACACAGTTTTGCTATAAAAGATAGATTGTGTCACTCATTTGAGGTTGTTGAAGACTTGGGCATTCTTTTGTGTAAATAATGAAGAACAAGCATGATCTTGGTTGTTTTTATCCCATTTTGGAGTTTATGTGTTGCAGCATGCATGTATTTTGCACATATTTCAGTTTCAATGTTGATTTATATGAAAAATGCTTATTGCATGTGTCTATCTGCTTGTCTCCATTTGCTGCATGTTATTCTCCTTCTTCTGAATCTAGTTGCTAAGGGTTTCTTAGGTTCTAGGATATGGTTTTCTGTATCACATGTTTGATCTCTAACTTCCATTCAAGGAGTGGATTAAATTGTTTTAGGTTGAGCATGGGGAAGGTCACATGTCAGCAGGGATATCTGTAAGTAGAGGCAGTTAGATACCCTTTCTTGGGTGATGTTTGTAAGGCAAGGATCAAGTCCAACCCCCTGAAACTTGAGTGAAAGTTGCAAACCATCTGTTGTATACATCTAGTTGACTCCTTGCCTAATGGATAGGCACCAGTCTGTTTCTGGGTCAGTAGTTATGAGCCAAAACCCCTTGTCTTGCATCCAGGACATTATGTCCACCCATCTCATCACTTCAATCTGTTAGTTTTAGAAGTAGGATTAGGATCCATGCATACTCTCATACCCACTAGACAAATATGTCCAAGAATGTTGCCAACCTTGTGATCTATCATGTAGATCTTGGTCCACACATGAGAGTATTCTACCTGTTGCTGTCAAGCTAAATCTTTCTATCATTGAGCTAGTCAATGTTACATCTTTTGTCATAGGGATACCCCCCTTGGTGCGGCAGAACCAGAAGTGAAGGGGAGGCAGCTCACGCAACCTCCCGTAATCTGTTGGCCAAATCCACCTGTGCATTGGAGCTGGCAAACCCTCTGCAAATTTGGTAACCAACAGGAACAAAGTTCTAGAGCATCACTGAAAGATGTAGCCGAAATGAAGGAACAAAGTTGTAGAGCATCATTGAAAGATGCAGCCGGAATGAAGAACAAAGTTCTAGAGCATCACTGAGAGATGCAGCTAGAATGTAGGAACAAAGTTTCAGAGCATCACTGAAAGATGTAGCTGGAATGAAGGAACAAAGTTCCAGAGCATCACTGAAAGATGTAGCTGAAATGAAGGAACAAAGTTCTAGAGCATCACTGAAAGATGCACCAGAATACAGGAACAACAAAGGAACAAATTCCAGAGCATTGTTGAAAGATGCAGGTGGAATGAAGAACGAAGTTCTAGAGCATCGCTGAGAGATGCAGCTGAAATGTAGGAACAAAGTTCTGAAGCATCACTGAAAGATGCGTCGAAATGTGGTTCTTGGACAAAGATGAAGTCCTACAAAACAATAATGAATTTTAGACAAGTTCAAAGATGAAAACACAATAAGAATGCTCTAAATTAAGTTAGAGTACATACTTTCATGACCATCATTTTTTTTACTCAAAATTGTACTGGCTCTGTCGTAGTAGAGTCAATACATTGGTTTTCTTGCATTTCTACCTTTCACGTAAATTCTTCTTTGTTTTAACAGGTTTGTCATAGATTCGTAGTTGATGACTATTGACTAAGAGAGTTCAAGTGTCATCATCTATGGGTTTAAGTTGCACTGCTCCATTTGGAAATACTTCAAAAATTTCATATGGACCCAGCCAATGAGTTCTAAGTTTACCATTCTGATCTATGTATCTGGAATCGAATAATAGTGCCCAATCCCCATTATGAAAATCTCTTTCTTTTATATATTTATCATGCCAAGCCTTTCATTGTTGTTACATTAACTCAGTCTGGTGAATAGGTTAGAGTCAAAGTTCATCTAATTCACCAAGCTACATGACTCTTTCAACCTGGGCTCGATCAAGGTTGAGGCCTACCTATTGAGATTAGGGCAGACAACTGAGAGGGGGGGTGAATCAGTTGTCACAAAACTTTTATCCTTTGCTACAATTTAAACTTCTTTACCACTTATTAACATATGAATACTATAACCATGAAAGCATGAATCAACAAGACATGAGTAGAAACAAAATTGACACACATAACACCATGATTTTTATGTGGAAACCCGGTTAAGGGAAAAACTACGGTGGGGGTTAACCCACAAGAATTTATACTTTGTTAAAAGTATTACAAATGGGGAAGGCACATGCCTTCAGGGCTCACTACCCAGAGCTCACTGCTCCAAGAGGCTCACTACCTATAGAAATGATTACAAGAGGATTACAGAATGTTTGAGCTGATGAATATCATCTACTAGTGCAAAAATTTAGTTCCAGTTAAGCATAGAATACGGATGTTACACACTTCATCCTTACTCTATCATGTTTCACTCTTCGACCATAATCTAAGGTTAGATCTTCACCTTCACACTTATTTCTTCTATTTTCACACTTAATCCATCATCAAATCACAATCACACACCAAAACACTTGAATCCATCGGATATATATATCCACATCAAGAAATTCAATCAACTATAGTCAGCTTCAAGAAAACTTAGAATATTTATTAAGAACTCTGCTTTGTTGGCTGAATCCATGCACAAACAACAACGTGGACCAAAAACTTGTGTTCTCTTATCATCAATTGTGTCAGCCAATACCACTGATTATCACAAATTGCTTAACCAACAACTTTTCTTCATCTGGACCAAGATCAAATACTAGGTTGGCCTGTTCTTCTTCTGACTATACTGACTAACTGGAACTTGATACTCATATGCTTATAACTTTTGAATCCTTCATCACCGGAGGCTAAATTTCTGGATTTAGATAGTCCTGACAATCCTTATCACTCCCTCAGATCCACAGCACATTGTGATTTACCACCAGAGAGATCCAGACCAAGATACTAGACCCTGTCAAATGCTCTATTTCTGACTACCCAGACTTAGACAAATCTTCACTCTGACTTCTGGTATGAACAAATTATGTAATGTGGATGTGTAAGATAGTCTTAGTTGCCATCAATGACAACACCTGTCATGCGTAGCAGTGTCTCTTGCCAACAATCTCCCCTTTTGGCATTGATGGCAACACTTAGTGAAAAATGACTAAGTGTCAGAACAACTCCCCCTTACTTTGTACACTTATGCTTTTCACTATTCTACATTGCTCCCCCTTTGCTAGATTCTTCATTTTTCACTATTCTTCACTCCCCCTTTGACATCAATGGTAAAGGCTAGGATCTGCGTACCAAAATTCATGCAATTTTTTTTTTATGTACATGGGCATATATACAAACAACCCTATGACTAATTTACATAAGTTTGAACACATCACCAAAGACATTCTTCAATAGTGCCAACTCATTGTCCCAACTCTTCTTCACGTTGTTCAAAACTGAGATGTGACCATTGAATAAGAATGCTTGTGACTTTGCTTTCTGCAAGTCAGTAGGATCACTTGATTTAGCAGCAACTTGGGCTTCTATCATGGTATTGAACATTGCTTCCAACTTGGAGGAAATCAGTCCCTGGAGCTCACACATCCTTGTCTCAATGTTGTCCTTTTCCTTCATCAATTTCTTTATTTCTTCAATCAAGCTGATTGTTTGACATTCTTGGCTCATCACTGATACTGTCAGAGGATCAAAAGATTGGGATACACTTGACAGGTTTTCCTTAGATTCCTTTATTTTTATTTCAATGTCCTCTATAGCTTTAGAACAAGAGAAACAAAACTTATATACATTCCCTCCTTCTATAAGAGCATTTTTAATGCTCTTTACACTAGTATCCAACACAATTCTATCTAATGCAATCATCCCTTTTAGAGCATCAAATCTTTTATCATTGAATACATTTTTAACCTTGACCTCTATAGATTTTTCAAAGGACTCAAAATGAGTACTTACAAAATTTATCAAACTCTTCAACTAATTGGAGGGGGATGCAAATGAGTCCTAGAATGTTGGCATGATTTTCTCTAGAATCCCAAATGCAAGAAAAAGTAGCTCACTGTCTTCTATGTGAGACTTCAAAATATCTTCTATTGCCTTGGCTTGAGCAAGAGAGGCCACTTTATCTTCTGAATTGGTGAGAGACTATCCAAATTGATTGGACCTTGCAACTCTTCTACAACCAGTTTATCCTTCTCCAAAATTTCTTTCACTGCTTCTACAGTGTCTCTTGCCCAATAAGCTATTTCAGTTTTATGCTCTTTAGGGCTTGTATCTTTTCATTTTCCAGAGTTAAACACATTGTCTCTCTTATCAATTTCTTTCTCTTTCTCTGCTTCAACCTTCTCTACATCATTATCAGGGACATCTTTCTTTTCATTTACACCAATAGAGTCTTTTATAGTCTTTTCTGGAGGATTTTGAGTCAGCAACCTTTTCATCATTAGATTGATTCAGAGGAGCAATATCAACATTTTCTTCCTTTGCCACCCCTTTATCTCCTTTGTCAAACATTTCCACTTCCAGAACAGAGGAGTCATCTTTCTTAGTTTGCGGCTCATTACTCTTCAATTCTTCAACATCCGAAATGGAAGAATCAATGCCATCATCAATCTCTTTTTCAACAATGGGAAGATTATTCTTTTTCAATGCTCTCAGAAGAATATCCTGAGTTTCTTTGACTATCTTATCCATCTCACCAAGCATGAGTTTATTCATTCTTTTCTTGCTCCTAAATTCATCTTTTAATTCTTTGAATATCATGCTAATTTGATCTAGAGAGATTTGAGTGCACAATTTGATTAGCACATGCTCCCTAAGCTCAATGTCTTTAACCTTTGTATTTTCTTTTCTCAATTCTAGAATATCTGCAAGGCTTTTTGGGATTTCAGAGGTTATTTAAATTAAGGCCTTATTGTAGATATTTAGATATTTAATTGTTGCTTCCTCTAGAACCCTCTTATCAACATCACTGTAATCATCATAAAATTCAGTCATTGGCCTTAAGTTCCCATCTATAGTGACTGATTTGATGATGTCATCCACAGAAAGAGTAGGCTTTTCAACATATGTTTCAGTCTTTTGCCTCTTGCTTTCCCTTTTACTTCTAGAGGGCTTCTCCTTAGATACCTTGGCTACTTTTATACCTGAGGCCTTCAACTCTTTAACCTCAACATCAGAATCAGTTTCTTATTTGTCACTTTTCATGCATTCATATGTCTGAGAGGCCTTAGTCTTCACCCTTTTCCCTTCTTTTCCAGATGATTTGCCTTCTGGTTTCTCAGGTTTGACAAGTTTTGGGGGAACAGGGGCAGCAACAGAGCTCCTAGTAGTCCTTGATGTGGAGGATGATTCTACTGAAGCACTTCCTTGTTTCTTATCCTGCTTCTCTTTCTCAGCTTTTTCTATCCTTTCTCTGTTCTGCTTCACAACTTCCTTAGTTATGCCAATGCTTTCAGCATACATTTCTAATTGCTTTTGAACTTTCCTCTTGATCTCCATTTTTCTGAGCTCAACATGCAGTTTCATACTTAGCTCTTTATATGTCCCAAATCTTTCAACTGTTGTGTCCTTTGGCTTGCTCAAAAGGTGTTGAGCATACATATCCAATACTTGCTCATCAACCTCATACCCCATGGGCATGATCCATACTATTCTTGGTTCAACAACTTTCATTAGACATTGATCTGTATCCACCATAAAACAAACTGTATCTTTGTATTTTTCAACAATAGATGTAAGAATTCTCTCCCTTGAATGCATCATGTTAAGAAAATTCTTGAAGAATCCCCAAAGAGCTATCCTTTGGGCATTGGAGTCTCCAATACTATTCAAGTGCTCCCTTATCTGTATTGCAACAAGTTTATCATTGGTCCAACACATGCTTTTCTTGCCGAGTAACTCATTCATGAAATAGAAGAACAAACACAAGACCAGTGTACCATATTTGAAGGTATTCTTTTTATCCTTCTTAACCTTATTCAAAATTTCCATCAGCTGGTTCTGTAGAAACTCACACAAGTCATAATCAACATTCTCTCTCAACATCTGATAAGCTGCATAGATAGTTGTACCGGATACAAAATTTTCCCCGCTTGAATGATAAATCTTATATCTAATCACCATTGAAGCAAATTTGACATCTAGATCAGTGATATCATTTATAGTCATTACCCTTTTGTCAAACCTTGAACTAGTAGCATCAGTTGCAGTTTGATTCTTTACTAATTTCAACATTAGTAGTCCACCGGATGAGTTTAACCCTGTCACGGCCTTGATGGCATCCTTGGTGATCTTGAAAGGTTTCATTAGCCATAAAAACTCATCATGCATTCATCTTAAAAAATACCAGACCCATTCATTTTCATCAAAGGATGGAAACCCTATAATTTGAATGAAATGCTTATTGTGTGGTGCCTTATACTCAGGTTTAAGACCGTAAATTTCATCCATTAGATGATTCTTGAACAAATCTACTAACCTTGAGTCCCCAAATTCATCTATGCTTGCATGAATATAGGCCCTAATATCTTCAACATGCAATACACCATATAGAACATTTGAAAATGCACCTAGCGAGTCTACTTCTACTAATATGTGTGGATGCTTCTTGAATTTGGGTCAGGGCCTTTCAGTAATATCAACAACCAATGGTGTAACCATTATAGAAGATTACGAGTTCAAAGCTTTGCAGAAAAATACCTTTTCTTCCATGGAATTAGGGTTAGCTGATGAATTCGTCAGTCACACTTCAAATCCTTGAAATCTTAACTCAAGTGCTCTTCTTCTCTCTTTCTTTGAATGCAAAGTGATCCAAATGATTGAATGAATGAATTTTTATCCTTTGCAAAACCTAATTTGTCATTGTAATAAATGCTCTGCCCTAATACATCCGGTTACACTATTTCTGCATGCAGTCAATCTTCAATTGCTCTGCAATCAATCACATTTGCTTCTTTTCTTCTAGAATTTGCTTCAACAGATCTATAATAGGCTTCTCTATCTTCATTCATCATGCCAGATTCAGGCACCCACTTACTGGCAGGGGGAATTAGATTTCAATGTAGCTTCCCCTGAGCTAGAGCTCTTGATTCAATTCCTAGCAGAATTATTAGCACTGAATTTCGGTGCAGACCCATCACCTTCATTGTTTGCATCTTTCTTCACCCATGTTTTATTCATTTATTTTTGAATCTCATTCACATCTATTTTGCCTTTGCCTTTGTCCATCTTTTGCTCTATTCTTCCTATCTATGAGTTCACCTTTTTGCTTATGCAAAATTTAGCAATGTGTCCAGATTTGATGCAGTTAAAATATATAGTCTTGTTTCTTTGACAATCACATGTTGGAGCAAGATTAGATCTGCATTGCATTGCCATATGCCCAAAATTGTTGTAAGTAAAACATTGTCCATTAAAAACTTGTTTGTTCTTAGGAGGATTCCTTGATCCACTTCTACATTCCTCAACCTTATGACCTATCCTTTTGCAATTAAAGCATTGACCGGAGAAAGATGATTCATTTTGATTTACTTGACTTCTACATTGATTAGCTCTATGATCATACTTGTTGCATTTGAAATAATTGCCATTGAAAGATGGATACCTTTGAGCATTAGGTTGTCTTACCAGAGGTCTTCTAGGATTCCTTCTTTGTTTTCTTGCTTCAGGATTTCTTTGACCAGATCTAGAGCTTTCACCTTTCTCAAATCCCAGACCATGCTTATCATTTGCCATCTTCTGACTATCAAGCAACACTTCAAGTTTGGCTGAGCTTATCTTGAATTTTTCTTTATATTCATTTGCAGCTTCTAGGTCATGTTTGAGAATGACAATTTGCCTTTCAAGTTCTTCCTCATTGTCCCTGCTTTCATGTAGATCAGACTTTAGATGGCCAATTAATCTGTCCATTCTGTAGCATTCTTCTGTTCTTTCTTTCATAGATTGATTCAGGTTTTCTTGAGTCTTCTTCATTTCTTCAATTTCCTTGGTTAGCCTCATCACCCCGGATTCCATCTCATGTTTTAGGACAACTTCTTTAGACAACTCCTCACATTCCTTTGTCTTCTCTTTCAGGTCCTCATCCATGTCATTGTCTTCATTCTGATTTCCTAGTTGAAGAAGTAGCTCCTTCCTTTTTTCATTAGATTTGCTCAATTTTTCTTTTAAGGTCTCAATGAAGTCTTCAGCATCTTTAAGGTTCTATTGCAGTTCTTTGACATTTGCTCTGGACTAATCAAGATCTTCTAAAGAAAGTTTAAGTTATTCTTGGATGCCATCAGAATACTTGAATTAACCCATCAAAAAACACCTTCCCAAATCTTCCTCAAGTTGTTAAACTTCTTCTAAGGAACCAAGCTTTGATACCAATTGTTGAGATTAGGGCAGACAACTGAGAGGGGGGGTGAATCAGTTGTCACAAAACTTTTATCCTTTGCTGCAATTTAAACTTCTTTACCACTTATTAACATATGAATAATATAACCATGGAAGCATGAATCAACAACACATGAGCAGAAACAAAATTAGCACACGTAACACCTAGATTTTTACATAGAAACATGGTTAAGGGAAAAACCATGGTGGGGGTTAACCCACAAGAATTTATACTATGTTAAAAGTATTACAAATGGGGAAGGCACATGCCTTTAGGGCTCACTGCCGAGAGCTCACTATTCCAAGAGGTTCACTGTGTACAGAAATGATTACAAGAAGATTACAGAATGTTTGAGCTGATGAATAGCATCTACCAATGCAAAAATTTAGTTCCGATTAAGCACAAAATACTGATCTTACACACTTCATCCTTACTCTGCCATGTTTCACTCTTCGGCCATATTTTGAGCTTAGATCTTCACCTTCACACTTCTTTCTGCCCTTTTCGCACTTACTCCATCATCACATCACAATCACACACCAAAACACTCAAACCCATTAGTTATATATATCCGCATCAAGAAATTTAATCAACTGTAGTCGACTTCAAGAAAACTTAGAACATTTATTAAGAACTCTGCTCTTTTGGCTAAATCCATGCACAAACAAGAACGCGGACCAAAAATTGGTGTTCTCAAATCATCAATCATGTTGGCCAATACCACTGTTTATCACAAATTGCTTAACCAACAACTTTTCTTCATCTAGACCAAGATCAAATACTAGGTCAACCTGTTCTTCTTCTGACTATACTGACTAATTGGAACCTGATACTCAGATGCTTATAACTTTTGAATCCTTCATCACCAGAGGCTACATTTCTAGATTTAGATAGTCCTGACAATCCTTATCACTCCCTCAGATCCGTAACACACTGTAATTTACCACCAGAGAGATCTGGACAAAGATACTGGACCCTATCAAATGCTTATTTCTAAATACCTCAACTTAGACAAATATTCACTCTGACTTTTGGTATGAACAAATTATGTAATATAGATGTGTAAGATAGTCTTAGTTGCCATCAATGACAAAACCTATCATGCGTAACAATGTCTCTTGCCAACACTACCTCCATTGTTGTTCTAAGAGTTTGAAGTTCAAATTTAATGGGTAAGAGAGGTTTCTTCCCAAAGACTAACTTGTAGGGGGTAAGACTGGTAGTCGATTTCTAGGTTGTATTATAGGCCCAAATGGCTTCAGGTAATTTTCTAGCCCAATCTCTTCTTGATGAAATGGTTTTTGTCAAAATGTTTTCAAGTTCCCTGTTAGTGACTTCTACTTGACCATTTGCTTGTGGGTGATAAGGTGACAACTTTTTATGGCTTACCTGGAAATGATTAGTAAAAGATAACAAAACTTTGGACATAAACTTGGGGCCTTGATCTGTGACAATTGACCTAGGGGCCCCAAATCCTAAAAAAATCTTGTTATACAGGAAATCAAAAACTTGTTCTTCCCTAGCAACTCTCAAGTCTTGGACTTCCACCCACTTAGTCAAATAGTTAGTACAGACCAAAATGTATTCTTTGCCTTGTGAAGGAGGATCTATAGGACTGATAAAATCCATTCACCACTTTTCAAATGGTTCAAAAATTACATGTGGTTGTAGAGGCATCTCATCAGATACTATGGGTCTTCCCACCCATTGGCATTCATCATAGTGGTGAACATAATTTTTAATGTCTTTATGCATAGAGGACCAGTAATATCCTGCACCTAAGATTTTATGGGATGTTCTCTTGGAAAAGTAATGACCTCCAGAGGGATCATCATGGCAGGATCTAAGGATGTTGTATATTTCATCTAATTTGACACAATGTTGTAAAACCAGATCAAGGCCACATTAAAATAACATCCCATTAGTCCAATTGAACTGAACACTTTCTTGAATGAGGTGTTTCTTTTGTTTTGACGTAAAGTTTGATGGTAACTATAAGTAGCCAGATAGTTGGCGATGTCTACAAACCAGGAGGTTTTAATGGAGATGGCAAATAAATTTTCATCTGGGAATTCATCTTGTACAGGAGCCCAATCTCCATTGTCTTGTTTGATCTGGGATAAGAAATCTACGATTATGTTGAACTTCCTGAGTTTGTCAATGATGGTCACGTTGAATTCTTGCAGAAGCAATAACCACCTGATTATTCTTCCATTTACTATAGGTTTGTTCATTAGGTACTCTATAGTTGAATGGTTTGTGAACATAGTTACTTTGTACTCTGTGATGTAATGTCAAAATTTATTGATTGCATGCACCACAACTAACAATTCTTTCTTCGTAGTGGTATAGTTATGTTTAGTGGGAGTCAAATTCTTACTATTGAAATAGATGGCATATTTTCCTCCATTCTCATCTTCTTGACCTAAGACTGCTCCAATAGCATCATTGGAAGGATCTGCATAAATATGGAACATAAGGTTCCAGTTAGGTCCATGTAGGACAGGAGCAGTGATGAGTTTCTACTTGATGATCTCAAATGATGTTTGACATTATATTGTCTAGACAAAATCTATATCCTTTTGGAGAAGGGAGAACATGGGTGTTGCAATCTTATTGAAGTTTTCTATGAATCTTCGGTAGTGTCCAGCATGTCCTAAGAAACTTCTGACATCAGTTTGGTTCTTTAGAGTCTCTAGTTGTTGTATGACATCTTAAGGTCTAATTTTATGATATTTGACCTATTTAAATGACTATGGCATGAAATATGACAGAAGTAAAGAATTCTAATGATGAAAAATAAAGAAAAGTACCTTACATAACTGTATCTCTGTATTCTGTATATTGACGATTTGATTCAAAAACATTGATTCTTTTGTAATCTATAATGAAGCATTTTGAATATATCTGATCTGAAATAATCAATCTGCTTGTCAAAGTGAACATAGTTTATAGGAGCAACTGCTCCTTTTCATCTTTATCATGATGACTTCACTTTTTGTAACTTGATCTTTATGATGCATGATTTTATCTTGAATGTTGCATCCTGTCTTTCAATCTGATATCCTTTTCAAATGAATAGAAAAGGGAAACATGTTGGGCTCAACCCTTGTGGGAGCCATATTTTCTCCACATGTTTTAATGTCTTCAAATCAGCAACATTACTTTTTCTATACCTGCATAGTGAACAAACAAGTTAGCATAAAAACATACCTTATGAAGTTGATTGATCCTTCTCATGATGTTTTGATTTATTACACATGTCTGATTTGATTCCTTCATATAAAAATGCATGATGTTTGCAAGTTGATGTCTTTTGATAAAAGCATATGATAATTTTAAATATCTGGAGCTCTAACAGGACCTTCCCCATTTTTTTTTCAAGTTCACTGACATGACTAGAGCTGAAGATGAAAATATGAAGATCAGTCACCAACAAGGGCATCAACCTTAGGCAAAAGGCAATGATGGATATTTAATATTCTCATGTGTTCTTTTCCATTTCCTTTTATCATCAAATTTATAGCTTGAATATGTCTACATTGCTCAGTTAGTCACTCCCACAACTTTTGTGGGACACATTTAAACACTTCTTTTAAACATGATCAGTTAATTTATCTTATGCAATTGATTTATGTATGTTTCTTTTTCAATCAATGCATAGGATAGAATAACCAAAACTGATGTATGTTCCAAATATGGTATGAAATGATAGTTCAAATGAATACCTTTCTTTCACACTTGAAATATGATTACTTGAATAATCAAATTGTCTTATAACGGTTAGATCAGCTATCTCTCATTGACTATTTGATTTCTTGACATGGAAATTCACTTGTCATGATAATTTGACAGTCCTGATTAGACTATTGGATTATCATGACAATTGATCATTGTTTTCCTCTTGTCAAGACAGTAGAGTGTCTCTACATTTTGTTTTAGTTTCGGTAGTGTTGTGATTAAAGTTACAGTGGCTTATTATTTTTATGTCTCTAGGTTTCTGTGCACGGGTCATGCCAAGTGTCAAAGCCACAACAATGAAATAAGAACCAAGTTTTATGCGAAGGCCGCCGTGTGTCCTTTTGAGTTTGTTGCAGAGTGCGCCACGTATCGAGTAACATCTTTTGTTACATTTTGTTTCAATCTTGCAGAGGGTGCCATGTGGCGATAGCGGAGAAATGGTTACTTTATTCATAATATTCTTGTAGCATGGAATGTTTTAATTCATAGTTGCAGTGGAATGCAACAAGTGTCAGCTTTTGAATGATCTTTCAAAGGTTTCATTAGTTTCAATAATGTTGTAGAGGTTTCCGCATGTTATCTTGTTTGAATGCAGGTGCTGCCATCTGTTCCAGTTTTTATTCCCTTTGTGGGTAATGAGTTATGAATACAGTGGGTCCCATTATTATTGTGTCTTAGTTTCTAACTGAAGCAGATTGTGATAGATGCCACAATGGAGGGCACCTGGGTATAAAGACATGGGTTTTTAAAGGCTTGGTGGGGCAGGACACGTATCATTTTTGGAGACTACGAAGTGTGACAAGTGGCTATTTCCTGTGAATTTCTTTGAAGGCAAAATAGTTTCTAAGTATATGCGGATGCTGTCATCTATCATAATTTCTTTTGAGCCTTATGTGTGCAGGTGTTGCCATGTGTCTTAGTCTCTATATAGTTAGTGTTCCATATAATATTATGCCCTAGCCAATGAGCGCACATGAGGGATGGCCGTTACAGATTCAGAAGATTGTAACCACCATCGACTTCTAGAAATCTTCAGTTTTGTTTGGCTGTTGATAATTCAGGTTGTTGCAGATAATCTTGGGTTGAGTCTATGGTTATAAATATATGGAATTTGTAATTGAATGATATTACTTGACTTTTGAAATAAGTTTTTAATTAGAAATCTAATAGAGGAGTCAAAGACTTTGCTATGACTAGTTTATGTCATTTTGCCTTTATTTTGTTGTTCTTGATAAGAAAGTTGATATATCTATGCATGTTTCTGTGCCTTTTATGTTGCTGGAAGATTAATAAGAAGAACTCTGTTCTGTGCCTTGGTTGATATCATCTGTGTCTTTGCAAAGTTGTCTGGTTATAAGCCTTTGATAATAATCATTATATCTATTTATGTTGATCATGTAGTATCTGCTCTTTAATATAACTGTATCTTGAGAATAGCTTCACTGTGCTTGAATTGAAGGAGTAATTTTTACTTAGGTGCATCGCCATAAATTAGATTTGCTTATTGTATATGTAATCCTGGTCATTTCTTTCCCTTTTCTCAAAACCTAATTGAAATAGGAAGAGCTAGCTTCTTTAAAATCTGGAGGTTGTTTCAAGTAGCAAGTCTCACATTCTTGAAATTTCCATGTTGGTGTTGGAACCTGCGCAATTTTATACACCAACAATTTTTGGCACACTCAGTGGGACCTTTCTTGAAGTTCCTATCAAGATCGTATGAGCCAGAGAGTGACAAGGAGCCAAAGCTATGGACCTACGAAAAGAGCTCAGTCTTGTTGTGTGGTTACACAACACGCCCCATTTTGACTTGGCAAAACAGGGACCCAGCGTTTGTTTGGCTTGTGTTGTCTGTTTCTGGCGGTTTCGGTAAAATTAGGTCAGGTGCATCATCATCATGAAGGTCAGGATGAGGTAGGTCATCATCATGAGGTTAGTTTATCAAAGTTCATATTTTGTTTTTATAACTTCATGGTTGGAAGGAGCTTGAAATTCCATGCAGGTTTGCCTCTTACATCACCTGAAAATTCGTCCATATGAGGGAGTTGTGAGCAGTCAAAGTGTTGGTCAAACCTGATAATTGCTGTATGAACATCATCATCATGATATTTGAAAAGCCCCCCGATAATATCCTGAGGTCGAAACATCCGGACGTCAAGTTTAAGTCGCATTAATCCTTTCCCGTCAGGCGGTCTTTTATATCGCCAAAGGTCATCATCATGATCTTACTCTATCACCCGGTGAATATCATGCAGTCCCGAAATATCCGGACGTCAATCTTAAGTGCTAGTGTGTTTTACCCGTCGAGTAACCTTAGAAACATTGCGAGCATCATCATGATATTCCAACATCACCCGATATTATAATATCATGCTGATGTTATAATATCACCTTACTTAAAGAAATCTGCCATCTGCATAATTTGCGCGCGCACGACCAAGTCTTGGTGATCAACATCATCATGATATTTCGAGACCCGACATTTCCTAATATCCTCCTGACCTCCTTTTGCGTGATCATGATGATCACCTTATCTTTCGAAGCGGAGGGTGATTTTCTTTTCTTAAGTCATGTTGAACAAGATCATCATGATCTTGTTCGTCTCTCCCGACAGTTCGTAATATCCTCCTGCCGAGAAGTATAACCTTTTGCAAATATGATGATGACGATGACGTCATCATCACCTTCTCCTTCGGCAGGATTTTTTCCAAGGCATGATCCATTTCGCCAATATGATGATGACGATGACGTCATCTTCGAGGATTAACACAAGCCCCGGATATCCGGATGACGTCCTCAGGACTTTCAGCAGGATCATATTTTTGATCGCCCAGTGCGTATATGATGATGATGATCATCATCATCCTGATCTTTCGAGCGGATTGCCTTGGCCGAATGGGGTCATATTGCTTTCATGACCTGGTCATCTTCCTTAGAGGGAACCCGATTTTCCAATTATCTCCTGATCTTCACGAAATATGACGATGACGTCATCCCTTTGCATTTTATTGAAGCCTGATGATGACGATGACGTCATCATGATTTTCCTCGGCGGCAGGATCATTTTCCGAGTCCTCCTGTTTGTCTTCATCATGATGATGATGACGTTGTCTTTCTTTCCCAGTATGTAGAAGTGAACATCCTGATGTGCTTTTCATCAGAGCATTAGGAAAGGAAGATCATCATATTTTGTGATATCCTGCGGCCACTTTGAAGATATATATAGCTGGTCATCATCATGATTTTTGGCGTCGGTATAACTGTTGCCGTCGGCCTAAGGTAAAATTGTCACCCTGATCATATGTAGTCACCCCGATGCAAATATGATGATGATGCAGGGCCGGTTTCTAAGGATGGTTGGAAGGCGATTATTTCCTTGTATAATCTGGGGTCATCATCATCATATTTTGAACCCGATATACAAGAAAATGGGCAAAAGCATGAAGCGATAGAAATTTGAAAGCCCGACTGCCTGATTTTGGTCAACGGGGTTGACCTGGTTGTTTTCATGCTGTTTATGCATTTAGTGCATATTTTCACAGGTAAAGCCTGTTTGCCTGTGGCTGCACATGGGGAGGTATGTTTCATAAAGTGTTTACTTCCTGTTGTTTATCATGATGATGATGAACTTAATGTTTGTCTGTTTACTTGCAGGAAATCATCATGATGCTGCTGAGGCTGAACATTGAAGTGATGATGCTGCTGAAGCTGAACATTGAAGTGATGATGCTGCTGAAGCCGAATATTGAAGTCATGATGCCGCTGAAGCTGAACATTGAGATCATGATGCTGTTGAAGCTGAGCATTACAAAGTTGCGCATGGAGTCAACATGGGCCAGAAATGAGGAGGATATTGTCAAATATGCTGTTCGCCAGCTGGAAACCGAATCAAGTTGAAGATGCTGGAATATTCTGTGCCAGCTGTACATTTGCTAACTGACGAAGCATGTGCTTTTCATCTGGGCCGTTGTTTGTTATGAGAGGATCCTGATCCTTGGATCATTGTAACCGTTTTCTGGCAGTTGCTCTATATAACATCCAGAGCTTGTCATTTTAAGAAAGAGGGGGAATACATTAGAATACACAGACGCATCTGGCGCAAGGAGTCAATTACTGTAGAATAAGTTAGGAGATCGGATTGCTGAGACTAATGAGGATAGAATTGTTGAAATGTCAAGGTTCTTTCTTCAGATCACTGTAAATGTACCTGTTCTTGAGCATACTGAATGAATATGAAGTTCCAGATTACAATCTTATTGTAAATTTTACGTAATCTTCTGTTGATTTCTGGATATGTACTGGTGAATGCTGTGTTCAACTGGAAGCGCTTTCATTTCATTACATATAGTTGTCAACTTTCCTTTGAAGCTTTGCACTAGATCATGCGGATTTGTGGAATGTCCTGGTGAAGTATGATTTCTAGTTTTCCTTCTTTTCATTGCAAGTATGGGAGCTTGTATGTGAATCAGTGATCTAAGTCCAGTAATTTTAGGAATCTCACATCTCTGAACCTTTTCCTTTTTTTTAATTTCATTAATTCATCACCATAACTGCAAATCATGATAAATAACAAGCAGAAACAGTGAAATATGCTGAAATCCTGTAGGTAACTGAAGATCCTTAGCATATTTGAGTTAAATGCATGTAGTATTGAAAATATCATGCAAAGAATCATAAATAATGGTAGAAATCATGCAAATATCAGCCTGTATGCACATTATTTGACTAAATTTACAGTGCAGAGGTAGAAATTATTGAAGACTGATGCAGAGCGAACATCCAGAGCAGGATATTTGAAGATGATGATGATGAACAGTGCAGAAACACGTAAGGCCCCTGAATGGAAAACAGCAACGCACATCAACCACTGAGTAACGTCAGTAGATTAAGACCTAATCAACGGAGACTTGGGATCATGAATTCTTTGAATTCATCGTATCTTTCAAGATGAGTAAAGGTTGTTGTGTAACTTTTATTCTATGTTTGTGAATGAATAACATCATGACCAACAAGTCTACTACTAATCTAGGCATTCTTCTACCACCATTAGTAATAACTCCAAGGAGAAGAGTGAATCAGGTTGCAGTAACACAAGGAACAAATATGGGAGCACCTATACCTCCAAGGAACTATGCAAATTGGAACACCGTTAGTCCTCTCATTCTCCCAGTATCACCAGCCACTTGGGATCCTATTACAGCCAATGCTTTGAAGGCTCTACCTAAGTTCAGTGGAGAATATTTCAAGACACCTAGGGAACATCTAAAAGATGTATTTGATGTGTGTGCAGTGCATGTTATTACTGAACAGAATGTGGCAATAAGACTGCTAGCAGCTTCTTTCAAAGGAAAAGCTCTAGATTGATATAGATCTCTCACTCCAAATATAATATCTACATGGGATCATCTTGGTGATGCTTTCTTTGCAAGATTTGAAGAGAAAGGTGATAAATCTTCCCTACTGCAACAATTAATCACTATCAAAAGGGCACCACAAGAAGCTATGATTGATTTTAACTCAAGATTTCAAAAGACCTGGGATAGAATTCCTACTACAGCAAGACCATTATCATGTATGGATATTGTGTTCTACCTCAAAACTTTTAATTCTGATATATCAATAATGATTTAGTCTCTAGGAGGTCAAACACTGCCAGAAGCATATGAGTTGGCTGTCAAGGTTGAAAATAACTTGATAGATGCTGGAAAATTGCCCCCAAGGCCTCCTATGCCCATGTTCCTAGAAATTTCCCTACCTTTACCACAAGAAACTCCTAATCTTACAGTTCCACCTGTGTCTATGTATTCATTCCTAGTACCTCAACAACCTACTATGGCAACCACCTCTGCTCAACCATCTGAAATGGATGATGTCAAGAATATTCTAAGGACCTTTTCAAATGAGATAATTAACCTAAAGAGACAACAAAATCCCTATTCAAAGCCTCCTTATCAAGGTTTCCAAGGAAATAGACACCCTTTTTAGCCAAATCAATATCAAGGCCCTCAAAGGCAAAATAATCCTCAGCCTTCAAACCAGTTGGTTTTAGTACCTACACCTCTACAAACTGTTCCTCATAATCCCAATAGAGAAATAGTTCCAAGGTAAAATAACTTAGTAGATGACACAAATAACTAGTGCTTTCCCTACAACAATTCCCATATGCCCAGAGACTATCCCAGAGGTAATTTGTAGCAAAAGATAGCATAACAGAGAGGATTAGAAGGACAATTCTTGACATCTAATACTCCACCATATCAGTCCCCTGGTGTCTAGAATGCAATAATGGTTGCCCAGATGCAAGGGATGTCTATACAACAAGAAGAGGAAATAACCCCTAAACATGCCTTATTTTCATGGATTGAAGAAGAAGATTCAGTGTTCTTGAATGAGGCATCCACTTCAAAGAAACAATTGGTGCAGTCGGACTATTATACTAGATCAAAAAGGAGAATGATGGAGCAGCCTAAAGTCACAAATAATGAGATTATCAAAACTCCTCCATTTCAAAATCATCACAATCCAGTCTCTAGGCAAGAAGTGCCCCAGCTGGTGCAGAACTAAGTAGCCTCGGGTCAGATGCTAGAAAAGACAAGGTACCCTTATTATTCAAAGACACAAGCATTTGGACCTGTGAACATGGTGGACCAGCTGAAAAGAACTCCAACACACATATCAATTTGGGATATGTTGGCTATTCCTAAGCAGAAGACACTATTACAAGAAGCTTTGCAAGGTCAAGAGGCCTCTAAATACACTAGTGCTAAAGAAGGAGCTACTGATAAAGGGAAAATCCAACATAAAGATACTATACCTCTACAAATAACAACTCTGTTGAACAATGCATCTGAGGTAGGTAAATCTAAACTAGTTCCATTTTATCTAACTTTAATAGTTGGGAAAAAATTGCTACATAATGCAATGATAGATTCTAGAGCCAGTACTATAGTAATTCCAAAGCAGATAGCAGATGCTTTAAAGATAAAGTATGAGCCACTTACCAGAGGGGTCATGTAGTTGGATGGGAAATCTGTTCAAACTATAGGAAAAATCAAACAACTTCCATTACAACTATATACTTGTCCCAATATAACTATCAATCAGGATGTGGCAGTCATAAATATGCCCCCTATATTTGGTTTATGCTTGTCCAGAGATTTCACAACCAAAATAGGAGGTTACATGTCACTAGATTGGTCACACCTAATCTTGAGAACCAAGTATGGGATAAAGATGAAAGTATTGTTTGAGCCATTATCCAAAGACCATATTACTAATGAACCAACCCCAAAAATAGAAGCATCCCATGCCATGATGAATAAGGAGGAGAGAGTCTTTGTTGAAGAATTAGGTGACTGGACTGAACATGACCAACAAGAAGAAGAGAACAATCAATTGTTGACCATGATGCAGAGTTATCCTTATGGAAACTATGACTCCACTGGTCTAGGCACTTATGTTATTTTTGAAGAAGACCAAGAAATCTCAAATATTATAAGGAAAGAAGTATCAGAAAGTGGAGAATTTGAAGGAGACTCAGAAATCTGGACCTTAAATTTTGATGGGGCTAGGAGCAAGAATGGTGTTGGAGCAAGTATTTGCCTTACTGCCCCAAATGGTGAGAAAATTCTAAGAGCCATTTGCTTTTAGTTTGCCTACACCAATAATGATGCTGAATATGAATCTTTGGTGCATGGACTCATGTTGGCCAAGAAAAAGGGAATTAAGAATCTGATAGTGAGAGAAGACTCAGAACTGGTAGTAAAACAAATCAGAGAGAAAGCAATAGCCAAAAATGTAAGAATGAGGTCCTATCAACACAGGATTTGGGACCTGATAGATGGCTTTGATGCTTTCAATATTGAGGTAGTACCCAGAGCCCAAAATTTAGAAGCAAATAGAATGGCACAAATTGGTTCACAATTTGACCCAGCAAGTGATTTGTTAGTTAACAATGAGTTAGTTAAGGTTATAGCAAGACCAACAATTCCAGACAATGATCAAAATTGGCAAGTTTTTGCCAATGATCTTCAAGTACTTTCATTTTTACAGCAATCAGGGGAGTTTGCTAACCAGTTACACCCCAAAATTGAGGAAGCATATGGTGATCAAATTATCTAGCTACGATTAAATAAACTCCATAAAGGACTGATTACTCTAGAAAATTTGTTTGATCCAGAAGATGCAAGCCTAGAGAAAAGGAAATCATTAAAAACAAAAGAATGGAGAATAGAAAAGATAGAAGTGTTGGATCTAGGGCATACAACTGAGAGGGGGGGGTGAATCAGTTGTATAAAACTTCTTCTCATTCAAACACTTAACTCACTGTTGTTAGTTAGCAGCATATCAAATAATCATCCATGGAAGCATAATACATAAACACAAGAGCAGATAAGCATCAACACATTGAACACCAAGATTTTGACGTGGAAAACCCGGTTAAGGGAAAAACCACGGGGTGATTAACCCAAGAATTATTCTCTGTTAGAAGAATAAAGAAAAATGAATGGCACATGCCAATAAGGGCTCACTGCCCGAGCACACTGCTCACAAAGAGGCCCACTGCCTACAAGGAGACACACTGTCTACAAAGTGATAAAAATCACAGTCTTGAACTGGAGAATGACATCTCTATCATGTCCGGATCAGTTCCAATTAAGCCCAACAATCTCTGCTCTGCCTTTCGCACGTTTCTTCGCTATACCATTCTCATCCTCACACCTCACACTGAAATGAACTTACAAACCATTATTTATACAAGACATCGACTCAGGAACAAGCATCTAAGTCGGCAAACAACCATAGGAGTATCCGCAAGATGAATAACACATCCGGTCGGCCATCACAAGAACATTCGTAGGATGAACAACTCATCCGGTCAGCTACACAGAGCAAGAACTTCATCCAGAAGAATAACTTCAATTCCGGGCTCTACCATCAATGCGGACCAACAACACAACCTAAACATGATCCAAGAACCTTCACAAGCCTGTCTGAATGTCCGGATACATCCGCACTTCCTCTGCTTACTGGGATCTCTTGTCTTCCTCATCCGGAACTTTAAGAACACAGTCTGTCGCCACTGTCATAATCCAAGAGGTACTTCCGGACCTCCAAATCATACACAAATCAGGATGATACATCACAAGGACATCCCAAACACTCTTTCCAATCCGCAGATTAGGATAATACAATTCCGGACCTCACCGGACCTTTTTGTGATCCTCTGTCACCTCCGGATACTTGCCGGACCCGGTTCTATACCGGCAGCCACAACTCCTTCAGATCTTCATGCGGACCTCTGAAATCTTAACTGTAGCATCTCAAGACTCATATCTACTAACCCTTTAATCCGCATCCTCCGGTTCTCATCCTATACAGTACATTTTCCTTCTTCTCATCACTGTTCTTCACTGTTCCTGACTGAGACTAATTTTCTCAATATCCTCAGCACACAGCTCATCAAATCCTTCTTGTCAATGCAATATGAGTATGTTGACATCAATGACAACACTGGATAACCTCATACTTGCAACAAGAAGCCTATTGGAAATATAGGCAAGAGACTTCTGAGCTTACAAATTCATTTGGGAATGTTGAAAATGATGAGATATGGGAGTCAATCTGGGATGAGTGGCATCCATCCCCAGTCTCAAGTCCAAACACGAGAAAAATTCAGAGGAAGGGTGAGGAACCAAAGGAAGAAATAGAGTCTGCCCCAAGAATGCAAGAAACATGACAGGCGTCATTTGCTAATCCTAGGTCTTCATGGCCTCAATCCCTTAGCACCTTAGAGAAGAAAAAATGAGGTGTGTCATCACCAATTCTAGGAAGTCATACAGATTCAACATCTAGGGGTTCTAGAATGGTCCCTTTGCAACAACCAGTGGTTGTAAATATTAAAGATGAAGAAATAGAGGAAACAATAGAGAGGCCTTTGAAAGTAAGGAGATTGATCTTGCTAGAGGAAGAAGAAAAAGAAGAAGTAGCAGCACCACAGCAACAATAAGTGTTAGTTAGCTCTTCTATGACTCAAGTAAGTACTTATTCTCCCTTCTCTCCTGTGTCTCTTTCTTCTCATTTAGGAGTGGCAATCCCAAGTACTCAGGTTTCCATGTCCCCTGCCACTTCTGTTGTGCTTACATAAACCTTTGCCCTAACTACCAGTGCACCAGCCATGTCCTCACAGGCCATAACCCTGCCATTATTTTCTCCATCTGTGCCCAAACAGACCCCTCCCCAAGTTTCCCCTAGCCAACAATTATCTGCTATTCCTTATGGCTTGTCTCAAGGTCACCCCTTTGCTGGGGGTTATATTGCATCTCCTCCCACCTTCCAAGCTCAAGTAGACACAACAAAAAGACCCAGAGAGGCCAGGATGGAAAAGAAGAGGAAAAAGGAAAACAAAAGCCCTGTTGTGGCTCACATGAGGTCACTCTTTGACCCTATTCAACAATCATTGACAGTGACACATTTGTCCCCAAATGTGGTAAAACCAAATGAGCAAATGTAGCCCCAAGATTATGCTATGAATACTATGGCCATGGATATGTCTCTCTTCAGGCCACATGACAGGGTTGAGCTGATGAATGAAACTGCAACTGCTATGGCTATAGACTATTTAAAAGTGTCTAAGAAATTATAAAAGGTAGAGAGTGATTTAGCTCAAGAGAAAGTGAATAGTAGTAATCTCACTTGGGAGATTCAGTCTAAGATAAATGAGATCGATAATTTGAATAAACAATTGCAGAACACTATTTCATTATAGATACATCAGGCTGTACAACCCAGATTGCTTCTCTTAAGACTAAGCTAGCACATGAAAAGGTCGTAGTGACTATTTTAAGATAGGAAAAAGCCACTATAGAAAAGAGGTATCAGGATAAATTGCAAGAGGCAACACAGTTGTAACAAAAATTATTGAGTGAGAAAAATGCCAATAGTGCAGCTTAGGCACAACTCATGGCTAAGCAACAAAGAACAAAACAACTGACAATTGAGTTGGCTAAGAGACCACAGAATGCTAGAGTTTTAAATTTGGTGAAAGAGCTATATATTTCAGTATGGAAGAGAATCTCCAAGGAGATTATTCAGCTAAAGCCATCTTTGACTTTTCTATTAAATGCTCAGCAGCTATGTGAGAAGGTAGAGACTTCTGTGCAAGCCACTTTATCCACTATTTCATTAAGGGTTTTTGACTCTTAGCTTTTGTTGAAAAAGTTGTATGACACAACAGATGAAACATTATCAGCAGCAGGTATCAATGATAGAATGGTTGCTGCTGAGAAGGTCAATGAGGTTTTGAGTTGTAATTTTGCGGCTACAAATTGTCAGGAGCTCCTAGATATAGTGAAGGAAGGAGTAAAGAATATGAAGAAACACATAGAAGATTTGGTGCAACTGGGACTTCCTTCACCTTTCCCAGATAGTAACACAGTGTGATGATAGATGACATCAAGGCCCTTCTTTTGACCAAGCAAAATGATCAAACAATTTTCCAAGGTTTGAGTGATTCATCAACAGTAAAGGAAGTTGAAACTGTGTTGATACCTATGGTCCAGCTGGAATATCAATTAAAGGCTATGGTACAAATTTTGCAAACATTTTCCCATAAAGATATAATTAATCTTGATTTTGCTTTTCAAGATTTGCAGAGTAGACAGGGGCTCTCAAATTTAGAATGGTTTATATATCAGACAACGTTGCAAAATCTATAATTCAAGTTTTATTTTCAATACAATATCTTTTTGTTAGTTTTGGGTTCTTTCAGAGCAGGATCAGAAGTCCTGATGGTTGCCAAGAACTATAGAGTGTCTCTACATTTTGTTTTAGTTTCGACAGTGTTGTGATTAAAGTTACAGTGGCTTATTGTTTTTGTGTCTTGGTGTTTATGTGCCTCAAGTGTTTTTGTGCATGGGTCGCTCCAAGTGTCAAAGCCACAATAATGAAATAAGCACCAAGTTTTATGTGGAGGCCGCCATGTGTCCTTTTGAGTTTGTTGCGGAGTGTGCCACATATCGAGTAACATCTTTTGTTACATTTTGTTTCAAGCTTGCAGAGGGTGCCATGTGGTGATAGCAGAGAAAGGGTTACTTTATTCATAATCTTCTTGTAGAATGGAACATTTTAATTCACAGTTGCAGTGGAATGCGACAAGTGTTAGCTTCCAAAGGATCTTTCAAAAGTTTCATTAGTTTCAACAGTGTTGCGGAGGTTGCCATGTGTTAGCTTGTTTGAATGTGGGTGCCACCATCTGTTCTAGTTTTATTCCCTTTGTGGGCAATGAGTTATGAATACAGTGGGTCCCATTATTATTGTGTCTCAGTTTCCTAAGTGAAGCAAATTGTGATAGATGTCACAACGGAGGGCGCCTAGGTATAAAGACAGGTTTTTAAAGGCTTGGTGGAGTAGGACACGTATCATTTTTGGAGACTGCAGAGTGCGACAAGTGTTTGTTTCTTGTGAATTTCTTTGAAGGTAAAATAGTTTCTAAGTATATGCGGATGTTGCCATCTATCATAATTTATTTTGAGCCTTATGTGCGCGGGTGTTGCCATGTGTCTTAGTCTCTATACAGTTAGTGTGCCACATAATATTACGCCCCAGCCAATGAGCGCGCAGGAGGGATGGCCATTACAGATTCAGAAGATTGTAACTACCATGGACTTCCAGAAATCTTCAGTTTTGTTTGGCCATTGATAATTCAGGTTGTTACAGATAATCTTGGGCTGAGTCTATGGTTATAAATATATAGAATTTGTAATCAAATGACATTACTTGACTTTTGAAATAAGTTTTCAATTAGAAATCTAATAGAGGAGTCAGAGACTTTGCTGTGACCAGTTTATGTCATTTTGCCTTTCTTTTGTTGTTCTTGATAAGCAAGTTGATATATCTATGCATGTTTCTATGCCTTTTATGTTGCTGGAAGATTAATAAGAAGAACTCTGTTCTGTGCCTTGGTTGATATCATCTATGTCTTTGCAAAGTCATCTGGTTATAAGCCTTTGATAATATTCATTATATCTGTTTATGTTGATCATGTAGTATCTACTTTTTAATATAACTGTATCTTGAGAATAGCTTCATTGTGCTTGAATTGAAGGAGTAATTTTTACTTAGGTGCATCACCATAAATTAGATTTGCTTATTGTATCTGTAATCCTGTTTATTTCTTTCTCTTTTCTCAAAACCCAATTGAAATAGGAAGAGCCAGCTTCTTTAAAATCTGGAGGTTGTTTCAAGTAGCAAGTCTCACATTCTTGAAACTTCCCATGTTGTTGTTGGAACCTATGCAATTTTATACATCAATAAAGACATCAAATATTCACTGATTGCAATAACTTAAAAGTTTTCTTTACTGCTTTTGAAACAACTACAAATTAGGTCCAACTAAATTAGGTGTGAACAAAATTTAGTAACATTTCTAGTGACCTCTCAAGGGTGTTTGCCTGCTAAACAATTTAGATCTAGTAGCTTGCAATTCCATTGGGCACATGAGTCTTCTTTTGCCTTGAATTTTGAAAAACTTTCTGCAACTCAAACTGATAGAAAACTACAGCAACAACAAAATTGAAACTAAAACTAAACTAGATTTCTCAAGACAGAGCCAAAAAAAATGTGCATCTGTACTTCTTGGAAACGAAAATACTAAACTAAAATCCTAATCTACCTTACACTAACCAACCATAGTTACTGGTCAAACAAATCCATTAACTGGCTTTGTGAAATAACTTCCCTTTCTAATTAAGAAAGGATGTTCTACAAGCTATTTTGCTACTGATAAGATATGATTCATAAGGACATACCTCATAGAATGTTGCAAAACTCTCTGAAGGATTAAAACAAACTCATTCACCATCTGATCATGGTCACAAATACTACTATTATAAGGTGAATAAATGATCTCATTCTATTGTTCTGAGGCTGAAATCTCATCTTTGGGTACAACAAAAATTTGTATCTCCCTTTTAAGCTCTTTGTCAACTAAATCCTTGATGGGACAATCTCTTGCAATGATGTATCTTTTGCCAATACTTCTGATGTCCTGATTTAGATCTACTATCTCAGCCTGATTTGAAAAAATTAGCTCAGATGAATTAAATGAAGTAAAGCCTACCTCTTTGACCTGATCCTGTTGATCACATACTGCTAGCTCATCTGACATTAGTTGATCATTAATGCTAGAACAAAAGACTTCTATGATGCCTAAAAACATGTTCTCATCTAACTCACAATCTTGCATTGAATCCAAATGAGTTATATTATCCAGCTGTTAAATACGAGGAGTAGACGTTAGTATGCATATGTTATCTTGATTCTCATCTACAAACTTAGGAAGTTCAACAAACAAATCACCTAAATTTTGATACTCAACCTCCTCTTGGAAAGTACACTACTTTTGGTCTTGCTGCACTTGTACAAAATTTGCATTTTGCTCAACATCTTGGTTACTCAAAATAAGGCGGTTGTTTGTTATCTGCCCATTAATTAGTAGTTTGTCTAGATGATTTATATCATTCTCACAACCATTGCCACCCAAAAAACTAGGGAGTTTATTAAACAAATCAACTAGATCTTCAGACTCATTCTCTATTTCTTTCACAAAAACATGGTTAATCTGATCTTGTTTGCCATCTAAGTTTGACACAAAGGACTCAAGTTCATCCCAATATGAAACATAATCACATTCTTCTTGAATTTTTAGTAAAGAAGGACTATTTATTACCTCATAACAGCTCTCAACCAGCTGTGTAAGTTGCATGACAGGTTTACCTTCACACTCTTCTAATTGATCCAAGATCAGATTGTCAGACTGTTTAGCTTCAATCAACAACTCTTCATATTGTTTGATGTCTTCTTACTATTCTAGGACAACTATTGGTATGCTTTCCTCATCTAGTTCAATGAAACTAGGTAGCTGATCAAACAAAAAAACTTGTTCTTTCTCCTTACAGGGGGCTTTCTCCATTGGAATGTGGGCAACCTATCTTTGCAATTGAAGATTTTGCCCTTCCAATATCTGTGTCCTGCTTTCATTTATCTTGTAAACAACATTAGAAAACTTCTCAAATGAATCAAAATGCAAAGGATTGAGTGCTAAGTTTGAACCGGCATCTTCTTCATATGCATTATGCTCACTTTCAGCTGGGGACATAGTAAAAACAACAGCAACCTCTTGCCCCACATCTGATTTTTCTAATTTGGTGGGACAAGAAGGACTGTACGAAACTTTAGCTACTGGGTTGAAACTTGGAATCTTGATTGGCTTGGGCTCTAAAACCTTTTGCTCTTGTTCACTATACCAACTTGGAATCTTGATTGGTCCAGATACTACTACCTTTTCCTCTTCCTGATTTTGGATTGGTATGGAAGGGGTAGCCATAATAAGATTTGGCATTTTGTAATCAGGATGCTTGGTCCAAGAAGGCTGCCATGTCTGCTCAAAAGCTTGATGGCTTGGTTCAGGCACTAGATGTGACTAACACTGAGGGCTAATCAACTTATTTTGAATGCAAACAGGCTCCTGATCAAAATCACAGCTTCTAAAACTTGAAACTTGATACCTACTAACCTTATTTTGAACATGTTGATCCAGAATGAATGCAGTTGTCTAGATCTTTTGCCTTTGTACTTGTGCAAGCAAAAAATTCATCTGCTCCTCTTTTGCTACAATCTCCCTTGCAAGATCTTGTTCAAAATGTATCTTTTGTGCCTCCAACTCCTACTCATGAAGATAGGCTTGATAATCCATCTTTTCCTACTATAAATCAAGCTCTTATAGCATCCTGAACTCTTCTAGGTGCATTGTGATTTCTAACAATGTGTCCCTGATGCCACTCATGCTATACTTCATATCCCTAACCTCTTTGGGCTGGTTTTGGACATATAAATGTTGATATGAAGTTTGAGTAGGGGTGGGTGGGAGGTAAGAGTACTGTGCATGATGGTTTCCTTGAAAAACCATGGAATTTGGGTTAAAACCAGCAGCATGGCTTATCTGATATGGCTAATAAGATGGAGAATTAGCAATATGTTCATGATATGATGGATGATATGACATGTTCCCATGAAAGGTAGACATACCTACTCATTCAAAGAGTTGGAAAAACTATTTCTGATAGGCTACAAAATCTGATCTATTCAAACCAAAAAGTTAGAGTCTCTAGGTATTTGAAATAAAAACCTCTGAAAGGTTGTAAAAACTACTGATCATACCAAAATAACAGAAAAAAAAGTTCTTTTGAACTAAAAATCAGTTCAAAGGTCCCACTGGGCGTGCCAAAAACTGTTGTCGATGAGGATTACACACTTATGCAAAGTTGTGAAACTCTACAATCCTTTGAAACATGGGGACAAACTCAGGCTGTGTGTGACCTATATTGAGTTTGAACCTCCAGATTATGGGCTGGTTCCCAAAAATATTCAGTATGAATCTAAGACTTTTGGTTTGGAAAAGGGTAAAAAAGATTTTCCTAAGGTAACAAAAAACTGTAAAAGTTGGTGATGCACCTAATAATGATGGAAAACTTACAAATTTGTCTCACAATAGATCTCAGAATTCTTATCCACACAATCCAGCTTTGGCAAAATAATCACAAAAATGTTTCTAAGGAAGGCTGGAAATTATCTTCTTTATGAAGGAAAAGTGGATTTTTCACAACATGAAAGAACAAGATTTCATTAACACAACCTAAGACCTGCGAATCACTATGTTAAACACTTGCAAGTAAGAAAGAGACAATAATTTTAAAGGTGTTGATATTTAAACACAATAAAATTTCATCAAATCACTCATACAAGTAGCATTAATGGAAAAGAAAACACTTGATTTCAATGAAAAATAAAGGAAAATATTGCATGAGAGACAAGAAAATGGAACTTGTAACCTGTTGTAATCTCTATAAAATTTGTAATCAATGAGTTACAAAACCTCTTTCCCTCTCAAAGTGTAAAGAACAAAAAGGTAGGAACTAGCAAAATCTGAGTTTTGCTTTACAATATATAGCTTGCTCTCTCCAAGAGGCATGAAAAATAGAACTGCAGCTAACTACCTCTAAAAATAAGCCCTCAAAATTGATCCACGAGCAAACCAAGAAATCCCTAAAAATAAGGGTTCAAACTGTCACAAATTGAGCAAAAATAGTTCCAAGTTGGCCCTCTCCATATGTTTGACCAAGAAGTTGACCAAAACTCCTCAAATTGCCCTCCAAATCATGTGAAAAACTCCAAAAACCTCAGTTAACTCAACTCATCTATTTTGCATGATTTTGCATTACAAAATTGATGTGAGTAAATAATAAAGTAATTAAGTGATGATTAATTTACTATTAGTTACATTTTGTTCTATTTTCTATGAATCTACAACTTATGAAAAATAATAAAGTAATTTGTAGAATATTACTTTATTATTCATTTATATTGATTTCAGTTGTAAAAACATGCATGATGGATGAAAAGAAAATAAATACTTATCTCTCCAATTACACTTGCCTAATTTGCATAAATTTGCATGATTTGATGCAAATAGGACTTAAGAGAAAGAAAAGATCCCCTTATGCATCCATGCAAGAAAAATCTTCTAGTTGCATCTCACATGCACTAAGCCAAAAAATTCACCCTTATTACTCCATTATATTACCAAGGATAAAAAGATTGCATCCAAAACATCAAGGCAAAAAATAAATACTCCTTGCCTTCCAAGGTATATCACTCTGCAAAAATACCCCTACCTTTTGTCTTCATTTACCTTGCAAAAAAAAAAATTGTCTTCATTCTTCCTATCACCTTTCATACATTACCATGCCTTCAAAATCCTTATACAAATATTCTTGCATCACTATATCAATATCTCCATGCAAAAAATTACCTTATCCACAAGTCTGCCACCTCATCTTTGTCTTGTCCATGCTAGCTCTTCATATTGTAAACAATATAGTCTCCATGCTATTTTGACTTTTAAATGCATTACAAATGCATAAAGCATTGAGTAATTTGATCCATTCATAAAGTGGGAGAATGTTTGACTCTCGACCACATTGCATAATAAGAGGAATCTCTTACTTATATTCATATGATAACAAGGCATCACTTAAGGCATCTTCGACCATATTATTTGTCGACCACATAGGAACAAAGGTATTGAAAAGTAATAAGGCAATGAACCTTGTCTTATGATGATATTGACAATTGACTTCCTCAAAAACAAATGTAAAAAAGATATGTATTGTCAGCCCCTCCATTTCAAGATCATTAGGAATCTTCAAGACTTAAAGTCTTGACCTCGGGCATTTGGATAAAGTAATGATGTTTTGTATTTTATAAAGTCAAAAAATGACAAAAGAAAACATAAGTCACTAAACAAAACAAGAGAAAACCCTAAAAGATTGTCTCATTCTTCATTTTGCACTTCATCTCTTTCGGCTCTGTAACTCTATCATTCGGCCGACTAGGGTTTTCTTTCTCTAGCATATTCCTCTAGTTTTCTCACTCCTCATGGTCTTCTCTGGTCAAATCTTTGGCATTTGAATGTAAGAGAGAAGGTGAGAATTACATTGAGTGGTGATTGACATTTTCTATTTCTTTCTATAGCCTTTTGCCTCTTATCTAGCTGCAACTTCTATGCTGAGTATACATTTCAACTTCTAACAATCTTTTTCTTGATTCTCTGTGTCTTTTCTGCAGCTATAATCTATACAAAAACCCTTAAAAAATGAAGGTCGTGGCCATGACATCTTCTTTCTTCTGCAAAACATGAGGTGATATTTTTGGTTCTTCTGGCTATTCGGCTTTCCTGAGTCCTTATTTCTTTTCACTGTGAATAGAAAAAGATGATATGGGTCTTCTGTAATGGTAAAGTGGGTATTGTATTTTCTTGAAGAGAATGACCTCTCATTTGCAGTTGTTCCTGTGTAAAGATTTTTATTGACTGTAGATGTATAAAAGAAAGAGGGTTTACTACTTTTATGACAAGGGTTTTATCCTTTTCTTCATACAGAAGTTTATCATGCCACGGCCATACTTTAACACATTCCTGTATTCTTTTTGAGTCAAGGGTTTGTATTTTTTCTTTGCACAACCACACTTTCCTGTCACGGCCATCTCTATATATGCTTCTCTTTGATCTTCTTTACTATAGATGTAAAAATGGCACTAGGGTTTGAAGAACTCTAAGATGTGTTTGTTCCTTTTGTACAAAAATGCCTTCTTCTAGCACGGCTATGGCATTAGCTCCATCTTGTATCACTCATTTCAGTTGTATGGAAAATTGAAACAAGGGTTTCAAAAATTGACATGGGTTTTACTTTTTCTTGGCATAGAAATGTTTCTTTCTATCACGACCATGGCTCCTTATTTCTGTAGATACAAAAAATGTCAAAAAATGATGAGGGTTTTGAAAATTTTTGTATATAAATCTCCTTTCTTGGCATGGCCATGAACTATTTTACATTCTGTAACTCTCTTTATCAGTAGATATGAAAAGAAACTAAGGTTTTATAAACTTCTACACGTTCCTTTCCTTAGCACAGTCATGGCATTTCTTGATTTCTGTATTCTATAGCTTTCTTTCATTCTTCATAAGGTTCTTAAAGAGTGCAATGAGGGTTTTACCATTTCTGAGAATAAAAACCTTTTCAAGCATAGTCAAGACACTTTATTTTAATTGCTTTTCTCTTCTATATATACAAGGACATGAAACAACGATTTCAAAAAACACCATATAGGTTTGATAGATCTACAAAAAGTGAGCTCTCCTTTTATTTCAGTCATCATTTTACTTTCTTTATATTATCAATCTTGAGTGTTTTCAACACTAATAAACAAGGGTATCATAAGTAAAATGGAGCCTCCTTAATTCTTTTGTAGCATGGTTTATAACTATAGCTCTTAATGACATTTGTCTTGCACATGGAACATGGTTGGCACATGAACTTATATCTTTGTCTGATATTCTCTTGATAGTTTGCTCTTATCATTTATGATTCAAAAATGATATTAAGCTCTGTATATTGAACTGCCCCTAACTTTGAGGACCTGAACCTTGACATGATATGAAAGATGTTTAACTTCTGAAATACAATATGACTGTTACTTGTTCATTTCAGCTATCTCATGTATGTTGTTATGAACCATCACTTACATAAAGAATGAAAATGAACTCTGTTTTGAATGTAATATGACATGCTTCACTGTTTATACTTTTTTTGGAACACGAACACTATACCTTTTACATATTGGAATATACATGACAGCCTGTCATGTCACAATGGCTCTTGTAGCTTGTAAATCTGCACTTCATTATTTGATCATTTTGATGACAGTCTGGTCCTCTATTACATTTGTATGCTGCTATGACATCTTAAGGTCTGATTTTATGATATTTGACATGTTTAAATGACTATGGCATGAAATGTGACAACAATAAGGCATTCTAATGATGAAAAAATAAAGAAAAAGTACCTTACATAACTATATCTCTATATTCTGTATATTGGCCATTTGATTCAAAAACACCGATTCTTTTGTAATCTGTAATGAAGCATTTTGAATATATCTAATCTGAAATAATCAATCTTCTTATCAAAGTGAACATAGTTTATATGAGCAACTGCTTCTTTTCATCTTTATCATGATGACTTCACTTTTTGTAACTTGATCTTTATGATGCATGATGTTATCTTGAATGTTGCATCCTATCTTTCAATCTGATATCCTTTTCAAATGAATAGAAAAGGGAAACATGTTGGGCTCAACCCTTGTGGGAGCTACATTTTCTCCACATGTTTTAATGTCTTCAAATCAGCAACATTACTTTTTCTATACTTGCACAGTGAACAAACAAGTTAGCATAAAAACATACCTTATGAAGTTGATTGATCCTTCTCATGATGTTCTGATTTATTGCACATGTCTGATTTGATTCCTTCATATTAAAATGCATGATGTTTGCAAGTTGATATATCTTTTGATAAAAGCATATGATAATTTTAAATATCCGGAGCTCCAACAGGACCTTCCCTAAAAATTTTGTAGGGTCACTGACATGACAGGAGTTGAAGATGAAAATTTGAAGATCAGTCACCAACAAGGGCATCAACCTTTAGGCAAAACAAAATGATGGATATTTAATATTCTCATGTGTTCTTTTCCATTTCCTTTTATCATCAAATCTATAGCTTGCATATGTCTGCATTGCTCAATTAGTCACTCCCATGACTTGTGTGGGACACATTTAAACACTTATTTTAAACATGATTAGTTAATTTATCTTATACAATTGATTTATGTATGTTTCTTTTTCAATCAATGCATAGGATAGAATAAATGAAACTGATGTATGTTCCAAATATGGTATGAAATGACAGTTCAAATGAATACCTTTCTTTCACACTTGAAATATGATTACTTGAATAATCAAATTGTCTTATAACTTTGAAAAGATAAAATCAGTTAGATCAACTATCTCTCATTGACTATTTGATTTCTTGACATGGACATTCATCTATCATGATGATTTGATAGTCCTAATTGGACTGTTGGATTATCATGACAATCGATCATTGTTTTCCTCTTATCAAGGCATCAAATATTCACTGATTGCAATAACTTAAAAGTTTTCTTTAATCCTTTTGAAACAACTGTAAATTAGGTCCAACTAAATTAGGTGTGAACAAAATTTAGTAACATTTCTGGTGACCTCTCAGGGGTGTTTTCCTGCTAAACAATTTAGAACCAGTAGCCTTGCAATTCCATTGGGCACATGAGTCTTCTTTTGCCTTGAATTTTGAAAAACTTTCTACTACTCAAACTAATAGATAACTACAACAACAACAAAACTAAAACTGAAACTAAACTGGCTTGCTTAAGACAAAGCCAACAAAAATGTGCATCTGCACTTCTTAGAAATGAAAATACTAAACTGAAATCCTAACCTACCCTACAATAACTAGCCATAGTTACTGGTCAAACAAATCCATTAATTAGCTTTGTGAAATAACTTCCCTTTCTGATTAAGAAATGATGTTTTGCAAGTTGTTTTGCTATTGATAAGATATGATTCATAAGGACATACCTCATAGAATGCTGCAAAACTCTCTGAAGGATGAAAACAAACTCATTCACCATCTGATCATGGTCACAAATACTGTTGTTATAAGGTGAATAAATGATCTCATTCTACTGTTTTGAGGCTGAAATCTCATCTTTGGGTACAACAGAAATCTTTATCTCCCTTTTAAGCTCTTTGTCATCTAAATCTCTAATGGGACAACCTCTTGCAATGATGTATCATTTTAGAATACTTCTGATGTCTTGATTTAGATCTGCTATCTTAGCCTTATTTGAAAAAAATAGCTCAAATGAATGAAATGAAGTAAAGCTTGCCTCTTTGACCTGATCCTGTTGATCACATACTTCTAGTTCATCTAACATTAATTGATCATTAATGTTAGAACAAAAGACTTCTATGATGCCTAAAAATTTGTTTTTCATCTAACTCACAATCTTGCACTGAATCCAAATGAGTTATATTATCCAGTTGTTCAATACTAGGCGTAGACGTTAGTGTTGGATCTAGGGCATACAACTGAGAGGGGGGGGGTGAATCAGTTGTATAGAACTTGTTCTATTTCAAACACTTTATTCTCTGTTGTTAGTTAGCAGCATATCAAATAATCATTCATGGAAGCACAATACATAAACACAAGAGTAGATAAGCATCAACACATTGAACACCAAGATTTTGACGTGGAAAACCCGGTTAAGGGAAAAACCACGGGGTGATTAACCCAAGAATTATTCTCTGTTAGAAGAATAAGGAAAAATGAATGGCACATGCCAATAAGGGCTCACTGCCCGAGCACACTGCTCACAAAGAGGCCCACTGCCTACAAGGAGACACACTGTCTACAGAGTGATAAAAATCACAGTCTTGAACTGGAGAATGACATCTCTACCATGTCCGGATCAGTTCCAATTAAGCCCAACAATCTCTGCTCTGCCTTTCGCACCTTTCTTCGCTACACCATGCTCATACACATACTACTCTGAAATGAATTCACAAATCATTATTTATACAAGACATCGACTTAGGAACAAGCATCTAAGTCGGCAAACAACCATAGGAGTATCCGCAAGATGAATAACACATCCGGTCGGCTATCTCAAGAACATTCGCAGGATGAACAACTCATCCGGTCGGCTAAACAGAGCAATAACTTCATCCGGAAGAATAACTTCAATTCCGGGCTCTACCATCAATGCGGACCAACAACACAACCTAAACATGATTCAATAACCTTTACAAGTCTGTCTGAATGTCCGGATACATCCGCACTTCCTCTACTTACTGGGATCTCTTGTCTTCCTCATCTGGAACTTCAAGAACACAGTCTGTCGCCACTGTCATAATGCAAGAGGTACTTCCGGACCTCCAAATCACACACAAATCCGGATGACATATCACAAGGACATCTAAAGCACTCCTTCCAATCCGCAGATTATGATAATACAATTCCGGACCTCACCGGACCTTTTTGTGATCCTCTGTCACCTCCGGATACTTGCCGGACCCGGTTCTATACCGGCAGCCATAACTCCTTCAGATCTTCATGCGGACCTCTGAAATCTTAACTGTAGCATCTCAAGATTCATATCTACTAACCCTTTAATCCGCATCCTCCGGTTCTCATCCTATACAGTATATTTACCTTCTTCTCATCACTGTTCTTCACTGTTCCTGACTAAGGCTAATTTTCTCAATATCCTCAGCATAAGGCTCATCAAATCCTTCTTGTCAGTGCAGTATGAGTATGTTGACATCAATGACAACACTGGCTCACCTCATACTTGCCAACAATCTCCCCCTTTGTCATTGATGGCAACATATGATGTGAAAAACCATCAAGACAAGAACTTCTCTTTTCTGTCACAGCTCCCCCCATCAACAACAACTCTTCACATGTCTTCCTTTGCTGCTCCCCCTTTGATCATCAACCACTTGTTTTTTCACATGTCTTCTCCCCCTTTGATCATCAACCACTTGTTTTTTCACATGTCTTCTCTCCCCCTTTGACATCAATGGCAAAGGGCTCATACTTGCAACTCTTATGCATCAGAATAATACCAGCTGCTCCCCCTTAGTTGCAGCTCCCCATTAGTCCGGATCACAAGATATGACTGTGATTGCCACCGGACTGATGCACATCAGTGCATCTTAGTTCATCACCGGAGGGGCCATGACCCCTAACTTCTCCCGGAGATATTCAAAAGAGTCCTTGGGAAGAGGTTTTGTAAAGATATCTGCAATCTGATCCTTGGAGGGAACATACTCCAATCTGACTTCTTCCTTGTTTACTTGTTCTCTCAAAAAGTGAAATTTGATAGATATGTGCTTAGTCTTAGAATGCAATACCGGATTCTTGGAAATATTAATTGCACTTGAATTATCACAGAAAATTGTAATAGGCTCCTCATATTCAACTTTGATGTCTCTTAGCATCTGCTTCATCCACAAGATTTGAGTGCAACTACCTGCTGCTGCAATGTATTCTGCTTCAGTTGTAGACAGAGATATTGCATCTTGTTTCTTGCTTAGCCAAGAAACCAATCTCTTCCCCAAAAAGAATGCTCCACCACTAGTGCTCTTCCGGTCATCCACATCTCCTGCCCAATCTGCATCTGTGTAAGCATGAAGAGAGAAATCCGGATCTCTAGGATACCATAGACCATACTCAACTGTCCCTTTCAAGTATCTAAAAATTCTTTTGATGGCCATAACATGAGATTCTCTAGGATCAGCCTGGAATCTTGCCACAAGACCAACAGCTTGCATTATATCTGGTCTAGTTTGAGTGAGATACAACAATCCACCAATCATTGATCTATACTTTGTCTGATCTGCCTTTGGAGAATCATCATCTTTGCTTAACTTACATCCGGTTGCTATAGGAGTGTTCATAGGCTTTGAGTCTTCCATACCAAATTTCTTTAACAATTCTTTCACATATTTGGTCTGAGAAATGAAGATCCCTTCTTTTGTTTGAGTAATTTGCAGACCCAAGAAGAAATTCATTTCACCAAGCATAGACATTTCAAACTCACTTTTCATCTGATTTGCAAAAGTTTTACACATACTATCTCTTCCTCCAAAAATGATATCATCCACAAACACTTCAACAATCAGAATGTTTTCATGATCAATTTTGAAATATAAGTTGCTGTCAGCAGTACCTTTGTTGAATCCAATCTGCACAAGATGCTTATCCAACCTTTCATACCATGCTCTTGGGGCTTGCTTCAATCCATACAAAGCTTTCTTCAACTTGCAGACCATATCATTATTATCAGACAATTGAAATCCATCCGGTTGTTCAATGTAGACTTCTTCTTCCAGATCACCATTTAAGAAGGCAGACTTGACATCCATCTGATATACCTTGAAATCTTTGAAGGCAGCAAATGCAAGAAGTAATCTGACTGCTTCAATTCTTGCTACCGGAGCAAAAGTTTCTTCAAAGTCAATTCCTTCTATTTGAGAGTAGCCTTTGCAGACCAATCTAGCTTTGTTTCTGATTACTTCACCAGCTTCATTTAGTTTGTTCCGGAAGACCCACTTGGTTCCAATTACATTCCTGTCTCTAGGTCTGGGAACAAGATCCCAAGTATGATTTTTCTCAATTTGCATCAGTTCATCTTCCATTGCTTTGGTCCAATTTTCATCATTGCAGGCTTCATTTATTGTTTTAGGTTCAGTCTTTGAAATCAGACAACATTCATTCTGATCTTGAGCAATATTCCTTCTAGTTTGTACACCTTTGCTTCTGTCACCTATGATCTGATCTTCAGAGTGATTCAGTTTTACATACCTTGGAATTTTGGGAGTATCCAGTACTGCTGTTTCTTGATCAGGCTCATTCAAACCTAACTCTTCTTCCTGATTTACCGGATCAGGCTGACTCTGTTTCACCGGAGAGGATTGAGTTCCTTGAACACTATCTTGGTCATCTTCATCAAATTCATAAAATCTTGAAGGCTTCTCAATTCCTTCATCAACCTTTACATTGGTACTTTCTATCATCTTCCTCAATCTCTTATTGTAACACCGATATGCTTTGCTTTGAGTGGAGTAGCCCAAGAAAATTCCTTCATCACTTCTAGCATCAAACTTTCCTAGATCTTCATCTCTTTTAATATAACACTTGCTATCAAATACCCTGAAATATTTCACAGTAGGAGTGATGCCAAACCAAAGTTCATAGGGGGTCTTACCGGTGTTGTTTCTGATTTGAACTCGATTGAGAGTGTAGACTGCAGTGCTGATAGCTTCTTTCCAAAACATTTGAGGAACATTTGCTTCCAACATCATTGTCCTAGCAGCTTCCTGGATGGTCCGGTTCTTTCTCTCAACTACTCCATTCTGCTGTGGAGTCTTAGGAGCAGACAACTGTCTCCTTATACCCTGTTTCTCACAAAAGTCAATGAATTCACCAGATGTAAATTCACCACCTCTATCAGACCTTAGACACTTTAGTTTCAATCCGGTTTGATTCTCCACCATAGCTTTGAAGATTTTGAACTTCTCAAAAGCTTCTGATTTTTCTTTTAGAAAGGTAACCCACATCATCCGGGAATGATCATCAATTAACAACATGAAATATCTATCACCTTGCAGACTCTTGATTCTTGTCGGACCACATAGATCAGTATGTACTAATTCCAACAATCCGGTAGAAGACTGATCTTTGCTTTTAAAAGAGACTCTGCTTTGTTTGCCTAACTGACATTCTTTACACACACTGTTTGTAGGTTTTATCAACTTTGGAAGATCTCTCACAGCCTGAGTATTGCTTATTTTGATGATGTTGTCAAAATTTACATGACACATTCTTCTATGCCATAACCAACTCTGATCAATTTGAACAAACAAACAACTTTTATTTGAACCAACCAGATGAAAGATGTTACCTCTTGTCTGAGTACCGGATGCAATTTCAGTTCCGGAGCTTGTAAAGATTCTGCATTTTCCATTCTTGAAACGGAGATCATAGCCTTTGTCCACTAACTGACCAACACTGAGAAGATTGTGCTTCAATCCTTCAACATATAGTACATTACCTGTTTTGCTCTTACCATCAAAGGAAATAGTTCCCCTACCTCTGATTCTGCCAGCAGAATTGTCACCAAACTTTACCATTCCTCCTTCATATCTTTCCAAGTCTAAGAACTTATTCTTGTCACCAGTCATATGGTGAGAGCATCCACTGTCAATAACCCAATCATCCTTTTCTTCCACTTGAGCAGCCAAGGCTTTTTCAACAACCTTGTGATTGACAGATTCAGAGAGCAAGGAATCTTCTTCCTTGATGGCTATAAACACCCACTCATTTCCGGATTTGCTTCCTGGGTCTGATTCATCATCTGTTACTCCTTCATTGTCATCTTCTTCATGAACATAATAGCAATTCTTTTGAAACCTTTGTCTGTGAGTATTAGATCTTGCAGATCTCTCCGGACATCTTGAGGCAAAATGACCAATCTTATTGCAGTTAAAACACTTAAAGGGTAGTTTTCCTTCATACTTACCGGATCCTCTTGGCAGTCTCTTTGCAATGAGGGCTTCAAGTTGAGCTGTTTCTGCTTCTTCTTCTTCCATGTCTCTTCTTGCTTGATCATACCATGACATTTTCCTTGATGAGTTTTCACCCGGATCAAATCTCTGTTTGCCTTTCACATAGGCACTGGCTTTAAAAGCAGACTCAGTCTTGGGTGGATCATCTCCAAACTCGGTCATTTCAAATGCAGCTAGTTTGCCAGCCAATTGTTCTCTTGTGACAGTTGTGTGGGCTCTGAATTCATCAATGGCAGCAACTTTGATTTTGTAGGCAGCAGGAAGGGATCTTAGGATTTTGCAGACAATCTCATTTTCATCTAGAGTTCCACCAGCATTTCTGATTCCACATACCAGCTCATTTACTCTTGGCATAAAGGTAGTAATGTTTTCATCATCTCTCATTTTCAATCTTTCAAATTTCCCTTTCAGACTTTGCAACCTTGCACTTTTGACAAACTCATCTCCTTCATACAGAAGTTCCAGTTTAGTTAGGATCTCATATGCAGTTGGTAGGTCAATGACATTCGAGAGATCTGAGTCATTCAATGCGCTTAGAAGAGCTTCCTTGGTCCGCAGATTGTTTTCAGCTTCTGTGGTTTCATCAGGAGTTGTCGGACCACCTTGTGGGGGTATATATGGTTTTGAAATCATAGCCAAGTATGCTTTTCCCATACATTCCAAATGACACTTCATGCGACCTTTCCAGAGAGTGAAGTTGGTTCCATCGAACTTCGGACTATCCTTCTTGTATGACGACATCCTGGATCACCTCAAGCGGTTAAGCTCCTATCAGAGGAACTCGGCTCTGATACCAATTGTTGGATCTAGGGCATACAACTGAGAGGGGGGGGGGTGAATCAGTTGTATAGAACTTGTTCTATTTCAAACACTTTATTCTCTGTTGTTAGTTAGCAGCATATCAAATAATCATTCATGGAAGCACAATACATAAACACAAGAGTAGATAAGCATCAACACATTGAACACCAAGATTTTGACGTGGAAAACCCGGTTAAGGGAAAAACCACGGGGTGATTAACCCAAGAATTATTCTCTGTTAGAAGAATAAGGAAAAATGAATGGCACATGCCAATAAGGGCTCACTGCCCGAGCACACTGCTCACAAAGAGGCCCACTGCCTACAAGGAGACACACTGTCTACAGAGTGATAAAAATCACAGTCTTGAACTGGAGAATGACATCTCTACCATGTCCGGATCAGTTCCAATTAAGCCCAACAATCTCTGCTCTGCCTTTCGCACCTTTCTTCGCTACACCATGCTCATACACATACTACTCTGAAATGAATTCACAAATCATTATTTATACAAGACATCGACTTAGGAACAAGCATCTAAGTCGGCAAAACAACCATAGGAGTATCCGCAAGATGAATAACACATCCGGTCGGCTATCTCAAGAACATTCGCAGGATGAACAACTCATCCGGTCGGCTAAACAGAGCAATAACTTCATCCGGAAGAATAACTTCAATTCCGGGCTCTACCATCAATGCGGACCAACAACACAACCTAAACATGATTCAATAACCTTTACAAGTCTGTCTGAATGTCCGGATACATCCGCACTTCCTCTACTTACTGGGATCTCTTGTCTTCCTCATCCGGAACTTCAAGAACACAGTCTGTCGCCACTGTCATAATGCAAGAGGTACTTCCGGACCTCCAAATCACACACAAATCCGGATGACATATCACAAGGACATCTAAAGCACTCCTTCCAATCCGCAGATTATGATAATACAATTCCGGACCTCACCGGACCTTTTTGTGATCCTCTGTCACCTCCGGATACTTGCCGGACCCGGTTCTATACCGGCAGCCATAACTCCTTCAGATCTTCATGCGGACCTCTGAAATCTTAACTGTAGCATCTCAAGATTCATATCTACTAACCCTTTAATCCGCATCCTCCGGTTCTCATCCTATACAGTATATTTACCTTCTTCTCATCACTGTTCTTCACTGTTCCTGACTGAGGCTAATTTTCTCAATATCCTCAGCATAAGGCTCATCAAATCCTTCTTGTCAGTGCAGTATGAGTATGTTGACATCAATGACAACACTGGCTCACCTCATACTTGCCAACAGTTAGTATGCATGTGTTATCTTGATTCTCATCTACAAACTCAGGAAGTTCAACAAAAAAATTAGTTAAATTTTGATACTCAACCTCCTCTTGGAAAGTACCCTGCTTTTGGTCTTGCTGCACTTGTACAAAATTTGCATTTCTCTCAACAACTTGCTTACTCAAAATAAGGCTGTTGTTTGTTATCTGCTTGTTAATTAGTAGTTTGTCTAGATGATTTATATCATTCTCACAACCATTGTCACCCACAAAACCAAGGAGTTTATCAAACAAATTAGCTAGATCCTCATACTCATTCTTTATTTCTTTCAAAAAAACATGGTTAATCTGATCTTGTTTGCCATCTAAGTTTGACACAAAGGACTCAAGCACATCCCAAAATGAAACATCATCACATTCTTCTTGAATTTTTGGTAAAGGAGGATTGTTTATTACCTCATAACAACTCTCAACCAGATGTGTAAGTTGCATGATAGGTTTACCTTCACACTCTTCTAATTGATCTAGGATCATATTGTTAGAATGTTTAGCTTCAATCAGCAACTCTTCATACTGTTTGATGTCTTCCTACTATTGGTATGCTTTCCTCATCTGGTTTAATGAAACTAGGTAGCTGATCAAACAAAAAAACTAGTTCTTTCTCCTCGCACGAGGCTTTCTCCATTGGAATGTGGGCAACCTGTCTTTGGAATTGTAGATTTTACCCTTCCAATATCTGTGTCCTACTTTCATTTATCTTGTAAACAACATTAGAAAACTTCTCAAATGAATCAAAATGCAATGGATTGAGTGCTAAGTTTGAACCATCATCTTCTTCATATGCATTATGCTCATTTTTAGCTAGAGACACAATAAAAATAGCATCGATCTCTTTTCCCACATCTGATTTTTCTAATTTGGTGGGACAAGAAGGACTGTAAGAAACTTCAGTTGTTGGGTTGAAACTTGGAATCTTGATTGTCTTAGGCTCTAAAACCTTTTTCTCTTGTTCACTATACCAACTTGGAATCTTGATTGGTTCAGATACTACTACCTTTTCCTCTTCCTAATTTTGGATTGGTATGGAAAGGGTAGCCTTAATAAGATTTGGCATTTTGTAATTAGGATGCTTGGTCCAAGAAGGCTGCCATGTCTATTCAAAAGCTTAATGGCTTGGTTTAGGCACTAGATGTGACTGAAACTGAGGGCTAATTAACTAATTTTGAACGCAAACAGGATCCTGATCAAGATCACAACTTCTAAAACTTGAAACTTGATACCTACTAACCTCATTTTGAACAGGTTGATCTGGAATGAATGCAGTTGTCTAGATCTTTTGCCTTTGTACTTGTGCAAGAAAAAAATTCATCCACTCCTCTTTTGCTACAATCTCCCTTGCAAGATCTTGTTCAAACTATATCTTTTGTGCCTCCAACTCCTGCTCATGAAGATAGGCTTGATAATCCATCTTTTCCTACTATAAATCAAGCTCTTGTAGCCTCCTAAACTCTTCTAGGTACATTGTGACTTTTAACAATGTGTCGTTGATGCCACTCGTGCTATACTTCATATCCCTAACCTCTTCCGGCTGATTTTGGACATATAAATGCTGATATGAAGTTTGAGCAGGGGTGGGTGGGTGGTAAGAGTAATGTGCATGCCAGTTTCCTTTAAAAACTATGGAATTTGAGCTAAAACCAACAGCATGGCTTATCTGATATGGCCAATAAGATGGAGGATTAACAGTATTTTCATGATATGGTGGATGATATGACATGTTCCCATGAAAGGTAGACATACCTACTCATTCAAAGAGTTGGAAAAACTATTTCTGATAGGCTACAAAATCTGATCTATTCAAACCAAAAAGTTAGAGTCGCCAGGTATTTGAAATAAAAACCTCTGAAAGGTTGTAATAACTATTGATCATACCAAAACAACCAAAAAAAAATCTTTTTGAACTAAAAATTAGTTCAAAGGTCCGACCGAGCATGCCAAAAATTGTTGTCGATGAGGATTACACCCTTATGCAAAGTTATGAAACTTTGCAATCCTTCGAAACATGGGGACAAACTTAGGCTATGGGTGACCTATATTGAGTTTGAACCTCCAGATTATGGGCTGGTTCTCTTAAAATATTCAGTTTGAATCTATGACATTTGGTTTGGAAAAGGGTAAAAAAGATTTTCTAAAGGTAATAAGAAACTATAAAAGTTGGTGATACACCTAATAATGATGGAAAACATGCAAATTTGACTCACAATAGATCTCAAAAATCTTATCCACACAATCCAATTTTGGCAAAATAATCACAAAAATGTTTCTAAGGAAGGATGGAAATTATCTTCTTTATGAAGGAAAAGTGATTTTTCACAACATGAAAGAAGAAGATTTCAGTAACACAACTTAAGACCAATGAATCACTATGCTACACTTGCAAGTATACTTTTAAATGTTTTGATATTTAAACACAATAAAATTTCATCAAATCACTCATACAAGTAGTATTAATGGAACGACAAACACTTGATTTCATGAAAAATAAAGGAAAATATTGCATGAGAGACAAGAAAATGGAACCTGTAACCTGCTGTAATCTCTATAAAATTTGTAATCAATGATTTACAAAACCTCTTTCTCTCTCAAAGTGTAAAGAGCAAAAATACAAGAATTAGCAAAATCTGAGTTTTGCTTTACAATATATAGCTTGCTCTCTCCAAGAGGCATGAAAAATAGAACTGTAGCTAACTGCCTCTAAAAATAAGCCCTCAAAATTGATCCACGAGCAAACCAAGAAATCCCTAAAAATAAGGGTTTAAACTATCACAAATTGAGTAAAAATAGCTCCAAGTTGGCCCTCTCCATATGTTTGACCAAGAAGTTGACCAAAACTCCTCAAATTTCCCTCCAAATCATGCAAAAAACTCCAAAAACCTTAGTTAACTCAACTCATCTATTTTGCATTGCAAAATTGATGTGAGTAAATAATAAAGTAATTAAGTGATAATTACTTTACTAGTAGTTACATTTTGTTCTATTTTCTATGAATCTACAATTTGTGAAAAATAATAAAGTAATTTGTAGAATATTACTTTATTATTCACTTACATTGATTTCAGTTGTAAAAACATGCATGATGGATGAAAAGGAAATAAATACCTTATCTCTCCAATTACACTTGCCTAATTTGTATAAATTTGCATGATTTGATGCAAATAGAACTTAAGATAAAGAAAATATCCCCTTATGCATCCATGCAAGAAAAATCTTCTAGTTACATTTCACATGCACTAAGCCAAAAATTTCACCCTTATTACTCCATTGTATTGCCAAGGATAAAAAGATTGTATCCAAAACATCAAGGCAAAAAATAAATACTCCTTGCCTTCCAAGGTATATCACTCTGCAAAAATACCCCTACCTTTTGTCTTCATTTACCTTACAAAAAAAAAATTGCCTTCATTCTTCCTGCCACCTTTCATACATTACCATGCCTTCAAAATCCTTATACAAATATTCTTGCATCACTATATTAATATCTCCGTGAAAAACATTACCTTATCCACAAGTCTGCCACCTCATCTTTGTCTTGTCCATGCTAGCTCTTCATATTGCAAATGATATAGTCTCCATGTTGTTTTGACTTTTAAATGCATTACAAATGCATAAGGTATTAAGTAATTTGATCTATGCATAAAGTGGGAGAATGTTTGACTTTCGACGACAGTGCATAATAAGAGGAATCTCTTACTTATATTCATATGATAACAAGGCATCACTTAAGGTATCTTCGACCATATTATTAGTCAACCACATAGGAACAAAGGTATTGAAAAGTAATAAGGCAATGAACCTTGTCTTATGATGATATCGACAATTGACTTCCTCAAAAACAAATGCAAAAAAGATATGTATTGTCGGCCCCTCCATTTCATGATCATTAGTAATCTTCAAGACTCAAAGTCTTGACCTTGTGCATTTGGATAAAGTAATGATGTTTTGTATTTTGTAAAGACAAAAAATGACAAAAGTAAACATAAGTCACCAAACAAAACAAGAGAAAATCCTAAAAGATTGTCTCATTCTTCATTTTGCACTTCATCTCTTTCAGCTCTACAACTCTATCATTTGGCCGAATAGGGTTTTCTTTCTCTGGCATATTCCTCTGGTTTTCTCACTCCCCATATGGTCTTCTCTGGTCGAATCTTCAGCATTTGAATGTAAGAGAGAAGGTGAGCATTACATTTAGTGGTGACTGGCATTTTCTATTTCTTTCTATATCCTTTTTCATCTTATCTAGCTGCGGCTTCTATGTTGAGTATACATTGCAACTTCTAACAATTTTTTTCTTGATTCTTCGTGTCTTTTCTGCAACTATAATCCATACAAAAACCCTTCAAAAATGAAGGTCATGGCCATGATATCTGCTTTCTTTTGCAAAACATGAGGTGAGCTTTTTGGTTCTTCTGGTTATTCAGCTTTCCTGAGTCCTTATTTCTTTTCACTATGAATAGAAAAAGATGATATGGGTCTTCTGTAATGGTAAAGTGGGTATTGTATTTTCTTGAGGAGAATGACCTCTCATTTGCAGTTGTTCCTGTGTAAAGATTTTTATTGACTGTAGATGTATAAAAGAAAGAGGGTTTACTACTTTTATGACAAGGGTTTTATCCTTTTCTTCATACAGAAGTTTATCATGCCACGGCCATACTTTAACACATTCCTGTATTCTTTTTGAGTCAAGGGTTTGTATTTTTTCTTTGCACAACCACACTTTCCTGTCACGGCCATCTGTATATATGCTTCCTCTTTGATCTTCTTTACTATAGATGTAAAAATGGCACTAGGGTTTCAATAACTCTGAGATGTGTTTGTTCCTTTTGCACAAAAATGCCTTCTTCTAGCACGGCTATGGCATTAGCTCCATCTTGTATCACTCATTTTAACTGTATGAAAAATTGAAACAAGGGTTTCAAAAATTGACATAGGTTTCACTTTTTCTTGGCATAGAAATATTTCTTTCTGTCATGACCATGGCTCCTTATTTATGTAGATACAAAAAATGTCAAACAATTATGAGGGTTTTGAAATTTTCTTTATATAAATCTCCTTTCTTGGCACGACCATGCACTATTTTACATTCTATAACTCTCTTTATCAGTAGATATGAAAAGAAACTAAGGTTTTATAAACTTTTGCATGCTCCTTTCCTTGGCATAGTCATGATATTTCTTGATTTATGTATTCTATAGATTTCTTTCATTCTTCATAAGGTTCTTAAAGAGTGCAATGAGGGTTTTACCATTTCTAAGAATAAAAACCTTTTCAAGAACAGTCAAGACACTTTCTTTTAACTTCTTTTCTCTTCTGTATATAAAAGAACATGAAACAACAATTTCAAAAAACACCATACAGGTTTGATAGATCTACAAAAAGTGAGCTCTCCTTTTATTTTAGTCATCATTTTACTTTCTCTATATTATCAATCTTGATTGTTTTCAACACTTATAAACAATGGTATCATGAGTAAAATGGAGCCTCCTTAATTCTTTTATAGCATGGTTTATAACTGTAGCTCTTAATGACATTTGTCTTGCACATGGAACCTGGTTGGCACATGAACTTATATCTTTGTCTGATATTCTCTTGATAGTTTGCTCTTATCATTTTTTATTCAAAAATGATATTAAGTTGTATATTGAACTGTCCCTAACTTTGAGGACCTGAACCTTGACATGATATGAAAGATGTTTAACTTCTAAAATATAATATGACTGTTACTTGTTCATTTCAGCTATCTCATGTATGCTGTTATGAACCATCACTTACATAAAGAATGAAGATGAACTTTGTTTTGAATGTAACATGACATGCTTCATTGTTTATACTTTTTCTAGAACATGAACACTATACCTTTTACATACTGGAATATACATGACAGCTTGTCATGTCATAATGGCTCTTGTAGCCTGTAAATCTGCACTTCATTATTTGATCATTTTGATGACAGTCTGGTCCTCATTTACATTTATATGCTGCTATGACATCTTAAGGTCTGATTTTATGATATTTGACCTATTTAAATGACTATGACATGAAATATGACAGCAGTAAGGCATTCTAATGATGAAAAAATAAAGAAAAGTACCTTACATAACTGTATCTCTATATTCTATATATTGGCCATTTGATTCAAAAACACTAATTCTTTTGTAATCTGTAATGAAGCATTTTGAATATATCTGATCTGAAATAATCAATCTTCTTGTCAAAGTGAACATAGTTTATAGGAGCAACTGCTCCTTTTCATCTTTATCATGATGTCTTCACTTTTTTTAACTTGATCTTGTTGCAAATATGTGCCTAAGTGGTGTTGTCATTGATGTCAACATATCCTTGTTGTGATTGGTGTCAAATCTATCCTATTTTGCTACCTGTATAGAAGACCGGATTGTTGAGGATATTGAGAAAATTAATAGAGATCAATGTATGTAGACCATATGGCTATGTAGAGGTTTGTCTAAAGAAGTTCCAGTTAAGATTTGAGATGTTCACATTAAGATTTGAAGAAGTTATAGCCATCTGAGTAAAATCAGTTCCTGCATTATTCAGGAGAGATAGAGTGACAGGAAAGAGGTCCAGATTGCTCCGGTAATGTAAAATGATGATCTGCAGAGCTAGATGCATGTTTGGGAAGTCAGTGTGTATCATCCATTCAAGCAGTTCATGGTTTGGAGGTCCACAAGCAAATTTTCTAGTGTGACAATTATAGCAGACGGTGTTCTTAAGGTTACCAGATGAAGATGCAAGTGATTCTGATGATTTGGACGAGTGCCGATGTTTCTATTAAATTCAATGGGCTTAAGGAGATCTCTGGATTGTGTAGCTACTGTGTTGGAGATCCACATTGAAGTTTGATCTCGTTATTGAAGATTTTCCTTTTCAGGGATGATGTTCTTCCCAGTCTTGGCATTCTATAGAGCGTAGCATGTTTATTGAGGGAGATTCAAGTCTCAGTTGTGATTGGCCGATAGTGCATTGATCTGCGTCAAGTTTAACTGACCTTGTTGTTCATTCCAAGGTTGATGAAGCATATAAATACTTGTTGAAGAGTTGTTGAAAATCATCCTTGAGTGAAATGAATTAAATCTGAATAAAGGATCAGAAGCAGAGCAGAGAAGAAAAGGAACGAGAGTGGTATAGAGTGAAAATTTAGTGAAGAAGAATTTGGAGATAGAAGCAGAAGTTTTGTGAGCATTTAATGAAACTGAACCAGGCATGAAAAGATGCTAATTATCAGTTAGTTCTTTATGTGTTAAACATAAATTACTTGTAGGCAGTGAGCTCTAGGTAGTGCGCCCGAAGGCATGTGCCTTATATTTTTCTAAAGTACTTTTAATAGGGTACAAATCTTTGTGGGTTAACCCCCACAGTGGTTTTCCCTTAACCAGGTTTCCACATAAAAATCCTGGTGTTCTGTGTTTCGGCTCATGTGTTGATGATTCATGCTTTAAATGTTTACATCATTAATCAATTTTATGTGATAAAGAAATAGTTACAAGTGTTAAAGATTTGGGACAACTAATTCACCCCCCCTCTCAGTTGTCTAGCCTAATTCCAACAATTGGTATTAGAGCAAGGTTCCTCTAGAAGAAGCTTAACCTCTTGAGGAGATCCAGGATGTCGACCTACAAGAAGGATAGCCTGAGATTTGATGGAACAAATTACTTTGTTTGGAAAAGTCTCATGGAGTGCCATTTGCAATGCATGGGTGATTCTTATTGGGCAATAACTAAGGATAAGTATGAACCTCTGGAGAAACCTTCAACTCTAGATGAAGTTAAAAATGTTGAAAATAATCTTCGAAGATAAGAAGCCTTGCTAAGTGCCCTGACTGATTCAGAAATGACAAATGTCTTTGGACTAAAAACTGCTCATGAAATCTTGAAGAAGTTGGAGAATCTTTATGAAGGCGATGAATTTGTCAAATGTGCCAAGCTACAAAGTCTGAGAAGAAAATTTGAAAATATGAGGATGAGTGAAGATGAAAACATCACAATCTACATGCAAAAAATAAAAGATCTTGTGTGTGGTATCAGATGTGCTGATGGGACTTTGGAAGAATCAGAGATTGTGGCAAAAGTGCTCATATCTTTACCTGATTCATACAACCATAAGGTTGCTGCTGTAGAGGAGATCAGGACTATCTCAAAAGTTACAAGAGATCAGTTGGTTGGCAAAATTTTAGCTTTTGAATTAAGTGAGTTTGGTGATTCTCTTCCCAAGTCTAAATCTACATTTAAGGCCAGTGTATATGGAAAACAAAGATATGATCTAGGTGAAAGCTCTTCTACAAGATCAAATAGATTTGTGAAGACAAGGAAGGATCTTAAAGATGTTGAAATTGAAATTGCATATCTTGAAGCTCTTATTGCCAAAAAGATTTCCAAGAGGATCCAGTAAGTATGAAGTAAAATTGCCACTCAAATGTTTTTCTTGTAATAAGATTGGTCATTTTGCCTCAAGATGTCTGGAGAGTTTTTCAAAACCAAACCCTAATAGATACAAAAATCAGAAGAAATGTTATTATGTCCAAGAAGCTAGAGAAGGAGTCACAGATGATGAATCTGATCATGGAGGTTCCTCTGAAAATGATTGGGTATTCATTTCTATCAAAGAAGAAGATCCGATGTCTACTAAATCTGCTAGTTGTGCAAATGTGGAAAGTGCCTTGGCTGCTCAGGTTATTGAAAAAGATGAATGGGTTATTGATAGTGGATGTTCTCATCATATGAGTGGTGACAAGAGTAAGTTTGTGAGTTTTGAAAATTATGGAGGGTTTGTGAAATTTGGAGACAACTCAGCTGGTAGAATCTATGGCAGAGGATCCATCTCTTTTGATGGTAAGAATAGCACCAATGATGTTCTATATGTGGAAGGACTAAAACATAATCTTCTCAATGTTGGACAGTTGGTTGACAAAGGTTGTGATCTTCAATTCAAGGATGGAAAATGTAGAATCTTGGAGAGCTCTGAAACTAAAATTACATCCGATACTCAAACTAGAGATAATATTTTTCATTTAAGTAGTTTTGGTAAAAGTTGTTTGATTGCTCAGACAAATCAAAGTTGGTTATGGCATAGGCGGATGTGTCATGTGAATTTTGATAACAGTATTAAAATAAGTACCACTCAGGATGTAAGAGATCTTCCAAAACTTGTGAAACCTAATAGTATGTGTAGAGAATGTCAATTGGGGAAATAGAATAAAATTTCATTCAAAAGTAAGGAACAAGCTTCAAGTGGATGATTGGAATTGGTACATACTGACCTCTGTGATCCTACTAGAATTAGGAGTGTGGAAGGAGATAGATATTTCATGTTGCTAATTGATGATTACTCCAGGATGATGTGGGAAACTTTCCTAAAAGAAAAATCAGAAGCTCTTGACAAGTTTAAGGTGTTCAAGGTGATGGTTGAAAATGAGATTGGTGAGAAATTAAAATGTTTGAGATCCGAAAGAGGTGGAGAATTTACTTCCGGTGAGTTTGATGCTTTCTATGAAAAGCATGGCATAAAAAGATAGTTATCTTCTCCTAGGACTCCCCAACAAAATGGAGTTGTGGAAAGAAATAATCAGACCATTCAAGAACCTGCCAGGACCATGCTGATGGAAACAAATGTTCCTCAAATTTATTGGAGAGAAGCTATGAGTACTACTGTCTACACTCTTAATCAGGTGCAGATCAAAGGCAATTCTGGTAAGACCCCTTATGAACTATGGTTTGGTCATCCTCCTACTATGAGATATTTCAGAGTTTTTGGTAGTAAATGCTATATCAAAAGAGATGAGGGAATATTTTTGGGATACTCTACTCAAAGTAAGGCTTATTAGTACTTTAACAAGAGGTTGAAAAAGATTTTTGAAAGTGCTAATGTTAGAGTTGATGAGAGCAAGGAAGGACATTCAAGGTTCTGCGGCTATGATTAAGATGATCAAGATGAAAGCCAAAGTCAAGGAAGGGTAGTTCAAACTTAGACTCAGATTCAGATTGATCCAGAAACTCTAGGAACTCAAGAGAATAGTACAGATGTTGAGGACCAAGCTCAAGAAACAGAAGTTCAAGCAATTCCCAAAACACCCAGGTATGTAAGGTTGAATCATTCTGAAGATCAGATCATAGGAGATAAGAGTAAAGAAGTTTGAACTAGGAGAAAATTTTTTGAAGATCAAGAAGAAATTTGTTTGATTTCAAAGATTGAACCTAAATCAGTAAGCGAAGCCTGCAATGATGAAAATTGGGTAAAAGAAATGGAAGAAGAATTGATGCAAATTGAAAAGAATCACACCTGGGATCTTGTTCCTAGACCTGAGGACAAAAATGTGATTGGAACCAAATGGGTCTTCTGAAATAAACTAATTGAAGATGGTGAAGTTGTGAGAAACAAAGCAAGGTTGGTATGTAAAGGCTATTCTGAAGTGGAAGGAATTGATTTTGAAGAAACGTTTTCTCTAGTGGCAAGAATATAAGCAGTCAGATTATTTCTTGCATTTGTTGCCTTCAGAGATTTTAAAGTTTATCATATGGATGTCAAATCAGCATTCCTGAATGGAGAATTGGAGGAAGAAGTTTACATTGAGCAATCAGAAGGATTTCAGTTGTCTGATCAGAGAGATATGGTCTGTAGACTAATAAAAGCATTGTATGGACTCAAGCAAGCCCTAAGAGCCTGGTATGCAAGACTGGATAAGAATTTGCTTAAGTTAGGATTACGTAAAGGTATCGTTGATAGTAATCTTTACTTTAAGATTTATCATGAGGACATCTTGATTTTTGGGGTCTTCATTGATGATATCATTTTTGGTGGAAATGAATGTATGAGCAAAGCATTTACTAATCAGATGAAAAGAGAATTTGCGATGTCAATGTTTGGTGAGATGAATTTCTTCCTAGGTCTGCAAATTGTTCAGTCAGATAAAGGTATCTTTATATCTCAGTCCAAGTATGTGAAAGAATTACTAAAGAAGTTTGGAATGGAAGGTTCAAAGCCAATAGGTACACCTATGGTAACTAGATGTAAGTTAAGCAAAGATGATGACTCCCCCAAGGCAAATTAGAAAAGGTATAGATCAATGATTGGAGGATTGCTCTATTTGACTCAGACCAGACCTGACATCATGAATGTCGTTGGACTTGTTGCTAGATTTCAAGATGATCCAAAAGAATCCCATGTTGTGGCAGTTAAAAGAATATTCAAATATCTCAAGGGGACAATTGATTATGGATTGTGGTATCCAAAGGATAATGACTTCACTCTTCATGCATATACAGATGTTGATTGGGCAGGAGATGTGGATGATAGGAAAAGTACTAGAGGTGGTGCATTCTTCTTGGGAAGAAGATTGGTCTCTTGGATGAGTAAAAAGAAAGAGGCAATATCTCTGTCTACTGCAAAGGTAGAGTATATAGCAGCAGAAAAGAATTGTACTCAAGTTTTGTGGATGAAGCAAATGTTGAAGGACATCAGAATTGTGTTTGGGAGCTAGTCACAATCTTTTGTGATAATTCTAGTGCAATAAGCATCTCAAAGAATCTGATGTTGCATTCAAAGAAAAAACATATATCTATCAAGTTTCATTTCTTGAGAGAGAAGGTAAATGAGAATGAAGTCAAGTTGGAGTTTGTGTCTTCCAAAGATCAGATTGCAGATATCTTCACTAAGCCTCTTCCCAAGGATACTTTTGGGTATCTCAGAGAGAAGTTAGGGGTTATTACCCCTCCGGATCAAAACTAAGATGCACTAAGGTGCATCAATTCGGTGGAATTCACAGTCATATCTTGTGATCTAGATTGTTGTTAAGGAGATACTACTCAAGGGGGTAGTTAGTATGCAAATGTTGGGATCAGTTTGAAACAAAAAGAGAGAAAAGATTGAAAATATGTGCCCTTTGCCATTGATGTCAAAGGGGGAGAGAAGTTCATGTGAAAAACTAGTTACTGATAAAAGGGGGAGCAGTGAAGAAAGTAACTGTAGAAGTGAGAAGAGAAAGGGGGAGAAGTTCTTGTCTTGATGGTTGAATTTAGTTTTTCACATCATATGTTGCCATCAATGACAAAGGGGGAGATTGTTGTAAATATGTGCCTAAGCGGTGTTGTCATTGATGTCAACATATCCTTGTTGCCATTGGTGTCAACTGTATCCTATTTTGCTACCTATATAGAAGACCGAATTGTTGAGGATATTGAGAAAATTAATGGAGATTAATGTATGCAGACCATATGGCTATGTAGAGATTTGTCTGAAGAAGCTCCAGCTAAGATTTGAGAGGTTCACATTAAGATCTGAAGAAGTTATAGCCATCTGAGTAAAATTCATTCCTGCATTATTTAGGAGAGACAGGGTGACAGGAAAGAGGTCCGGATTTCTCCAGTAATGTAAAATGATGATCTACAGATCTAGAGGCATGTTTGGGAAGTCATGTGCATCATCAATTCAAGCAGTTTGTGGTTGGGAGGTCTGTAAGCAATCTTTCTAGTGTGATAGTTATAGGAGACAATGTTCTTAAGGTTACCGAATGAACATGCAAGTGATTCTGCTAATTTGGAGGAGTGTGGATGTTTCTATTGAATTCAATGGGTTTAAGGAGATCTCTGGATCGTGTAGCTACTATGTTGGAGATCCATATTGAAGTTTGAGCTCATTATTGAAGATTTTCCTTTTTGATGATGATGTTCTTCGCAGTCTTGGCTGACCGGATGATCCTAGCGTATTGCAAATGATCTAAGAGAATTCTATGGAGAGTAGCATGTTTATTGAGGAAGATTCAAGTCTCAGTTGTGATTGGCCGATAGTGCATTGATCTACATCAAGTTTAGCCGACCTTGTTGTTCATTCCAAGGTTGATGAAGCATATAAATACTTGTTGAAGAGTTGTTGAAAATCATCCTTGAGTGAAATGAATTAAATCTGAATAAAGGATCAGAAGCATAGCAGAGAAGAAAAGGAGCAAGAGCAGTATAGAGTGAAAAGTCAGTGAAGAAGAATTTGGAGATAGAAGCAGACATTTTGTGAGCATTCAATGAAACTGAACCAGGCATGAAAAGATGCTAATTATCAGTTAGTTCTTTCTATGTTAAACATAAATTACTTGTAGGCAGTGAGCTCTGGGTAGTGCACCCGAAGGCATGTGCCTTCTATTTTTCTAAAGTACTTTTAACAAGGTACAAATCTTTGTGGGTTAACCCCCACCGTGGTTTTCCCTTAACCAGGTTTCCATGTAAAAATCTTGGTGTTCTGTGTTCATTTGTTTCTGCTCATGTGTTGATGATTCATGTTTTAAATGTTTACATCATTAATCAGTTTTGTGTGATAAAGAAATAGTTGCAAGTGTTAAATATTTGGGATAACTAATTCACCCCCCCTCTCAGTTGTCCAACCTAATTCCAACAGAACTTTATGATGCATGATGTTATCTTGAATGTTGCATCCTGTCTTTCAATCTGATATCCTTTTCAAATGAATAGAAAAGGGAAACATGCTGGGCTCAACCCTTGTGGGAGCCACATTTTCTCCACATGTTTTAATGTCTTCAAATCAGCAACATTACTTTTTCTATACCTACACAATGAACATACAAGTCAGCATAAAAACATACCTTATGAAGTTGATTGATCCTTCTCATGATGTTCTGATTTATTGCACATGTCTGATTTGATTCCTTCATATGAAAATGCATGATGTTTGCAAGTTGATGTTTGCAAGTTGATATGTCTTTCGATAAAAGCATATGATAATTTTAAATATCCGGAGCTCTAACAGGACCTTCCCCAAATTTTTTGTAGGTTCACTAACATGACTGGAGCTGAAGATGAAAATATGAAGATCAATCACCAACAAGGGCATCAACCTTCAGACAAAAGGCAATGATGGATATTTAATATTCTCATGTGTTCTTTTCCATTTCCTTTTATCATCACATCTATAGCTTGCATATGTCTACATTGCTCAGTTAGTCACTCCCACACCTTGTGTGGGACACATTTAAACACTTCTTTTAAACATGATCAATTAATTTATCTTATACAATTGATTTATGTATGTTTCTTTTTCAATCAATGCATAGGATAGAATAACTGAAACTGATGTATGTTCCAAATATGGTATAAAATGACAGTTCAAATGAATACCTTTCTTTCACACTTGAAATATGATTACTTGAATAATCAAATTGTCTTATTGTAGACACCAAAAAATGACCAAGTCATCACATTACTAGTATTTTGTCTAATCACCTGCATTTCAGCGTTAATTAAATAATCTAATTATTTAATTAATTTCATTAAAATCATCAATTCTTCCAAAACTCCTACATTTTAACATTAATTAAATAAATCCTCTTTATTTAATTAATTTTAGCAAAATCAACCTTATTCTTCCAAAATTAAATATTTTTTATTATTTAATTAAATCATTATCCTCTTTCAAATTTCAAGTCTACATTAATTAAATAAATTCAATTTTTAATTAATTCATCCAAATCCTCTCTTATCTACAATTAAATAATTTACATTATTTAATTAAATCAAATTGTTCTTCCAAATTTAAATAAATCATGCAAATTTATTTAAATTATCTCAATCCTCTAAAAATAAATAAAATCAAGTATTTTATTTATAATCTTCTATTCCTCTATCATGCACAATCAATTAAATAAATTTATTTATTTAATTTCAATTATCTTTCTAATTCCTCTAAAAATATCATGTTAACTCATGTGCATAATTAGTCTTATTTTTAGAACTCTAAAAAAGGCAAAACTAAAGTTAAGTTAATTGGCTTTAATTTATCTTATTTTCATCAACTCATGAATTAGAAGAAAAAACATTCTAATTTATGAAATCAAATCCATCTTTATCAAAAAAGCAATTATCTTAATAAGAATACCTTTTTGGAGTGACACATGTTGTGTGCACATTTAGCATGAGTTATTTGATTTATCTCAACCATTCATTCTATGGATTTATTTCATCCGTTGATCGATCATGTTTGAAACCTATATAAACCCCCCTCATCTTCTTCACAAATCCTCTTCAATCACTTATTCTCAGGCATCCTTTACAGTGCTTTGAGCATACATCACATCGTTGAGCACCTTTACGATCTTTTGACATTGATCTTCTTGAGCACTTTGAGCACCTATACTTGCTTGTTGCAAACATGGTTTCACAACATATTTGAGCAATCCACATTCGACAAAAGAGAACAATACAATCTAGTAAAAGCTTTCTTGTTTCATTTGATTTATTGATAATGGCTTTTTTAGATAGATCTCTTTATGTTATGGGTTATTGATATGGTTATTATCATAGTTTTGATTTTATCATTTGACATATCAATTTTGCTCATATACATTCTAGCACGCCCGGTGGGACCCACTAATCCCTCTTTTTCTTTGAGAATTTAATTTTTTTAAGTACAATACGGGACAGCGCAAAAGACACAGAAAAGCACTATTAGCAATATAGTAAAGCACTTTTGGCAGTACAGTATAGCACCTTCGGGCAATACTGTAGCGCCTCTGGTAGCACAGTGCAACATGGTTGGCATAGTAGTAAGGTGCTTTTGGCAAATTAGGGTTTTTGATCTTGTTTTGTGATTTGTAGGGTTTTAACTCACATATCTATCATTTATTGATTGACAAGATGATTTATTTGTCTTTCAATTATCGTGGTTACTTCCTAAGCTGACATATTTAGGAGTATTTACACTTTTTTTTGAGTTAACCCATCTTTTTGTGACATCCTTGAGTGGTTTTTTGTTCCAAGGTACATATCCTATCAACCATACAGCCTAGATCTACAAATCCAAACCTGAAATCATCTTTTGGCCTAAATTTTTTGACAAAATACAACTTTTTTTTAAGATATGGGATGGTAAAGTGCTTTCAGTAGCACAACACCATGCTTTTGGTAGCACAGTACAACACTTCTGGTAGCACAGTGCATTGCTTTGGGTTCTATAGTAACTCACCTTCGGTAGCACAGTACAACACTTGTGGTTCTATAGTAGGTCGCCTTTGGTAAGACAGTAAAGCGCTTTTGGTCATATTGATTTATATTTTGCTAAACTTGTGAGTTTGTGGAACTAATCGACTTGTTGTAGCTTCTTATCACTCACATAGAGAAAATGGGTTTCCCTAACATGTTCATACAGGACGAGAGTTGAAGAAACTCAATCTATTGCACTAAGTCTTAGAAACATATTGCTTTCTTAAGGGACAATTAAACAAATCATTTTTTGGCAATCTAAGTCTTAGGAACATATTGCTTTCTTAAGGGACAATGGACATGAATGCAAAAACACTTCAATTTTCTAAGGGACAAAGGACATGAATGCCAAAACACTTCAATGTCATAAGGGACAATTGACAACTACAATCGTGTGTGTGCCTAATCTAGTTGCACCTTATTTTTCTTATAATAGGACAATTGAACCTTCGTTTGACATGCTTGATTTTACATTTCAATTATTCCTTTATAAGGGCCTGCTTTTGGATTATGCTTCATTCAAAAGGGACAACCCTAAGTGGAGTTTTCCTTTGAACCACTATATAAGAGGGATAAGGCGAAAGCCAAGTCCTAACTGACGTCAGCCTTACCTTGTGGTGCCAAACTGAAAAGAGGTGTACTAGCTCTTTGTGGAAACAATTTTCACATTGTGCGAAGTGTTTGATACTCTTAGTAGGATTGGTCAAAGATTTTAGTAGCTTGTCACATTGCTCATAAGGCGTTGGTCCCTCAAAGTTACTAAGAACCAATCTAGATAGTGGCTACCTAATCCACCTCCGAACATTGTGGTAATCATCAGTGCAAGGGGAATCGATTTAAGCCCTCAAGATACTCACCATTGGCTCCCTTGAGAAGAGATAGTATTCCCTTGGCCATAAAGCTCTTGTGACCTACTTGAGCTTTCTGAGGGGAGGGTGAGATATCCCTACCTATCATCTCTCGTAAAGATACAAATGTCTGACACCTTTATGCAATGACATTTTGTCGATGGAGAATTAAGTTGTGAGCTGATCTACTGCAATGAAACCTTGTCTCTAGGGATAAAAAGTGCTTGATATTGTTTGCAATTGTCTTCTACCCATGGAAACATTGGGGTTTCTTTAGCCTAGAACATACACTATCTGTTGTGTCAGTCCTTTTTTACCACTTTGTTTGCTATGTTTTCTCTTGCTAAAGCAAATCCAATCAAAATCAAATGCAAAACTATCAAAATTTGCCTTATAAACAACACTTGACACTACTTCAGCACCTTTGGTATAACAACAGCTCACCTTTGGTATAATAGTAGCTCACCCTTGGTATAACAGTACCTCGCCTCTGGCAAACCTACTTCAGTGCCCTTGGTATAATGGTAGCTCACTTTTGGTCTAACAGTAGTTCATCTTTAGTATAACAGTACCTCACCTTTGGCAGCTCAGTCCAATGCCTTTGGTAACACCATAGCTTGCCTTTGGTAGCACAATCATGCATCTTTGGTCAAACAGTATAGCACCTCTGGTCTAGTAAACCATGCATCAAAACTATCATTTCCAAAAACACAAGTAAAACCCTGACAAAACACAACGTATTGTCCTAGTGTCTCCCATGGTAACCACTAGACTCCAGCAAACTATGAAGTCTAAGCAAGTCACCCCAAGGAAGTGCAAATCACCTCCTCATACGCCTCAACTGAGCAAATCCAACATGACTCCCAAGGTTACTCCAAAGACACCAATGGCAAAATCAACCAATTCTCAAAACATGACATAGCAGGACCAACCAAACAATCCTCAAGAAGGTAATGTCCTTTTGATTGATGTAACTCAATTCACCACCAGCATGCCTCCAGATTTTGTTCCACAAGGTTATACCATGGTTCAAGTCCCATCTCAAGAAGAGCGACACTTTGAAATAGGTCAATCCTCTCAAGAAGATAGACAAGACCTTGATGAAATCATACAAGATCCTAGAGCCATGGCTGCCTTTGACAAAATCCTAAGCGAGAACCAAGATCATTTCTTTCACTTGATAGCAGAGCAAGGAGCCAAATTACCTTAAGATTTTGATATATCCAAGCTTCAAGAGCAAAACAAAACCCATGACGCCATACTTGCGGTCCAAACCATGTCAACTATGACCACACCCTTACACGAACAAAGCTCACAAGGGAGAATGATTGCACAATATGAGAATCCCCTTTATCAAAACCCAATAGAAGAGAGACCCATATCATTGCTTCTAACTCCTATGGAGATCTACAAACAACAAGAGACTCTACATCGTCAAGCAGGACTAGCAAGATAGGCCACTCTAGCAAAATCAAACACACAACAACCTCCTAAAATTCCCACACCAATCACAAGTGGAACTTTGGCTACCCCATCACAAGAAGGTTTTCCACCAAATTACAATATGAGGAACACTTATGTAGCCATGCAACAAGGGTCTCAACAAATACCACCTCCACAATCATCAACCCTTCGTATCCTTAATCCAAACAATGTCATACAACCCCAACCTTCACAGAACGTCAACTCAACCTATGTCCCTTCCCCCACAACATTCTTCTATACTCAATCTTAATCAACCTCCACCATCAAAAAAACCATATACTTATGTTCCTCTACCACAATGCTCATCGACACTAACCTTTTTCAACACATTTCTTAACCACCCTCAACATTCCCAAAACCAAACTTCCCAAAGCTATGTTCCACCACCGCAACCAAACCCAACAAACTTTAGCTTCCTCCACCAAACTCTTATCAACAACCATCACAAAGCCTACATTCTTATCTAGCACCACCCCCACCTCCCCAAAATCACAACACCCAATTCCAACCCAATCTACACCCAACATACAACACATATGACCCCAACCAATCATACGACCCTTATAACACTAATGCCCATGGCTTACACTACAATCTACCATATGGGCAACAACAACCACTTCTAGGACAACATGAGATGTTTCCAACCCCTACCACAACTATGGAGCTAAAACTTGCAGAAGTTCAACAACTATCTAATCTTACATTTGGCCACACCAAGAAGACCTTCTCTTTAGAAGAAGTTTGTCCTTATCCATTTGATCAGTCATTACCCATGATCCCTTTTCCTCACAACTTCACTATTCCCAAATTTGATAAATACAAAGGAAAAGGAGACCCAAAAAACCATCTTAGAGAATTCTATCTTGCTTGCTTCGAGGTCTCACATAACGACACATATCTTATGCGCCTCTTTCCTCGCAATCTTGGAGGTCAAGCTATAGAATGGTTCTCACACCTACCCATGGGTATCAAATTTTTTAATGATCTTGCAGAGAAATTTGCCACCGATTTCTCCTACAACACAGAACATGAGATCTCCATGACTGACCTATGCAATAATAAATAGAAAAATGGAGAAACTTTCATTTCGTTCCTACAAAGATGGAGACAAATGGCTAGTAAATTCCCATTCAAGATACTTGAAAAAGCAGCTTGTTAGCATATTTGTGCAGAACCTCAACCAAGAATTGGGTTTTCATTTGCAAATCCTTAGTGCTACAACCTTCGACGAAATTACCTACAAGGGAATCAACATTGAAAAGGCCCTCATTGCTAAGGGTGTGGTCAAAATATTTAAAGAAACCAAAGACAATGCTCCTCAACAACAAACAAACGATAAACCCAAGTTTTGGAACAAAAATAAAAATGTGGTCAATGATGGTGTGGTCAATTCTAAACATGTCCAAATGCTGCAAACACCCCTTCAACTTTCCAAACCAAATCAACCTCCGCCTCAACAGCAGCAACAACAAAGACAACCATACCAAAACCAACAACAACGAAAACAAGAGTGGCCTCAACAATATTACCTTGTGCGGCGTCAATTCACTCCCTTGGGATAGCCCATTGAGACTATTCTACAAAAACTTTTACACAAGGGACTCATCACCTTACCAGATCCTCCCCCATATGGTGAACCTGTTTACAAAACCAAACAGTATAGAGACAATGAATATTGTGACTTCCTTAGGAGCAAAGGACACAGAACTGCGTCATGCATGAAACTCAAACACATAATTCAAAATCTTATCGAGGGGAACCTAATCTCTTTTGAGGATGAACCACCAACTCCACATATGAATAAAGACCTCAACATGTACAAGGAACCATTCCCTAACCATGGCCAAGGTCCTCCTCCAGATAAAGGTAAAGGTATTAATAAAGCTTCCACTTCCTATGACTCTATTGTAGGTCATTTTGAAGAGAGTCATGTATCTACCCTCACAATCAAAGGAAAATCTACAGATTACGCTGTTACAACTCATCATGGTCGTGTCACCATTCATGGTCCTACACCAAGTCTCCCAACTCCATCTAATTACAATCTTGTCAAACATCTAGGGAAAACCCTTGCACAAATCTATATATTGGACCTTCTACAGTCATCACCGACATATAAAGCTATGCTAGAAAAAGCCCTACAAGAGTCTTTAGTTCCTAACAACATAGTGGTCATGGATTTCCAAGCTATAATAGGTAACATTGCCTCACCTTACAATGTGGTCTTTTCTGAAAAGGACCTCCCATCCCATGATCCATGTCACAATGATGCACTTCACATTGAGGTTCTCATCCATAAACACAAGATCAAATGCATACTTATAGATGGTGGTGCTGGTCTCAATATCTATTATCTAAAGTTACTCAAACAATTGGGATACTCTGAGGATCAAGTCAACATTGATCAAAGTATTACAATCAAGGGATATGATGATGTTGAATGTTGGTCAAAAGGGGTTATCCACTTGCCTATACAAGTAGGCCCAGTCATGCTTGAAACCAGGTGCCAAGTCCTTGACATTGAGCTACCTTACAACATTATCCTAGGATGCCTATGGATCCATGCCATGAAAGCTGTCCCCTCAATGTAACATCAGTCTCTCAAGTTCCCATTCAATGGTACAGAGATCACTATCCTGGGAGACCCCAATCCTTTTGAATTTTGTCGTGTCTTGCAAGGCAGTTATAAAAATTGCAATCAAGTGCCTAAAAATGACAAAGCCATTGAATCCCCACTATACGTCAACCCTAAAAATCTAACAAAAGCCTTTGCAAGTGAACCCAATCCTCGTCCTATTCCTGAAATCAAAGCTCACATCAGTGATATAGGCTTTGGAACTTATGATATCTCAAAATCTTGTTGTGTAGAGTGGATGCCTCTATCCCCTAAATCCTACGGCCAACCACCCATTACCAAAGTAACTAAAAAATAGCTATTCCTCCCCCAACATCCCTAACCTAATTCCAAAAGGGAAAATTATTGGCAGAGGAAACTATTGAAGACATCTCTTCTTGGCTCTACAAGCAGAAAGAACCAGTCACTATACCAATCAAGCAATATGGCAATGGCTTAAGGATAGTCAAAAACATGGGCTATAAAGGTAAAGGTGCCCTTGGGAAATAGAATCAAGGAACAATGGAACCCATTATTGTGATGAAGAAACTAGACAAGAATGGGTTAGGATTTAGTAGAAAGGTACCACGTGCCTTGGACATCGAGGGTATCCTCGACAAGGTGGTAGAAACTTATCTCGCCAATTTGAAATCTAATGAGGATATCATCGATGACTCTTCCCTCCATATGATTAACCTATTTACAGAATCCTCCATATTCATGTTATCATCCATATCCTTAACATCCACCACCAACACCTAGATTGTAACACTTGTCTACCCTGAACTTATCGATTGGGACCAACAAAGGTCCCCCATTCTAGATGTATTTCAGAATGACGAAACTATAGCTAAGTTTATGGGACTTCGGGATGGTATCCCTCTTGGTGATCACAAATCTAGTTTTGTAATGGAACTAGAACCAACTGCTTATTTTGGTGAGAATGCCAAATCCTCCAGTCGCAAAAGTAAAAATAAAGAAAGATCTCTAGGTGAAAACCATGTTGTGGCACCTCCCGATCACAAAATAGTAAAAACAAAGGACATATCCAAAGATGAAAACCCAGCTATGGCACCTAAGGATGGAGAATTTTGTTAGCTGCCGTTGCACCAAAATATCAACCTATTAATGCCCGATACAACCACTTGACTTAACAAGCACGGGAGGCAGTTAAGCCCTTGTCACAAACCACCACAGCGTAGTGCTAAACAAGGAGACCAAGGGTCACACCTTGCAACAATCCCCCAATGCAAGCACAGGGTTTGAACCCGTGACCTCGGCTCTGATACCAATTGTTAGCTTCTGTTGCACCAAAATATCAACCTATTAATGTCTGATACAACCACTTGACTTAACAAGCACAGGAGGTGATTAAGCCCTTATCACAAACCACCGCAACACAACACTAAACAAGGAGACCAAGGGTCATACCTTGCAACAAATTTAACCTTCCCCTACCATCTAAGTATCAAGAGAAGTCACCTCTCCTAGTGGAAGATTCTACATAGATAAACCTTGGCACAAAGCAAAATCCGAAGACCACATTCCTTGCAGCATCATTATCAGAAAAAGAGCACAAGAATCTTAACAACTTCTTCTTACAAAAAACTATCAACTTTGCATGGACCTATCCTAATATGCCATGGTTAGACCCTAAGCTAGTGGTTCACTATCCCACAGTTGATCCAATAGTTAAACCAATCAAGCAAAAGCTAACGAAGATGCACCCATAGATAGCTCTCTTGGTAAAAGTTGAAATACAGAAGTTGCTAGATGAAAAGTTCATCTGGCCTATTGATTATTCAGAATGGGTCTCAAACATTGTACTTGTGTCTAAACCAAATGGGGGCATCCGCATGTGTAATGATTTTAGAGATCTTAACAAAGCATGTCCCAAAGATGACTTTCCATTACCGAACATTGATCTCATAGTAGACTCGACCGCTGGTCATGAAATGCTATCTCTCATGGATGGATTCTCTGGATACAAACAGACAAGGATAGCAAAAGAAGATCAACATAAAACAACATTCACTTGTCCTTGGGGTAACTATTGTTGGTGCATCATGCCATTTGGTCTTAAGAATGCAGGGGCAACTTATCAAAGGGCAATGACAGTGATATTTCATGATCTCTTTCATCACATCATGGAGGACTATGTGGATGATATACTAGCAAAATCCTCTAGGGAAGATCACATACAAGTTCTTGGACAAATCTTTGACAGACTAGAAAAATACCAAGTGAGACTCAATCCCAAGAAGTGTGTCTTTGGTGTAACATCAGGAAAACTATTGGGATACATTGTATCTCATAGAGGCATTGAAGTAGATCCAACAAAAGTCAAGGCTATAGTGGAAATGCCTCCACCAAAGAACTTAAAAGCATTAAGGAGCCTTCAGGGAAGATTACAATCTATTAGGCATTTCATCTCACAGCTAGTAGATAAATGTCAACCATTTCAACACTTACTCTAAAAGGATGTCTCATTTCGATGGAATGATAAGTGTCAAGTAGCATTTGATTAGCTCAAAGAATGTCTAGCTACACCTCCTATCTTGGTACCACCGGTCACCGATAGACCGTTGATCTTGTATATCTCAACTACACTTGCAGCCCTAGGGGCTCTTCTAGCACAACATGATGAGTGAGGAAAAGAGCATGCAATCTATTATATCAGTTGAACCTTGGTGGGATATGAACTCAATTATTCACCTATGGAAAGAGCTTGTTTAGCAGTAGTGTTCGCTTCCCAAAAGTTGCGGCATTACATGCTAAACCAACACACAAACCTCATAGCAAAAATTGATCCATTGAAGTATCTCCTAGCAAAAGCAACTCTCACAGATAGACTAGCTAAATGGGTCATGATCCTTAGTGAGTTTGACATTGAGTGTGTGGATCGTAAGACAATCAAGGGACAAGCCCTAGCGGATCAACTAGAAGCAACACCTATGACAAATATACATCCTATGGTATCAGACTTTCTAGATGAGAATCTCTTCACTCTTTCTACCTCAGTAATGTGGAAGTTATACTTTGATGGTTCCTACACACAGCATGGATCAGGGGCTGGCATCTTATTCATCACACCTCAAAATGACTATATTCCAAAGTCATATCAGCTTGCCTTTCCTTACACCAACAACATAGCTGAGTATGAAGCACTCCTCATAGGTCTCAATACAGCAGTTCAATGGGACATCATAGAACTACAAGTATATGGAGACTCACAACTAGTCATCTGACAAGTCATAGATTAGTACTAAACAAAAGATGAAAAATTGGTCCCCTACAAGAAACTAGTAGATGCCTACAAACCACACTTTTCTAGCATCACATTTGAGCAAATTACATGAGAGCATAACAAAGCTACAGATTCTATGGCTTTTGTGGGGTCACTTATAGACATGCTTGCAAACACATAGAAATGTGAATTCTTGATCGAGCAATTGTTGATACTAGCCGTCGATGTTCCAATTACTGAAATCATCTATGAACCTGTTGGTCCCAATTCCCCATGGTATGAAGATATCTATGAATACCTTAAACATGGTACCTTTCCCTCTAAACTATCATCAACCCAATGCAAAACCTTTATCTGTCGATCCTCCCATTACACCATTCTGGGTGATACACTTTATCGCCAGAGTCTCGATGGTATCCTCTTATGATGTCTTAATGCGGAAGAAGCTAAAGCTACCTTAGAGACATACATGAAGGTGTCTATGGAGCACATTCTACTGGTCCTAATCTCACTAAGAAGATACTCAGAACAAGTTACTACTGGCCTACAATAGAGCAAGATGCTTTATAGTTTGCTAAGAAGTGTCTATAGTACCAGCAGCATGGAGATTTGATTCACGCACCAACTCATGAACTACAACCTGTGACTACTCCATGGCCTTTTTCTCAATGGGGTCTCTACCTCGTAGGACAAATTCACCCATCCTCATCCAATGGCTACAAATTCATCATTACTGCCACTAAGTACTTCACGAAGTGGGTCGAAGCCATTCCCATGACCTATATCATTGGCAAGCAAATACCTAAGTTTATCCTAAACTACCTCATTTACCGGTATGGTATCCCCTAAGCCATTGTCACTGATAATGGGAGACCATTCAAGAATCAAGATGTCCGTGCCTTATGCACACAATACAATATCCAACATCATTTTCAACTCCCTACTATCCGCAAAGTAACTGCCAAGCTGAGGCTTCCAACAAAACCATTCTCAAAATCCTTAAGAAAATGGTCAATGAAGCTGGTTGTGGTTGGCACCTGCAACTCAATCCTGCCCTATAGGCCTATCGCACTAGTATTAGAACACCAACTGGTACCACACCCTATGCCTTGGTCTATGGTTCTAAAGCCATCGTACCTATAGAGGTCGAGATCCCATCCCTTAGAATATCCATGCAAAACCTAATTGATGGAGAGGAGTATCATACTTCCAGATTAGCTGAGCTAGAACTACTAGATAAGAGGCACCTTGCCACGCTTAATCATCTTCATGTCTATCAAAACTACCTCCGTCATAATTACAACAAAAAGATCAAAGAAAGATGATTTCAAGTTGGTGATCTTGTTCTCAAAGAAAATCAGAGAAATTAAGTAGACCAAGAAAAGAAGGGAAAGTTCAAGCCTAATTGGTTAGGACCCTTTATTGTCACAGTAGCATATGGATCAGGAGCTTATACTTTAGCTACACATGATGGCATTCCTCTAGATGAACCACTCAACAGTGTTCATCTCAAGAAGTTTTATGCCTGATCCTCAGAGTATCCAAAAAAAAAATCCATCCTATGGTGAAAACTTGGAAAACAGGCGCCTTGGATAAGTACCATAGTGAAAACCTGGCAAACAGGCACTATGTGTAGAGTCAGCATCCATCATCTATCAAGTCTTCTTCATTCCATAACAATTTCCCAACAAACTTCATCCATCCATCCATAATAAAACCATTGACCTTGTTTGCATTTCCATCTCCCTATCTAGAAATAGCTTGGAAATTTGTCAATGTCCATCGTCGTCATCCCACATCTTGATCTATGTCAACAATTATCACTGTCTTGTCCGAGGTCATACCTTCTTCATCTGTCACCCATGCAAATTCCTCTATCAGAATAGGGGCAACTCTTTCCTTAACCTAGGTCTAGGAAGGGATCCTTGTTCGTGGTTCACAAACACTTCAATCATTCTCCTTTCAAAAGATAACACCCTTTAATGGACACTTCATTCCTACAATCAGGCTATTATCTTCCCACCCCTTTTCCTACATCATCACACCAACGAGAACTACATATCATCTCATCTCAATCTTAAGGTACCTTGATCCCATGGATATGGGTATGTAGACAATCTGGTAAATGAAGGAAGTTTCCAATACTCAGGTACATAAGATCTTATCATTTCTCCTCTCCAAGCTCAAACACCTTGACCCATTCATCACTCTACCCAGAACTACATATGATCATTTTTCATCTTTCATCGTAATGTGCCTTGATCCCATGGATACAGGGTATGTAGGTAGTCTGGAATATGATGGATGTATCCAATACTCAAGTACATACAATTTATCATTCTTCACCCACCTCAATCCTTTGACATTTCGTCTTTCTAGTCTTCCATTTTTTAAAATCCATTCACCTCAACTTGACTAACTCAAGCAGAAAAACAACAAACGAATGCATCCTTTCAAAGTAAAAGTTCTTAACAAACCTGAAGCAAAGCAACTTACTTGCAGAGCCATATGTTGTCCTACATATCGATTGCCAGTATCAGCTAAATCAATCTCAAATCGAGCAATAGATCAACAAATTTTGTCTTATACAGAGTGTTCTATGATCGAGACCAACACACACGTCTTATACAACATGTGGTATTTCCTAAAGCTAGGCATTATCTTTTCAACAGATAACACCCTTTAACTGACACATCGCTCCTAAGATAAGGTTGTTATCTTTCCTTTCCAACCTATCTTGAGCAACCCCTTTGGCAAGAGAATATGTTGGCTATATGTTTACTTTGTAAGTCAGTCAATTTGCTTTTTGATTTATCTTTTTTGTTCCTTTTCCAATACTTATTCAACACTGCTGTGATTTATCTATAATCTTGGTATGTTGCGATACAAGACGGATTGGGGGCATAGTTATTTCTTTTGTGTGCTGTGTTTGAGGATTGATCTTTAGGTATCTTTCTTAACATCATATTTATCTTGTGTGTTATGACCTAGCATCTTACATATTAATATTCTTCTCGCATTTACATGTATTGAAGTTTATTTTATGTTCAAGACTATGGCTCATTCACATGTTCAACGAGGTCATACTATGTCTAAGGGATCTATGTTCAAACCGCTTGCTTGCAAAGTCAACATCCACGCACTCGGATATCACAACACCTTGGTCTTTTATACCTTGGTGGAAAACTATACACGTGCTATATCAAAATAAGGATTGCTTTTTATAGAAATTTGTGAAACTATTGCAACAAGCTTATCCATTGATCCATCCATCTATCCAAATCATCATATAGTTTTTCATGCAGGGATCGATCAATAGTCTTTCTCTCCACTTTCTTCTATCCTAACCTCGTCTGTCTCCAACACAATCTTCTAGTTGAGCATCAACCCAATTCTTTTGTCGCTTCCCTGTCTTTCCTCTTGAGGGGACATCCTACGCCAACTACACAGGGGTAGCTAGCTACACTGGGGCATCAAAATTGTATCATGTCTTAAACAATCATTTTCTTTGACGCAACATTGTAAACTGTATTGCATCAAAGAGGGGCAAAATGTAGACACCCAAAAATGACCAAGTCATCAAATTACTGGTATTTTGTCTAATCACCTGCATTTTAGCATTAATTAAATAATCTAATTATTTAATTAATTTAAACAAAATCATCAATTCTTCCAAAATTCCTGCATTTTAACATTAATTAAATAAATCCTCTTTATTTAATTAATTTCAGCAAAATAAACCTTATTCTTCCAAAATTAAATAATTTTTATTATTTAATTAAATCATTATCCTCTTTCAAATTTCAAGTCTACATTAATTAAATAAATTCAATCATTTAATTAATTCATCCAAATCCTCTCTTATCCACAATTAAATAATTTACATTATTTAATTAAATCAAATTGTTCTTCCAAATTTAAATAAATCATGCAAATTTATTTAAATTAGCTCAATCCTCTAAAAATAAATAAAATCAAGTATTTTATTTATAATCTTCTATTCCTCTATCATGCACAATCAACTAAATAAATTTATTTATTTAATTTCAATTATCTTTCCAATTCCTCTGAAAATATCATGTTAACTCATGTGCACAATCAGTCTTATTTTTAGAACTCTAAAAAAGGCAAAACTAAAGTTAAGTTAATTGGCTTTAATTTATCTTATTTTCATCAACTCATGAATTAGAAGAAAAAACATTCTAATTTATGAAATCAAATCTATCTTTCTCAAAAAAGCAATTATCTTAATAAGAATACCTTTTTGGAGTGACACATATCATGTGCACATTCAACATGAGTTATTTGATTTATCTCAACCATTCATTCTATGGATTTATTTCATCTGTTGATCGATCATGTTTGAAACCTATATAAACCCCCCTCATCTCCTTCACAAATCCTCTTCGATCACTTATACTCAGGCATCCTTTACAACGCTTTGAGCATGCATCGCATCATTGAGCACCTTTACGATCTTTTGACATTGATCTTCTTGAGCACTTTGAGCACCTATACTTGCTTGTTGCAAACATGGTTTCGCAACATATTTGAGCAATCCACATTTGACAAAAGAGAACAATACAATCTGGTAAAAGATTTCTTGTTTCATTTGATTTATTGATAATGGCTTTTTTAGATAGATCTCTTTATGTTATGGGTTATTGATTTGGTTATTATCATAGTTTTGATTTTATCATTCGACATATCATTTTTCCTCATATACACTTATAAGTTTGAAAAGATAAAATTAGTTAGATCAACTGTCTCTCATTGACTGTTTGATTTCTTGACATGGACATTCACTTGTCATGATGATTTGACAGTCTTGATTGGATTGTTGGATTATCATGACAACTGATCATTGTTTTCTTCTTGTCAAGACATCAAATATTCACTGATTGCAATAACTTAAAAGTTTTCTTTACTCCTTTTGAAATAGCTGCAAATTAGGTCCAAGTAAATTAGGTGTGAACAAAATTTAGTAACAAGTATAAACTTCTCTTGTTAATGTGTTGAGAGGACAGATATGTGGTATAGTTCTGTGGAGTTTGGCAATATCTTTGAAGAAGTGATTGTTGGAATTAGACCGAACAACTAAGAGGGGGGTGAATCAGTTGTCACACAAAATAAACTTTTTCTCCTTTTAACCTTCTTTATTAACTCACTATCAGATTAATGATATAAACATTAAAGCATAAATCAACAACATATGAGCAGAAACATAATCAACACACTGGACATCAATATTTTGACGTGGAAACCCGGTTAAGGAAAAAACCATGGTTGGGGTTAACCCACAAAGATTTGTACCCTGTTAAAAGTACTTTAGAAAAGTAGAAGGCACATGCCTTCAGGCACACTATCCAGAGCTCACTGATCAAAAGATAGGCTCACTGCCTATAGAATTTATTTAGAACAGAAAGGATTAATTGAGAAATAGCATCTATTTAATGCCTGATTCAATTTCAATGAATGCTCACAAAACTTCTACTTTGCTCCAAATTCTTCTTCACTAACTTTTTCACTCTACACTACTCTCGCTCCTTTTCTTCTCTACTCTTCTTCTGATCCTTTATTCAGATTTGATCTATTTTACTCAAGGATGATTTTTAACAACTCTTCAACAAGTATTTATATACTTCATCAACCTTGGAATGATCAACAAGGTCAGCTAAACTTAACGCTGATCTTTACACTATCAGCCAAACATAGCTAAGACTTGAATCTTCCTCTACTAACACGCCACACTTCATAAAAAGATCTTTAGATCATCCACAATATGCTAGGAACATCCAGTCGGCCAAGACTGGGAAGAACATCAACTTAAAAGAGGAAATCTTCAATAACAAGCTCAAACTCTAATGCGGACCTCCAACATAATAGCCACACGATCTAGAGACCTCCACAAGCACATTGAATTCATCAATAACATCCACTCTAAACCAAATTACCAAAATCATTTGTATCTTCCTCCAAAACCTCAAGAACACTGTCTGCCATGACTGTCAAACTAGAAGGATGGCTTGCGGACCTCCAAACCACGAACCACTAGAGTTGATGATACACACTAACTTCCCAAACATGCTTTCAGATTTGTAGATCATAATATTTCACTGTGGAATAATCCAGACCAACTTACTATCACTTTGTCTCTTCTGAATACTGCAAGATCCGGTTCTACTCAGATGGCCATAACTTCTTCAAATCTTCATGCAGACTTCTCAATTCTTAACTGGAACAACCTCTAACAATCCTCTACATAGCCATAAGGTCTACGAACATTGAGTCTTCATTAATTTTCTCAATATCCTCAACATTCCAATCTCCTAAATATAGAGTGCAAAACTCTACATTTTGTTTCAGTTTCAGCTTAATATGTGTGTAGGTTTCAAATGTTTCTACACGGGTCTTCATATGTTTCTGTGCGCAGATTGCGCCAAGTGTCAAAACCACAGTCAAATCCACAACAATGTTTCTAGTATCAAGTATTATATGGAGTGCGCCACGTAGCAGGTAGTTTCAATAGTTCATTTTGTTTCAATGCTGCAGATGGCACCATGTGTCGCTTGCATAGGCAGTCTCAAAAAGCTTGTTTTCTTGCTACATTTTGTACGGAGGGTGCCATGTGTCTTTTGAGTTTTATGCAGATGATGTTGCGTGTCACTTTCTGAATTAATATTGATGTCAACATAAAAGATGGTGGGCCACAGTTTATTTGTTTTCAAGCTTGTGGAGAATGCCACGTGGTGGTTGCGGAGAAGGAGTTGCTTTATTCATAACTCTTATAGCGAGAAACTTTTGATTCACAGTTTTGTGTGGGTTGTACCAAGTGTCAACTTCTATAGGACCTTTCAAAGTTTTATTTGTTTTAGCAGTGTTGCGGAAGTTGCCACATGTTAGCTAGCGTGCATGCGAGGGTCGCCATCTATCCTAGTTTTTTTCCATTTGAGGGTAGTGAGTTATGAAGGTTGTGGGTCCCATTATTATTGTGTCTCAATTTATAAGTGAAGCGGGTTACGACAGATGACATAAAAGGAGGGCACACGAGTGTAAAGATAGGTTTTAAAAGGCTCCGCAGGATAAGACATGTATCATATTTTGGAGGCTGTAGAATGTGACAAGTGTCTTTTTCCTGTTGTTTTCTTTAAAGACAAAGGAGTTTTTGAGTTTGATGCGGACGTTACCATCTGTCATATTTCTTTTCAGTTTTAAGTGCGCAGGTCTCGCCATGTGTCTATGTCTCAATACAGGAGGTGTGCCACATAATATTTTTCCCTAGCCAATGAGTGTGCAGGAGGGACATCCATTGCAGATTCAAAGGATCGTAACCACCAAGAACTTCCAGTAATCTTTAGTTTTGTTGGGACATTAAGGATTCGGGTTGTTAGAGGTAATCTTGGGTCAAATCAATGATTATAAATATGCAGTATTTGTAATAGATAGAGATAGATTCATTGATCTTTGATAAGTTTTAATTAGAAATCTAAAAGAGGAGTCAGAGACTTTGTTGTGACTAGTTTATGTCATTTTGCCTTTATTTTGTTGTTCTTGATAAGAAAGTTAATGTATCTGTGCCTTTTATGTTGCTAGAAAATTAATAAGAAGAACTTTGTTTTGTGCCTTGGTTGATATCATCTGTGTCATTGCAAAGTTGTCTAGTTATAAGCCTTTCATAATATTCATTCTATCTATTTATGCTAATCATGCAGTATCTCCTCTTTAATATAACTGTATCTTGAGAATAGCTTCATTGTGCTTGAATTGAAGGGATACTTTTGACTTAGGCGCATCGCCATAGTTAGATTTGCTTATTGTATCTGTAATCTTGTTAATTTCTTCCCTTTTTCTCAAAACTGAATTGAAATAGAGAAGAGCCAGCTTCTTTAAAATCTGGAGGTCATTTCAAGTAGCAAGTTCCACATTCTTGAAACTTCCCATGTTGGTGTTAGAACCTACACAATTTTATACATCAACACTAAACAGGGAACAAAATAAGGCATAGTTGACACCAATGACAACAAGAATATATTGACATCAATGACAACACCACTTAGGCACATATTTGCAACAATCTCCCCTTTGCCATTGATGGAAACATATGTTGTGAAAAAATGATTCAACCATCATGACAAGAACTCCCCCTAAATTTTACAACCACTTCCTGCATTTGCTCCCCCTGTCATCAGCAATTAGTTTTTCACGTGTCTTCTCTCCCCCTTTGACATCAATGGCAAAGGGCACATATTTGCAATCTTTACTCCCCCTTTTTATTATAGACTGATCTTCAACATTTGCATACTGACTACTCCTTAGAGTAGTATTTTCTTAACATCAATCTGGATCTCAAGATATGACTGAGAATTCCATCAGACTGATACACCTTAGTGCATCTTAGTTCTGATTTGGAGGGGTAATAACCCCTATCTTCTCTCTGAGATACTCAAAGGTATCCTTGGGAAGAGGCTTAGTGAAGATATCTGCAATCTGATCTTTGGAAGGCACAAACTCCAACTTGACTTCATTCTCATTTACCTTCTCTCTCAAGAAATGAAACTTGATAGATATATGCTTTGTCTTTGAACGCAACACTAGATTCTTTGAGATGCTTATTACATTAGAATTATCACAAAAGATTGTGACTGGCTCCTCAAAAACAATTCTGATGTCCTTCAACATTTGCTTCATCCACAGAACTTGAGTAGAATTATTTGTTGCTACTATATATTCTGCTTCTGCAGTAGATAGAGATATTGCCTATTGCTTTTTGCTCATCGAAGAGACCAATCTTCTTCCCAAGAAAAATACACCACCACTAGTACTTTTTCTATCATCCACATCTTATGCCCAATCAACATCTGCATGAAGAGTGAAATCATTGTCCTTTAGATACAACAATCCATAATCAATTGTCCCCTTGAGATATTTGAATATTCTTTTGACTGCCACAACATGGGATTCTTTTGGATCAGCTTGAAATCTAGCAACAAGTCCAACAACATTCATGATGTCAGGTCTGGTATGAGTCAGATAGAGCAATCCTCCAATCATTGATCTATACCTTTTCTGATTTTCCTTGGGGGAGTCATCATCTTTACTTAACTTGCATTTGGTTACCATAGGTGTACCTACTTGCTTTGAATCTTCCATTCCAAACTTCTTTGGCAATTCTTTCAAATACTTGGACTGAGATATAAAGATACCTTTATCTAACTGAACAATTTGTAGACCTAGGAAGAAATTTATTTCTCCAAACATTGACATCTCAAATTCACTTTTCATTTAATCAGCAAATGCTTTGCACATACATTCATTTCCACCAAAAATGATATCAATAATAAAGACCTCAACAATTAGGATGTTCTCATGATTAATATTGAAGTAAAGATTACTATCAGTAGTACCTTTGCTAAAACCTATCTTAAGCAAATATTTATCCAATCTTGCATACTAGGCTCTTGGAGCTTGCTTGAGTCCATACAAGGCTTTTCTCAGTCTACAAACCATATCTCCCTAATCAGATAATTGAAATCCTTTTGGTTTCTCAATGTAGATTTCTTCCTCCAAATCTCCATTCAGGAATGCTGATTTGACATCCATCTGATACACTTTAAAATCTTTGAAAGTAGCAAATGCAAGAAACAATCTAACTACTTCTATTCTTGCCACTGGAGCAAAAGTTTCTTTAAAATCAATTCCTTCCACTTGAGAATAGCCTTTGCATACCAACCTTTCTTTATTTCTAACAACTTCACCATCTTCATTTAGTTTATTCTGGAAGACCCATTTGGTTCCAATCACATTTTTGTCCTTAGGGCTAGGAACAAGATCCCAAGTGTGGTTCTTTTCAATTTGCATCAATTCTTCTTCCATTAGTTTTACCCAGTCTTCATCATTGCAGGCTTCACTTACTGATTTAGGTTCAATCTTTGAAATTAAAAAAATCTCTTCTTGATCTTCAGCAACTCTTCTCATAGTTTGAACACCTTTATTTCTATTTCCTGCCATTTGATCTTCAGGATGACTCATTCTTACATACCTGGGGGTTTTGGGAATTTCTTGAACTTCTATTTCTTGAGCTTGTTCCTCAATATCTGTACTATTTTCTTGAGTTCTTGGAGTTTCCAGATCAATCTGAATCTGCATTAGAGTTTAAACTATCCTTCCTTGACTTTGACTTTCATCTTGATCATCTGAATCATATCTGCAAAACTTGGAATGTCCTTCCTTGCTCTCATCAACTCTAACATTAGCACTTTCAACAATCTTTTTCAACCTCTTGTTAAAGCACCGGCAAGCCTTACTTTGAGTAGAGTACCCCAAAAATATTCCCTCATCAAATCTTGTATCAAACTTGCCTAAATCCTCATCTCTTTTGATATAGCATTTACTACCAAAAACTCTGAAATATCTCACAGTAGGAGGATGACCAAACCACAATTCATAAGGGATCTTACCAAAATTGCCTTTGATCTACACTCGGTTAAGAGTGTAGACAACAGTACTTACATCTTCTCTCCAATAAGCTTGAGGAACATTTGTTTCCATCATCATTGTCCTGGTAGCTTTTTGAATGGTCTGGTTCTTTCTTTCCACAACTCCATTTTGTTGGGGAGTCCTAGGAGCAGATAACTGTCTTTTTATGTCATGCTTTTCACATAAAGCATCAAACTCACCGGAAGTAAATTCTCCACCTCTGTCGAATCTCAGACATTTCAATTTTTCACCAATCTCATTTTCCACCATCACTTTGAACACCTTAAATTTGTCAAGAGCTTCTGATTTTTCTTTGAGGAAAGTTACCCACATCATCCTAGAGTAATCATCAATCAACAACATGAAATATCTATCTCCTTGCACACTCCTAATTCTAGTAGGACCACAAAGATTAGTATGTACTAGTTCCAATCGTCCACTTGAAGCTTGTTCCTTACTTTTGAATGAAATTTTGCTCCATTTCCCCAATTGACATTCTCTACACATGCTATTAGGTATCACAAGTTTTAGAAGATCTCTTACAGCCTGAGTGGTACTTATTTTGACAATGTTATCAAAATTCACATGAGACATCCTTCTATGCCATAACCAACTTTAATCTATCTAAGCAATCAAACAACTTTTGCCAGAACTACTTAAATGAAAAATGTTACCTCTAGTTTGAGTACTAGATGCAATTTCAGTTCTGAATCTCTCCAAAATTCTGCATTTTCCATTCTTGAATCAAAGATCATAACCTTTGTCAACCAACTATCCAACACTAAGAAGATTATGTTTCAGTCCTTCCACATATAGAACATCATTGGTGCTATTCTTACCATCAAAAGAGATGGATCCTCTGCCACTGATTCTACCAGCTGAGTTATCTCCAAATTTCACAAGCCCTCCTTCATAATTTTCAAAATTCAGAAACTTACTCTTGTCTCCGGTCATATGATGAGAACATCCACTATCAATCACCCATTCATCTTTCTCAATAACTTGAGCAGCCAAGGCACTTTCCATATTTGCATAGCTAGCAGATTTAGTAGAAACCAAATCTTCTTCTTTGATGGCAATGAACACCCAATCCTTTTCAAAGGAACCTCCATGATTAGATTCATCATCTATGACTCCTTCTTCACCAGCTTCTTGGACATAGTAACATTTGTTCTAATTTTTGTATCTATTAGGGTTTGGTTTTGAAAACCTCTCCGGACATCTTGAGGCAAAATGACCAATCTTATTACAAGCAAAACATTTGAGTGGCAATTTTCCTTCATATTTACCGGATCCTCTTGGCAATCCTTTGGCAAGAAGAGCTTCAAGATCTATGGTTTCAATTTCAACATCTTCAAGATCTTTCCTCGTCTTCACAAATCTGTTTGATCTTGCAGAAGAGCTTTCATCCGAATCATATCTTTGTTTTCCATATACACTGGCCTTAAATGCAAATTTAGACTTGGGAAGAGAATCACCAAACTCAATTCAAAAGCTAAAATTTTGCCAACCAGTTGATCTCTTGTAACTTCTGAGACAGTCCTAATCTCCTCTATAGTAGCAACCTTATGTTTGTATGAATCAGGTAAAGATCTAAGCACTTTTGATACAATCTTTGATTCTTCCAAAGTTCCACCAGCACACCTAATACCACACACAAGTTCATTTATCTTTTTCATGTAGATTGTGATGTTTTCATCTTCACTCATCCTCAGAGTTTCAAATTTTCCTCTCAGACTTTGCAGCTTGGCACATTTGACAAATTTATCGCCTTCATACAGATTCTCCAACTTTTTCCATATTTCATGAGCAGTTTTTAGACCAAAGACATTTGTCATTTCTAAATCAGTCAGGGCACTCAACAAGGCTTCTTTAGCTCGAAGGTTACTTTCAACATCTTTGAGTTGATCTAGAGTTGAAGGACCTTTCTCCAAAGGTTTATACTCAACACTGGTTATCACCCAATAGGCATTTCCCATGCATTACAAATGGTACTCCATACGATTCTTCCAAACAGAATAATTTGTTCCATCAAATCTCAGACTATCCTTCTTATAGGTTGACATCCTAGATCTCCTCAAGCAATCAAGATCTTATAAGAGGATATGGATCTGATACCAATTGTTGGAATTAGACTGGACAACTAGGAGGGGGGTGAATTAGTTGTCACACAAAATAAACTTTTTCTGCTTGAACCTTCTTTATTAACTCACTATCAGATTAATGATATAAATATTAAAGCATAGATCAATAGCATATGAGCAGAAACATAATCAACACACTTGACACCAAGATTTTGACGTGGAAACCCGGTTAAGGGAAAAACCATGGTGGAGGTTAACCCACAAAGATTTGTACCCTGTTAAAAGTACTTTAGAAAAGTAGAAGGCACATGCCTTCAGGCGCACTGCCTAGAGCTCACTGCCTACAGAATTTATTTAGAACAGAAAAGATTAACTGAGAAATAACATCTACTTCATGCCTGATTTAGTTTCAATGAATGCTCACAAAACTTTTGCTTTGCCCCAAATTCTTCTTCACTTAATTTTTCACTCTACACTACTCTCACTCCTTTTCTTCTCTGCTCTGCTTTAGATCCTTTATTTGGATTCGATCTTTTTTACTCAAGAATGATATTTAACAACTCCTCAACAAGTATTTATATACTTCATCAACCTTGGAATGATCAACAAGGTTGGCTAAACTTAACGCAGATCTTTACACTATCGGCCAAACATAGCTAAGACTTGAATCTTCCTCGACTAACACACCACACTTCATTAAATGACATTTAGATCATCCGCAACATGCTAGGAACATCCGATCAGCCAAGACTGGGGAGAACATCAACTTCAAAGAGGAAATCTTCAATAACAAGCTCAAACTCCAATGCAGACCTCCAACATAGTAGCCACATGATCCAGAGACCTCCACAAGCACATTGAATTCACCAATAACATCCACTCTAAACCAAATTACCAAAATCATTTGTATCTTCCTCCAGAACCTCAAGAACACTGTCTACCATGACTGTAAAACTAGAAGGATTGCTTGCGGACCTCCAAACCATGAACCACTAGAGTTGATGATACAAACTGACTTCCCAAATATGCCTTCATATCTGCAGATCATAATATTTCACTGTGGAGCAATCTGGACCAACTTACTGTCACTCTGTCTCTTCTGAATACTGCAAGATCCAGTTCTACTCAGATGGCCATAACTTCTTCAAATCTTCATGCGGACTTCTCAATTCTTAACTGGAACAACCTATAATAATCCTCTACATAGCCATAAGGTCCACGAACATTGAGTCTTCATTAATTTTCTCAATATCCTCAACATTCTAGTCTCCTGAATAGGCAACAAAATAAGGCACAATTGACACCAATGACAAAAAGAATATGTTGACATCAATGACAACACTGCTTAGGAACATATTTGTAATAGTGATATGTTTTCATAATGATATTAGCCAAAGGCCATGGTAATGATGTGAAGTTGGTGTAATCATGTTTGATGTCATCAGTGTGGATCAAATGTCCTAAAATCTCTTCCTCTTCTAAAATTTCTTCACCACCTGAGTCTATGGAAAGATCTTGCATGTTTTTTTCCAATTTATCTTCTAACTCTTCACCATGTTGTTTAATAACTTCCATAGCAAGTGAGGCTAGATTCTCTTGTTTGTCAGAACCATCTGGTTCATTAACCCAAACTTGGTTATGCTTAGCAGGTTGAGCAGGGGAATACAAGAATAAGTGCTTACTATTGGGACCATGTGAAATGGTCATTCTTCCTACTCTACAATCAATCTTAGCTGCAACTATAGATAAACATGGTCTACCCAATATTATCAAGTAACTGTCCTTAGGTGTGAGGGATTGGATTATTTGGAAATCTATTGGATATTCCCAATCATCATCCTTGACAGAAATATTTTCTAGGACACCCTTGGGAATAGCTATGGATTGATTTGCCATTTGTAATATGGTGGTTGTGGGACATAGATCAGTGAGTCCCAATTTTTCCATAACATCCACCGTCATGACATTAATGGCTACTCCCAAGTCCACGAGTGCATTAGGTATTGCTACCTTGTTGATTATCATTGTTATGAGTGTAATTCCTGGGTTGCCATATTTTGGGGTTGAGGTTTCACCAGCTAGAAGGTCAGCTAGGTATCCATTGATATGCTAAATATTAACCTGTTTTGGTTTCCTTCCTAGTGTTTTTATGCACAACTGTTTAACTAGTTGGTTTAGTTTAGGAATTTCTTTAATCGCCTGTAACAAGGGAATCTCAATATGGAGTTGCTTTATTTCTTTTATTAACGTGGTTTCAGTAGGTAAGGTTATTTCCAGAGGGTTGTTCAAAGAAATTGCTTTGAGGCACTCAGAAAAAGGTACTTGAGGTTTCTTTTTCAAGGTGGAATCCTTCTTCGAAAGAACTGTTGAACATTGGTTGACTTCTTCGGGAGCTAACTCAGAAATTTTGGGTGAGGATTGTTGAAGAAGCTTATCTTGGTTATTTTCTAGTTTTTTATCTAAAGGTTTGGAAGGTGTCTCTATTCCTTTAGTAGATTTTGCATTTGGTTCATCAAGGATTTCAACTATGGTAGGCTACTGGAGTGTTTTTCCTAACCTCAACTACAAGTTTCCACAATAGATAGCGTTAACTCCAGCCATGTTTTCCTGCTCTATGGAATACATTGGTGTGGTTTGACAATTATTCTTTGGATTAGGGACAGGTTGTGCTGGAAGTTGTTGGCTAACCTGCTCATTTTGTTGAGGGTTTTGGGGAGCTAGCAAAAGGTTCTGTTGTGGATTAGGCATCCTCCTTGGTCCATGATAGAATTGATTTGGAGTCTGATTCCATTGAGGTGCAAGTTTTTGAGGATACCATTGTTGTTGAGTCTAGTTTCGCTATTGAGGGTTTCCCCAGGACTGATTTGCCCATTCAAGTGGTCCCCAAGGGTAAGGTCCCCAATTAGGTGGTTCCTGAGGCCAATGTGTCATCCATTGATTATTATTCTAATTATTTGGAGGTCGCCAGGAGGGATTTGAATTCTAGCTGTAGGAGAAATTCCCTCTAGGTATTTGACCCACAAAATTGATCTCTTCCTCAGTATGAGATGACCTTTTCTTGGAATTTTTGATTGTAGAAAAGATCTTGCATTGGTCGGTGGCATGACTTTTTCACAAATTTGGCAATTGTCAGCTTTGTCCAAAGGACATTCTCTCAATAGATGTTTGTTTCGACACCTAGGGCAGTAGATGGATAAGGTTTTAGGATTACATGTTTTGGCCTATATTCCATCTAGAGTAGTGTTTAACTGAATAAGAATGTTAGTTTTCAAATTTGCTATTTCCTCTTGTAATTTACCGATTTCATTTGAGCCTCTCAAAAGACTAGATTTACGGATACCTCCTTGAGTTCGAGAGAAATTCTAGCATAACTTAGCGATATCAGTGAGTTAAAGTTGGGACACATCTCCTTTTCCCATTAAATCTAGGCTTCTCCTAGCATCCTCATCAAGTCCTTTGAGAAGTATGGTCTTCATAATTTCTAGACTTATGGCTTCTTCACCACATCGTTTGGTTAAAAAGAGGAACCTATCAAGGTAATCTTCTAGGCTCTCATCTTCTTTTTATCTTAGTTTGAACAATTCCTCTTTCCTATCACTAACTCTGTAGTAACTCTAATATTTGTCTAAAAAGATGGTTTCCATTTCGTCCCACATGGTTATTGATCATGAAACTAATCCCATGAACCAACGCATTGCAACATCTCTCAGAGTGGAGGGGAAGAGTTTAAGTTTCTGGTTATCATTTTTGTAGTCATATGTCTGACACAAGACTTTGAACTCGAAGAGGAATTAGTCAAGGTCTTTAGAGGATAATCCTCTAAAAGTTGGTAAAATGGATGGTGAAATGTTTTTCATGGGTGCATCATCGTCTTCGTTGAGGGCAATAGGATAGGTAAATGTATGTGCCACTCTTCTTGGGTTATCACCATCTCCTTAGTTTACTCTCCACCCATTGAAAGGTTATCATTGTGATTGTTAGCCATTATGTTAAAAGGAATGTTCTCCTCCTCAAAGATTGGGTTTATTGTCTGAATGATCTCCTCTTCAAAGGTTGGGTCTGATGGTTGAACTTCTGGGCTATTTTTGGAAGTCTCAGGTTGATCCTACTCAATCAATTCATAACTAAGTTCTTCAACTGAGACTTCTACCTCCCAACTTATGGTTGGAACTACTATTGGGGGGTTCTTAGTATGAATCTTCCATGCGGACCTCATTTCTTGACCATGCAGAAAAAGAAGTTTGACAACTATATTTTTTCTCTAAAAGAGGTATCCAAGTAGTCTCCTATTAACACTAGAAAAGAATCATCCCCAGCAATGGCACCAAAAAGTGATAGGCTGTCATAAGGTCCTAACACTTTAGTTAAAAGTATGTCAATTATGTCGACCGGGTAGTGTCCAAGGCTGTATGTAATAGGGGATATTTTTGGACATCTCACTTAGTAACAGATTTTCTAAATTTTTGAAAAGTGTGAAACATAATTGAAACTAGAAAGCATGAAATTGTTAAGCTAGAAAGCATTCAAATGCCTACTCTAGAAAGCATGTAGACTTATCTAAAAATTAACACTTGTAGTTTAACTATGAATTCAAAACAAAATTGACTAACTACTAATTGAAAATACACCTAACATATTTTAATCAAATAACTAACAACAATTTTTTGAACAAAATGGATGCTCCATAAATTTCAAGTGAACAGAATTCAAATATCATTAACTTAAAACCACAACCTGCAGGAACACATAACAAAGCTAATCACAAAGTAATATTTATCTAAACATAACATGCATAGAACTAAAATGACAACATTAACAATGAGTATACTTATCTACTCTATAATCCCTCGAGTGGCCAACTCTTGGGTGTTCCTACTATCAGTTCAAATCACATTCAGTGCTTCAATAACTCCACAGCAAATCCCATTCATAAAACTTCCATTACTCAAAACAAACTACTCATAACAAGACCAATGGTATTCATTCATGTCATAAAAGTATTACAAAAATACAGTATAGAGAATATAGCTGAATAGTATTGAGAATATATCATAACCATATATCCTTGTTTTGAGCAACCACATATATATTACACTACTACAAAATCCTAATTCTCATATGGCAAGTAAATGCCATCAAAGAAGTCTTTTTTTAGAAAAATAGAACTACAACTAATTGGATGTCTTTAAATAAAAACATAGTAAAGGCTCTGAGTGGAGCCGTAAAGTCTTATGTATAATAAACATAAAATAATAGATTCCTTAACACAATCTATGGTGTATGCCTAATTTTTTGGTGCCCTAAATTTCTGGTGCTCTGACTCCAACCGCTTTGAAATCCACTCCTTCCTTTAGGTCATACATGGAACCCTGCATAGTTACATAATCTCTACAGTAATTAAGTCAACATTAGTGGCTAATTCTAATCAATTTGAAAATGAAAATTCATACATCATTTTATCAAAAATAGATAAATATTGTTTCTAAAAATAAACAAATTGGCATGGCTAAGGTGATTGGTTAGGACAAAAAGGGTTATATGGTTTGTTATAAAAATGAGGTTGTTTATACCTCATCAGACTGGATCTCCAGAGCAGTATCCCTCTCCATTTCTTACTAACATTTGGTTCCATTGCCAAGACCCTAGAAGAAGGTAGTTAAAGATTGAAATGGAAAAAACATCCAAAGGAGTAGCACAAGGTTCTGAAGAGAAGGGAAGGTGAGGTTGGTAGAGAAAATTTTTAATTTGCGGAGGAATTTAGGTCTCCTTAAGTTTCTACCTTTATGAGAGGGGGGCAAACACTTAAGGGGATGGTGAGTGGAAAGGGGGTAGGGTCCACAAGGACCTTTCAAGTGATGTGACTCTTCAAACAAGGATTCCATGGGATATAAGAGGACTAATGGAACATCAAATCAAGAAAACCCATGTCTAAAGGGGAGAGGTGGAAGAAAATAGAGATCGACAAAGATGTTAGGAACCCATGTTTAACCCTTCTCTTTACATTGTTAGTATATTTATGTTGGACGCATATGCTTTGTAAGTCATCTCGTGAGTATATTGTATTATCCCACATTCATGGGGAGTAATAGTTGTTTAGATTAGACTTAGTATATAAATACGTGTTGAGGCCAATGAAGGAATCCATGAGTTTATTGTATTGAGCTTGCTCAAAGGAGGTTGCCCCCTTGAAGTGGCCTGCGATTAATAAATTCCTTCTATGTTCTACTATTTTTGTTATTTCCTACATTTTTCATTATATTGTTGCAGGAGATTCCTCTCATCTGGTATCAGAGCGCTTTCTTGGGCTCGCTGGGTGGAATTTTTGCAGAATTTTTTTCGCAGTGGCCTCCAAGCGCTGTGATTATTGCAGTAGTTCTTTTTTCTTTGCATCTGTATTGTTCATTTCAATTGCAGTTTCAGATCAGGGAATAATCCATATCCCTTTAACTATGGGAAGTGCTTGGGCATAGCCCTAAAACTCATTTTGAGGAGTACCACAGGAACCCCGAAGTAGCTGGCCCATTGAGAGGACCTGCTAGTGAAAAGGGCAACGGCCCCTACCTGATTGACTAGTTCCCATCCATGAGGTAAACCAAGAGTTTTCGTTTGTGGCAAAGCGGTTATTAGTTTTACCTGAGCCATGGAGTGAGGGGTACTGCCCCAATACACAAGTTGTTAGACAACATTGGTAGCTGAGTGAATCCCCTAAACCCTTAGGAAGTTGAGCATACCTGGGGTCCATATCTATTGCCAGTTGATAAATCATAGATTGCATGTCTAGAGCCATTGCAAATCCTTTCCAGAAAAAAAAAATTATATTTTTTCACCATATCTTCCTTGCTTTAGCTCCGTTTCCCCTGAAAATTCACTGGAACCCCTGAAATTCCATTCTGCATATTTCCTTCCTTGAGGACCCTATCCCAAATTCCACTTATCGAAGCCAGAAATCCCACATTTGTCTATTTTTAGGGTTTGCCATAACTTCTTCGATTCTCACCCAATCGCCTTCAAATTTTGCCACAATGTTCATTTCCTATTTCTACTCCTTTGTCCCTCTTGGACAAATTTTCCCATTCTTTCATCCTGCTTCTGAAATCCCCATTTTCTGCTTCCCTGTCCCTCAGAAAGTATCCAAAACCTAGTCAAACCCTAATTACCCATCAGATTTTTTCCCAAATCCAAATTTTCCTTTACTAAAAAAGTTTTTGTTTTTGTTTTTCTACCCATTCCCAAAAAAAAAATCTTGGTTATGGTTGTCATCCTCGCAGGAGAAAAAAACTTGGAGGATGAACTTGTAGCCCTCAAGACCAAACTCCAAGATCTAGATGAAAAAATTCTTGTCCTCAATCTTTAGCATTCAGCCATGAACAATAGATAGTAGCCAAAGTCTTCTACAAACACTGGGTTCTCTTCTTCTAGCAATTTTCATGGGTTGAAGCTTGATTTTCCTTGCTTTAATGGTGATGATCCAGCTGGATGGATATACCAGGCAGAACAATATTTCAATCTGCATAATACTTTTGATGTCAACAAAGTCCCACTTGCATCCTTTCATTTGGAACATGAAGCCCTTCAATGGTTCCGTTGGTACATCAAGGCTCATGAAGAGCCAAAATAGATAGATTTTTGCAAACTCATTTTGCAATGATTTGGCCCTAGTGCTTTTGATGACTTCACAGGAGCACTCACTAAACTTCGCCAAACTGGCACTATGAGAGAATATCAAACAGAATTTGAGAAACTAGCCAATCACACAGAGGGATTGTCTGATGAATTCTTCAAGAGTTGTTTTGTCAGTGGTCTGAAGGATGTAATCCGATCTGAGGTTAAAATGTTCCATCCTAGCACAATGATGGAAGCCCTATGGTTGGCTAAGTTGGCGGAGGACAAGATCAAGCTCAACAGCGCTCCAAATCCACTTTTGTTCCATTTAGAAATATGGTTTCCCAAATACCTCCAATCACACCAGCTCCTAGAACAACTCCTATCAAGCATTTGTTTAAAGCTGAGATGAGGGCACGTAGATAAAAAGGGCTTTGTTATAATTGTGACCAGAAATTCACTTAGGGACATAGATGTGTTGAGCAAAAGCTCTATCTCTTGGATGTGGATTCTCCACCTACAACTAAAGTTTATGAAGATGCTTAGTATACAGTAGATGATCAGGTCGACATTCAACAGCCACCTCTTGAGCCTCCTCAAGACGACCACCTAGAGATATCTCTCCATGCTTTAGTAGGAGTCACCACCCCACAAACCATGTGGGTCAAGGGTTACTTCAAGAAGCTCCCTCTTACAATACTCATTGATTCTGGTAGCACTCATAACTTCATTGACCCTCGGATTGCCAAACAGGCTGATTGTTTTGTCCATCCTTGCTCCAACTTTGAAGTCATGATTGCCAATGGGGGCACATAACCTTGCAAAGGGAAGTGTCGCAATGTGCGTATCTCTATTGGAGATTATAACTTGCACTTTGACATGTTTGTCTTTCCCTTAGGCAGATGTGACGTGGTTTTGGGCGCTCAATGGTTACACACACTTGGACCCATCTTATGGGATTTTGCTAAACTTTTGATGCAGTTTTCAGACAATGGGTAAAAACACACATTGAAGGGCTTACAACCAGGGTCTTTTCACCTTTCTTTTAGGGTAAGTACCAGTTCCTTCTTGTCCAGAAAAAAGATGGGTCATGGCACCTTTGCATTGACTTTCGAGCATTTAATCACATCACAATCAAGGATAAGTTTCTGATTCCTGTTGTTGATGAGCTTCATGGCGCTCATTTTTTCTCCAAGTTGGATCTTCATTCTGGGTATCACCAAATTTGGGTTCATGAGGATGATATCCCTAAAACGGCTTTCCACATGCATGATGGCCACTATGAGTTTTTGGTCATGCCCTTTGGCCTCACTAATGCTCCTTCCACATTCCAGGCATTGATGAATAAAATATTCTGGCCCTACTTGCAGAAATTCATTCTAGTCTTCTTTGATGATATCCTCATCTATAGTAAAACATGGGCTGAGCATCTCCAGCATCTGGATCTTGTACTACAACTTCTCTCTGATCATCATCTCTGTGCAAAATAGTCTAAATGTGTTTTTGGGTAGGAGGAAGTGGAGTATCTTGGGCATATTGTTTCATCCCAAGGGGTTCGAGTGGATCCTGCCAAAATAGATTCCATGAAAAATTAGCCGCATCCTCAGACACTCAAGAGCCTCTGTGGTTTTTTGGGACTGACTGGCCACTACCACAAGTTTGTCAATGATTATGGGAAGATTGGAGCTCCATTAACAACTCTGTTGAAAAAGGATGATTTTACATGGACACATGCTGCTAAGTGTGCATTTGAAAAACTGAAACAAGCTATGTGCACTACACCTATTCTAGCTATGCCAGATTTTTCAAAGACCTTCACTATTGAGAGTGACGCTTGTGACAATGGACTTGGTGTTGTTTTCCTTCAAGTTGAACATCCCATTGCATTCACCAACAAAGACTTTTTAGGTAAGAATTTAGTACTCTCTACATATGAGAAGGAAATGATGGCTATTTTGCATGCAGTACAAAAGTGGCGGCCATACCTATTAGGGAATCATTTTTGCATCAAGACTAATCACCAGAGTCTGAAATATTTCTTGGAACAACGAGTCTCCTCTCCAGCACAACAGAAATGGGTTAGGAAACTCATGGGTTATGACTATGAGATCATTTACAAGAAGGATAAGAACAATATTGTGGCGGATGCTCTTCCTCGCACATTTGATGATCAAGCTTCTCTTTCAGCTATTTCTATGCCTGTTCCAAATTGGTTGGAATCTGTCGAGCAGGGCTATGTCGATGACTCTTCATTATCTCAAATCATCCAACAATTGGCCAATAACCCTTCTATTGTACCTCATTACTCTTGGGATAGTGCTTCTCTGAGATACAAGGGTCATTTGGTGCTTCCCTAGAGCACAGATCTTCAACAGGCTGTCTTCTATGAACTCCATGCTTCTCCATTGGCAGGGCACTCTGGGTTCCTCAAAACTTATGAGCGAGCACAATATAACTTCTTTTGGAGGGGAATGAAATGGGCAATTCAATAGATGGTGGCTGAATGTGATACCTATTAGCACAACAAGGGTGAAACGACACTCCTTCCTGGATTGCTCAAACCCTTGCCCATCCCTACACGGATTTGGACAGATATTTCTATGGATTTCATTGACGGCCTCCCTAAATCTAGAGGAAAGATAGTGATCTTGGTTGTGGTTGATCACCTCTCCAAATATAGTCATTTTTGTGCCCTCAGCCATCCCTATACCGCCTCCTCAGTTGCACAGATTTTCATGGACCAGATCTTTCGTCTTCATGTAATCCCTTCTTCCATTGTCTCATATCGTGATGCAACTTTCACCAGTCTTTTTTGGATAGAACTATTTCACCACACTGGCACTAAACTGAAGATGAGTTCAAGGTATCACCCACAAACAGATGGTTAGACTGAAGTTATCAACAAATGTTTGGAAACTTATCTTCGTTGCTTCACCTCAGAACAACAACATCAATCGGCAAAGTGGCTCCCTCTCTCTGAATGGTGGTACAATACCTCCTACCACACTGCATCTAAAATGACTCCATATGAAGTAGTCTATGGTCAGGCACCGCCAGTGCTCCTTCCATACACCCCCAGCAGTTCACCAGTTTAGGCAGTTGACACGGTTCTTCGAACCTGAGATCAAATTCTTCACATTTTGCAAGACAATCTTCACATGGTAAGAAATCAAATGAAACAACAAGCCGATTAGCACCGTTCTGAGCGTACTTTTCAAGTAGGTGATATGGTTTTTCTTTGTCTCCAACCATACAAGTAATCCTCCCTGGAACTCAAAGGGCATCATAAGCTAGCTCCAAAGTTCTATGGGCCATACAAGGCTCTTCAGAGGATTGGGTCAGTTGCTTATAAATTGGAGCTTCCTCCTTCCCGCGTTCATCCAGTATTTCATGTCTCTTGTCTAAATAAAGTTCTTGGCACCAACATCAAAGCACAAACTATTTTACCAGAATTAGATAATGAAGGATCCTTCATTTTGGAGCTAGAGGCAATCCTTGATAGGCACACTCGTCAGCTTCACTCTCAATCCATCACAAAGGTATTAATTCAGTGGCACAGAATGCAACCAGAGGATGCTACATGAGAACCACTCCTTCAGATTGAACAACAATTTCCACATCTTAAGCTTTGAGGACAAAGATTTTCTAAGAGGGAGGGGATGTTAGGAACCTATGTTTAACCCTTCTCTTTACATTGTTAGTATATTTCTGTTGGATGCATATGCTTTGTAAGTCATCCCGTGAGTATATTGTATTATCCCACATTCATGGGGAGTAATAGTTGTTTAGATTAGACTTAGTAAATAAGTACGTATTGAGGTCAATGAAGGCATCCACGAGTTTATTGTATTGAGCTTGCTCAAAGGAGGTTGCCCCCTTGAAGTGGCTTGCGATTAATAAATTCCTTCTATGTTCTGCTATTTATGTTATTTTGTGCATTTTTCATTATATTGTTGCAGGAGATTCATCTCAAAAGACATCATGACTAGAATAGAGATAAGTAGAGAAGAGAGATTGAACCAAACTTAGGAATGACAAGAATGTTACCATAGAAGGATGGAAAGGGCACAAGAGATGGAAAAATAAAGGACAACAAAATTTGTGGAAGGGAAACAAGAATAATTCATGGAGTGCACCATGGAGGGTTCTACCAATAGGGAAGAAGAAGACAAGCACATCAAGGAGGATGTTGTTGAGCATGCCAATGTGGGTGCTACCAAATAAATGTAGTTAGAAGGAGAAAAGATAGAGCATGTAATGGAGGATGTTGTTGAGCATGCCACTATGGGTGTTGCTGGAGAGGAAAGTGGAAGGGAAAAGGAAGAAAGAGGCGAATTAGGGTTTGTCACAGACTACTGAAAAACATGAATTAACACTAGAGATTTTGAAGATGGATGATGAATATATAGAGTAGATAATTTTCTAAAGCATAAAGGAGATAAGAGGAGAAGGAGAAGATGTGGTAAACATTGAGAGGAGTTTTGAGGGTTTGGGAAGGTTATTTCCATCATCATTGGATGCCGACATGATGTCATTCACAAATGGAAGAGTATCCCCTAATTTGAAGAGACATTGTGAAGAGACACAACCACTGGACCATAAGTCACCCCAAGTTCCATATAAAGTGAAAAGAATTTTAGTTGAGAAGGAAGATATTTAGCAAACAAGGAAGCAGAGAGAATAGAAGAGATCTAGAGTAATTTCACAAAGGTGTTAGGAGAGGAGTACTTTGATATCTGACTATAGAGAGACAAGGGAAGAGAAGGAAAATGATTTGATAGAAGACAACCTAATCAAAGGAGTAGACCAGAGGAAAACTACTGCAAAACCCTAGAGACATTGATAAGATCAAGCATGGATATTCCTATCAAGTTATCAATCTTTGAGAAGGATACTACTACAACAGCGGAGCGCATTTTTGTTTTGGAGTCTATTTGGAATCAGAATGGAGTAACAAGAGATCAAATCAAGTTGTTTGACTTCATAGGTACCTTGTGGAATGAAGCATTGAAGTGGTATAGAAAGACATGTCCAAACAGTGACAGGGAATGGGATGACATCAAGAAGCTATTTTTGGAGTTCCAGATGTTCAATAGAAGGGATAAGTAAGATGAGAGATTTGATGCAATTGAATAAAGAATCAATAAAAGACTTTGATAGAATATTCAAGGAGGCAACTAGGAAATTAGAGGAACCACTAACTGAGAACCAAAAGATAGAATGGTTTATTTCCAGAATAAGCCCTGAAATAAGGTCAGCCCTAGATGGAAGAATATTTGGACATATGTAGAAATAGTGACACTAGCCTACCAGATAGAGTCTCATTCTTAGCACAAACAAGATAAGATGAAGGAAAACCTAGAATTGGAGAAGCTAAAATTGGAATTAGAGTAGTTGAAGCTCAGATAGGAGATTTTGGCCAAGTAGGAGGAGAATACATAGAAGCAAAGACCTAATATTTGGTGCTCATACTATAGAAGAGAAGGTCACTTGAGAAATGAATTCCCTAGGATGAAAGGTGAAACACAAGCTATCACAATGAAAGCAGACATCAAAGCAACAAAAAAAAAGATTCAATTCAGTATATTGTGGATTATGCAGAGAATGGGATGACCATGAAACACCAAACTATCCTTCATAGAACTTCTAAAGAAAAAGAGAATTTGCTGATGAAGAAGATGAAACATGGTACACAAACTCAGCGGAGAGCAACATGTCATATGTAGAAAGAAACTCACGTGATCAAGGCTACAAACAACCAAATTGGAGAAATCAGTGGAATGTCAATGCAATACAAAATTCAAATTCTGGTGGTGCATCCTATGGGAATAGCTATAATAATGATGACAAAGAGAAATTTAGTGGTTACAAAGGAGGTAGAGGCCGAGGAAGAAGTCAAATAAGGAGGGAGGATGCCACTTATTTTAATTTCAATAAGCCATGACATTTTGCTAAAGAAAACATGGCATTCATTTTGTAGTAGTACAAAGCATGATCCATTTTCTTGTGAGAGAGCACAACAATACTTCTAGAATGCATAACCACAATCTAAGAGTGATGAGATACAAAACCTGAATAATCAAAAAGGAGCTAGTATCATATGAAGAGAACCAAAGGGCCAAGGAGCAAGAACTTGCTGAAAGAATAACAAGGAGCAAACAAACATATCTTCAACTAAATCTATAGAAGAAGAAGAGTACTACCAAAGAAGCAAGCCAAAACATACTAGAAAAGAGAGAAGAAGAAGGAAGGAGAAAGTTGTAGTACTGATAAGACAAGGAACAAATACTAGAAAGCATTATATCATTGTGATAGAAGAAGACAGTGAGAAGGAAGAAGAATTTGTTTCCTCTAGGAAACAACATGAGGAAGTTATGAAGTCAAACAAACAATAAGGAAGGAACAAGAAAAGGAGAAGCAATACAAGTAGTTTTCACCGAAGGAGAAGTAGAAGCTCTTAAGAAATTAGCCCAATTGACACAACAACACAGACTTATTGAGAAACTAAAGTAATTTTCTAAATACTAGAATAAGGAGCATGGTCAGAAGAGTCAACTTTATAGGATGGGAAGAACAAATAGAGAATGGAAGAAAAAACCACTTATGGTGGATGTTCACATCAATGATAGAAAGGTCCATAATATCATGATAGATCTGGGAGTAGATGTCAACATGATTACAAAGAAGCTATGGGAGCAATTAGGAAGACCTGAACTGATAGAGACAACCTACAAAATAATTTTGGCAAATGGATCTAACATGCAAACAATGGGAACATGGAACCAAGTGGAAGTTAACCTGATGGGGGTTAAACAAGTCTTATAATTCATTGTTGTAGCCATGAAGGATCAAGGAGAAGCTTTTAATGCAATTTTAGGTTTGAGATAGTTTATAGATGCAAATGGTATTATAGACTCCCAAAAAGAAGAGCTATCATTTGCTAATAATAACAAAACTGTCAACATTACTTTGGGGTCATCAATGGAGGAAGCATACATAGAAGAAGCCAATTAGACTGAAGATAGTGATAAGGATGCAAAGAATCTCTACATAATTTCAAGATTGGATGTAGAGGAGACAACAGAAGAGCCTAATTTTGAAGGAGGAGTGAAGATTGAGGATGATCACTATAGCACAGATAGTGAGGAAGTTCTAGAAGCTTGGCTAAAAGAAGAACCGGAACTTAAAACATGAAAAATGCTTGGTTACCAGAGCATATTCATGATCAGGATTGGTAAAGAAGACATACTGCAATCCTAGGCATTTCATTAAAACTCACCACAGATCACTTGTGACACATTAGGGAGGGACAAGAAATCTATATCTTAGAAATCTCAACAAATGAAGCAAAGGAATCGACATATCAAGATGAGTGTGTTACCAGAAATATTGGTAGGACAATCAAAAGCAAAGAGAAAGAAGAAAGGGGGAAAATATGCAAGGAAACATTATGGGGAGGTTGTTCCAGATGCCAAACCACCAGATCATCAATCTCTAGAAGAAAGAAATTTATTGCGGAGAGATTTTGCCATGGTAACATAGGGTATTAGAGACTAGCCACTAACAAGGAGCAGAATTTAAGTCATAAGAAACAAAGACATAAAGTAATGAAGGGAGAGAATAAAAAGGGAAAGCAGGAAAAATTAGGGCAAAAAGGAAAAGTATTTAACCCTAATAAGACTTGAGAAACCTCACTTTGCATTCATACTTAGGAAAATTTTGAATTCTGAGAGAAAAATCAAGCGGCGAACGAAGTAACAAAGAGTATAAGAGCGCAGATACATAATAGCAACCCTTGAGCTAATTGACATCACACACAAGCTGAGGTTGAAGTTCAGGAAGTATCCATGGAAATCCCTAGAAGTGGATAAAGACAGTGTATTCTCGAATGTGTTGGCAGATGTCATCTACACAAAGGATGTAATGAAGTATATTCACAACACCTTGGCAGAGACTGATCATATGAAGTTTGAGGAGCTAAGGGATACATTGGTTGACAACATAGGGTATCTGCTTGAGTACACAAACATATTAGCTAAGAGACTTGATTACTGAATCATTCTGAATCATTCTAGGTAAGAATCATTCTAAACTGAATTCATGATGAATTTATATATTTGGATAAACCCTATAGAATCACAAAGGAGACCATTAGGGAAGCCACAAGGTTAAGTTTTGTAGGAGCCCTATCAGCAATCAAGGCCATAAGAATGGACCAAGTGAGGGAATTAACTGGACAACAACATATGGGAGAAACATGCATGTCAAGGACATCACAAATTCAGAGGTGAAATATGCCACCATGGGTATTGCATACAAGGTCTACTATGCCAACTAGTAGGGTTCATCCACAACCACCACAATTCATACTACCTACCAAATGGTGAAGGAGGGCAAGTATTTTGATCTATGTGAGGTGATGCAACTACATTTGCTAGAGAATCTACAAAAGATCAAGGACTCAAATTACAACTTCTGGTATGGTACCTTAATTAGTTATCTTACATTTTACTTCTTGAATGAGTTACCAGGTTTCAAAGGGAAACAATGGCATCAAAAAATATCAGTAGGGTTAGAGGTGAAGAGGCACATACCACAATTCAGGGATATAAAATCATTCAGTGCCACATATTGGGGATTCTTCAAAACCCTGTAAGAGGAAATGAGGGCGAGAGAGAGAATTCCATATGGAGTAGTGAAACAATATATAAAAGAGGTCACATTTTTGGTTGATAAGGATTTAATTACATAGAAGTAGTTAAGCCTAGAACAATATGGGTATCACAATTGCCCTGAGATAACTATAGAAGAAGCTACAGATTATGTACAAAACCTACTAAGAAAACCAATGGATACAAGTGTAAAGAGATTTGGTACATACTCAGAGGTAATGGATAAGCAACACAAAAAGCATGTGGAGGAACACTTGGACAAGCACAAAGAGAAGTTGCATAAATAGTGGGGAGTTTCAGGAAAAGGAACTACATCAACTTCAAAACTGGCCACATCAGCTCCCCTGCCTATAAAGGAGGCACCAGTAGTGAGAAGATCATAGAGGACCACATCACAGGTACCATCATCATCTACCATGTCATCTGAAGGAAGAGAAGCATAAGAAGTTTTGTCAGTTGGCAAAAACAAGAAAAAAGAAAGAAAACTGAAGAAATTCTAGAGGGGATTGAGTCTAATGAATAAGGAGATGAGCAGGAATCAAAATTGGAAAGAAGGAGAACACAATAGACACTAGAGGAAGAATCAATAGAGGAACAAGTAGAAGAACTAGCACAAGAGCCCTATAATATGGATGCACTTCTCAATGCTATGGAGAATGTAGGTATGTTACAAGAAATTGCTGCTCTATATGATGATTCATCTAAAGAAAATAAACAATTGATAGTTCAAGCAATGATACAATACATGAGGAATAAAGAAAAGACACTAGATGAAATTATGGAAGGATTTCTGAATAGCTTAATAGAATCTTTAATGGAAAGGCGAAATAAGGCACTCTAATTGGAGGAGGAAATAAGGTAGAATGCCATTGAGAATCTTAGTGACACATTGTCACCAAAGAAGAAGAATAAGTTGATATAGCTAAAATCCATGGAGCTGAGGAGAAAACAAAGAGTAGATACACTAATGGGGGGAAGCAAGAAGGAAAAGGAAAAAAATCAAAAAGAAATCGATGTGGTAACAACAAAGATATATCAATCCATCAAGGAGAAAGAACAAGAAAAACAACCAGCACCATCACCTCCAGACAACACTGAGATACCAACAGGATGAGAAAATAGAACAAAGGAAAGCCAAGAGGGAAGTCAACCAGAAAAATCTACACAAGGGGCATCTCCTTTGGAGAACACAAGGATGGAGGAGATAAACACACAACAGCAACAAATCAGCCCACAAACACATAATGCGGAAGAAAAAGAAGGAACACAGGAGAATACGGAGGAATAAAGGGGATCCGAACAAACTGATATTATGGAGGCCTCTTCATCTTCAATTGAGTCCATCAACGAGTTTTTGAAACAACAAAAGAAAATAACACTTATTCTAACCCCACAGATGCAATAGTTACTAGTGGTAGAAGGCCAGGTGAACCTTTCCAGAATATCCCCATTACAGAAGTTGTAGTTGGGAGATGTGTTCCATTCCTCTGTGAGAGTAGATATTTTGAAGTAACATGTGGAAGGTAGTGAATTGTTGCAGGATGTAGTGAATACATTGGCCAAGGAGCTGTCTGAGACACCAAGAGATACTACATTACCCCTACCGGAGCAACTGAGATAGTTAACATAGGGATTCAAGGAGTACTCTAGCCACGTGGAGAAGAAAGTAATCGAGCAATTGAACAAGGAAAGACTAGCGGATATGAAAAATAAGTGTGCCAATGCACACACTTAGCTAGAAACACATATCAAGAGTATATAACAGAGCATTGCAGAGGCCAATATTCTCTACTAGTTTTGCTTGAAATGGCCATAGTCAACCAAAGCAATAAAAGACCATATGGATGCTCTAGAACTGCAAATTACAAACGTGGCAGCCCAATGTGATCCTTTAGGAAATAAGGATGGAGTAATAAGGGCATAGGTGGAGACTCTTCAAAATAAACATCAACAACTCCAATACCAAAGAGATCAAATAAGGGGTCAAATAAAACAGTTGAGGGAAGTGGTCAACCTAAGACTAGCTAATTTGACCTGTAGTTTTGCAAAAGCCAAGTAGACAACACAAACAATAAAGATACTGGAAAGTATAGAAGAAGTAGAGGATACATATATAAAAATAGAAGGACAAATAACTATGTTGGCTAAATCCAAGAAGCAATGGGACACTAGTTTAACATAGCTCAAACAGATCTATAAGACTATCCTACCTACCAGTTGATTTTGCATGTCTTGAGGACAAGACATAATTTTGAGGGGAGATGATGTTAGCAGGGTGCAGAGCATAAACCAGAGTCAACCAGAAGATGGCACATACACTATGTAGAGGTTGGAACTGATAGGAGACATGTCCCTATATGTAATAGATATAGTATATATAGATATAAGATATGATGATATAGCATAGGAGCATAGAATGTAGTAAGGATATGAGATAGATGTTGATATGAAGATAACATAGAAGTCATGTATGTAACTGGTGAGGTAGAGAATTAGACCTACTAGAGGATGGAGATATGATGTATAACATTTGATTGTTGTTGATATATATATATATATATGGAGATCCGTCAGTACTGGGTAATTTTGTGTTGTCTTGTTATTATGATCTGCATGTAATACTTTGTTTCTATTATTCTTTATGTTTTTCTATCAATCTCTAGCTACTTGACTGGGATATAAACTGACTACAAAGACTTGGCTGAGGAGCGGATCTCTAAACCAGTATCCCTCTCCATTTCTTGTTAACAACCCTCCTAGGGTTTGAAGCATAGACCTCATCCCTCATTATTTTGGTATGTATGAGCAAATATTTGTCAATGTAAAATTCTAATTTTTCATGGAAGAAGTTAGGGCTATGTTTGGGCATTTTTGAGCCTATATATTTGAGGTAATTACAAATTAAAATATTTAGATTTGTAGCAACAGACATATATTCAGAAATCAGATTTATTTGTCACAAGTTTGGCATTTGGATGGTTGTATTCTATGGTTGGATTCATGTTTGATGTTGTCTTCATAAACACACATGTTTGGCATGTTTATTTGAGTGTTTGGCACATATATGTTCATTTCCCATGATTATGTTTACTTTAGAAATAAAAATCAGAATTCGGATTAGGGTTTGAGCAGAAAAATAAATCAAAAAATTAGGGTAGAAAATCAAAATTCTAGGGTAGATCCTATTAGGGATATTACATATAAGTACAAGAGGTAGTTGGGAGAAGCCACCAACTGCATTCATGTTTTATAGTGCTGCAATTTCTTATTATTGTTGTTTGGGTGGGAATCACATTTTCAACATCTCACCTGCCTCTATACTTATAGCATTAAACCTCACCTACCTCCAATTTGCTTGTTCTATACATTGATGGCACTTCTAGGAGGTGGGTAGGCCTATAAATGTGGAGGTATCGTGAAAAAAATACATTAAAATTCATTAAAAAATATTCATTTTTTCTTTTTCAAAGCTAGAGGTTCCATCAAGAACTAGGTTAGAGGTTCGGGTGGTTCCAGGAACCACCAAAACTATCAATGCCTACTATTTCTTCCTCTACACTATTTATTCCATCTTGTCAATGATTCATCAACCATCAAGAACACTTCACTTCCTTTTCTTTCTTTTCTCTTTGTCCGCCTTTTTCTTTTGTTCCATTTTTTGGAGGTTCACTAACTATTAGGAACTTAGGAACCTCCTTTCTTCATCTCTTGTTCTTCATCTTTATCACACCTTTTCCTTTTGATTTTTCTTTTTTCAAAGCAACTGGGCCACCTAGGAAGTATGTTGGGGTTTCCTAGAAACTCCGACATCCTTCACTTAACTCTCTCTTCTTCTTGTATTTCTTATCTCCTTCCTCACATTCTTTTCAATTTTTTATTTTTCATTCATTCTTCTTCCCCCTTTCATCTTTAAGTAGCATGTCAAAACTTTGGGGTCAATTTGGAAAAAAATCAAAGGTTCCAATGGTTCTTTAAACCATAGAAACCATTGATATCTTGACTTTGTTATTTCTTTCATTTTCTATTTTGTCTTTCCTTCATTCTTTTGTCTTTACCTTGACTTTTTATTCTTCTTCATGTTCCATCCATTTCATTCCATTTGTTGGAATGGGCATTGACATTGGGAACTTGATCGAGGGTTCATGAGGTTCTCGGAACCAAGGTAACCTCTGAAATCCTTCATTTTTGAAAATTGACAAAGGAATAGAATGCCTTAATTAAACCAAGGGGAACCAAACACCACATCAAGGGTTCCAATGGTCCTCAGAACCATCATAACTATCGACAACAAAACCACAAAATACCAAACTATAACATGTTAGTGCATCGGGGGTAACAAGGATAATGGAACAAGTTGAGGGTTCACCAAAAAACTATATAGGGCCAAGTATTCAGAGCTTAAGGGGTTCCTAGGAACTTGGAAAGCACCAAAAAATCAAAAGGATAGAAATTTGAGGCTTTGAAACACAAGTGAGACAAGGGAAAACAAGTAGAACCTTTAGGAATAAATTACAAGGAAAAAGGGAAGCAACACTTAGGATTTTTTACAAGATCTTTCATAGGTTTTGTGTCTGATGGATTTGGGTACTAACAATACCAATGAAGGTACTTGCTACATTTTTTGGGTTACCTATACCTATGAAAGTGTCTTCTATGACACCCCCTATCCATTTTCTAGTCTAGGTGCTTGTTGAGGCACCACCTACCCATCTCCTCCCCTAGTGTTGCTCACCACTCTTATCCACCCCTTCCTACATGTCCCCATTGTCACTACACATACCATATATCCATGTGCATCCTTTCCCATCTATCCACCATCTATGGCACTATTAATCTAAGTGGTCTAAACTACTCCCACCACAGCCTATAATCACGGGTAGCCCCCACATCTATGAACCCCGCTCACCTCTACCATGACACCCCCACCAAGTGTGCCCACTTCAATCATGCTAACAATGGATCAAACCAATATCCCCAGCCTATATTCACCTCCCAAGCCACCTAAGAAAAAAAATGAACATCCTCCACTAGGATCCCTTTCCAAATCCCAAATTGGTGAAGGACCCTATCTAGCTTGTATCTCTTTATAATATGTTGCCACATGCCAATAAAGCATATTGGCATTTGAGTCCACTGCAAGGCCTGGTCATCATTGTCCTAGTCCTTGACCTATATGTATGGCCTCTAGACAACCCCTATCATCTCATCCAACACCCTCTGCTAGTGATCTTGATCCCCTACATAGTTTGTCTCCCTCCCCATAAAAATACAAGTGGCTCCCCTATCTATCACTAATCCATGTCCCCAATAAGCCTAAGCATTACAATGTGCTCCCAAGATTAGATCTATAGAAGCATCACCTAATCCAAACTCTACCCTCCCATGTATGTAATTAGGTGGATATCCTTGTAAAGGTGTGGTAGCACCCAAGCACCTAGTCAAATACATGCTCATTTATGCACATGTCATTAACACACTCTGCAAGCCCAATTAGAAACTATCAACTACTCTTGTCATGAAATATTATGCCACTAACAATTTTCCATGACAAGGGATAACTCCTTGACCATGCCCTCACATGCATCCAAATCTAGAGATTGGTCCTAACAAGGTAGGTCCACCCTCCCAAATAGATGATATAGTGTTGCATCTTTTCCTCTCTATCTGTAGCAGACCTTGTACCTCCTAATTGGTAGTCATAGAATCTTCCAAACATCCTCAAGTGTCATAGTAATCTCCCTTATCTGGAGATGAAATGTGCTAGTCTTGAAGTGTTTTCACTCCATCAAAATTGTAAACATCACCCTGTGAGCAAAGATCACTGGCATTTATGCCATGTACCATAATCCCACCTGACCCAAGCATCCCCAGTCATGCTCCTCCTAGTGTTCTATCATGTAGTTCACCCTCAATCATCACTCTCATGTCACCAAGGGTAGAAACTGCTCCTACATCCAATAAAAAAACATGTCAAACTTCCTAATCCTCCACATCCCAATGCATGTGCTTCATTTTTAATGTATGCACTCATTTGAAATTCATGCATTGATTTATGATGCATGTGCCAATTTATCCCACCCATGCACTAATTCATAACAAATGTGCTCATCTATGAAAATGAATCATTTTTCATGCATGCATTGATCTTGTACACGTGTTGATCCATGCCATGCATGCACCAAATCATGACACGTGTTGATCCATTTCAGGCATTCATTCATTCACCCTATGCATGTATTGATCCATGCCCTTCATGGATCAATGCACACATTCATGTGATTTTTCCCTCCCCCTAACTAGTCATAAACACACCATAATCAACTAGGATAGGATGAGATGATACCACTGCAAGGGTACCCACTGACTGTCAATACCTCCTCACCTGCTCCACATAATGACTCTAAACCAGCATGCATTTTCCATATTCTCCATGCTCGTTTCTCTACTCAACTCCAAAACTCTAAAGGCTTGAGGATGAAAATAAAATAATTTCACCCCCCTAAGGCCTATTTATACACCTCAAACCCCCATGATCAAATTTTTCACCCCCTTCACTATTTTTCACCCCATTTCTTCATTTATAGGCCTTGTATACAGGAAAGATGGATCAAAGGAAAACAAAAGATAAATGCAGTATATGTGATACCTTCTCCTTCAATCAAGTCCGTACACTTTGATTAGAATAGAGTAGATGTGCACTTGAATCTACTAGCTTTGTTCTTTATGCTATGAAAGATAGAATGAGATGTTGATATGTTGATCACTCGTGAATTCTGCAACATAACATTACTTTGTTCTATGATGAAAATGGCTTCGTTGAGGCTAGATTTATAGATTTTTGATGTGGAGGGAAGAAGATTTGATTTTGGAGATAGAGATTAGTTTTTTTCTTTATTTGACAAAAGAGGAAACAAAACAAGTGGATGAGATAAGATAAGAAGAAATAAAAAGAAATAAATCAAGAAAAAGACAAGATGAGAGATGAGGAGATAAATGATAGGATTATCTAATTAATTTAATTAATTAGATACACATGAGTTAAAATAAGAAAGAAATCGAGAAGAAGATGTGATTTATATTTTATTAATTAAATAAATATTTGATTTATTTATTTAATGTGGAAGAATAAGGTTGAATGTGTGATGGAAAAGTTAGAGTCAATTTTAGGTGTCTACAGGGCTTTTTCACCCATTCTTCTTCCAACATTTGTCATTTTTCCTCCTCTATCACATTTTTCAATATGTTTCTTCTTTAGATAGCTCACCTGTACTCTATTTATCCTAACTGACCTCTCAAGGGGGGATCATCCCTCCATATTTTATCATTTTCTTCAATCCACTAGGTCATCTTTTCACCCCTTCATCATCATAAAACACTATATTTTATTTTTCTTTGAAATGATATTATTTTAATGCCATTTCAAAGATGGGAAAAATGTAGACACTTAAAATTACCTCATCACCATTTTAGTCATCATCAAGACCTCACCTATTATTTATTCTATAATTAATTGAATAAATCCTATTTATCTGGTTAATTGTCTTTTTTTCCTTCCAAAATTAATTAAATGCTTTTTATTATTCAATTAGTAAAATTGCTATTCACCTAAACATTAATTAAATAAATCAAAACTATTCATTTAATTAATTAACCTTCTTCTATAGTCCAACCTTAGATAAACAAATTCAAATATTTATTTATCTAAACTCATCTCATCCCATCCCAAAAATAAATACATTCTCATATTTATTTAACTCCCTATTTTATCCAATTTTAATTAGTTGTCAAAATCACATCATTAACCTTCCATCATCATTTGTACATTCCAAAACATGATTAATCAAGTTAAATCTTGTACAAGTCTCAAATGTGTACATGGGGTCAAAGGTATGGCCTTGATTTATACATACTTGGTGTACTTTGGGAATGGGTAATATCTTCACATCCCTCCAATAAACTACTTTTTTATATGCCACCATCCACTTTGTCCAAGGCAAATATCCACCCTTTATTCCTTTTGAATCTTAGAGCTCCCTTTGATTACCATTCACATGGTGTCACTTGGAGGCTTCTCATGCCTCTCATCCTCTCAATCAATATAAGCCCTTGATCTCTCAAGGCAATCCTAGCCCTTCATCCACTCACCAAAAAAAATTATAAATAGCACCCTCCACAAGCCATTTTCATAACTCACTTGAATGCAATGTTAGTGAGAACTTGGCATCCATCCTCTCATCACAATCAATCTTGGATCACAACCACCTTAGCTAGGTGCAACAAGGGGACTTTCAAGTGAGATTTTTTGTTTGTTTCATCCATTTTTAGTTAAGTTTCCTTATGTTTAAAAGAGAGGTTGCTTTTATTTGTGAATAGAGGAGATTAATTGTATTTAGCTTGTTCTTTTACATTCATTTCTACATGTACATACAAACCCTCTAAAGTTTGGTAAATGTTCTTGGTTGACATGTGTAACTCCCTCTTTTAGCTCTCTTATGCATCATAGATGCTCTTATATTCCTAAATTGAGAGCCCAACATTTGAAGGCTATAAGTTTTAATCTAGGAACCTAATTGATATTTTTTAAAAATTTAAGATCTTGGAGAGCTCTATGTCACCATAACCCACTTTAGCTATTTAAAACTTGTTTTGATAATTTTTGAGGCCAAAAATAGCCTTTATAGCCCAAAATTATATTTCAACATTAGGATACAAGGTTAAGACACCTTTCCTAACATTCTTCCATTTGTTGAATACCTTGCAAAATCAAAGGGAATAATAATACTATCAACTATCTTCTAGGGGCCAAAAGGCCCATAGACTTACTACACTACTTAAACTTCTCTATGATAATTGGCTTTGTCAAAGCAACTACAACAATTTCCAATAACTTTATCTACTAATACATGCCCATATTCCACCATGTCATGAACAAAATGATATTGAACATTAATGTGCTTCATCCACATGTGAAAGGTTGGGTTCTTTGTCAAACTGATGGCACTCTAACAATCATAATAAACTCTAACTACATTCTAATGCAAGCCAACATCTGAACACAATCTCAAAATTCAAATAGAGTCCTTATAGACATGAGTATCCACCATGTACTCTACCTAAATTGTGGATAAAGTGACCATAGTCTATTGCTTACTCATCCAACTCACTACACCATTGAATAAGCTAAAGATATGGCCAATAATAGACCTTTTTCTATTGACATCCATTTCCCAATCCCAATCCACTTAACCCTATATATCCATTGAATTTTGATCCTCTAAAACATCACCACGATCTAACATATAAAATACTTGGAAGTACCTCATAAATACTTAAAGACCCTCTTCACTACAAACTAATGTTCATGTTTAGGATTAGCCATGCAACGGCTCAAGATTCCCACTGCTTGGGTAATGTCTAGTCTAATGTAAACCATGGCATACATAAGGCTCCCAACTACATTATAATAGGGAACTAAACTCATCTCATCCATCTCTATAGGAGTCAAAGAACATTTCTTAAATAAAAACTTAGTTCTTATAGGTATAGGTATAGTTACTAGTTTGTTACATACTAAAATATTAAAAAATAGACTCAACATACTTACTTTGACCAATCTAAAGTTTTTTTATCCCTATCCCATCTAATTTTCATCCCAAGGATGTAGTTATTATCCCCTAAGTCCTTTATTTCAAATTGTAATAAAAGCTGAGATTTCAAATCCCTAATCATTTTCTTACCATTACCAAACTATAGCATATCATCAGCATACAAAGTGATGATGATAACAATGATCATCATTCTATTTATAATAAGTGCAATGACATAACTTAAACCTAATAAATCCCAACCTAAAACATATGATTCAAACTTTTTATACTGCAATCTAGGAGACTTCTTTAAACCATAGAGTGATTTCTTCAACCAAAAAACCAAGTTTTCCTCACCCTTCCCAATATAGTTCTCTAGATGGGACATGTATATCTCCTCCTCTAGATCATTGTGCAAGAAAATTGTCTTCACATCCATCTGCTCAACCTCAACATCAAAAGAAATAGAATAAGCTAATATCATTCTAAGAGATGTCAACTTTATAATACGGGAGAAAATATCACTTAAATATTTTTCCTCAACCTAAGAATAACATTTGGCAACCAACCACACTTTATACTTCTCAATGTTACCATAAAATCCCAACTTCTCTTTGAACACCCATTTGCAGCCAATGGGTTTCTATCTTTTGGGTAGCTAAACCAAGTCCCATGTATCATTCTTCTTAGTGTAACCATCTCCTCATCTATGGCCAATTTTTAGGATTGAAAAGCATCTATATCTATTACCTCTTTAACTATTCCAGGCTCATAATTATTAGTCAACAAAGTAAATATACATCTAAAATTGGGTGGGCTATACCTTTCTGGTTGCCTCCTCTACCAAGTGGACCTCCTCAAAATTTGAGGTGGAGGTTCTACTTCTTTGAACTATCTAAGCTTATCATGCTATCCTCTTTATTTGGTCCAATCTAAACCTTTGGTTCAACATGTAGTGCAACCTTATTAGTCTTTGGCTATAGCTATGCAATTGAATTCCCATCCTCCTTTGGTTGCTTAATTATAGTGGAATGTTTGACCTCTTTTAAAATCATATTCTGACTATATAGAAATTTTCCATCTACAAGATCACAAATCTTGTACCCTTTCACATAAATGTCATAGCCAATAAAGATACATTTTACATCCTTATTATCTAACTTTGACCACTTCTCCCTAGGCATGTGAACATATGTCTCACAACCAAATACACAAAGATGCTTAATTGAGGGATTTTTTCCTATCTAAATCTCCATGGGGTTTTTCTCTACAAGTACTAATGTAGAAGACCTATTAACTTGTAGTAGCAAATGCTTCTACCCAAAACTTTTGTTTTGGGTTATACCCACTAAGCATACTCTTAGCCACTTGTTGATGATGATGATTAGTCATAACAACATGCATAAAAATTTGCACACCAAACCTTTATTATCTTGTAAAGTACGATCAACTTAGAATAAGTTTATGACTCCAAGTCTCCGTTGATCAGGTCATGATTGTCTGACATTACTCAGAGGTTGATGTGACATGTTGTTTTCCATTTCAAGGGGCCTTACATTTGTCTGGAAGATTGGTATTACACTATTTCCTATAAATTTACTCCACAAAGAGGTTATTTCTACTCTATTTCCAAGATAGCTGATGTATTTACAAGTTTGATCAATTCTTCTGATTATTGATCATCATGAACTCGTTCTTTCTTCTACACAGTATATTTTCTTAAATGATATGTCTATAAGTGGATATTTGCATGTATCTCATGGATTTATATATAAATCTACATGATATTTGTCAATTTAACATGTTTTACTCTAAATATGCTATGTATTTCCAATTATCTACAAGATGTCAGCATATTTCATGTTATTTTCTTTTAATTCTCTGTTGTTTGCAATTATGATGATGAATTGTTATGAAATTGAAAGAAATTTAAAAGAATGCTTCTAATTTTGGTGAATCTTTAGCCATTGAACCACATACATACAAGATACATTCATGAGGAGAAGAAATCAAACCATATGTCACCAGGATGTTCTACAGCTAGATATGGATGATGCTAATTTCAAAGGATAAGGAATGAAAACAACACATGCAGACTGACAAGCACTCCAAGAGACGTAGCTGATCAATGCAGGTATCAAGATTTCAAACACAAATTACTCAAGATTTATGATGATTTGTAATCAAATTGTCTTCTCTTTCATTCAATATGCATAACATGTACATTTACAACAACTTTGAAATAAGTCCTGATATTTCAGCAATCAAATTTCAATTAAGTTTCAAATCATCAAAATATAGCACCCCTGCACCTTTTATAGAATAAGGTGAGGGAGCGGTTACAAATGACCTATGGTTAGGATTTGTCAATTAAGATCAACAGTAGATAATCCTTCTTTGACTCAGTCAACTTTCCTTTGTGGCAAAGGTTGCCAGCTGACAACCATCTAGATGACTCATTATCTTATGAGTACCTAATGCATATGTCTTCTTGTGATGCATCCTCATTTATTCCTTGGGTTCCTCCTCTTTATCTTCTTCTTCATCATGATCATCATCTTCATTGCTTTTTGTATCGCTATCCCCCTGATGAACATTATCCTATATATGGACCTTCATTGCCATCTTGATATTCTCATAAGCCTGTACTATTTTATCTACTTCTCCGCCATCTTGGGTCTTGAATTTTGTTATGGCATGCTTGTGACATTGAAACTTAGCTTTAAGTAGCTCCAAATTACCTTTTCTGTTATTTAGAGTCTCATTGTAAGTCTCCACCTTGACCTTGATCCTCATGATCTTATTCATCACCTCTTCTGTCAGGTGGGTGAGGGGGTCATCAGCTACCAACTGGAAGTTATCATGCAGAGCTTTGATAGTAAAGTCTGCATCTTGGTTTTCAATCTTCCCCTTTACTTTTCCCTCTAAAGCTTCCAGGATCTCTGCTTCATAGGCTGTCATACTATGCAACTTTATACTGATATCCTTGAGCTTGCCACTGCATTTCTTTAGGATATCACATTCAAACTTGATATCCTCATACCAAATGTCTATCAGCAGGGTAGTGTTACTATTCAATACTTGGTTATTTATTATGATCTGAGGATCAATCCTCTTTATTTCACTTAAACCAGTAAGGTCTTTTTCCAATTGGAATGACCGTCTTCCTATTTTATTTTGCATTTTATCTACTTTTCTCTTCAAACTGCTTAAAGAATTCCACCTCTGTAAAGAGGTTCTCAATACATCTTCAGCTCCTATGAGGGCTGACAACATTCACTTTTCCATGATCATGGCCTCATGCTTCATGAGGTCCAACTTGTTAACCTCCTCTTGGGAAATGACAGTCAATGGGACTGCCGGATCCATTGGTGTACTATCAGGGTTAACCAACCCTGTTATATATGCATGCAGTTGAGCAATGTGCTCTTTATGCTGCTAATTTTTCTCTTTCTCCTTCTTTACCCTTTGGGTCAAAGAATCAATGATATCCTTCCCTTCCTGACCTTCTTGGTCTTCATTGGCAAAACCCAAATCAACAGTTGTGATTTGGAACTCCCCAAGGGTGATCTTGCCCTTCTCTTTTTCTATAGTGGGAAGTGCTACTTGGGCAGTCCTTCTGCCTGTAGCTAGATCTCTTCTAATAGCTGATGTCAATCTGGCTTTCCTCTTTGGCTTCATGATTGTCTCTACAAACAAGGTGGAAACATCAAATTCTTGAATTTCAAAGCCTTGTTCCATACCTATTTCTTTCTCCAGCCACTGAGGCACTTCATTTCTAGATCCTTGTTGTCCTTTGTCATCATCATGTCCCCCTTGTTCTCCAATATTTGTCTCTATTCTGGGTGGAGAAGGCAACTTCTTGATTTCTTCCTCATGTTGTTCCTCATGAGGGGGACCCTATTACATCTCTTCTTCTTGAGGGGCCCCTTTTTGTGGGGGAGGATCCTGTGAAGTATCCACATGATGATCTTGCGCTTGATTTTTCACTCCCTCTTTTTGAGTTTCATCCACTTCAGTATGTTCCTCATCTTGAGGCATATTAACATCTGTGGTTGTCTGTGTGTTTGGGCCTAGTGCATCACCCTGATCTTGGGTCACATTTTGTTTCGTACCTGATGAACTAATATCTTGTGTCTTAAGGTCCTCATGACCTGATTTATCTTTTTCTCCTACATCCCCTTGAGTCTGGGTGGCATCATCACCTAATGTATCTTTATCACCCTCACCCTTTTGTTGGACTTCTACTATTTTTAGCTCAGCTGGTATCTCCTATTGTTGCTGGCCCATACCTGGAGCATTGCTCTCTTCCTCTGCCTACTTGGCTACTCCAATGTTTTGTGTTACATCAGGTGCACCTACTTTGTCTTTAGGGTTCACATCCTCCCTGTATGTCAAATCTATAACTGTAGGGCTATTCACCTGATCAACCAACTTGTCAAGCCCGATTTGTTGGGCTACCCTCTCTGGGCTACTTTCTTTTTCTTTTTGAGCTATTTGCTTTATTTCATCCAATACCGCCATCTGTGCTAATGGGATCCTGTGTGGAGTCATGAGGGTACTAGAGGTGAGAGTCTCCATCTTCTGATAAGCTATATTCTACACAACTTCATCATTTGATAGGTCCACGGTGTCTTCCAAGGAGAAAGGACCAACCTGACCTGCTTTGAAAGTCTCTTTTGCTTGTTCTTCTACTCTCTCAGTCTTGAACTTGATAATGATGGGAAGTAGCACATCATGTTGCATCTCTTTTCTAAACACTTCACCACCAGCTCCTCTTAATACTATAGGGTTAGCCCTTATATCACCCCGCATAGATATTCTTTTCTTCTTGGGTGGTGACGTTAGCGATGCCGCCCTCCTCTTCCTGTTGACCATCATCGGGTCATCACCAGCAAGCTCTTTACTTACCGGCTCTTCCTCAAAAGAGATATCCTTTTCTACATCATGCTATGAGGTTTGGCCTTCATCCTGTACTTCTGTAGTTTCTACAGCTGACCTCAGGATCCTCTTTGTCTTAGGCTTGTCCATTAGAGGTGGTGCAGATGAGGCAGATGCTTGTCTTGATGTTGATGCACCTACAGTTGGTATGGCAATTCTTTCGATTATCACCCCCTTAGGCTCACCATTAGTCTTCTTTCCTCTAGGGGGTCTTTCCTCTGTTTCTGGGTAGGTAGCCTTTCTCCATTGGATTTCCTTTTCTCATTGAGGCAGTCATCATACTCCTCATTAGTTAGCTCCTGTCTTTTCTTCTTGGGATCACCAGTAAGGGCTACACCCCTTTTCTTCATTTTGTTTATTTGTTCATCTACCCAAGCTTGGGTTAACTGCAACACCCCACCTGTAAACTAATCCAAGGAAATGTCCTTTGGTTGTGTTAGATCAGGGGCTGAGATGGTGTCATTGTAGACCTTCTTGTCCTCATATTCATTTGACATTATTTTACCATCATCCTTCTTAAGTTGTGTTGGCATTGGGATGTAATCATATGTCCTTATCTGGTTCAAGGTGAGCCTTTGGTATTTTCTCCTTCTCACCTCAGCTTCATCCTCACAATTTGTCTAGAAATCCTCAAGGTGCTTTTGATGTATAGGCTTCCCCATTAATTTTTGCATCCTGCCATAGGGGTCATAAGATCTAGCCAACAAAAATGGCTACAGATACATCATTTTCAGACCTCCTACGACATGCTCTATGCTCTATGAATCTGGGCACATATACCAGCCCATAGACACTAGAAATAGTACTGGAGGTATCTTCTTTTGTGCTTTATATGCCTCCACTATGGTAGACACTTGTCTTAGAAACTCCATCAGGACCACCCCATCAGTAGGGTACCTAGGTAGTATAAGGGGTTGCTCTTCAAATCCCTTTATTCTTATTTATGAGAAGGTGGCATACTAGATGAACCAAGCTCCATGCCTATAAACAACTTCCTAAGCCTCCATGCTCAATCTCTTGGTTCTATCTTCCTCCATTGTTCTAACTAGATGCATAGAAAAGGCATCATTCACCAATTTATAATCTAGGAGGTAGTTCTTTCTCTATAGTTGAGGATAATGATCCCATATGTGGGCATCATCTACACCACTGCTAACCTTACCCACTATGGTTAGGGCATCAAATGTTCCCTTGTAAGCACATGAGTACACAACATATGAGGTCATATGGAATGAGCATTCTTGACCTCCCAAGTTCCTCATCTCTTCATCTAATGCATCACTGATGACCTTGGCCCATAATGGCTTGTTATCTATATAAAGGACCATCTGGATGATTCCAAACATCCAATTCTTAAAATTTCTAGCATGAGACTGGCCTGTCATCCTGCTGAGCAGGGCAATCATGTACTGGTACTCATCATCAAAATCAAATTTATATAGGTGTACGGGCAACTTAGCTAAGGCAGTGTAGGTACTGCTCTTAGACCTCCACTGATACATCCTCTTCCTTGCATTCTTCTTATTGTTATTACACTTTGTTTCCAATTTCTGTAGATCCACACTGACCACCCTCTTTCCAACTGGCAAATTGAAAGTAGATGTGATACCCTTAATTGAAAAGTTAGCGTATACCCTTCCATGCTTCTCCACCCACTTGGTCTGAGGGTTATAATTCCTGGCACATTCTACTACCAGTTCTGGAGTTTCCATGGCATAGGGGAATATAGTTGCATGCCACATTCCTAATACATATATTGCATCCAGGAGGGTATTGTCTTTATCATGATCTATTTTGGATGACCATACCGCTAGATCTGTATCTCCCTGGTGAGTGTCCCCAATGATGCCATACTTGAATTGTACTCATTTGGGCTGAACAAACATGGGCTTAAGAAATTTTGCATCAGACCTGTTTTTCCTTACGTCCGCCATGGAATCCTACAATCAACATGCCCTATCTTACCATACAATATCTATATGCTTCATACAACATTATATATTTCTAGGGCATCATGCTTACTCTACTTATTACTCTTTATTTCATCATGATATGCACATCTATAGATTCAAACCACAAGAAAGAACATACTACTTGAACATGCAGATAATGACAATAGGAGGTTTTTTAATTACTTACTTGATGGCACTTTCCTCCTGGGTTAGATAGATGATTATGGAAAAGGGCTGCAAATGCTGATGATCACCCATTCCGTTACACTGGAAGATCTCATCCGTTCATAGGTAGCTCGTATGGGGGTTTGACTTCTCTGCTCTGTAATTTCTTGTTTCTTTGCAAGGTAAATAAGAATAACCTTGGAAAGTTACCTTTAAACACATTCGTAGGGCAAATTAGGGTAAAATTGGGTTAAATCGACTAAATCCATTGATCCTCTGTAGAGAATCCATGGATGATGCCAAGTGTTTGAATGGTATTCGCAATCAGCGGGAATCCATCTACCGCATTTATGTCCATTTAATGTTAGGAAACAGGGGGTGATCTTAGAAAGATCAGGTGATATTCAAAATATGACCCCCTATATAAAATGACCTTCTGCCTTTGAGCGGAAAAACTAATGCAAAAGGATCAAGTGATTATGGTCAACATTGACCATATGTAAATTAGGCCATGAATTTAAGATCAAGGGATGTTCAAAATATGACCCCTTGTATAAAATGACCCCCTTGGGAAAAGATCAGGGTGACATCACCGTGCCAGCAACCTTGCTTAAACATTATGTTGTAATGACGTCATCATTATATTATTAAATATGGTGGGCATCAGATACATACCTCTGAGGGGTAAAATGAAATGATGACATCATCACCAGGGTGATATTCTTTGTTCATTGGGTTTAGATGACATCATCATCATATTTGTGTAAGGCGATATTTTGCAAAGGGGGTGATATTCGTAAGATGACAGATATTAAAAAAATGACCCCCACAAAATATATGAAGTTGTTTGATAGGCAGATAACGGCTATCACGTAAAATTGATGTCTGGAACTCGCGAACCAAGTGATTATTAGGTGATAAACTTAAATTGGGGTGATCTTATATAATGTGATTGATGTTTGAAATATGACCCCCTTTCGAAATATTAGGTCTGAATGAAACTTTGACTCAACATAACTTCCTCCCCTTAAAGAATTATGGGGTGATCCAAAAGGCAAACCCACTTGAAATTTTGTGCACTTTCCAACCATGAGGTTAATAATATGAAATACTGAGTTTAACAACTGACCTCATCATGGTGACCTATCTACCCTCCTGCAGGGTTACCTGCATGACTTACTTTCACCAGACCACCCCAAAGCAGAAAAACAACAAGCCAAAGCAGCAAAAAGTTGGGTCCCTATTTTTTCAAGTCAAAATGGGGCGTGTTGTGTAACCACACAACACCACTCTATCAACATCTTGTTCATGTGTTCTAAAAATCCATTCCATTGAGGGGTGTATGGAGTTGTCTTATGTCTTTAAATCTTGTTATTCTTATAGAATTTGTTAAATTCTATTGAAAAAGACTCAACATTATCATCAGTCCTCAAAGCCTTAATATTTATACCAATCTAGTTTTCTAAGAGAGCCTCAAACTTCCTAAATTAACTAAATACCTCAAATTTACTTCTAAGAAAACATACCCATGTAAACTCCTAGAATAATCATCAATAAATGATACCTAATACAAATATTTTAACTAGGAAGAAATATCTACAAGGTCAAATAATCATAATGAATAAGACCCAAAAATCTAAATGATTTATGAGAACTAGAACAAAACTAAACACAATTCTTTTTTCTATAATGTAATGTTCACAAAATCAAACTCAAGAAAATAATTAGTAAACCCCTCTACAAGTTTTTTTATTTTTCAAGGTTCATAGACCTTTCTCATCATTATAGCCCATGCATTAGTTCCATACCATTGTATTCTCAATAGGTAACTTGGTCTCTAAGGTAAGAGCATGCTTAGCTACCTAAAATGTATGACCTTCAAAACTAGATACAACTAATTTATTTGCTACAAATTCCTGTAAAGTACTCATTCCATAACAAAAGTTGTTGTAGTAAATAATCCACTTATTTACATCAACTCAAGTAAAAAGATAGCTCTCATAAACATTAATCAATAATATCATTAAATCTTACAAATTGCATGCTTAATCCAGGTGTTAGTACTATAAATAATATACATTGTCCATTTGGCTTTCTTGCCATAAATCATCCAATGATAATTACAAGATACAATAATCAAGTACAATAAAAGAATAATAAATCAATCACACTCTCCACTTGCCACTCACCACCAACCCACATGGTCATCTGTAAGATGAGATATGGGAACATGGCTCGGGCACTTTTCCACCCAACCATGAAGCAATTACACTTCCCCAGATCCCTTCATGACACGAAGGAAACCCAGCGCTGCACGAAATATCTAGCAACCTAGAAACAACTGGCAGGAGGGAATACCTGATGCAACCTGAAGTCTAATGTGCAGATCTAAATAATGATATGTAAATTGTCTCACAACAGGATGTGGCAGAGAAATATATAAATAAAGTTTTGTTAGACAAATATTCATCTATTTCAATGAATTCCTAGCTTGGCCAAGCATAAAAATAGTTTAAGGTCAAATCCCGAAAAGAGTAAAAGCCATCTCTATTGTTCCATATTTGGCATCCTAGCCTAGGAAGTAACCCTAATCACATACAAAAGATAAACTACTTTCTTTTAGAACAAATTAATTCTTTTCTTTTGCACAATCAAAATGAATTCACTTTCAAGCAATTAAATCTAGCAAAAAAGATTACGCATATGTTTATTCAAGATACATAAATAAGACATAAACTAAAGATAACTGAACTCATTCCATTCGTAATTAACTCAAAAGAATCTTGTGTCTAGATCTTATAACACATACGTTTGCCTAGATATAGTCACTACTTCATTTCTTTGCTCAATCAATGAGAATACATTTCTAGCAATATTTCTATCAAAGAGTTGCATGTAATCATTCAAGATATACATAGATCGATATAAAATTAGTTATAATCTTTATCCCATAATTCATTCTTAATTTCTCAAAAATAAAATAAAACAAATAAATCTAGATTTGCTTAACCACAAACAAGATCATATTTATAATACCGTTATAATTAAATTTGTAACAAGGAATAAAGGAGAATCATCTTTTCTAACAATTTTATATTCATGTTTTTCAAATAAGAACACCATTTAAGTGAAGGCATAAATAGATAAGTCAGTTAAATTCAACCTACGTGTGATCAAAATGCTACTACAGGAGACAAAATGATAGGACAACAAAATTAAGCATGGACATCAACACTATAGGTGACTTTAAATGTAGTCCGAAACACAATAATTTCTAACTCATGCTCACACACTCATAAATAATATCTAAATAACAATTTCAACATGCTTACAAAGTCACAAAACCATGTTGGGAGATCACACATAAACCAAACATGACTTTCATGCCAGCAACTTAGATTTATATTGCATAAAATATAATTTTCACTAAAACATACATAACTTTTTCAAAAGAAAACATTTTTTTAATTTTTAAAATGCATTTGAAAGATAATATAGAGATCTACAGAACCCAATAAATATTTTCATAATAACTATCTTTAATATAACTTTATAAATACAATATAATCACATATAAACATCATGCTAAAAATATCACCAAAGATATACAATCACTAATTAATACATATCTCATAATTGAAAAAGTGGGTAAGGATGATTTTTTTATATAATTAAAAATACTTAGTTTTTCACCTTCCATAAAAATTTCAAAGAAACCCAGTTCATAAAACTAAAGTTATTAATGTCGTAACAAACTAATTTTTCTCATGATAGATTTACCATTTTTTTTTACAAATAGTCCACTTGTTTTAATAACTAAAAACAAGCAATAAAAGATAAAATCATAAAAATTGGAGATAAAGTTTATCCCCTAATTTAAAACCATATATCCATAAATTCAAAATACCCAGATCACAGTTTAAGAGATATGTCTAAACTAAGATAGGTTACTATTTTTCTTTTCAATCTCTTCCTATGTCTTCTATTAAGTTTTTTTTTCTCCTATACACAAAATTAATATTTCAATATTCTAAAAATCATATTCATAACCTATCAAATCTTCCTACTAACTTTTAAGAATTCCCAACAAATCCAATTCAACAAAAAAAATCTGATCTTCAAAATCAATGAAACTATAATTTGTTTAAATCTTTCTTTTTGCACAAGAAGTATATAAATCACAATTTCTTCACACAATCTTATATTCAATTATTAACCAAAGTAAGTCTTTGTTAAATCCTTTCATGACAAGAATCCTACCTCAATCCTTGTAGCAATTTGGTAAAAAAATGGAGATGAATCAATCAATTCAAAAAGCACAACAATCCGTCAATTCTTCACAAAAAAAAGCACTTTCAAATCCCTAAGCTTCAATAACCTATTTTCTTTTTCTTCCATTTGCATAATAAAACTGATAACCAAAAAGAAAAAATGAAAAAAGCTAATTCTCTTCTTTTAATAATTCTTCCTATTTTTTTCAAAACCTAAAAAGCAAAATATAATATTATATTCTTAATAAAAGAAAAATAATATTAAAATGACTTTATTCCTATTCATACACATCCTACTTAAAACTAATATTAGAAAATATAATTTTCTAATTCACAAATATGATAAATTTAATAATTGATTCTTTAAATCTTTAAAATAGACATGCACATTCAATAATTAAATAAATTAACAAATTTAACTAATTTAACTTATTTCTTTTTTCCAAAATAAATTAATTACCAAAATAAATAAATAAAAGAAATAATATAATACTTATATGTTTATATAATTATATATATTTTTTAAATTATAAATATGTATCTTTAAATATATACTTATTTTAAGTCTATCTAAAATAGCATTTCATGCAAGAGCATTATATATATATATATATATATATATATATATATATATATATATATATATATATATATATATATATATATATATATATTCTCTTTAAATAATATAAATAAATCAAATTTTCAACTTATATAATTCTATTAAATCTAAGTCAAAAGAACGTATAAATACATGGAGAACTTATGCAATTCAAATGAACATATTATAGCAACAAAATTCACATATTTATCTAAGCATTAAACATAAATCACATCCATTAAACATATAATGATGCATAAATAAAGTCACTCAAAAATGCAATATGACATGAAGCTAAGTGAGTGTGTGCATGCATCAGGTTTATCCATCATGTCAACTCTTTCCTGAAGGATAGAACATTTCTACCTCAACCATGTTCTTGTCTTCAACATTCTTCTTACACTCAGTTGCACTTAGATTTCCATTAATAGATTAGTCCTTATAATCATAGCCAAAGTAAGACAAGATATACATCCACAATCTTAATAATAATTGGTCATCAATCGACTTTCAAATTTTTATGCATTTTAAATATCAACTATTTTACCTTTCACACACGTGGAATCACTCAATAGTAAAACAATCATACTAAAAATGTCCCATAATTTAAAATATAAATAATGTCCAAAATGAGATGTGACAATTCCAATGATTGAGGTGTAGAATCTAGAGATCTCTTCACTATATATATCAAAGAACTATTGTATTGTATATAAGTTCATGCATCAAGCCAAAAGAGGGTACCAACTCAAACCATCTTTGCAAGAACCATATATCCTCATACTATCTCACAACCTCCATTACCAAATACTACCTACACACCCATGTTATTCATTTTACTTACAGATAACATGTTTTATGTCAAACCAAGGATGTGTAAGATGCTAGCAATGCATTTGATCCTCCCATTAGAGAATCAAATCTTGACTCTCCCACAACCAACTATTCTAATATATGATTTTTCACCAATGTATACCTTCCCACCATCATATTTCTCATAATCTAAAAAAAAACTCTCGATGGGGAGTCATGTGGAAAGAAGCTCTATAATCTACCATTCATGCATCCTCGTATACATGCATTACCAAGGCCATAATATAGGCATCTCTTGCATCCTCCTAAGAAGATTTATTAGAATCATCATCAGATTTAGTATTTTTCTTATTTTCTCCTCCTTGCAGTATCTTCTAAAGTGGCCTATATTAGTGTAGTTCCAACATTTTGCCTTGGACCTTTTAGGTGATTTAGATCTCCTATAAGATTTAGGTTTTCTCTAGTCCTTCTTACCTTTTTCTTTAGACCATTGATAAACAACAAAGACCTCCTTGGTGGATTAAGTACATTTTCTCTTCATCTCCTATAAGAGAAGGAAACCACAATCTCATCAAGCACTAGTTTTGAGATCATGCTTCCAATAGCCATTACTAGGTTGTCACTCTAGAAAATAACACCTAAGTATCATGCATGAATATTCCTCTTCTTTCTTCACATCCACATATTGTAAATAGGTTATAATCATGTTGAACAACTTTTAGGTGATTAACAACTGAATCACCATCACCCATCCTCAAAGTGTATAGTTTCTTCCATAGAAAAATCTTATTAAATAGGTATTTATCATAACACAATTTCCCCAACTTTTTTAGAGGAATTTTTGGGTAGATACTTCATAGGAATTCAATAATAAAAATCAACTAAGTAAATCTTGATAATGCTTCTTGCCTTTTTTTCCATCACTACCTAACCATTTGATGATATTGTAGTTGATTTAGATTTGGATACTATACCCCACAAATCTTGATCTATTATTAAATCATCCATCTTGAGATTTCATAACTCAAATTTAGTGTCATTGAGTTTTTCCATCTCCAATCTAGACATGTTTCCATCTTTCTTTCAACAAAGATCTTCTTTGTGTACACTTCCACTCAAACCAATATTAGTAAGAAACACTATTCTTACCACCTAGGACCCAAGTTGATTAGGCTTTGATACCAAATGAAAGGAAGCTAAGGTGTGGAAATGATTCCTACACTAACCTAAGAGGAGAGTTAAATAAAAAAAAATGATCTAAAATAATTTTCAAGAAATAAATAACATAATAAAATCATTCACCATAACACAATAACTCTTTTGGGAAAACCTCAACCTCAAAACTTTGAACTAATGTATTAATCAACAAGAATATTAGTTATCCTAAAATCCAAGCAAGGAGCCTTCATAGGAAATAAGACCAAAACTTAGATCTAGATTGATACTGATAGCATAACAATACCCTAAAAAATACAATATGCAAACTTCATCACAATCACCTAATAAATAGAGAAACCAATACATGAAATTGTGAGATATAAAATATGAACCTCTCCTAATGAGTAGGAATAAGGTTTGCCTCTCTTAAAAACAAATGGTGTTAAGTGAAACTTAGTTAAACTATGATAAATATGCAAGATTGTACTAAACTAGATGCATATTGAGATTATGTCAAAACAACCTACATGCAAGAGTATGCAAACTAATGTAATCTAAGGGTGCCTAGGGCTATCGCCAACACCATTATTGAGTTGGGATAGACAATGTGATGGAATTATAATTGAAACTAGATTAACTGATGTGATGAAATTGAGTAAAAACTATGTTATTCTACCAAAAACTAAGAAATTGAAGTATTAGATGCACCTAGACTAAGGTATGGCATTTGAGAAAAGTGTTGGAAATTGAATTCTAGAGCTTCTAGTGAAATCTAGGACCAAAATATGCAAGTGGCAACTAGGTCCAGAGATGAATGGCTAGTAGGAAGGCTAGGTCCAAAGGTGGAAAACCAGCAGGAACACCAAGTCCTCCTTGGGTGGCCAAGAATAGGTAACTATTGACAGTCTACCATTTTCTAGGTTCTTCAAGCTCAACTTGATCTTCCTTCTTACTAGTAAATACTTTTCAATTAAAGAGAAGAGAAGCACTAATAAATAGAATACGTTTGATAGGCAAATGCAAGAGTTGAAATGGACCTGAAAATGGGATAATGGAGACTTGGGACCAAATGGGTTGATTGTAGACAATATGAAGAGGGTATGCTAGGAATTTTATGTTCAGACCTATAATTTACCTCTACAAACAAAAAAACCTAAAATGTTGAATTTGTAATCAAATTAACAAAATACCATAGGTATACTTGAGAAATTGATGATTATTTAACATGAATGGGTTTGGGAGGGCCTTAGGGACCTCTATAATTGATTTAACTAGATTTTGAGCTGATTTGAAGCCAAAATGAAGTAGTGGCTAGGCCCAAAGATAGATGGTTAGTAGGAAGGCCAAATCCAAAGGTGGATGCCCAGTAGGAAGGCCAAGTCCAAAAGTGGATGGTCAATAGAAAGGCCAAGTCCTCTTGTGATGGCCAATGCTTCAAAAAAGTTGAGTCTAAAAGCTTTGATGATCTAAAAAGTGTTGGTTGGCCTAATGATACTTATCTATTTGTTTCTCTAATAACTTGTAACTATCTTTAGACTAAACCTGCAATACAAACTTATTTAATGGTGGACCCTACAAAAATAAGGGTTAAAAGGGTTTGGATACACAAATGAATTTTGATCAAAAAAATCTTTGGGGGTTGTAAGAGGACTATTCTATGGTATGGAAACAATAATGTTTATCACATATAATGGAGTTTGGGTTTGGTTATGGATAGGGTCTTTGGAAAGGTGGCAAAAAGGATGCACACTCACAAAGGGTGATTAGGTAGCATGCTTAGAAAATTGGGATTTTTGTGGTTGAATAGGGGTAAAATAAGACACTCTAATGGAATGATGTTTTGAAGCACTAAGGCTGGTTATGAGGGTTTGGGATAATTTTTTTGGTTTTGGTCTCACTACTCTAGGATAGATCAAACTAGCTTAGGGGAAAGGTTTTGGGATGGAATATGGCATCAAATAGAATAAAAATGGAAGTATGAAGACTTGGAAGGGTGGTGGGATAGATAAATAAGGGATACCTACTATACCTTAGAAAAATAATATCATTTGCATATAAAACCCATTAAATAAATCTTTACCTTGCTTGAAAACCTTGAAAAATCAAGACCTATTTTTATACAATAAATGATGTTCTTTGTGTTCAACTATTACGTTTTTTATGTAAAATATAAGAATTAGATATTATAATATGTTTGGTTATTAAAATTTTGTGATCATTTAGGTTATATATATAAGTTGTATTTTAAATAAGAATATGATGTTTTTCTAATAAAAAATAGCATTGTTTGCTAATAGGCATTCCCTTGCTAAGTAAGGTGAGGTTCATATAGTCTTAGATTGAAATTAGTGGTCTCTATGCCAATGTGGGTACAAGACAACCATATGATCCATCTAGGTCATTCCTGTCAAATAGATGAACAATAATATCAAAATGCAACTCTGGGACTCTAAATTGCATTAGATTTTTGCCCACATGTAGGGTGGAGCATCTATGTAAAATACATTGGAGATTGGTGGGTGAGAATGGGTGGGCCATGACAAAATTAATCTTAGTTGATCAAACTTTTTCATTGAGACAATGATAGTACAAGATTTTGTTTGCACATTTTTCCTTGCAAGTTAATTCTTCAATGAGTGGTCATTTTGAGATTTACCTATTTGCTAGCAATTTTGTTTGTTGGTTTGTTGCAGTTGGTCTAGTTAGCTCAACTCTATTTTTTATGTGTGCTTGATGTGGTTTCAATTGATTTCTCCTTGTTTATTTCATTATGGAAAGGAGGTAGGATTTGTTATGCATGACAGTTTCCTATTTAGTGCATTCACTCTACAATTTTTTGTTCATGTAATTTTTTGGAAACTTTGTTATATGTAACCCATGTCAATTCATTATTATACAACACACATATTCTTTATGATACTATTATTTTAATTATTTATCTTTGGTAAGTTATTTTTCTTATTTTTCTTATGTTATATTTTTTCATGTTTCATGGCCTCCATGTGTGCTTATTTTGGTTGTAGTTGGTTATTGTTGGGTGCTTGCAGTGTAGACAAGAGGTGTAGTTTGTTAACCATGGAAGTTTCATTTATACTACTTTATGTATGCCTTCTTATGTTTCCATTTATCTCGCATGTGCTTTTGAATTTTTTCCTTTGTAGCAAGTGGTGTTTTAATGGCGTTTCAACATGGTCATGTCAAAAAATTAGCAAGCCCTATCTATGGTTCCAAATTTTACGTACATATTTGCCAAGATCGTTACAACTATGACATGTGACAAAAATTGTCCTTCCATTATGCTTTCATGGATGTCAATACCCTATTATGAGGCTCCCATTTTTGTATAGGTGGGGAGAATGTTGGCAAGGGTTGTCAATTCTAGCTTTACACCTGCCAATTGCATTTTCATGAAAATTTTTAAAGACTTTTCAACAAATCCATTTTATGCATATTTTGGAATTATTTCAATCCATGGGACCACTATTGCAAATATGTGCTTAAGCAGTTGTGTCATTGATGTCAACATATTCCTGTTGTCATTGGTGTCAATTGTATCCTAATTTGCTGCCTATATAGAAGATCAGATTGATGAGGATATTGAGAAAATTAATGAAGATCAATGTATGCAGACTAGATGGCTATGTAGAGGTTTGTCTGAAGAAGCTCTAGTTAAGATTTGAGAGGTTCGCATTGAGATATGAAGAAGTTATGACCATCTGAGTAGAACTAGTTCCTGTAATAATCAGAAGAGATAGAGTGACAGAAAAGAGGTCCAGATTGTTTCGGATATGTCAAATGATGATTTACGGATCTGGAAGTAGGTTTGGGAAGTCCGTGTGTATCATCCATTCAAGTGGTTCATGGTTTGGAGGTTCGCAAGCAATCTTTCTAATGTGACAGTCATCGCAGATAGTGTTTTTAAGGTTCCAGAGGAAGATGCAAGTGATTCGGATGATTTGGAGGAGTGTGGACATTTTTGTTGAATTCAACATGCTTGTGGAAGTCTCTGGATCGTGTGACTACTATGTTGGAGGTCCACATTGAAGTTTGAGCTTGTCAATGAAGATTTTCTTCTTGGTGTTATTATTCTTCTAGTCTTGGTCGACTGGATGATTCAAGCGTGTTGCAGATGATCTAAGAGAAATTCTTTGAAGTGTGGCATGTTGATCAAGGAAGATTTGAGTCCCAATTATGTTTGGTCGATAGCTTAGTGATTCACATTAAATCAGATGTTTGTAGTGCCGACTTTGATGTTCATTCCAAGGTTGATGAAGTGTATAAATACTTGTTGATGAGTTGTGGAAAATCATCCTTGTGCGAAAACAATATAATCCAAAGAAAGGATCAAAAGGCAAAGCAGAGTAGAGGAGAAGCAAAAGAACAAGAGTTGTTTTTGATGAAGAGTTAGAGAAGAAGTTTTTGGGGCAAAGCAGAAGTTTTGTGAGCATTCAATGAAACTGAACCATGCATGAAGTAGATGTTATTTCTTAGTTAAATCTTTTGGTTCTAAATAAAGTTCTGTAGGTAGTGAGCCTCTCTTTTGAATAGTGAGCTTTGGGCAGTGCGCCTGAAGGCATGTGCCTTCTATTTTTCTAAAGTACTTTTAACAGGGTACAAATTTTTGTGGGTTAATCCCCACCGTGGTTTTTCCCTTAACCAAGTTTCCACGTCAAAATATTGGTGTCAAGTGTGTTGCTTGTGTTTCTGCTCATATGTTGTTGATCCATGCTTTAATGTTTACATCACTAATCTGATAGTAAGTTAATAAAGAAGGTTAAAAGAAAAAAAAGTTTATTTTGTGTGACACCTGATTCACCCCCCCTCTTAGTTGTCTGATCTAATTCCAACAATTGGTATCAGAGCTAGATCCTCTTATAAAATCTTGACTGCTTGAGGAGATTTAGGATGTCGACCTACAAGAAGGATAGTCTGAGATTTGATGGAACAAATTATTTTGTTTACAAGAATCACATGGAGTGCCATTTGAAATGCATGGGTGATGCTTATTGGGTGATAACCAGTGTTGAGTATAAACCTCTGGAGAAAGGTCCTTCAACTCCAAATCAACTCAAAGATGCTAAAAATAATCTTCAAGCTAAAGAAGCCTTGTTGAGTGCCCTGACTGATTCAAAAATGACAAATGTCTTTGGACTAAAAACTGCTCATGAAATCTAGAAAAAATTGGAGAATCTGTATGAAGGTGATGAATTTGTCAAATGTGCCAAGCTATAAAGTCTAAGAGGAAAATTTGAAAATCTGAGGATGAAAACATCACAATCTACATGCAAAAGATAAATGAACTTGTGTGTCGTATCAATTATGCCAGTGGAACTTTGGAAGAATCAGAGATTGTATCAAAAGTGCTCATATCTTTACCTAATTCATACAAACATAAGGTTGCTACTATAGAGGAGATTAGGACTGTCTCAGAAGTTACAAGAGATCAGCCGGTTGGCAAAATTTTAGCTTTTGAATTAAGTGAGTTTGGTGAATCTCTTCTAAGTCTAAATCTGCATTTAAAGCCAGTGTATATGGAAAACAAAGATATGATCCAGGTGAAAGATCCTATGCAAGATCAAATAGATTTGTGAAGGCAAGGAAGGATCTTGAAGATGATGAAATTGAGACTGCAGATCTTGAAGTTCTTATTGCCAAAAGAATGCCAAGAGGATCCGATAAGTATGAAGAAAATTTTCCACTCAAATGTTTTGTTTGTAATAAGATTGGTCATTTTACCTCAAGATGTCTGAAGAGGTTTTCAAAACCAAACCCTAATAGATATAAAGGTCAGAACAAATGTTACTATGTCCAAGAAGCTAGAGAAGGAGTCACAGATGATGAATTTGATCATGGACGTTCCTCTAAAAATGATTGGGTGTTAATTGCTATCAAAGAAGAAGATCCGGTGTCTACTGAATCTACTAGTTGTGAAATGTGGAAAGTGCCTTGGCTACTCAAGTTGTTGAAAAGGATGAATTGGTGATTGATAGTGGATGTTCTCATCATATGACTATTGGGCTTGTAAAATTTGGAGATAACTCAGCTGGTAGAATCCGTGGCAAAGGATCCATCTCTTTTGATGGTAAGAACAATACCAATGATGTTCTGTATGTGGAAGGACTAAAGCATAATCTTCTTCGTGTTGGACAGTTGGTTGACAAGGGTTATGATCTTTGATTCAAGGATGGCAAATGTAGAATCTTGGAAAGCTCTGGAACTAAAATTACATCTAGTACACAAACTAGAGGTAACATCTTTCAATTAAGTAGTTCTGGTAAAAGTTGCTTGATTGCTCAGACAGATCAAAGTTAGTTGTGGCATAGGAGAATGTGTCATATGAATTTTGACAACATTGTCAAGATAAGTTCTACTCAGGCTATGAGAGATCTCCCAAGACTTGTGAAACCTAATAGCATGTGTACAGAATGTCAATTGGGTAAACAAAACAAAACATCATTTAAAAGTAAAGAACAAACTTCAAATGGGTGATTGGAACTTGTGCATACTGATCTATGTTGTCCTGCTAGAATTACAAGTGTGCAAGGAGACATATTTTATGTTGTTGATTGATGATTACTCCCAGATGATGTGGGTAACTTTATTAAAAGAAAAATCAGAACCTTTTGACAAATTCAAAGTGTTTAAAATTATGGTGGAAAATGAGATTAGTATGAAGATAAAGTGTCTGAGATCTGACAGAGGTGGAGAATTTACCTCAGGTGAGTTTAATACTTTCTATCAAAAGCATGGAATAAAAAGACAATTATCTGCTCCTAGGACTCCTTAGCAAAATGGAGTTGTGGAGAGAAAGAACTGGACCATTCAAGAAGCTTCTAGGACCATGATGATGGAATCAAATGTTCCATAGGTTTATTGGAGAGAAGCTATAAGTACTGTTGTTTACACTCTTAATTGGGTGTAGATCAAAGACAATTCTAGTAAGACTCCTTATGGACTTTGGTTTAGTCATCCTCCTACTGTAAGATATTTTAGAGTCTTTGGTAGTAAGTGCTATATAAAAAGAGATGAGGATCAAGGCAAGTTTGAAGCAAGAATTGATGAAGGAATTTTTTTGGGTTACTCTACTCAAAGCAAGCTTACCAATGCTTTAACAAGAGGTTGAAAAAGATTGTTGAAAGTGCTAATGTCAAAGTTGATGAGAGCAAATAAGGAGTTACTAGGTCTTGTGGATATGATTAGATGATCAAGATGACAATCCAAGTCAAGGAAGGCAAGTTCAATCCTAGACTTAGATCCAGATTCATCTAGAAACTCCAGGAACTCAAGAGGATAGTAAAGATGTTAAGGAACAAGCTCAAGAAATAGAAGTTCAATCAATTCCCAAAACTCCCAAGTATGTAAGATGGAATCATCTTGAAGATTAGATCATAGGAGATAAGAGTAAATGTGTTTGAACTAGGAGAAATTTTTTTGAAGATCAAGAGATTTGTTTGATTTCAAAGATTGAACCTAAATCAATAAGTGAAGCCTGTAATGATGAAAATTGGGTAAAAGCAATGGAAGAAGAATTGATGCAAATTGAAAAGAACCAAACTTTGGATCTTGTTCCTAGACCTGAGGACAAAAATGTGATTGGAACCAAATGGGTCTTCCAGAATAAACTAAATGAAGATGGTGAAGTTGTAAGAAACAAAGCAAGGCTGGTATGCAAAGGCTATTCTCAAGTGGAAGGAATAGATTTTGAAGAAACTTTTTCTCCGGTGGCAAGAATAGAAGCAGTCAGATTATTTCTTGCATTTGTTGCTTTCAAAGATTTTAAAGTTTATCAGATGGATGTCAAATCAGCATTCCTGAATGGAGAGTTGGAGGAAGAAGTCTACATTGAATAATTGGAAGGTTTTCAGTTGTCTGATCAGAGAAATATGGTCTGCAGACTGAGAAAAGCTTTGTATGGACTCAAGCAAGCCCTAAGAGCCTAGTATGCTAGATTGGATAAATATTTGCTTAAGATAGGATTTAACAAAAGTACTACTGATAGTAATCTTTACTTCAAAATTAATCATGAGGACATCCTGATTGTTGAGGTCTTTGTTGATGATATCATTTTTGGTGGAAATGAATTTATGTGTAAAGCATTTGCTGATCAAATGAAAACTAAATTTGAGATGTCAATGTTTGGTGAGATGAATTTCTTCCTAGGTCTGCAAACTGTTCAGTCAGATAAAGGTATCTTCATATCTCAGTCCAAGTATGTGAAAGAATTGTTGAAGAAGTTTGGAATGGAAGACTCAAATCTAGTAGGTACACCTATGGTAACTGGATGCAAGTTAAGTAAGGATGATGACTCCCCCAAGGCAAATTAGAAAAGGTATAGATCAATGATTGGAGGATTGCTCTATCTGACTCAAACTAGACCTGACATCATGAATACAGTTGGACTTGTTGCTAGATTTCAAGATGATCCAAAAGAATCCCATGTTGTGGCAGTCAAAAGAATTTTTAGATATCTCAAAGGGACAATTGATTATGGTTTATGGTATCCAAAGGATAATGACTTCACTCTTCATGCATATATAGATGCTGATTGGGTAGGAGATATGGATGACAGAAATAGTACTAGTGGTGGTGCATTCTTCCTAGGAAGAAGATTGATCTCTTGGATGAGCAAAAAGCAAGAGGCAATATCTCTATCTACTACAGAGGCAGAGTATATAGCAGCAAAAAATAATTGTACTCAAGTTCTGTGGATGAAGCAAATGTTGAAAGACATCAGAATTGTGTTTGAGGAGCCAGTCACAATCTTCTGTGATAATTCAAGTGCAATAAGCATCTCAAAAAATCTAGTGTTGCATTAAAAAACAAAGCATATATCCATCAAGTTTCATTTCTTGAGAGAAAAGGTAAATGAGAATGAAGTCAAGTTGGAGTTTGTGTCTTCAAAAGATCAAATTGCAGATATCTTCACTAAGCCTCTCCCCAAGGATACTTTTGAGTATCTCAGAGAGAAGTTAGGGGTTATTACCCCTCTTGATCAGAACTAAGATGCACTAAGGTGCATCAACCCAGTGGAATTCATAGTCATATCTTGTGATCCGGATTAATGTTAAAGAGATACTACTTAGGAGTAGTCAGTATGAAAATTTTAGAGATCAGTCTAAAACAAAAAGGGGGAGAAAATATTGCAAATATGTGTCCTTTGCCATTGATGTCAAAGGGGGAGAGAAGTTCATCTAGAAAACTAGTTGCTGATGAAAGGAGGATCAGTGAAGAAAGTATTTGCAGAAGTGAGAAGAGAAAGGGGGAGAAATTCTTGTCTTGATGGTTGAATTTAGTTTTTCACATCATATGTTGCCATCAATGACAAAGGGGGAGATTGTTGCAAATATGTACTTAAGCAGTGTTGTCATTGATGTCAACATATTTCGGTTGTCATTGGTGTCAACTGTATCCTAATTTGCTACCTATATAGAAGACCAGATTGTTGAGGATATTGAGAAAATTAATGAAGATCAATGTATATGGACTAGATGGCTATGTAGAGGTTTATCTGAAGAAGCTCCAGTTAAGATTTGAGAGGTTTTCATTAAGACTTGAAGAAGTTATGGCCATCTGAGTAGAACTGGTTCCTGCAATATTTAGAAGAGACAGAGTGACAGAAAAGAGGTCCAAATTATTTCGGATATGTCAAATGATGATTTGCGGATCTAGAGGCAAGTTTGGGAAGTCAGTGTGTATCATCCATTCAAGTGGTCCATGGTTTGGAGGTCCCCAAGTAATCTTTCTAATGTGAAAGTCATGGAAGATAGTGTTCTTGAGCTTCCAGAGGAAGATGCAAGTGATTCAGATGATTTAGAGGAGTGCGGATGTTTTTTTTTAATTCAATGTGCTTGTGGAAGTCTCTGGATCATGTGACTGCTATGTTGGAGGTCCGCATTGAAGTTTGATCTTGTCAATGAAGATTTTCTTCTTGGTGTTATTGTTCTTCCTAGTCTTGGCTGACCGGATGATTCAAGCGTGATACGGATGATCTAAGAGCAATTCTTTGAAGTGTGGCATGTTGATCAAGGAATATTTGAGTCCTAGTTATGTTTGGTTGACAACTTAGTGATTCGCATTAAGTCAGATGTTTGTAGTGCCGACCTTGATGTTCATTCCAAGGTTGATGAAGTGTATAAATACTTGTTGATGAGTTGTGGAAAATCATCCTTGTGTGAAAATAATATAATCCAAAGAAAGGATCAAAAGATAGAGCAAAGTAGAGGAGAAGCAGAAGAACAAGAGCTATTTTTGATGAAGAGTTAGAGAAGAAGTTTTTGGGGCAAAGCAGAAGTTTTGTGAGCATTCAATGAAAGTGAACCAGGCAAGAAGTAGATGTTATTTCTCAATTAAATCTTTTTGTTCTAAATAAAGTTCTGTAGGCAGTGAGCCTCTCTTTTGAGCAGTGAGCTCTGGGCAGTGCATCTAAAGGCATGTGCCTTCTATTTTTCTAAAGTACTTTTAATAGGGTACATTCTTTTGTGGGTTAACCCCCACCGTGGTTTTTCCCTTAACTAGGTTTCCACGTCAAAATCTTGGTGTCAAGTGTGTTGCTTTTGTTTCTACTCATATGTTGTTGATCCATGCTTTAATGTTTACATCACTAATCTAATAGTAATTTAATAAAGAAGGTTAAAAGTAGAAAAAGTTTATTTTGTGTGACAATTGATTCACACCCCCCCTCTCAGTTGTCCGGTCTAATTCCAACAACCACACTTCTTAGAGGAATTATATCAAACACTTTATGTGTCTTGTTTATGCTTCCATTTGAGGTTTTGCGTGCCCAAACCATAAAACAATTAGTTGTTGTCCCTATGTTTTCACCGACCTTATTACATTTTTTTTATTAATATGGAATAGTTAAAAGTGGTTCATGCAAACTTATCATGGTAACATTATTTTCCCAAGTCAAGCTTGGGTGTGCTTTTCTTAGCTCTATTTTATTAATTGTTATTCATTTGGTATGTTTCTCAAATTAATTCTACTAAGTAGTGGGAACAACAATATGTGGATGGAAGGAAAAATACTATTCTTTTACTTTGCAATGCATATCATGTAAAATCTTTTAAAAGAGGTTTTCTACTTTTTTCTATTTGTTTTTTATTCTTCTTACATATTTATGTTTTAGGTGCCAAATTTTGTATTATTCCTTCACAAATATAAAACATTTGTGAAATCCAAATTGATGCTTCTTTCCAAGCTAAGGAAAGTTTCAAATGGGTATTCACTCTCTACCTAATATAATTTTTGAGGACAATATATTTGTCACTATTTCCTTTGATTGTACTATAGACTACAACTTGTTAAATAATATATCCATGCCTCACAAGTACAAAATTGACACATACCTTTTTATTATTCTTATGAAATGGTTTCCCTTTTCTTGTTTGCTCCTAGGATAGGCATTTGTGTACTAAGTACTTTGGATGATATCTCTCATTCTTGTAGCTTAATAATGATGTTAACAACATAATCAACATCTCAATACATGCAAGAAACCAAGGCCTCCTAACAAACAAGGCTTGGCAAAGGAAAAAATGGAAGAAGAATATCCATTCAAAGAGGACTTGCTAAAAATTATCAAAACTCCAAACAAAACTTTTGTCCAGACTAAAAACCTGGCTCATGAAGGTCTGGTTGAGGCCCCACATCATGAGCCGCAGTTGGATCTAGAGGAGGTCTAGGAAGAAAAGAAAGATCCCCCCTAGACTCGGATGAAACAGAAGAAGGAGAGTTATTAACTCTGGAAGATGTGTCCCCTAGGAATTTGGTCACTAGGGATGAAAGTTTAGACGGGAACTAGTCTGCAGATTTTGGGGCCCGGAAGTCAGTGGATCCATATCCTATGGTCCAAGGAAGTTCAGAGAAAGCCATTATACCTCCCATCAGAGTTCTTTCCTCGGGAGCCAGTACCAGTTCCCAGGGAGGGTGGATCACTCCCAAGAGAAAAGGGAAAGGAACCAACAAGAAATCAACTGATGTGGGTACTGAAGGTAGAGCAAGATGGCCCTCCCAGAGGGAAACCAGATCAAGGGAAGCAACCAAAGAAATTGCCAATGGAAGGCAAAGCACCCTGAAGGCTCTCTCTAGAAAAACACGCAAATGAAGATTATCACTTGGAATGTGAGGGGTCTTAATAGCCCCTAGAAACAACTCATGATAAGGAGTTGTATTTATGACAACAAGGTGGATTTTATACTGCTTCAGGAAGTTAAAATGTCTGAGGAAAATTTCAAGAAGATAGTTAGCAATATCTGGCCTATGGCAGACTATGTTATCAGTCTTGCTACAGGAGCATCTGGGGGGCTTGTTACCATGTGGAAAAAATAAAATGTTGTGGGGATCTATTGTTCTCATAGTAAGAATAGCCTGGAAGTCATATGCACGATGAATAAAAAAACTTGGAAGTTGATCAATGTCTATGCCCCCAACACCAAAAATGGCAGAAAAGAACTTTGGGAAGAGCTAAGAATTAAAATAAATGATAAGAGAAGAACTTTATGGATGGTGGGGGGGATTTTAACACCCCTCTTTACCCCTCAGAAAAAACTGGGGGAATTATAGATTACTCTGATAGCATGGTGGACCTAGTAGACTTTCTGAGTTGGACTAGGCTTATGGACCTGGAAGTCAAAAACCAATTTTTTTCCTAGTCTAACAGAAGACGGGGGGATCAGCTGATTTAGGTTAAGCTTGATAGATTCTTGGTCTCCTCCAACTAGAATGTGATTCAAAACTCTAACCTATATGCTCTTCCTTACACTATCTCTGATCATAATGCCCTCATCCTTGAGTGGGCTGAGGGAAGTCCTAAGGGACCTTTCCCATTTAGATATGAAATGATGTGGGCTACTCACCCAGACTTCAAAAATTGCATTGATGAATGGTAGAGAGTGCATGTTCATGGATCTCCAATGTTCAGACTCACAAAAACTCATATTTGTCAAAAATAAGGTTAAGGGATGAAACAAATTCTGCTTTGGGAATGTGATGAATTAGAAAAAACACATCTTGGAAAGCCTCATGGAAGTTCAAGATAAGATGGCTAAGGGGGATGGTTTTGAAGATAACTATAAAATTGAAGAAGATCTTGTCAAAAACCTGAAGGACTTAATCAGAAGAGAAGAAATCTTCTGGAAATAGAAGTCTAGAATTCAATGGCTGAAGGAGGGCAATAGGAACTCAAATTTATTCCACCAATTGGCTATGAAACACAGAAAAAGAAACAAAATCACCATATTGTTGGATGGACAAAACAGCCAAGTTGAGGATGATAGGGAACTGGGAAGAATTACCACTAATTACTTTAGCAACTTCCTAGCGGAACAAAATAGCACAGCTGATAGTGGCAATGACAACATTCTCCTAGACTGTATTCCTTCAATCCTTTCAGAGGAAGATAATGATGGGCTCCTTAAACTTGTAACGGATGAGGAAGTCAGGGAAGTTGTGTTCTCTATGGGGGCCTTCAAAGCTCCCAGGTCAGATGGGTTTCTCGTGGCCTTCTTCCAAGATTTCTGGGATATTGTGGGATTTGATGTTACCTCTGCTATTAAAGACTTCTTCAGGACAGGTAAGTTTCTTAAACAGATTAATGCAACTTTTATTGCTCTAATCCCCAAGAAAAAAACACTGAATGTATGATAGATTTCTATCCCATTAGCCTCTGCAATACCATTTATAAAATTATCATGAAAACTCTGGTCCTTAGACTCCAACCGCTGATGGACAGCCTCATCTTAGATTGTCAAAAAGGTTTTGTCCCTGGGAGACAGATTCTAGATGCTGCTATCTCGACCCATGAGATCTTTCATTCTATGGAAAAAAGCAAAAACCTGAGCATGGCCCTCAAACTAGATATTTCTAAAGCCAATGACAAAATCTCTTGGGACTTCTTGTTTAAAGTCCTTACGAAGTTTGGCTTCAATTACAAGATGATTAAGTTGATGAAGGTTTGCATCACCATAGTCAAGTACTCAGTCTTGGTTAATGGTACCCCTAAGGGATTCTTTGAAGTAGGCAGAGGGATCTGCCAGGGTGACCCCCTCTCTCCTTACTTATTCATAATGATGGTAGAGGTCCTGGGAAGAAACATCCTTTCCCACCTAGAGAGGCATTCCCTCATTGGAGTCAAAGATGCATCCACCTTGAGGTCGTCAACAATCCAATAGTTTGTCGATGATACTATGCTTTTTGGTGCGGCTTCAGTGGTGGAAGCCAATAGGTGGAAGAACCTACTCAACATGTATGTAGAGGTGTCTAGTCAAAGAATTAATTATGAAAAGAGTAATGTCTTTTTCTTCAATATGAAGGAGGACCTCCAAATCAAGATTAGAAACATTCTTCAATGCAATCAGGCTGCTCTCCCAGCCACCTATCTTGGGCTGCCTCTCACTGTGAAGGATGTGACCTTGACTTTCTGGAATATGATTCTAGAATGTATGCAAAAGAAGATGGAGGGTTGGAAAGGTAAATTTCTCAGTCAAGCAGGCAAACACCAGCTTCTTAAAGCTTTGGTGCAAGGTATTCCCACCTACTTTCTCTCCTTGTTTAAAATTCCTACGTACATGGTGGATACGTTAGAAAGGATTCAAAGAACTTTTCTATGGACTGGAATGTAGGAAAGGAAAAGAATCTTCCTAATTGGTTGGGACAGGGTGTGCCTACCCAAGTTGCAGGGGGGTCTGGGTATCAGAAGAATTCAGGGAATGAACAAAGCCTTACTAGCCAAAGTTGGATGGACATTTATTAAAGAGGAGAAAGACTGGATTTAAATTATGAAATCCAAGTACCTTTAGAATGATCCCAATATTAGTATCCTTGATAGAGATTCCCTTCCCAAAGGCTTTATCATTTGGAACAAAATGACTAAAACCAGAAGCATGTTATTGCAAGGCAATCAAGTGGAGGCTGGGAAAAGGAGACAAATTAGGTTCTAGGAGGATAACTAGTTAAGGGAGGGTCCCCTATCTGATAGAAGATATAGTATCATCAAAGAAAGAGTTGTTAGTCATTTTGGTAACTCGGTCTACAACTACATTACGAGTCATCCCCATAATCAGAGGACTTGGAAGACCATTTCTGATTGCGGCTTTAACCTGATTGAGAGGCTAGATTGCCAGAGACTTCAAAGGAACTTGGCATTCACAGAATCTCAGTCTTTCAAAGAGAAGATGAAATTCTATGGGGCCAAGATCAGAAAGGTAACTTGTCAGTTAAGTCAGCTTACCATCTACTGACCAATAGTGGACAGGATAACCAGTTCTAGCAGAAAGTCTGGAATAGCAAACATATTCCCAAAATTAACTTTTATTGGTGGGCCATGGCACACAATAAGGTTCTGACCACTAATAATCTCAACAAAAGGGGGTTCCAAATGGTTAATAGATGTGTCCTACATCTCCTTTTCTATTGTGAGTTTTCCAAGAAGATTTGAGAGAAAACCGTCTAGAAACTTGAGCTAAATTGAGTTTTTCTAGAAAACTTTATGGACTTTGCCCTAAGCTAGGTCCCCTCCTTTTCTCACCCTAGGATAAGGGAACTTTGGAGACAGATACCTCCCCACCTTGGGTGGTGTGTGTGGAAGGAAAGAAATAACTGTATTTTTTAGGATAAAACCTGACCTGCTAATAAAGTGTTTTTCTCCTTTTGCAAAGTTGTTGCTGAGAACATGTCCTCCTGCACCTTGTAGGTTGTAGAGAATCCTTTTATCCTGGTGGAAACTCATATTACAAATAACTGGTGGCTAAAAGATGATATGAACAAGGTTGACAATTATCAAAAGATGTCCAAACTTCAAACTCATTGGAAGCCCCCCTCTCCAGAGGGTAGTCCAAGCTCAATTTTGATGGGGCAGAAAAAAAGAGTACGGGTCTAGCTAGTGGTGGCAAGATCTTTAGAGATAGTGATGTGCCTCCTTGGCTAACTATGCGGGAGTGATCGGTATCCAGTCTAATAATGTTTCAAAGAGTTTAGCACTATTAAATGTTTTGCAAATAATGCATGCAATGGGTATGGATAAGCTTCAAGTTGAAGGAGACTCAAAAATTATCATTGACACGGCTCAGGGGAGGTCTACCAGTGGGTGGAAAATGAAAATCATAACAGAAGATATCATCTGTCTTCTATTAGGGTTCACTCATAAGGAGGTTGGACATGTTTACAGGGAGGGAAATAAAGCAGTTGATGCGCTGGCCAACTTGGTTCAGAGTTTGGATACTTGGCATTGCTGGAGAAGCGCGAAAAACCTCCCACAACAAATTCAAAATCTTATTAACAAAGACTTTAGTCCTACCCCTAGTTACCCATGGACTTAAACCCTCACCGCACTAAGGTTAACTTGAGTATTCAGCTGAGAGCTAGAATCCCCTTCCAGCTGGATATTATTAGTAGTATTACGAAGGCTGTGATGTGTCTTCTTATTTGTACTTGCTATAGCCTGCAGATTGAAGATTGCACTAAAGTCATGCTAAGTTGGAGGCCTGAGGAGACGTTCCACCTGTCTAGGCACATGAAGTCCTGGGACTTCTTGACGCCGTGCAGCATGAACAATAATGATGACCATTTATTGATCATTAATTATGAGAAGAAAGGTTTTGATAGTCTGCTTAAGATGAATTATAGCAAGTACGTCACCTCGACCGACAGCAAGGCTGTTAAAATCATTACTACCATTTTTAACAGCATTGTTGTGAATGGGAATCATAGAGGCTTAATTGTTAAGTTTTTTCTCACTTCCTGCTCTGTTAAGTCTGTTGTCTCCATTATTTTTTGGCTTAAGATTTCCTACTGTGTGATGGGGGGGATAGAACACGTATGGAGCCAGAGTCGTGCGAAGAGTTTAAACAAAATGAGACTATCTGACATATATGTCAAGAAGGGGGTGTTGCTTCTTATCTAGAGTGCCTTCAAGGTTACGATGAGAACCTATCTATTCAGTTCTTACATTCGTATAATAATAGAAAGGCTAAGGTGGGCAATGTGACTATAGACATCTCTAAGGAGGGGATTGGTATGGCCACCGGCATGCCCATTGATGGTACCAAGCACCCAAGGAAAAGCAAAGTAGTCTGATAATGAGGGCATGAAGACTTTCCTTAAGAAGGATGAGGTCCTATACAGCCTTCAAGGGGGTTTCGACAAGCGGAAGCTTCCTCAACCTTGGGATGAGATATGTTTCATGATTATGAAATACTTTAGTCAGGAAGGAAGGTTTAGAAGGTTTTTTCACTATCATTTCATGCTCTTAAATCATTTCAGATGTAGTAAGATTATCAGCTTCTCATTTTGCCTCCTCTCCTCCCTAGCGTTATCCATTATCACTGCTAAGGAACAGCACGCACTGGACCCTAATAAGCCTAAACTCTCACTTCACCAGGGGCTCATTATGAGGCTGTATAAATTCCACCTTGCTCTCTACCCTCCCAAAGCCCTCACCCTTTCCAGACTTGAGCCACCCCCATCGCCCAAGGCCACCAAGGAAATTTACAATCCAGTGATCATTACTAAAATTACCCCGGATTCCTATGTCAAAACTAGTAAAAAGAAACCCTCAGTGATTACTAGCCCTAATCCCTCCACTGATGACCTTACCCCTAAATCCCCAGTGTCTACCCCTGCAAAGGGAAAAACTCTACATGCTACTCCTACTCAAGTTACCCCCTTAAGAAATTTCGTAGCGACACGGTTGATGATAGGGGCACTGGTAGTGGTACTAGGGTTTCTAAGCCCATGATGGTGGATGGAGTAAGTTGAGAGGAGGAAAGTGAGAATACTAACAGTGTGGATGAAGACTACACCATTATTGATAGCAAACCTAGGGTTCCGTCAGCTAGAAGATCCTCCAGGCTTGCTGCTAAGCTAGCCCCCACACCCCAACAGTTAACGGCTTTGAAAAAGGAAACCACTATTGAGGAGCCACATGTGGAGGAGATGACTGAGGACATACAGAAAATTGAGTATGATGAGCTTGTTGGTTTAGGACTAGACAACTGAGAGGGGGGATGAATAAGTTGTCACACTTTTATAATCTTTTTCTTTCTCAATCTTCCTTTTGCTGTTAATTAAATTAATGATATAAACATTTTAGCATCAATAACCAACATATGAATAGAAAACATAGATAACACATTTGACACCAAGATTTTGACGTGGAAACTCAGTTAAGGGAAAAACCACGATGGGGGTTAACCCACAAATATTAATACCCTATTAAAAGTATTTTTACAAATGGGAATGCACATGCATTCAGGATCACTACCTAGAGCTCACTGCACAAGAAGAAGGCTCACTGCCTATGGAAACATTCCAAGAGAATAACATAGATTTGAACTGATTAATAGCATCTACTTATGCAAGAATTTCAGTTTCGGTTAAGTGCAAAAATTTATCTTACACATTTCATCTTTGTTCTGTTCTTCTGACTGTTCTACCTTCATTCGTACTTTGGATTTCTGCTCTTCTCACATTTGCCTTGTTCGTACACACTTCACACACTGAAAAATCTAATTTCATCAGCTATATATATCCGCAATATGATCTACAATCATTCTACCAATCGGCTTCAACAACAATTAGAACTTTTATAAATGATTTACTTTGTTGGCTAGATCTATGCATAACTTAAGGTGTAGACTAAAACTTACTCTTGAAAGTCATTACTCATGTCAGCCACTGTTATTGATCATTATCATTTGTCTAACAAACAACTTCCTTACATCCAGAATCAAGATCTTCTTCAAGGTCAGCCTGTTCTTCCTCTGTCTGCTCTGACAAATTGAAACCCGGTACTCAGAGGCTAATATCTTTTGAATCCGCCATCACCGGAGGACAAAAATCTAGATTTAGACTATCTTGACAATGCACATGACTCCCCTAGATCTGCAACTAATCATGACTTCCCACCGGAGAGATCTAGACCAAAATACCAGACTCTGTTGCTGCTCTATTCCTAATTGTCTAGACTTAGACAAATTCTGAATCTGACTTCCGGTATGCACAACTTGTGTTATGAAGATAATTGGGATGATCTTAGTTGCCATCAATGACAACATATATTATGCCTAGTAGTGTCTCTTGCCAACAATCTCCTCCTTTGGCATTGATGGCAACACTTAGTGAAAAATGACTAAGTGTCTAGTGCAACTTCCCCTTTGTTTGTACACTCATGTACTTCACTTATTCTGGTGCTCCCCCTTTTTTGAATACCTCATTTTTCACTGCCCTTCACTCCCCCTTTGAGATTAATGGAAAAGGGTGGGGTTCGCAAGCCAAGACTCTCCAAAATTTTTGTATACATTGCTGTATATGTACAAGTAATTTACATGAACATGAGAATGTCTGCAAAGCTGGCTTTTATTTGCACAAGTGCAGAGGTGCAAGTATTCTTCATTCCATCATGTGCCCACTTAGTAAAAATGAGTATGCTTCTGCCTTTGACAGATTTTTTGGACCACTAGTCTGAGCTGCACTCTGATCTTCAGATAGGGCATTATACATTGTCTCTGTTGGCAAGAGACACTATATGGATTCATGATTGTTGTCATTGATGGCAACAAAGTTCATCCCACACATTCGCAGGACATGGTGTGTCTCTATTGGAAGTCAGAGTGAAGAATGTTGTGGTCCGATAAACAAGAACAGAGCATATGGCAAGGTCCAACAGACAGGTCCAGATCTCTCAAAAGAAGTATCTTGATAAAGTGTAGATTTGGGGAAGTAAAGAGTACTACCTTGAGTGATAGATTCCAAGGTTTTAGCCTCTGGTGATAGATGAGGCAAAAGATATGAATACTTGAGTACCGGGTTCCTTAGTGACAGTGTGAACAGAGGAAGAACTGACTGACAGAACATCAGACTACTTTCCAGATGTGTTACTGATGGTGTTAAAGGTTATGAAGGCATGAATCATGTTTGGCCGACATGATTAATGATTTCTACAAGTATATGCTTGATCCACATTACTTGATGTGTAAGGATTCAGCTGATAGAATAGAGTTTGTGAGAAGATTGACTATTCCGGATGTCGACTAGAAAGATAATGAAATCACTTGTGCAGATATATATAAAGGATGGATTTAGTTGTGAGATGATGTGGTGTGATATGCGGTATGTAAAAAAAAAATAGAGCAGAGCAGAAGCAGTAAGGAAGGTCTGGTATGTGAAAGGAAAGTAGCATAAGAGAAGAGGAAAGATGAAGTGCAGTAGATCAGTGTACTGAGCCTAACCGAAACTAAACTCCAGCATATGTGGATGCTTCCAATCAGTTCAAGTATTGTATAACATTCTTTTGTAGACAGTGTGTCTCCTTGTAGGTAGTGTGGCTCCTTTGTGAGTAGTGTGCTCGGGCAGTGAGCCCTAATTGGCAAGTACCATTTTGTATTTCCTTATTCTTCTAATAGAGAATAATCTTTGGTTTAATCACCCCATGGTTTTCTCCCTTAACAGGGTTTCCACATAAAAAATACTGTGTCATGTGTTTTCCTTTTCATGGTAATGTTTGCTTATTTGAATTAATGTTGCATTGATTAATAAGAAAGTTCAGAAAGAAGAAATAATAAGGATAACTAATTCACCCCCCCTCTCAGTTATCAACAATTGGTATCAGAGCTAAGTTCCTCCTAACAGAGTCTAACAGCTTGAGGAAGATCTGGGAGTCCAAATGGATGCATATGGTTTAAGGGAGCAACTCAAGATTGCCCTTAAGGATCTTGAATAGTCAAACTCTGAAGTCAATGAATTAAAGGAAAGACTCAAACAAGCTGATGATTTCATGAGAGAACTAAAAGACAAATTAAGTCTCTATATGAAAAAGAGAAAGGAGCTGCTTCAGCAATTAGCAAGACAAGGTGAAGAAAATAATGCAAATGAAGAACTGGCTAAGAAAACCAAGTTATGTGAAAAGTTATCAAAAGAAATCATTATGGTAAGACATGAAATAGAATCAGGAGTTATAAAGTTTACCCAAGAAATTGAAGAGGAAAGAAAAATTGAAGATAATCTAAGACAATCTCTCAAGGAGAAATTAGAAGATTGCCACTAGATGGATAGAATTATCAGACATCTTGAATCTGATCTTGAAGATGCTAAAGATAATGAAGAAAAACTTGAGGATCAAATTGTCTCTCTAAAAAGGGATCTTCAAACAACAAATGAGTATAAAGAGAAATTCAAGATAAGTTTTGCTCAACTTGAAGTTCTTCTTGGAAGTCAAAAGAAGGTAGATGACAAATGAGGTTTGGGATATGAGAAAGGAGACAGCTCTGAATCCGGTCAGAAGAATTTTGGATCAGAAAATCCAAGGAACAGGCCTAGAAGACCTCTGGTAAGACAGCCCAATGCCCAAAGATATCCATCCTTCAATGGATACTACCACAGCTGCAATCACTTTGGTCACAAAGCTAATTAGTGCAGAAAGAGAATGAATCAGACTAATTCATCCTTCTCCAGACAGTGTTTTAACTGTAAAAGGTATGGTCACAAGTCTCATGAATGCAGAAATATGCAAATGAACAAATCATTCAATGGTAGATGCTTTGCATTCAATAGAGTAGGTCATATGGCTAATCAATACAGATCAAGAGGATATCAGTCAAATATGCAAAGAAATGTTGTTTGCCAAATCTGTAATAGGTCCGGTCATAATGCAAAATTCTGTAGAAGCAAGAATCAGGACAAAAGAGGTCAAGTATATCATAATCAGAATCAAGATAAGGGTAAACAAAAGGTGAATGCGGATGAAGTTAGGAATGAGATGAACAAGATCTGGGTGAAGAAAAGTTTAGAGAATGTAGAGGTTGGATCTGCACCAGACTCTGGTGCTGATATTCCTTCTGGAAACTAAAAGGTGAGCTCTGGCTCAGGGGGAGACACAAAGAAAACCTTGTTCCCCCAGCAAGTTAAGTGGTGCCTGAAATTGGCACATGAGAAGCTGCGGATCAAAGGGTTTCTAGAGAAACATGTAAAGAAGGTCAGGTAAAGATCTGAGAGATCCGCAAGAAAATTTAAAAGGTTCAATTCCTTTAGAATTGGTCCGGTTAAGCAAGTCTTCCGGTAAAACAAGTTTCTCACAAGATTGGTCCTGTATGAATCCAAATTGATACAGCTTGATTTGCAGATACATAAGATGATCAGAAGGACAAGTGGATATGATGATTCATCACTAACATCGATCACAAAGGAATCATAATGATCTGAATGAGTTTTTTCCTCTTTGAACAAGGAAAACTAGGCAAACTGGAATGAATTAGGTTGTGCATTTATTGCAGGGTGAAAATTAGGGCTTCTTGGAATAAAAGAGTTCATTTATTTGTCATTTACACACTTGTACACTCACATGCAAAGAAGAAAGAAAAGGAGCTCTGCAAACAACTTCTCCCAAAAGATCAAGGCAACTCTTCATACAGCTCTATACGGATTTCTTCGTGTGCCCTAATCTGCGTAAAAGGTATTTATCATTCTTGATATCCTTCAGTAAGATTTTTTGATGATGGCTACTCCAAATATAGTAAAGATCTTTGATAGACCTCGCCCTACATTTAAAAAACATCCATACAAATCATTGGAGGTAGACCCCCTAGGTGCATTTTCTAGTGTTCCGCATGGCGTCTTGCACACCGAAAATATTAGGGTTTATATACATGCAAACATTGAAGAGTTTGGGGAATTCAAACTAAGAGACATATACCACAAGCAGTTAATAGATGATTCCTTTGAGATCAAACGTTAGTATAAGGGCATCTGGGAAAAGCATTTTGATCAGTTCATTCATTTCCCCTGCTTTGAAGAAGATGAATGGGTCCGGTATGTTTTAAGTAGGGTGCATGATAACTTCCTATGGCTGAATAGACCTTGCAAGATCACCAAGGAAGCAATTAGGGCAATAACTGGTTTACATTCCTCCGGAGGAATTCCTGTCCTCAAATCTGTCAAAAACAACATTGTCACAGAGGCCACCGGATCAAAATTTGATAAGAGGGCAATGACCATTGAAGATATTACTGACCCGGATATCAAGTATGCATCTATGATAATAGGATACAAGATATATCATTCTAGTAGGGAGAATTCGGTATCTAGAACTGTAGTATACACGGCCTATGAGATGCTGAGAAAAAATGTAGAATATGATCTCTGTGAACTTCTCTTAAGCCAGTTAATGGAAAACATACAAAATATCAAAAAGGACAAGAAAAACTCTTTCAAATATGGTGCACTAATAGTATGTTTATTTTTCTACTTCATGAATGAGTTGCCCAGATCAAATGGATGGGTATGGCAGAATGACAAACCGGTAGCAGTTCAGATCAGAGACTATTTGCATGGGCTTGGGGATGCTAAAGCAAGAAATACAACCATGTGGGGATACTTCAAAAACTTTCAGAACATGATGCAATCAAGAGAAAGGATTCCCTAGTCTCTTGTTGAGAAATACAAGGACACAGTCTGCTTTATGGTAGAGACTGACCAGTGCCTAATGGAAGCAGTAGAACCAAGGATAGTCTGGATCATGCCCATGGGGTATGAAGTTGATGAATAGATTGTGAAGCTGCATGTTCAACACATGCTAAGTCAGCCTAAAGATCCAAAGGCAAAAAGGTTTGGAACCTTTGAGGAGTTGAGTGTAAAGATCCATGTGGAACTCAGAGAACTAGAGATGAAAAGGAAGGTGAGAAAAGAAGTAGAACATATTGCACAAGGCCTTGGGATCTCAAAAGAGGCACTTGATGCCAATCGGGAAAAGAGACAAAAAGATGATAAAGAGAAGAAAGAGGTAGAAAAAGGAAGCAAGAAAAGTGCTCCGGTAGAAACTTTCACCCGGACTAGATCTTCAAAGAGACCAGCACCTGTCCCAGCTAAAAGCTCAAAACTGGAAGTCCAAGCATTCGACAAAGGAGAGAAAAGGTCAAAGACAAAAGCCACAAGAGCTTATGTAAGTCAAAGAGATGAAGAAGAAACTGAATCAGATGAGGGGTTAAAGGAAATAAAGAAGCAGAAGAAGAAAGGATCCGGTCAGCCCTCCACAGGCCAAGACAAGGAAGAAATAGCAGAGGAATTTGTTGAAAAGCCCACCCTGTCCCTAGAAAGTGTAATCAAATCAGTCACTGTGGATGGAAACCTTCAACCAATGGCTGAATTCTATGATGATTACAATGAGGCTGACCAAAAGATCCTGCAGGAAGCTACAATCAGGTATCTGAACATTTACAATAAAGCTTTTATTGAAATTATCTCTCTAATTCCTAAGAGTCTAGAGAAGGAGTTGGAAATGAGAAAGACCAATGCCATGGCAAAAGACCTTGAGATTCGGGAACAGATAGCTATTCAGCTATATCCTTCAATTGATCCCAAGACAATGAACATGGTATTCAAAGACTGCAAGGATGAATTTAGGAGCAAAGCAAGGATGAATTAGCTTATGCTTGGTGAGACCGACAAGGTAGCCAAGGATACTGAAGAGATTCTCCAAAAAACCTTCAAAAGATTTAATCTTCCTATCATAGAGGACTTGGGTACTGATCCTACAAATGTTGCAGAAGAAACTCCTGAGAAAATGTCAGAAGAGGTGGGCCTCAAACAGACCAACATTTCCCCTCCAGTTTCCCCTACAGTCTCCAGATCTAAAGGAGAAGAAAAATCACAGGAGAAAGAAGTAGAGGTGAAGGAAAAAGAAGGTGACAGTGCAAAGGTTGCAGAAGGACATAAGACTTCAGCAGAGAAAACCACAACTGCTAGTGGTGGGAATGTAGAAGGAGAGAAAACTCTAAAGGATAGCTCCAAGACTGCAGAAGAGAAGAAACATCTATCTCCAGCAAGAGACACTGCACAAACTGTCCAAGAATTTTTGAGCAAAGAAACAATGGAGATTGATGAACCGAAGCTTCTACAAGGTCCATTCAATTTTGATTCTCTTTCTCCGGTATAGACAATGAAGATAGCTTCATTTGCAAATGCTAAGGCTAATGAAAAACTCCTAAAGTCTCATATGGAAGACTGTGAGTTGATAGAAGCTGCATCTGGAGTGCTGGAAAAGATCATACCATCTTTTCAAAAGGGTCCCACAGCCTCCTCTTCCAGTAATCTCAAAACCTTAGTCAGCAGTGTTAGTACACATTTTGATTCTCTAGAAAAATTAGCTGAAGAAAAGGTCCAGAAGGAGTTTTTGGACAAGAGATTCTTAGAGGTACAAGGATTAATCACTAATGATAAGAGAAATATGAGTATTGGGATAAAGAGCTTAGAAAATGCTCTTAAGGATGGTGGTGAAATATACAAATTTTGTATCTCTTGGTCCAAAGTAATAGTAGAGATTAAGAAGAAAATAAAAGAGCAAGAGGATAAACTACTAAGTTTGTCTCAAAGTTTTGATCCTCTCTCTTCCTCCATAGTAAATCAAGAGTGTCAGATTATTGCAATCACAAATGCAATAAAGAATTTTGAGAAGGAAAGGAAGAACATGATCAGCCGGATGTGTGAACTTAGGAGGATCATTGTCCCTAAGTTAGAGGCCATGCATGAGGCCATAAGTGAAGCTCAAATCACAGCCCAGACAAATGATCCGACAGATCTAAAAAGGGTAGATGCGTTTGCATTCCTGTTGAGTGGGCATATCTCAATTTTGGACAGGATGAAGTAGAGTTGGGCGACAGAAGTTGTACAGTTGAAGAACACTTTTACAGGCATACTTAAGTATATGTAAGTACAACTTGTATATATATACTTATGCAGCTAATTATAGTAAAATTTTTGAAAATTTTGATGTGTGGACCCTACCCTTTGCCATTGATGTCAAAGGGGGAGTGAGGAGCAGTGAAAAATGAGGAATCCAACTAAGGGGGAGCTCCAGAAAATGTATATAAAGACAGAGCATTAGCCAAGGGGGAGCATAGTGTAAACACTTAGTCATTTTTCACTAAGTGTTGCCATCAATGCCAAAGGGGGAGATTGTTGGCAAGAGACACTATATGGATTCATGATTGTTGTCATTGATGGCAACAAAGTTCATCCCACACATCCACAGGACATGGTGTGTCTCTACCAGAAGTCAGAGTGAAGAATGTTGTGGTCCGGTAAACAAGAACAGAGCATATGGCAAGGTCCAACAGACAGGTCCGGATCTCTCAAAAGAAGTATCTTGGTAAAGTGCAGATTTGGGGAAGTAAAGAGTACTACCTTGAGTGATAGATTCCAAGGTTTTAGCCTCTGGTGATAGATGAGGCAAAAGATATGAATACTTGAGTACCGGGTTCCTAAGTGACAGTGTGAACAGAGGAAGAACTGACTGACAAAACATCAGACTACTTTCCGGATGTGTTACTGATGGTGTTAAAGGTTATGAAGGCATGAATCATGTTTGGCCAACATGATTAATGATTTCTACAAGTATATGCTTGATCCGCATTACTTGATGTGTAAGGATTCAGCCGACAGAACAGAGTTTGTGAGAAGATTGATTGTTCCAGGTGCCGACTAGAAAGATAATGAAATCACTTGTGCGGATATATATAAAGGATGGATTTAGTTGTGAGATGATGTGGTGTGATATGCAGTATGCAAAAAAAAAAAAAACAGAGCAGAGCAGAAGCAGTAAGGAAGGTTCGGTATGTGAAAGGAAAGCAGCATAAGAGAAGAGGAAAGATGAAGTGCAGCGGATCAGTGTACTGAGCCTAACCAGAACTAAACTCTAGCATATGTGGATGCTTCCAATCAGTTCAAGTATTGTATAACATTCTTTTGTAGATAGTGTGTCTCCTTGTAGGCAGTGTGCCTCCTTTGTGAGCAGTGTGCTCAGGCAGTGAGCCCTAATTGGCAAGTGCCATTTTGTATTTCCTTATTCTTCTAACAGAGAATAATATTTGGGTTAATCACCCTGTGGTTTTCTCCCTTAACAGAGTTTCACATCAAAAATACTATGTCATGTGTTTTTCCTTTTCATGGTAATGTTTGCTTATTTGAATTAATGTTGCATTGATTAATAAGAAAGTTCAGAAAGAAGAAATAATTAGGATAACTGATTCACCCCCCCTCTCAGTTATCAACAATCTCTAACTTGGGAGCAATTAATCCCCAGAGCTCACACATTCTCTTCATAATGTTACCCTTTTCTTTAACAAGCCTCTTTATTTCATCTGTTAGCTTGATTACTTGGCATTCTTGACTTATAGGGGAAACTGTTAGAGGATCAAAATTTTGAGAGAGATCTGACAATTTCTGTTCTTGCTCCTTTATCTTTTTCTCAATATCTTCATTAACTTTGGGCCAAGATAGACAAAATTTGTATATATCTCTTCCATCATTCAAAGCATTCTAAATACTTTTTATGCTAATACTTAGTATTCTTCTATCATTTCCTATCAGATTCTTTATTTCACAAAATTTCTTATCCAGGAATTCTTTCTAAACTTCTGCCTCCGCAGACTTCTCAAAGGATTCAAAATGAGTATTCATAGAAATTACAAGATTTCTTAGATGTTCAGAGGGGGAATCAAATGGACTCTTCTAGTAGGCAGGCATCAACTTTTCCAAAATCCCGAATGCAAGCCTCAGTAGTTCATTGTCCTCCATGTGGAATTTTAGCATCTTTTCTCTGGCCTTTACTTGGGTGAATGAAGTTATTTTCATCAGTTGAATTAGAGAGAGAGCATCTGGATTGGCTAGACCTTGGATTAATTCAGGTTCATCAAGCTCACTCAACTCTTTTTCAAGAAGACTTTTCACTACATATGCAGTGTCTCTTACAACATTTTTTGAACCATCCATTTGTTCATCAAATTTCTCAGTATCTACTTTATGTGTTTCAACATTTGCATCATCTTCTTTTGCTTTATCTTTCTTTGAGTTCTCTACAGAAGAACTCTTTCCTATTTATTCACCACTTGCTACTAGATCTGGAGGGCTCTGTGAAGTAGTAATATTGTCCTTTTTCTCTGACGTATCAAGTGGATTGGTAGTATCTTCTTTACCAACTACTTTATCCAACATTTATGTATTCTCCTGATTTGGTTGTTCTACTTCCGGAATAGAGGCTTCACCCAATTCAAGTTGTTGTTCAATAATGTTCTCTTCTTCACCATCTGGAACTACTTTTGTGATTATGGGAAAATTATGCTTTCTTAATGCTTTCAAAACAATCTCTTGGGTTTCTTCAACAATTTCACTTGTTTCTCCAAGCATGAGCTTATTCATTCTCCTTTTGCTTTTAAAGTCATCTTTGACTTCCTTGAATATCATATCTATCTAATAAGGAGAAATTTGAGGACACAAATTTATTAGCTCATGTTCTTTGATCTCCATGTCCTTGCACTTGGCATTTTCTTTTCTCAACTCCAAGATATTTTCCAGACTTTGTGGTAACTTAGAAGTTATCTCAATCAGTGCCTTATTGTAGATGTCGAGATATCTGACCGTTGCTTCCTCCAACACCCTTTTATCCATATAATTGTATTCATCATAGAATTCAATAATGGGTTTTAGATTACCATCCACGGTGACTAATTTTATCACATCTTCTAGGGAGAGTGTGGGCTTCTCAACATATTCCTCATAATCTTTTGTCTTTTGTTTTTTGCTAGTCCTTTTGCTTCCGATTAACTTTACAGCTTTTGTTCCAATGACCTTTGGTTCCTTGATTTCAATGTCAAAGTCTGTATCTACTTCTTCTCTTATGCTTTCATAGGTCCAGGATGCTTTTCTTTTCTTCCTTTTCTCCCATTTTCTGAATGATTTTTTTTCTATTTTTGCAATTTTGGAAGGATAGAGGCAGTAGCAGAGCTTCTAGTAGTTCTTGAAGTGGAAGAGAATTCCACTGGATCACCTATTGGTTTCTTATCTTGTTTCTTTTTCTCATCCTTCTCTGTTCTTTCTCTGAATTTCTTCACAGCTTCCTTAGTTAGGCCAAGATTTTCAGCTAACTGTTCAACTTCTTTTCTTACTCTCCTGTTGGTTTCAGGTTCTCTGAGCTTATTATGCAATTTTAAACTCATCTCCTCATAAGTTCCAAATATTTCGACCATTGTGTCTTTGGGCTTGCTTAGCAAATGTTGAGCATACATATCTAAGATTCTTTCATCTACTTCATACCCCATGGGCATGATCCAAATAGTTCTGGGTTCCACTGCTTCCATTAAACATTGATGAATATCAACCATGAAGGATATTTCATTCTTGTACTTGTCAACAATTGAATTAGGAATTCTCTCCCTTGAGTGCATCATACTCTGAAATTTCTTGAAGTAACCCCATATTGTAGTTTTATGAGCTTTGAAATCACCAATGTTGCAAAGATGATTTTTGATCTGAATGGCAATTGGCTCATCCTTAGTCCAATGCACACCTTTTACCCCAGGTACTTCATTCATAAAGTAAAAGAATAGACATAGAATCAATGTACCATACTTGAAAGTGTTTTTCTTATCTTTCTTGATCTTGTTTAAATTTTCAATCAGTTGATTCTGTAGTAGTTCACACAAGTCATAATCAACATTTTCTTTTAGCATCTTATATGTAGCATATATGGATGTTCTAGAAATAGAATTTTCTCTTCTTGAGTGGTAAATCTTGTACCCAATCACCATGGAGGTGAATTTGACATCGGGTTCTATAATATCATTAATGGTCATTGCCCTTCTATCAAACTTTGCTCCGGTAGCATCAGTTACTATCTAGTTTTTCATGGCTTTTAGCATGGGCAATCCTCCAGTTGAGTTTGAACTAGTTACATTTCTAATAGCATCCCTGGTAATCTTGAATGGTTTTAGTAGCCAAATGAATTCATCATGCATCCAACTCAGGATGTATCAGACCCATTCATCCTCATCAAATGTTGGAAACCCCATAATCTAAATAAAGTGTTTATCCTATAGGGCCTTATATTCATGTTTGAGTTCGTGATTTTCACCCATGAGTTGTTTCTCAAATAAGTCTACATACCTTGAATCTCCAAACTCATCATATTTGCATGAATATAAACCCTAATGTCATCTACATGCAACACACCATACAGAACACTTGAAAAAGCACCTAACAGGTCAACTTCAATTGATTTGTGAGGATGCTTTTGTTAGACTTAGGGCACACAACTGAGAGGGGGGGTGAATCAGTTGTGCAAAAACTTTCTCCAATTAAACACTTAAATCTTCTTAGTGATTAGCAGTATATTAATCATGAACCATAATGCATTCAAATCAAGAGAAGAAACACATCAACACATAAGACACCAAGATTTTGACGTGGAAAACCCGGTTAAGGGAAAAACCACGGGGTGATTAACCCAAGATTGTATTCTCTGTTAGAAGAATAGAAAGTACAAAATGGCACATGCCAATTAGGGCTCACTGCCCGAGCACACTGCTCACAAGAGGCTCATTGCCTACAAGAGACACACTGTCTACAAAGAAATAAATATCACATACATGAACTAGATAATAGCATCTTCACCATGCTTGAATCAGTTCCATTTAAGCCCAATACTTCTGCTCTGCCTTTCACTTTCCTCCTCGCTACAACACTCTCATCACCACATAGACAACTTCAAACTGACTTCCCAGTCCCTTATTTATACAAGGCATCAACTTAGGAATGATCATCTAAGTCGGCAAACATTCATAAGATCATCCGCTAGATGGATAACTCATCTGGTCAGCCTGTCTCAAAAAGAACACCATCATCTGGAAGTTACACTTCAATTGTGAGCTCCAACTTCAATGCGGACCACCAACACCAACTAGACACAATCCAAAGACCTCCACAAGCTTGCCTGAATCACCAAGAACATCCACACTTTTTCTGCTTACTGAAATCCTTCTCTCCTTGATCTGGAACCTCAAGAACATAGTATGTCATTACTCTCACAAAGGAACATATGCTTGCGGACCTTCAAACCATGAACCAATCGAGTTGATACACCATAAAGACTTCCTTAATACTCCATCAAATCCACAGAACAGGAAACTTCATTTCCAGATCTCACTAGACCTTTCTTGTTACACTCAGTCACCTCTGAACACCTACCGGAACTGGTTTTACTTGAGCGGCCACAACTTCTTCATATCTTCATGTAGACCTCTAAAATCTCTATTGGATCACCTACAGACACATATCTATAAACCCTTTAATCCACATTCTCTGATCCTCATCCTATCTTGGACTTTTGCCTTACTGTCATCACTGTTCTTCATTGTTCCTGATTGAGACTAATTTTCTCAATATCCTCAGCTCACGGCTCATCCAAACCTTATCATTAATGCAACAGGAGTATGTTGACATCAATGACAACACTAGTTAGGCCCATACTTGCAACAATCTCCCCCTTTGTCATTGATGGCAACATAAGATGTGAAAAACTATTTTAACCATCAAGTCAAGAACTTCTTCTTACTGTCACAGCTCCCCCTATCAGCAATAACCATTCACATGTCTTCTCTCCCTTTACTGCTCCCCCTTTGATCAGAAACCACTTGTTTTTCACATGTCTTCTCTCCCCCTTTGACATCAATGGCAAAGGGCACATACTTGCAATTCCAACACTTCATAATCATACTTGCTGCTCCCCCTGAGTAGCAGCTCCTCATCAATCTGGATCACAAGATATGACTGTGATATCCACTGGACTGATGCACCTCAGTGCTCCTTAGTTCATCACCAGAGGGGTAATAACCCCTAACTTCTCCCTGAGATACTCAAAAGAGTCCTTAGGTAGAGGTTTAGTAAAGATGTCTGCAATCTGATCCTTTGAAGGCATAAACTCCAATCTGACTTCATTCTTGTTCACTTACTCTCTCAAAAAGTGAAACTTTATGGATATATGTTTAGTCTTTAAATGTAACACCATATTCTTGGATATTTTATTACACTTGAATTATCACAAAAGATTGTGATAGGTTCCTCATACTCCACTTTGATATCTCTTAGCATCTGCTTCATCCACAAAACTTGAGTGCAACTTCCTACTGCTGCAATATATTCAGCTTTAGTTGTAGACAGAGATATTGCCTCTTGTTTCTTGCTTAGCCAAGAAACCAATCTCTTCCCCAAAAAGAATGCTCCACCACTGGTACTTTTCCAGTCATCCACATCTCCTGCCCAATCAACATCTATATATGCATGAAGAGAGAAATCATGATCTCTAGGATACCACAGACCATACTCAACCGTCCCTTTTAGATATCTAAAAATCCTCTTGATTGCCATGACATGGGATTCTCTAGGATCAGCTTGGAATCTAGCAACAAGACCAATAGCTTGCATAATGTCTCATCTAGTTTGAGTGAGATACAACAATCCTCCAATCATTGATCTGTACTTTGTCTAGTCTGCCTTAGGAGAGTCATCATCTTTTCTCAACTTACATCCAATTGCCATGGGAGTATTCATTGGTTTTGAATCTTCCATCCCAAATTTCCTCAACAATTCTTTCACATATTTGGTCTGAGAAATGAAGATTCCTTTCTTTGTTTGAGTAATTTGCAGACCCAAGAAGAAATTCATTTCACCAAGCATAGACATCTCAAACTCACTTTTCATTTGATTTGCAAAAGTTTTACACATACTATCTCTTCCTCCAAAGATGATATCATCAACAAATACTTCAACAATCAAGATGTTTTCATGATCAATTTTGAAATATCAGTTACTGTCAGCAGTACCTTTGTTGAAACCAATCTTCAAAAGATGCTTATCCAATCTTTCATACCAGGCTCTTGGAGCTTTCTTCAATCCATACAGTGCCTTCTTCAACTTGCAGACCATATCACCATGATCAGACAATTGAAATCCATCTGGTTGCTCTATATACACTTCTTCTTCCAAGTCATCGTTTAGAAAGGCAGACTTGACATCCATCTAATATACCTTGAAATCCTTGAAGGCAGGAAAAATAAGAAATAATATGACTACTTCAATTCTTGCCACCAGAGCAAAAGTTTCTTCAAAATCAATTCCTTCTATTTGAGAGTAGCCTTTGCAGACCAATCTGGCTTTATTTTTGATTACTTCACCAACTTCATTTAGTTTGTTCCGAAAGACCCATTTGGTTCCAATCACATTCTTGTTTCTAGGTCTGGAAACAAGATCCCAAGTGTGATTTTTCTCTATTTGCACCAGCTCTTCCTCCATTGCTTTAGGCCAGTTTTAATCATTGCAAGCTTCATTCACTGTCTTAGGTTCAATCTTTGAAATCAAACAATACTCTTCTGAATCTTGAGCAATTCTCCTTCTTGTTAGTACTCCTTTGCTTTTATCACCTATGATCTGATCTTCAAAGTGGTTCAGTCTTACATACCTAGGAACTTTAGGAATTTCTTGCACTTCTGATTCTTGATCAGGCTCATTGAAACTCATTTCTTCTTCCTGGTTTACCGGATTAGCTTGAATCTGACTGACAGATGAGGCTTGGGCTCCTTGAGTCAAAACACCATTCTGATCATCTTCATCATATTCATAAAACTTTGAGAGTTTCTCAATTCCCTCATCAACCTTCACATTTGTACTTTCTATCATCTTTCTCAGTCTTTTGTTATAACACTGGTATGCTTTGCTTTGAGTAGAGTAACCCAAGAATATTCCTTCATCACTTCTAGCATCAAACTTTCCTAGATCTTCATCTCTTTTAATGTAACATTTGCTACTAAAAACTCTGAAATACCTCATAGTAGGAGTGATGCCAAACCAAAGTTCATAAGGAGTCTTACCAGTATTGCTTCTAATTTGAATGTATAGACTGCAGTGCTAACAACTTCTCTCCAATAGATGTGAGGAACATTTGCTTCCATCATCATGGTCCTAGATGCTTCCTATATGGTTTGGTTATTTCTTTCCACTACTCCATTCTGCTATGGAGTCCTAGGAGCAGACAACTGTCTCTTTATTCCATGTTTCTCACATAACCCTATGAACTCACCGGATGTGAATTCTCCACCTCTATCAGACTTCAGACATTTCAATTTCAGTCCGGTTTCATTCTCTACCATAGCCTTGAATAGTTTGAATTTCTCAAAAGCTTCTAATTTCTCTTTCAGAAAAGTTACCCACATCATCCGGGAATAGTCATCAATTAGTAACATGAAGTATCTATCACCTTGCATACTCCTGATTCTTGCTGGGCCACAAAGGTCAGTATGAACTAAGTCCAATAATCCAGTAGAAGACAGTTCCTTACTCTTGAATGTGATTCTACTCAGCTTACCCAACTGACATTCTTTGCACAAGCTATTAGTAGGTTTCACCAATTTTGGAAGATCTCTTACAGCCTGAGTATTGCTTATCTTAATGATATTATCAAAATTCACATGACACATTCTCCTATGCCATAACCAACTCTAATCAACTTGAACAAATAAGCAACTTTTACCAGTGCCAACCAAGTGGAGGATATTACCTTTAGTTTGGGTACCGGATGCAATCTCTGTTCCAGAGCTTTCAAAGATCTTGCATTTTCCATTCTTGAACCAGAGATCATAGCCTTTGTCCACCAACTGTCCAACACTGAGAAGATTGTGCTTCAAACCTTCAACATATAGAACATTACCGGTTTTGTTCCTTCCATCAAAAGAAATAGTTCCTCTTCTTCTGATTCTACCAGCAGAATTATCACAAAACTTCACCACTCCTTCATACCTTTCCAAATCTATGAACTTATTTTTGTCATCTATCATATGGTGAGAGCAACCACTGTCAATGACCCAATCATCCTTTTCTTCAACTTGGGTAGCCAGAGCTCTTTCTATAACTTTATGATTGACAGATATAGAGGATATTGGTTCTTCTTCCTTGATGGAAATAAACACCCATTCACTTCCAGATTTGTTTCCTGTCTCTGATTCATCATCTGTTACTCCTTTATTATCATCTTCTTCATGAACATAGTAACAATTCTTTTGGAACCTTGATCTGTTATGATTTGGCCTTGAAAATCTTTCCGGACTTCTTGAGGCAAAGTGACCAATCTTATTACAGTTAAAACACTTAAAAGGCAATTTTCCTTCATACTTACTAGATCCTCTTGGCAGTCTCTTTGCAATGAGGGCTTCAAGTTGAGCAGTTTCTACTTCTTCTTCTTCAAGGTCTTTTCTTGCTTTTTCATACCATGACAATTTCCTTGATGAGTTCTCTCTCGGATCAAACCTTTGTTTACCTTTTACAGAGGCACTGGCTTTGAATGTAGATTCAGTCTTGGGGGGATCATCTCCAAACTTGGTCATTTCAAATGCAACCAATTTGCCAGCCAATTGATCTCTTGTGACAGTTGTATGGGCTCTGAATTTATCAATGGCAGCAACCTTGATTTTGTAAGAAGCGGGAAGGGATCTGAGAATTTTGCCAACAATCTCATTTTCATCCAAGACTCCACCAGCATTTCTAATTCCACAAACTCTGTAATATTTTCATAAAAGTAGTAATATTTTCATCATCTCTCATCTTCAGGTTTTCAAATTTCCCTTTCAGACTCTGTAACCTTACACATTTGACATACTGGTCTCCTTCATGCAAAAGTTCCAATTTTTTCCAAATCTCAAAAGCAATTGGTAGGTCAATAACATTTGAGAGCTCTGAATCAGATAATGCACATAGAAGAGCTTCTATAGTCCACAGATTGTTTTCAACATCTATGATTTCATTTGGAGCTTTTGGACCACCCCGTGGAGGTACATACTGTGTTGTAACCATGGTCCAGTATGCCACTCCCATGCATTGCAAGTGACACTTCATGCGACCTTTCCATAGATTAAAATTTGTTCCATCAAACTTCAGACTATCCTTCTTGTAGGACGACATCCTGGATCTCCTCAAGTGGTTAAGCTTATTAGAGGAACTTAGCTTTGATACCAATTGTTAGACTTAGGGCACATAACTGAGAGGGGGGGTGAATCAGTTGTGCAAAAACTTTCTCTAATTAAACACTTAAATCTTCTTAGTGATTAGCAGTATATTAATCATGAACCATAATGCATTCAAATCAAGAGCAGAAACACATCAACACATAAGACACCAAGATTTTGATGTGGAAAACCCAGTTAAGGGAAAAACCACGGGGTGATTAACCCAAGATTGTATTCTCTGTTAGAAGAATAGAAAGAACAAAATGGCACATGCCAATTAGGGCTCACTGCCCGAGCACACTGCTCACAAGAGGCTCACTGCCTACAAGAGACACACTATCTACAAAGAAATAAATATCACATACATGAACTAGAGAATAGCATCTTCACCATGCTTGAATCAGTTCCATTTAAGCCGAATACTTCTGCTCTACCTTTTTCTTTCCTCCTTGCTACAACACTCTCATCACCACATAGACAACTTTAAACTGACTTCGCAATCCCTTATTTATACAAGGCATCAACTTAGGAATGATCATCTAAGTCGGAAAACATTCATAAGATCATCCACTAGATGGATAACTCATTCAACCGGCTTGTCTCAAAAAGAACACCATCATCTGGAAGTTACTCTTCAATTGCGAGCTCCAACTTCAATGTGGACCACCAACACAAATTGGACACGATCCAAAGACCTCCACAAGCTTGCCTAAATCACCAAGAACATCCACACTTTTTTTGCTTACTAAAATCCTTCTCTCCTTCATCTGAAACCTCAAGAACATAGTCTGTCATTACTGTCACAAAGGAATAGATGCTTGCAGACCTTCAAACCATGAACCAATCGAGTTGATACACGACAAAGACTTCCTTAATACTCCCTCAAATTTGTAGAGTAGGAAACTTCATTTCTGGATCTCATCGAACCTTTCTATTGCAAGTATGAGGATAACTGGTGTTGTCATTGATGTCAACATACTCATATTGCATTAATGAGAAGGATTGGATGAGCTGTGTGCTGAGGATATTGAGAGAATAAGTCTCAATCAGGAACAGTGAAGAACAGTGATGACAAAAAGGCAAAAGTCCTCAATAGGTTGAGAATCAGAGGATGCAGTTTAAAGGGTTTGTAGATATGAGTCTTGAGATGTTCCAGTCAAGATTTCAGAGGTCCGTATGAAGATCTGAAGAAGTTATGGTCGCTCAAGTAGAACCGGTTCCGGCAGGTGTTCAGAAGTGACAGAGGGTCACAGAAAGGTCTGGTGAGCTCCGGAATTGCATTATTGGTGCAAGAGCACCTTCACATCAGGGTTTATTTGATCTTCAAGATGTTTTTAATGAGGTCCTTGAGACCATATTCAATGTTGTAATGAGGCTTGAAAGCCATGTTGTAATGGACTATGTCCAAATAGCTAATTTCCTCTATTGTCTTGTTGCAAGTCCTAGTTAGGACAGTCATAGGTAGTTTGCAAGATGCATTTAAGTTTTATTGTTTATTTAGGTAGTCATTAAATTTCCTTGTTGTAAGCCTTTAAAAGGCATGTCTAAGGGGTGTTGATGTGTTTTTAACCTTGTCCAAAGGTTAAACCTCATATTAAAAAAAGCAGTAGGAAACCATAAAACAGTCACTGCAGTCCAAGATTGGACAGTTTCTTAAAATAGTGAAAAGGCAGCAATTACATTTTCATGAAGAAGCCTGATGGTTGGGCAATTGTATCAACCTCCAACCTTTCCATGCATTGTTAAAGGCTATTTGAAGCCAAATATGATTCTATGTATGCAGACTATTCGGTGGAGAGGAAAGAAATAGAAAAGAATAGTTGTTTTTCTACTTTTCTGAGTTTTTTTTTGCTTTTTACAGCCGTACTTGATTTTGTACGGAATAGTCATAGCATCTTTTTGAAATGGATGAATAGAGTATTGAGTTAGCTTTGTAATGGATCTTATTGGAAGTCTTGACAATAACCTTGGAGGGAGAAATCACTAAACTATATTAAATCTGTTGTTTACAGTCAAGAAAATTCGCTATTCTGTGCACTATTCCGTTCCTGTACGGCCTGGAGATGGAGGTTGCTGATGATGGTCAGTTAGTGGGAAGTGTTAACTACCTTGTGCAGGTTATTTGAGGTTTTGACAGTAAAGATTTGGAGAGATATTCACACTTTCCCTCAAACTATTTTTTAGTGACTGTTTTCTAATTTTTCCATTGTGATAGTCCGTACTGTATAGAGGTACGGGATTGTTACCTTCATTACATGAGTTGATTAGTAAGGTTAAGATGTTAGCTATCTTGTGAAGTTGATTTGAGGATTTGAAACTCATATAGGAGGAAATAACAAAGATTTCTTTAGAACTTGGTTTTATAAAACCCTAGCTTAGGTTTTAGTGGAATCTCTCACTTTTACCATCATTCTATTGATATAAGACCTCACCAATCAATGGAAGGAGATGTTAAATAGTTTGTCCATAGCCTTGTGAAGGTTGCAGGGATAGGAGATTGGTATGGTGAGTGTGGGCATGTGAGAAACCCCTGCAGATTCATGTGTTAGAGGATGAGAGGAGGACAGCAGTCTGTCAAGAAGATAATAGTTTTGTCTATCAAATTGTTGTTTTGTCATTGAAGGCAATCAAGTGTTAGGTATAGTGAGTTAGTTAGTTATTTGAAATTGAAGTTGTGCCAATGGAGATCACCCCAAGGAGGATACCCTGACTGTCTCCTTAGAGTTAGAAGTGTGTGGTTGTCTTTTATAAACTATGTTGAAGATTGTTGTCCTGCATAATGGTTAGATAAAGTTTTGATTGGGTCTTGGTTGGTGTTAGGAGTCTTGGTGAGAGGTGTCATGAAGTCCCTCACCTTGGTGTGGAGAATATGTGTTGTTTTGAGTCAGAACCCTACCTTAAGAGAAGTTTAATCTCTGTCAAGAAGAAAATAGTGAAAGGTTCCATTGAAGTTTTGAACCTTGAAATTGCTGACCATGATGATTTGCATCATTTTGGTATCAGAGCTAGTAGAAGCTCTGGGAGGAGATGTTGTATTTATTCTTGTCACTAAGAAGGCAGGTAAAACTAAAGATTGTGTTGGTGACCGTTATTGTTTTTGTTGCTGAGTTGTTTGGTTGCAGGTGCTTATCCATCTAGCTACAGGAGGATGTTTTCTGAGGTTGTGTATGGGCAGACAAGAGAAGGTTTGTCATGACCATTCTCTAATAGAGATTTGGCTGGAGAAGGATGCAAAGAGAAACCACTAAGGAGAGAGTAGTAGGTGCATCACCAAGATCTGTTGTTGGGTGAGTTGGTTTGGTGAGTTGGTGTTGTGAAGCAGTGAGAGAGGTGGATACCTAAAGAAGCACTTGATGTTGCAGCCTGAAGAATACTCCACTGATGGGAGTAGAAGGAGCTTGAGGATGCTCTGTGAAGATGGTAGTTTGTTCTGTTGGTTGGTTGGTCACCTTCCCTATTAGTTTGAAGATTGGATGACTGAAGCTAAGAAGATGAAGAGACAGACAGAGATGCAGGAAAGACTTTTGTTGCAGACACATTTCCAAGGGACTTGGAAATCTTGTTGGTTGGTTGTATGGTGCAGGAGCACCTTCACATTAGGGTTTATTTGATCTTCAAGATGTTTTTAATGAGGTCCTTGAGACCGTATTCAATGTTGTAATGAGGCTTGAAAGCCATGTTGTAATGGACTATGTCCAAATAGCTAATTTCCTCTATTGTCTTGTCGCAAGTCCTAGTTAGGACAGTCATAGGTAGTTTGCAAGATGCATTTAAGTTTTATTGTTTATTTAGGTAGTCATTAAATTTCCTTGTTGTAAGCCTTTAAAAGGCATGTCTAAGGGTTGTTGATGTGTTTTTAACCTTGTCCAAAGGTTAAACCTCATATTAAAAAAAGCAGTAGGAAACCATAAAACAGTCACTACAGACCAAGATTGGACAGTTTCCTAAAATAGTGAAAAGGCAGCAGTTACATTTTCATGAAGAAGCCTGATGGTTGGGCAATTATATCAACCTCCAACCTTTCCATGCATTGTTAAAGGCTATTTGAAGCCAAATATGATTCTATGTATGCAGACTATTCAGTGGAGAGGAAAGAAATAGAAAAGAACAACTATTTTTCTACTTTTCTGAGTTTTTTTCTGCTTTTTACAGCCGTACTTGATTTTGTATAGAATAGTCATAGCATCTTTTTGAAATGGATGAATAGAGTATTGAGTTAGCTTTGTAATGGATCTTATTGGAAGTCTTGACAATAACCTTGGAGGGAGAAATCACTAAATTGTATTAAATCTGCTGTTTACAGTCAAGAAAATTTGCTGTTCTATGCACTATTCCGTACCTGTACGGCCTGGAGATGGAGGTTGTTGATGATGGTCGGTTAGTGGGAAGTGTTAACTACCTTGTGTAGGTTATTTGAGGTTTTGACAGTAGAGATTTGGAGAGATATTCACACTTTCCCTCAAACTATTTTTTAGTGACTGTTTTCTGATTTTTCCATTGTGACAGTCCATATTGTATAGAGGTATGGGATTGTTACCTTCATTGCATGAGTTGATTAGTAAGGTAAGATGTTAGCTATCTTTTGAAGTTGATTTGAGGATTTGAAACTCATATAGGAGGAAATAACAAAGATTTCTTTAGAACTTGGTTTTATAAAACCCTAGCTTAGGTTTTAGTGGAATCTCTCACTTTTACCATCATTCTATTGATATAAGACCTCACCAATCATTGGAAGGAGATGTTAAATAGTTTGTCCATAGCCTTGTGAAGGTTGCAAGAATAGGAGATTGGTATGGTGAGTGTGGGCATGTGAGAAACCCCTGCAGATTCATGTGTTAGAGGATGAGAGGAGGACAACAGTCTGTCAAGAAGATAATAGTTTTGTCTATCAAATTGTTGTTTTGTCATTGAAGGCAATCAAGTGTTAGGTATAGTGAGTTGGTTAGTTATTTGACATTGAAGTTGTGCCAATGGAGATCACCCCAAGGAGGATACCCTGACTGTCTCCTTAGAGTTAGAAGTGTGTGGCTGTCTTTTATCAACTATGTTGAAGATTGTTGTCCTGCATAATGGTTAGATAAAGTTTTGATTGGGTCTTGGTTGGTGTTAAGAGTCTTGGTGAGAGGTATCATGAAGTCCCTCACCTTGGTGTGGAGAATATGTGTTGTTTTGAGTTAGAACTCTACCTTAAGAGAAGTTTAATCTCTGTCAAGAAGAAAATAGTGAAAGGTTCCATTGAAGTTTTGAACCTTGAAATTGCTAACCCTGATGCTCTGCATCAATTATCTCACTCTGCGGATTGGAGGGAGTGTTGAAGAAGTCTGTGTGAAGTGACAACTAGATTTGTTCATGGTTTGGAGGTCCGGAAGCACCTTTTTCATTATGACAGTGATGACAGACTGTGTTCTTGAAGTTCCAGATGAAGAAGAGAAGAATTCTAGTAAGATGATAAAGTGCGGATGTTCTTGATGACTCAGGAAAGGTTTTGGTGATCTTTGGATCATGTACAATTCTTATTAGTAGTCCGCATTAAAGTTTGAGTTTGCATTTGAAGAATAACCATGGATATTGATGTTCTTCCTAAGACAAGCTGACCGGATGTATTACACGTCTTGCGAATGATCTTATAGGTGTTTTCTGACTTAGATGATTGTTCCTAAGTCGATGCCTTGTATAAATAAGGGATTGTGAATTCATTTTGAAGTGTCTTGGTGTGGATGAGTGTGGCATAGCAAAAGGTAGAGCAGTAGTTTTCAAGCTTAAATGGAACTGATCCAGACATGGTAAAGATGTCAATCTCCAGTTCAAGTTTGTAATACTTGTTACTTTGTAGATAGTGTGTCTCTTGTAGGCAGTGTGCCTCTTATGAGCAGTGTGCTCAGGTAGTGAGCCCTAATTGGCATGTGCCATCTATTTTTCTTATTCTTCTAACAAAGAATAATCCTTGGGTTAATCACCCTGTGGTTTTTCCCTTGATCAGATTTTCCACGTCAAAATCTTGGTGTCTCATGTGTTGATGTGTATCTGCTCTGGTGTTTATGCTTTATGCTTTCATGAGTGATTAATTGATATGCTATTAAATAACAAAGAGGATTTAAGTGTTTGAATTGGAAGCAAGTTTTTATACAACTGATTCACCCCCCCCTCTCAGTTGTGTGCCCTAGATCTAACAATTGGTATCAGAGCTAAGTTCCTCTAAAAGGAGCTTAACCGCTTGAGGAGATCCAGGATGTCGTCATACAAGAAGGACAGTCCAAAGTTTGATGAAACCAACTTCTCTCTTTGGAAAGGTCGCATGAAATGTCACTTGGAATGTATGGGAAAGGCGTACTTGTCCATGGTCACAAAAGCATATACACCACCACATGGTGGTCCAATAACTCTAAATGAAATCACAGATGCTGAAAATAATCTGCAGACCAAAGAGGCTCTTCTAAGTGCATTAACTGACTCAGAGCTCTCAAATGTTATTGACCTACCAACTGCCTATGAGATCTAGATTAAGCTGGAAATTTTGCATGAAGGAGATGAGTATGTTAAGAGTGCAAGGTTGCAGAGTCTCAAAGGGAAATTTGAAAGACTGAAAATGAGAGATGATGAAAATATCACTACCTTTATGCCAAGAGTAAATGAGCTGGTGTGTGGAATTAGGAATGCTAGTGGAGTTTTAGATGAAAATGAGATTGTTGGCAAAATTCTCAGATCCCTTCCTGCTGCCTACAAAATCAAGGTTGCTGCCATTCATGAATTCAAAGCCCATACAACTATCACAAGAGACCAACTGGCTGGCAAACTGGCTACATTTGAAATGACTGAGTTTGGAGATGATCCCCCCAAGACTGAATTTGCATTCAAAGCCAGTGCCTATGTGAAAGGTAAACAAAGTTTTGATCCGAGAGAAAACTCTTCAAGGAAACTGTCATGGTAAGATCAAACAAGAAGAGACATGGAAGTGGAAGAAGCAAAAACGACTCAACTTGAAGCCCTCATTGCAAAGAGACTGCCAAGGGGATCCGGTAAGTATGAAGGAAAATTACCCTTTAAGTGCTTCAACTACAATAAGATTGGTCATTTTGCCTCAAGATGTCCAGAAAGATCTACAAGGTCAAATTCTAACAAACAAAGGTTCCAAAAGAATTGTTATTATGTTCATGAAGAAGATGATAATGAAGGAGTAATAGATGATGAATCAGAGATAGGAAACAAATCCAAAAATGAATGGGTGTTTATTGCCATCAAGGAAGAAGATCCAATATCCTCTGAATCTATCAATCATAAGGTTGTAGAAAGAGCTTTGGCTGCCCAAGTTGAAGAGAAGGATGATTGGGTTATTGATAGTGGATGCTCTCACCATATGACAGGTGACAAGAACAAGCTCTTAGATTTTGAAAGGTATGAAGGAGGAATGGTAAAGTTTGGTGATAATTCTGCTGGTAGAATCAAAGGAAGAGGAACTATTTCTTTTAATGGAAGAAACAAAACTGGTAATGTGCTGTATGTTGAAGGTTTGAAGCACAATCTTCTCAGTGTTGGACAGTTGGTGGACAAAGGCTATGATCTTTGATTCAAGGATGGAAACTACAAAATCTTTGACAGATCTGGAATAGAGATTGCATCCGGTACTCAAACAAAAGGTAATATCTTCCACTTGGTTGGTGCTGGTAAAAGTTGTCTATTTATTCAAGTAGATCAGAGTTGGTTATGGCATAAAAGGATGTGTCATGTAAATTTTGATAACATCATCAAGATAAGTAATACTCAGGCTGTAAGAGATCTTCCAAAATTGGTAAAACTTGCAAATAGTTTGTGCAAAGAATGTCAGATGGGTAAACAAAGTAGAGTCTCATTCAAAAGCAAGGATCAGTCCTCTACCAGATTATTGGACTTCGTTCATACTGATCTATGTGGTCCAACAAGAATCAAGAGTATGCAAGGTGATAGATATTTCATGTTACTGATTGATGACCATTCTCGGATGATGTGGGTTACCTTTCTAAAAGAGAAATCAGAAGCTTTTGAGAAGTTCAAAATCTTCAAGGCTATGGTAGAGAATCAAACTAGATTAAAACTGAAATGTTTGAGGTTTGATAGAGGTGGTGAATTCACATCCGGTGAATTTATAGACTTTTGTGAGAAGAATGGTATAAAAAGATAGTTATCTTCTCCTAGGACTCCACAACAGAATGGAGTAGTAGAGAGAAAGAACCGGACCATCCAGGAAGCATCCAGGACAATGATGATGGAAGCAAATGTTCCCCAAAGGTTTTGGAGAGAAGCTGTCAGTACTGCAGTCTATACTCTCAATCGAGTTCAAATCAGAAGCAATACCGGTAAGACTCCTTATGAACTTTGGTTTGGCATCACTTCTACTGTGAGATATTTCAGAGTATTTGGTAGCAAATGTTACATTAAAAGAGATGAAGATCTAGGAAAGTTTGATGCTAGAAGTGATGAAGGAATTTTCTTGGGTTACTCCACTCAAAGTAAAGCATACCGGTGTTACAATAAGAGACTGAGAAAGATGATAGAAAGTACAAATGTGCAGGTTGATGAAGGTATTGAGAAGCCCTCAAGATTTTATGAGTATGATGAAGACGATCAGAATGGTGTTCTGATTCAAGGAACTCAATCCTCTCCTGAAAGTCAGATTTAGACTGATCCGGTAAATCAGGAAGAAGAGATAGGTCTGAATGAGCCTGATCAAGAAGAAGAAGTGCAAGAAACTCCCAAAGTTCCAAGGTATGTAAGACTGAACCACTCTGAAGATCAGATCATAGGTGACAAAAGCAAAGGTGTGCAAACTAGAAGGATTGTTACTCAAAATTCAGATGAATGTTGTCTAATTTCAAAGATTAAACCTAAGACAATAAATGAAGCCTGCAATGATGAAAATTAGACCAAAGCAATGGAGGAAGAGTTGACGCAAATTGAGAAAAATCACACTTGGGATCTTGTTTCTAGACCTAGAAACAAGAATGTGATTGGAACCAAATGGGTCTTCCAGAACAAACTAAATGAAGTTGGTGAATTAATCAGAAATAAAGCCAGATTAGTCTGCAAAGGCTACTCTCAAATAGAAGGGATTGATTTTGAGGAAACCTTTACTCTGGTGGCAAGAATTGAAGTAGTCAGACTATTTCTTGCATTTGCTGCCTTCAAGGATTTCAAAGTGTATCAGATGGATGTCAAATTTGCTTTCCCAAATGGTGACCTAGAGGAAGAAGTGTACATTGAACAATTGGATGGATTTCAGTTATCTAAGCATGGTGGTATGGTCTGCAAATTAAAAAAGGCACTATATGGTCTAAAGCAAGCTCCAAGAGCATGGTATGAAAGGCTAGACAAACATCTTTTGAAGATTGGTTTCAACAAAGGTACTACTGATAGTAACCTATATTTCAAAATTGATCATGAAAACATCTTGATTGTTGAAGTATTTGTTGATGATATCATCTTTGGAGGAAGAGACAGTATGTGTAAAACTTTGCAAATCAAATGAAAAGTGAGTTTGAAATGTCAATGCTCGGTGAAATGAATTTCTTCTTGGGTCTAAAAATTTCTCAATCAAAGAAAGGAATCTTTATTTCTTAGACCAAATATGTGAAAGAATTGTTGAGAAAATTTGGGATGGAAGATTCAAAGCCAATGAATACTCCCATGGCAACCGGATGTAAGTTGAGAAAAGATGATGACTCTCCTAAGACAGATCGGACCAAGTACAGATCAATGATTGGAGGATTATTGTATCTTACTCAGACTAGACCAGATATAATGTAGGTTGTTGGTCTTGTGGTGAGATTCCAGGCTGATCCCAGAGAATCTCATGTCATGGCAATCAAAAGAATTTTTAGGTACTTAAAAGGAACAGTTGAGTATGGTCTATGGTATCCTAGAGATCATAGTTTTTCTCTTCATGCATATACAGATGCAGATTGGGCAGGAGATGTGGATGATAAGAAGAGTACAAGTGGAGGAGCATTCTTTTTGGGAAAAAGGTTGGTTTCTTGGCTAAGCAAGAAACAAGAGGCAATATCCCTGTCTACAACAGAAGCAGAATACATTACAGTAGCAGGAAGTTGCACTCAAATTTTGTGGATGAAGCAAATGCTAAGAGATATTCAAGTAGAATATGAGGAGCCTATCAAAAATTTCTATGATAATTCAAGTGCAATAAATATTTCTAAGAATCCAGTGTTGCATTCTAAGACTAAGCATATATCTATCAAGTTTCAATTTCTAAGAGAGCAAGTGAACAAGGGTGAAGTCAGATTTGAGTATGTGCCCTCCAAGGATCAGCTTGCAGATATTTTTACTAAACCTCTTCCCAAGGAATCTTTTGAGTATCTCAGAGAGAAGTTAGGGGTCATTGCCCCTCTGGTGATGAACTAGGATGCACTGATGTGCATCAGTCTGGTGGATATCACAGTCATATCTTGTGATCTGGATTGATGATGGGGAGCTGCTACTCAGGGGGAGCAGCTAGTATGATTCTGATGTGTTCAAATTGCAAGTATGAGCCCTTTTCCATTGATGTCAAAGGGGGAGAGAAGACATATGAAAAACAAGTGGTTGATGATCAAAGGGGGAGCAGTAAAGGAAGAGAAGACATGTGAAGGGTTGTTACTGATAGGGGGAGCTGTGACAGAAAGGAGAAGTTCTTGTCTTGATGGTTTTTCACATCATATGTTGCCATCAATGGAAAAGGGGGAGATTGTTGCAAGTATGAGGATAACCAGTGTTGTCATTGATGCCAACATACTCATATTACATTAATGAGAAGGATTGGATGAGCTGTGTGCTGAGGATATTGAGAGAATAAGTCTTAATCAGGAAGAGTGAAGAACAGTGATGATAAAAAGGCAAAAGTCCTCAATAGGTTGAGAATCAGAGGATGCGGTTTAAAGGGTTTGTAGATATGAGTCTTGAGATGTTCGAGTCAAGATTTTAGAGGTCCGCATGAAGATCTGAAGAAGTTATGGTCGCTCAAGTAGAACTGGTTCTGGCAGGTGTTCAGAAGTGACAGAGGATCACAGAAAGGTTTGGTGAGCTCCAAAATTGCATTATCTCACTCTGCCGATTGGAGGGAGTGTTGAAGAAGTCTGTGTGAAGTGACAACTAGATTTGTTCATGGTTTGGAGGTCTAGAAGAACCTTTTTCATTATGACAGTGATGACAGACTGTGTTCTTGAAGTTTCGGATGAAGAAGAGAAGAATTCTAGTAAGCTGATAAAGTGCGGATGTTCTTGATGACTCAGGAAAGGTTTTGGTGATCTTTGGATCATGTACAATTTTTATTGGTGGTCCACATTAAATTTTGAGTTTGCATTTGAAGAATAACCACGAATATTGATGTTCTTCCTAAGACAGGCTGACCGGATGTATTACACGTCTTGCGAATGATCTTATAGGTGTTTGCCGACTTAGATGATTGTTCCTAAGTCGATGCCTTGTATAAATAAGGGATTGTGAATTCATTTTGAAGTGTGTCTTGGTGTGGATGAGTGTGGCATAGTGAAAGGTAGAGCAGTTGTTTTTGGGCTTAAATGGAACTGATCCAGACATGGTAAAGATGTCAATCTCCAGTTCAAGTTTGTAATACTTGTTACTTTGTAGACAGTGTGTCTCTTGTAGGCAGTGTACCTCTTGTGAGCAGTGTGCTCAGGCAGTAAGCCCTAATTGGCATGTGCCATCTATTTTTCTTATTCTTCTAATAGAGAATAATCCTTGGGTTAATCACCCTATGGTTTTTCCCTTGACTGAGTTTTCCATGTCAAAATCTTGGTGTCTCATGTGTTGATGTGTATCTACTCTGGTGTTTATGCTTTATGCTTTCATGAGTGATTAATTGATATGCTATTAAATAACAAAGAGGATTTAAGTGTTTGAATTGGAAGCAAGTTTTTGTACAATTGATTCACCCCCCCTCTCAGTTGTGTGCCCTAGATCTAACACTTTCTTGTTACACTCAGTCACCTCTGAACACCTACCAGAACCGGTTTTACTTGAGCGGCCACAACTTCTTCATATCTTCATGCGGACCTCTAAAATCTCTACTGGATCACCTACAGACACATATCTATAAACCCTTTAATCCACATTCTCTAATCCTCATCCTATCTTGGACTTTTACCTTACTGTCATCATTGTTCTTCACTGTTCCTGATTGAGACTAATTTTCTCAATATCCTCAGCTCACGGCTCATCCAAACCTTATCATTAATGCAACAGGAGTATGTTGACATCAATGACAACACCAGTTAGGCCCATACTTGCAACATCTTTTAAAATTTTGGTCGAGGTATTTCATTAATTTCAACAACATGAGGAGTAGCCATCTCAACAGATTTTAGATTCAAAACATTATAGAGAGGTACCCTTTTTCTTTCGCGGGATTGGGGTTGATCAATTGCTGGTTGAATCCACTCTTTGCCTCAATCTCTAGATTTATAGCTCAAATACTCTTCTTCTTGTTTCCTTTGAAAGCAAGGTGATTCAAATGAGTGACCAAGTGACCTTTTAAAGCTTTGCATTACTTAATTTGCCTTTGTAATAAATGTGTTGCCCTAATTGTATCTAGTTACATTGTTTTTGCCATATCTTCATGAATCACTCCACAAGATTTTATATCAACATCTTTTTCTTCTAGAAATCCTTCCAAAGGTTTTGAACCAATTTAGAATATCCTCTTTTATTGTGCTTGACTCAGGCACCCACTTACTGACTGGGGGAATTTCATGTTTGATGTAGCTCCCCCTGAGCTAGAGCTTCTGACTTAATTCCCAAAGGAATTGTCAGCACCGGATTCTGGTGTGGACTCATCACTATTGTTTATTGTGTCTTTCTTTATCCAAATCTTGTTCATTTCACTTTATATCTCATTCAAATCAATTTTCCTTTTGCCTCTGTCTTGTCTCTACTCATCCGGTTTTCTATTTACTAGACCTCTTCTTCCATTGTTCCTATTTCTGTAGAATCTTGTAACATGACCAGATTTGTTATAGTTAAAGCATACTTGATTTCCTCTTGACTTGCACTGATTAGCCATGTATCCAAATCCATTTCAAGCAAAGCAGTAGCCATTGAAAAAATTGCCATTTGAGTTATTCATTATCATACTTCTACATTCATTAGATTTTTTACCATACCTCTTGCATTTGAAGCCTTGACCGGAGAAGCATGGACCATTTTGATTTGCTCTACTTTTGCACTAAATAGCTCTATGACCAAATTTATTGCAATTGAAACAATTTCCATTAAATGATGGATATCTTTGAGCATTAGGTTGTCTTACCAGAGGTTTTCTAGTTATGTTCCTTTTATTCCTTGGTTGAAAATTTCTTTGTCCAGATCCGGAACTTTCACCTTTCTCATATCTAAGATTATGCTTGTCATTATCCTTTTTATGTTCTTCAATTAGTGCTTCGAGTTTAGCTGAGTTTATTTTGAACTTCTCCTTATACTCATTGTAATTTCTAGGTCATGTCTGAGAGTGATAAGTTGTCTCTCAAGTTCTCTTTCATTATTTCTACTTTCTTGTAGATTAGATTCTAGGAGACCAGCTATTCCATCTATTCCACAGCATTCTTTAGTTCTCTCTTTCAGATTTTGCTTCATCTCTTCTTCAGCTTTCTTTCTATCTTCAATTTCCTTGGTCAGTCTCATCACCCTAGTTTCCATTTCATGTTTTAGGACAACAACTTCTTTAGCTAACTTTTCACATTCTTTCATCTTTTCTTTCAGGGCCTTGTCTTCTAGTGGAAGAGATTACTCCTTTCCTTTTGCATTGGATTTCCTCAACTTTTATTTTAAGATCTCAAAGAAGTCTTCAGCCTTTTTGAGATTATCTTGAAGTTCTTGGACTTCTGCCTTGGACTACTCAAGATCGTCTAGGACGAGATTAAGTTGTCCTTGAAGATCATATTCATCCATTTTTACTACCTTCCCAGATCTTCCTTAAGCTATTAAACTTTTCAAAAGGAACCTCACTGTGATACCAATTATTGGTTTAGGACTAGACAACTGAGAGGGGGGGTGAATTAGTTGTCACACTTTTACAATCTTTTTCTTTCTCAATCTTCCTTTTGTTGTTAATTAAATTAATGATATAAACATTTCAGCATCAATCACCAACATATAAATAGAAAACATAGATAACACATTTGACACCAAGATTTTGACTTGGAAACCCGGTTAAGGGAAAAACCACTGTGGGGGTTAACCCACAAATATTAATACCCTATTAAAAGTATTTTTACAAATGGGAATGCACATGCATTCAGGCTCACTGCTCGAGAAGAAGGATCACTGCCTATGGAAACATTACAAGAGAATAACAGAGATTTGAACTGATTAATAACATCTACTTATGCAAGAATTTCAGTTCTGGTTAAGTGCAAAATTGATCTTACACATTTCATCTTTGTTTTGTTCTTCTGACTGTTCTGCCTTCATTTGCACTTTGGATTTCTGCTCTTTTCACATTCGCCTTGTTTGCACAAACTTCACACACTAAATAATCCAATTTCATCAGCTATATATATCCGCAATATGATCTACAATCATTCTACTAGTCAGCTTCAAAAACACTTAGAACTTTTATAAATGCTCTGCTCTATCAGCTAGATCTATGCATAACTTAATGTGTGGACTAAAACTTGCTCTTGAAAGTCATTACTCATGTCGGCCACTATTATTGATCATTATCATTTGTCCAACAAACAACTTCCATACATCTGGAATCAAGATCTTTTTTAAGGTCAACCTATTCTTCTTCTGTCTGCTATGATAAACTAGAACCCAGTACTCAGAGGCTAATATCTTTTGAATCCTTCATCACCAGAGGACAAAAATATGGATTTAGACTATCTTGACAATGCACATGACTTCCCTAGATTTGTAGCTAATCATGACTTCCCACTGGAGAGATCCAAACCAAAATACCAGACCTTGTTGCTGCTCTGTTTCTAATTGTCTAGACTTAGACAAATTCTAAATCTGACTTCCGGTATGCACAACTTGTGTTATGCAGATGATTGGGATGATCTTAGTTGCCATCAATGACAAAATATATCATGCCTAGCAATGTCTCTTGCCAATAGAGCTACAGGGGGGAGAATGGACTGAGGAAGTGAATAAGGAAGACTCGGAGGGTCAGTAGGGTGAGGAAGAGTTGAAGGAGAAGAACCAAAGGATGTCAATTGAGCAGCATGGCATTGGTTCTGAAGGAAATAACAAGGTTGACACTAAGGTGGTGGAGACTGAATTCTTGGGTGGTGAATTTTCAGTTAACAAAGAAATTAAAAGTGATAAGATAGTGGTGGAAGATGAGGGACCCAGCAACTTCCTAGAACTTAACGTTCATGGTTCGAACTTGGTCAGTTCTGAGAAGGGGAAGAAAGGTAAAGGTAAAGGTAACCAGAAAAAGGTACCAAAATCAGTAAGAACAAAGAGATTGAAGACCTAACAGTGAGGATTAGCAATTTGGAACAGAAATTCAGTGCTCTAGCCAAATTCTCTGCTAAGGTGATGCACAGATTTGCCACGACCTTGGCTATTCTTTAGGAGGCAGAGCTAGATGATAAAGGCAAGAAAGGCAAGAAGTTGAAGGGATACCAAGACGTGTTCCAATTCCTAGTTGATGACTGGGACAAAATGTTTAATTAGTTGTTAGTGGCTTGTTAGTGTCTTCTATTAGTCTGTTGTCAATCTGTTGGTTTTGTTGTTTCTGTTTGTTGTGTTCTTCTAGTTTTTAGCTTAAACTCTGATGGCTTATTTTAAACTATTATAGTTCTTGGTGCACCTTTTTGGCTTTACTGTTATGGGATTGGCACCCTATTTTTCCGCTTATCTAATCAAAAACATCTCAATACAACATACAAACTAATAAAAAAAATTCAATATAATGCTAAGCCTGCCATCTAATGCATTATGAATTATTAACTTAAATTTAATTTTTCAATTGTAACTAATAAATATAAATCAATATTAAATAAATTTATATCAAAAAAAAGTTTTTTAAAATAAAATAATTGAAGTTTCTATAAGGGCCCCACCCTTGAAAACAACAATGTCCTTACAAAAAGAGATGTTTCGTAAAAAGAGCCAAAGGCTAACATTGCCAAGTTTGAGTGTGAGGCCGATTATTTTACCTCCCTTATTTTGATCGATTATGCTATTTTGTGATGACATTATCATACCTTTAGTGACTATGGTTTTATTATGCAAGCTTGTTTATTATCTCCTAATTATGATAGGACTTTGATTTGACATATGTGATTTGATTCGATCATAGTGGATGATATTTTGTGATTTGACACTTGGGATATATTAGATGATATTTCGTGATGAGTTCTAATTAATTATGTGATGTCGACTATTTGACATATGATTTAAAATGCAGTTTAAATTGGAGTTATGTATTGATGATTATTGATGTATTTGAATTTGCGTGAATTTAATTCTAGTTGCTTCGGCTATGATTCCATGATATGACTGACACTTGATTGAGATGTGCAGGTTTCACATTCCCTAGCCACAGGAAAATCGGAGGTAGAATTCACACTATGTTATCCCCTGTAAATCCGATCCATTCCCAAGAGGGATAGGGATCACGTTTGAATTTGAATGTTGATTTAAGTAATTGATTTAATTTTTATTATTTTGGCCTTAGTACCCTTGTCTATTTATTTAATAATAAGTGTTGTATAATTTTACTTGATTTACACCACTTGGTATTTATTTTATTTTGAGGCCATTTAAATGTGAGTTTTAACACCCTTTGTGAACCCTTGAGTCCCAAAAGCTACCCTAGGTGGTTACCCTTGAGTCTAAGGTCAACTTAGACTATCTAACCCTAGATTTGACTCAAGTTTGGTCACTCTAAACCATGGTTTAGTAAAAGTGACGAAAATTTGAAATAAGGGAAGTGGGAGATGAGTCATGCCTTGGGAAAGACTCATCTCCCTTCCCAAGTTTTGGGAACCCTTTCCCAAGGAAGACTTGGGAGGTCTCCAAGACTCCCAAGTGTGTGGGAGCTTCCCCCAAGACTCTCACACACGTGTGAGAGCATCTTGGAGGAAGATGGCTCCTTGAGAGAATAGGAGGATGCCATATGGCATCCCTTATCCTCTTGTGGGTGTGAGTGGGGTTGCCACCTCACCACTTGTCCTCTCACACATGTGTGAGAGCACAAGTGGATAAGGTGAGGATTGAGAGGGAATGAGAGGATGACACTTGTCATCCTCACACTTCCTCTCCCTTGCAAGTGGCATGGGAGGAGGAAGGAGAAGGTGACAAGTGTCACCTTCTCATTCCTCAAGGTCAAATTCATGGCCTATATTAGCTCCTCTTGTTGAGGAGTGTGGGGTTCTTCAATTTTATTCTTTTTGCTATTTTTGGGAGTTTGGAGAGTTAGAGACTTGGCTTGAAGGATTGGAAGGCTTGGGAAGGCTTGGATCTCTTCACCAACTTGCTTCCATTATAAGGGCTTTGAAGGTAGGCCTTTTAAACTTGTTTTCTCACCCTAGCTTATTTAATGTGTTGTGTTATAGTTTTTGGTTGTTTTGTTGTTGCATTGTTTTGTTTTGTTGGGATGGGAGTTATGGTGAGAGCACCTCCAATGGAGGTAATGCTCAACTTGTCATGGGTAGGGGAAAGGAACCTCCTTGAGGTCTCTCCCACATTTTTTATGTTTATGCCTTGAGGGCTTTTATTGTTGAGCAGATTATTAATGGCAAGAGTGCCATGGAGATTATTGTAATTTTTGTGGAAAATGGTGTTGGGAGAGTTTGGCTTGAGGCCATGAGTTGATATTTCATCTTTTGTGAACCCTTTTAAGTTGAGGGGTCCATTCTCTACCCTCCACAACTCATGTTTATAAGTTAAGTTTTGTGATAATCCTATGGGCTATTTTGTGTTGTTGATGTTTTTTTGTTTCGTTGAGGAATGTATACCCGTGTGGATTTCCTACCTCCCTAGCTTGGGGGTGACCCACTTGCAGGTCTATGGTAGGGAGGAGAGCTTTTCGTAGTGGTTGGTTTTGTTGTCTTGTTGTTGTGTTTAGTTACAGGTTTTGTAGTGAAGAGATGGAGTGGTTTTGGAACTCATGTTGGTGATCTTTTAATCTCCTTGTGTTGGCTGTTGGAGCCATGGCCATTGTGGCCTTAATGTATTGTATTTTAGTGAAAGTTTATTATGAAACTTGCCATAGAGTTGGCTATGATTTTAATGTAATATAAACTCCTATTTTATTTTACTTAAACTGTCTATTTCCTTATTGTGAAGCTGGCAATGTATTGAGGAATAGATGTGAAAATAGATATAAACAAATTTTCTGTTATTTCCCTTCAAAAAAAAAATATGCATGAGCTATTTTAATTTTCTGTCACATTCTTTTCAAAGAGATATTTATGTGTGTGAAATTTGTTGAATAAAGTTCATTTTATACCATGAAAGATAGAGCAAATGTATGCTACATTTCTGTCATTAATCCTTGCAAAGGAAATATATGCATGTGAAAGTTTTAGAAGAATTTTAGTGAATGCAAAAGAAAGGAAGAAAGTGTTTTAGTAGTTTTCTATTGTATATTGGACTATTATATTACTAGTGGTTATTGTTGGATAAGAAAGGAAAGTTATCTGAAATTTATGTGAAATTTAGCCTTCTACCTTACTGCTATTTTTTTTGTGTTTAAAAAAAAAAGAGTTTAAATATATTTTGTATATATTTTATGCTTTCAAAAATAATGAAGTGCTGTAAATCTATTTTTGTTGCAAAAAAAAATAGTATTCTGTTAGTATTCAATGAATGTTGCTGTTATTTCAATTTGTTTACATACAATGTATATGCTATTTAAAAAAAAGGGGGGGGGGATATATTTCTAGAAAATACTATATATATATATATATATATATATATATATATATACATGTACATATGTATATATGTACATATGTATATATATATACATATACATATGTATATATATTTATATATAAATATATATATATAAATACTGTAATTATTATTTTAAAAAAGGGAGAAAGGATATATTTCTGGAAAATTGCGTATATATATATAAATATATATATATATATATAAATACTATATATGATATACTACAGAGAAATTTTTTTTTTAAAAAAGGGGAAAACAAAAAAAATAACAAGGGTCGGACTGTGGGCAGCACCCACAGTCCAGACCCTGCATACAGTCAAGGGGGTGTGGGTGGAGGCTCCGCCTCCCCCACACACCCCCAAACACCCCACCACCATTGACTCCATTAACCTGCGCGCAGCCCCGTCACCGGAACCATCAACCTCGACCTCCCACGGACCATAGTTTTTCTGTCGCCACAGTCCCTAATCCTTGCCGCCTCCCATGGCCCCCATACCCCCCTCTATCTAGCACGAACCTCGCCACCATTCGGACCATGCTTTGACCCTCCACCCCTGCCGTGACTGTTGCCGCCACCGCCATTCGGCTTTCCTCCACTCCCCTCTGCCGGTCTTTGGCTGCCTCGACACCATTCCCTACCCACAAAATGAATGTTTGCACAGTCACTTTTGATACTAAATGATTATGGATATGTGTATAACACAAAAAAAAAATATACTGAATCAAATCTAATACTTAATGGACCCTTGTAGCTTGAATACCTCCATGAGGTATTCCATGGCTTCCATGGAACTCTTGAAAACCTAAACCTGTAAGCTTTGAGATAATGAAAACAAAGGAGGGAGAGATGAGATTAGGGCAACTCAGATGTGTGATAACATAACATATAATTAGGGTAAATAGAAAACAATTTTAAATTTGGTTAGGGCTATTTTAGATTTGACTTATTCTTTTTTGAGGATTTTTCCTTATGAAGATTATGGGAATTTCTATATTTTTAAAATCTCCCCATTTTAACTTAACTATCTTTTATCCTTGTGTCTTGTATTTTAGTTTTACTTTCAATGGGGGTTTTGTAATTGGGGTTATTTGATTTGGAATTTTAGCCCTTTATTAAAATGATGATTATTATTTTAATTTCTTTTTTGTATTATTATTTGTTTCAATCCCTTTGGAGAGGGTATTTCCTTTATTGGAATTCTCCCTAGTTGGAGAGTTTTATTTCTAAATTACCTTAGCGGAATTTGTTTTATTTAAACGTCTTTACATTTTTTTTAATCTATTTTATTATTATTTTACAGGGAGAGCTAATTAAACTCTCCTCCTCCCTCTATTCAATTTTGAGTTAGTTATTAAATATAATTGCTAAATTGTATTTAATAACGAACTCAATTTTTCTTCCTGGACTTATTGACATCTTGTCATTTCATTTTATTAATTTATTTTAAATCGTTTCTGAATTTATTCTTTAAGTTTGATTTAATTTTTATTACTAATTTTTACTTAATTTCCCTAAGGGTGATTTGTTTTTAAAATTTTATTTTGTGTTTATCACAAACACGTTATGCTGCCGAAATTTTGCTAGATTCCTAGGGTTCATTTTATGCGATGTTTTATTTATTCCATTCCATCATTCCACTTGAATCACGCGCCATCTTGCCATTGTTCTACTTATCATTTTCGATCTGAGTTAAGTTAGGTTTCAATGTTGTTTTCTTCTTCACCTAGGAAACTTAGGGTTCAAATTAAACCAGTCTAACCCTAGACGTGACATACTACGTGTCGCATACCCCCTAGATAGCCTTCACCTTCACGGTTACGTTGACATGACTATGCCTTTGCATATTTCCACCGAGCACGCAGGCACATGCGAGGGGGTTCTTAGGGATAGGCAGAAAAATTTTTCGTAGTTCATGTCATGACCACATGGCAAATGTGGACATGACACGTGTGTTTGTGTGTCGTGGCCGCATGGGAAATGTGGGCATGACATTGAGCATCTATTAACAACTAACAAAGGGGAAAATAGCTTAACACTCTTCATAATCAATCACCCATTATTCAACCCACACCACAAAGGCAAGGACATCACACATAAGAGCCATAAATTGAGAATCTCTAATTAAAGGCTAGAATCACAAGCCAAAACATGGGTCATGCCTATGATGAGCATGATAGAGAGAGTTTTGGAAAAAAAGGATTGAGAAGTCAGCCTCCACCTCTATTTTTCCATTCCTATGAGTCATGTGAAGCAACCTAATCACCTTCCCAATCTCATACCAATAAGTCTTGAAAACATCCATTTCATGCCATAGTATTTTCACCTCCTCCAAAATCTATAAATCAACTAGGATTGAAATTATTGATTCATCATGCATCATGCATGTGACTTCCTTCCTCTTTGATCCTCTCAACCCTTCCTCCAACTTGGCCATGACCATATCACCAAATTGTTCAGGGAGGAACATCTTAAGTAGGCAAACCCTTAGCTCCATGTTTGGTACAAAATGTGTCAAATTTGTAACAAAATCTTCCCTAATGGTAGATTTCTTTCAATTCCCACCTCTAATCCTTTGTCACCTAGAATCCTACAAAAAAAACCTATCTCTATCACATTCTTTCAATGGAAGACTCAACTAAGTCAATGAGACAAGACACCACCCCATTTCAAGCCCTCTTCCCCTTCTATAACCTTCATCTACTCACCATGAACATAGGTAACAAAATTTAGGCACTTGCAAGATAGAATCCCATGAAAAAATAAAGTAAAATAAATGTTAATACACATGTATATTGTTTGATGGAAAAGGGAGACTTAGCCTAAAAGGTTAAACTAGGCCAAACCCTCTTCTATCAACATTGGAACACAAACTGAGCTTGGCTTCTACCTTAGAAAGAGAGCCAAACTACATGGGTTTTGTCCCTTTGTTGTATAAAGGAGTATCAACCAAATTCAACTAACCAAACTAGGGAAAAACATAAAACCCTAATTGAGCAAGATTAACCAATAAACAACTATCAAAAATAGATACAGGAATTTTGAAGTGATAGCAGAGATCAGGAGATAAAGGGGAATTAGAACCCGAGTTTAGGAGAAGAGAAGTACCAGGGAACTGAGTGTCCTAGACCCAAATTAGGGTTTTACAGAATGTCTAAGTCTAAGTGCCTTCACCTATGTGTCTTCCTCCTTCCTGTCACTTGTTGTTGTCTGATTCCTCTAAATGTGACCTTCACACACAAGAAGAGAAAGGGTTGGTACTATTTAGGAGCTTGCCTAAGTCAAGCCTTGTGAATGGCATTTCCACCTCCACAACAACAATGATAAGAGATCAAAGAGTGTGTGCCTTAGGAGGGCAAAGGAAAATTTGAACTAGAATACTGTAATAAAGCATGAAGGAAAGAAGTCACCATGAGCATGGAAACCCTAGCTTTCTTGATGTGGCATCACAACTTGACTCAAGAAGTTGGTGTAGCCAAAGAAGTAGAGAGATCTTCACAAGACCTACAAGAAGTTAGTGTTGTTGCATCTTCATAAGATTAGTTGTCATTGATGTCAATAGTATGTGCTCCAGAGATAGTTAATATGCAGTATCAGTTGGTGCAAGTTAGTAGTATGAGGAAGAATGGTAATCAACCTGATGTCTAAGTGTGATGAGGAGGTGACTACACTTGTTCTAATATGTTTCCTATATGTCTACATTGATATCTTACCATTTTGGTCTACCACACTTATAGATAAGTTGCAGAAGTTTTGCTAAGGCATTCAAAGTGTATACTCTAAGACAAAGTCATGATATTTTGGTCTGCATTACTCTACTGAGAAAAGTTTAGTCTTGCAATTTAGAAGATAATTTTATTGGCATATGAATGTGTTATATCCAAGAGCTTAAGTATTTATACCTTCCACAGTGAAACTTTTAGGTGACAAAGTGCTAGTTAGTGCTTTGATAGAGTAAACCAATGATGAAGACTTGGTGGAATGTTTCACATTCCTCTGAAAGTGAATATCTATTCATGCGGTTTTGAGGACATACTTAGAGATGTTTAATGCATGCTTATTTATAGTATCAAGTGATTTAGTGGTCTGCAAGTTTAGTTTTCAAATGACAGAAGTGCTACATATGACTCTGGATGCCTACTGTTCTCAAAATATATGTTTGGGTACTTGCGTCAGTTAGAGAGTGCATAGATCAGCAATATGGGTTCATGTGGAGATTATACATGTCTCAATACATCTCAATTTTGAAGTAGATGCAATTCCTTATTGTTACTAGTACCGCATAAAGTGTTCAAGTCACTTTGAGTTATATATATATATATATATATATATATATATATATATATATATATATATATATATATATATATATATATATATATATATATATATATATATATATATGAATATTGATTACAGTGCAACTGAGTTAAATGTCTCTGAATTCCTTTGGAAGTGATAGATGTGGTTGTGGCAGATCTTGGAGATATGTTCATAATGATGCATAAGTTGATTTAAATAAGAGTTTCAGATGTTTTAGTAGTTTGTAATGCAATATCCCAAGTTTTGATATGTCACAGTCAGTCCGGGATGCTTTGTTCTCATCAGTTCAAGATGTTTCTCTGTTGCAAATATGTGCCTAAGCGGTGTTGTTATTGATGTCAACATATTCTTGTTGTCATTGGTGTCAATTGTGTCTTATTTTGTTGCTTGTTCAGGAGAATGGAATGTTGAGGATATTGAGAAAATTAATGAAGACTCAATGTTCATAGACCTTATGGCTATGTAGAGGATTGTTATAGGTTATTCCAATTAAGAATTGAGAAGTTTGCATGAATATTTGAAGAAGTTTTGGCCATCTGTGTAGAACCAGATCTTGTAGTATTCAAAAGAGATAGAGCAATAGTAAGTTGGTCCAGATTACTCCACAGTGAAATATTATGATCTACGGATTTGAAGGCATGTTTGGGAAGTCAGTGTGTATCATCAACTCTAGTGGTTCATGGTTTGGAGGTCTGCAAGCCATCCTTCTAGTTTGACAGTCATGGCAGGTAGTGTTCTTGAGGTTCCAAAGAAAGATACAAATGATTCTGGTAATTTGGTTTAGAGTGGATGTTATTGGTGAATTCAATGTGCTTGTGGAGGTCTTTGGATCATGTGGCTACTATGTTGGAGGTCCGCATTGGAGTTTGAGCTTGTTATTGAAGATTTCCTCTTTGAAGTTGATGTTCTTCCCAATCTTGGCTGACCAGATGTTCCTAGCATGTTGCTGATGATCTAAAGATCATTTTATGAAGCGTGGCATGTTAGTAGAGGAAGATTCAAGTCTCAGCTATGTTTGGCCGAAGTGTAAATATTCACGTTAAGTTTAGCCGACCTTATTGATCATTCCAAGGTTGATGAAGTGTATAAATACTTGTTGAAGAGTTGTTAAAAATCATCCTTGAGTAAAATAGATTAAATCTAAATAAAGGATCAGAATCAGAGCAGAGAAGAAAAGGAGTGAGAGTAGTGTAGAGTGAAAAAGTTGGTGAAGAAGAATTTGGGGCAAAGCAGAAGTTTTGTGAGCATTCATTGAAACTGAATCAGGCATGAAGTAGATGTTATTTCTTAGTTAATGCTTTTTGTTCTAAATAAATTTTGTAGGCAGTGAGCCTTTCTTTTGAGCAGTGACCTCTGGGCAGTGCACTTGAAGGCATGTACCTTCTACTTTTCTAAAGTACTTTTAACAGGGTACAAATCTTTGTGGGTTAACCCCCACTGTGGTTTTTCCCTTAACCAGGTTTCCACATCAAAATCTTGGTGTCAAGTGTGTTGATTATGTTTCTACTCATATGTTGTTGATCTATGCTTTAATGTTTATATCATTAATCTGATAGTGAGTTAATAAAGAAGGTTAAAAGCAAAAAAAAAAAATTTGTGTGACAACTAATTCACCCCCCCTCTCAGTTGTCCTATCTAATTCCAACAATTGGTATCAGAGAAAGATCCTCTTATAAAAGATTAACCGCTTAAGGAGATCTAGGATGTCGACCTACAAGAAGGATAGTCTGAGATTTGATGGAACACATTATTCTATTTGGAAGAATCGCATGGAATGCCATTTACAATGCATGGGCAATGCCTCTTGGGCAATAACCAGTGTTGAGTATAAACCTCTGGAGAAAGGTCCTTCAACTCTAGATCAACTCAAAGATGTTGAAAGTAACCTTCGAGCTAAAGGAGCCTTGTTGAGTGCCCTGACTGATTTAGAAATGACAAATGTCTTTGGTCTAAAAACTACTCATGAAATATGGAAAAAGTTGGAGAATCTGTATGAAGGCGATAAATTTGTCAAATGTGCCAAGCTGCAAAGTCTAAGAGGAAAATTTGAAACTCTGAGGATGAGTGAAGATGAAAACATCACAATCTACATGCAAAAGATAATTGAACTTGTGTGTGGTATCAGGTGTGCTAGTAGAACTTTGGAAGAATCAGATACTGTATCAAAAGTACTCAGATCTTTACCTGATTCATACAAACATAAGGTTGTTTCTATAGAGGAGATCAGGATTGTCTTAGAAGTTAGAAGAGATCAACTGGTTGGCAAAATGTCAGCTTTTGAATTAAGTGAGTTTGGTGATTCTCTTCCCAAGTTTGAATCTGCATTTAAGGCCAGTGTGTATGGAAAACAAAGATATGATCCAGGTGAAAGCTCTTCTACAAGATCAAGCATATTCATGAAGACAAGGAAAGATATTGAATATGTTGAAATTGAAACTGCAGATCTTGAAGCTCTTCTTGCCAAAAGATTGCCAAGAGGATCTAGTAAGTATGAAGGAAAATTGCCACTCAAATGTTTTGCTTGTAATAAGATTGGTCATTTTGCCTCAAGATGTCCAGAGAGGTTTTCAAAACCAAACCCTAACAAATACAAAAATTAGAACAAATGCTACTATGTCCAAGAAGCTGGAGAAGGAGTCACAGCTGATGGTTCCTCTGAAAATGATTAGCTGTTTATTGCCATCAAAGAAGAAGATCTGGTGTCTACTGAATCTACTAGCTATGCAAATATGGAAAGTACCTTGGCTTCTCAGGTTATTGAGAAATATGAATGGGTGATTGATAGTGGATGTTCTCATCATATGACTAGAGACAAGAGTAAGTTTGTGAATTTTGAAAATTATGAAGGAGGGCTTATGAAATTTCAAGATAACTCAACTGGTAGAATCTGTGGCAGAGGATCCATCTCTTTTGATGGTAAGAATATCACCAATGATGTTATGTATGTGGAAAGACTGAAACATAATCTTCTCAGTGTTGGATAGTTGGTTGACAAAGGTTATGATCTTCAATTCAAGGATGGAAAATGTAGAATCTTGGAGAGCTCTGGAACTAAAATTGCATCTGGTACTCAAAATAGAGGTAACATTTTTTATTTAAGTAGTTTTGACAAAAGTTGTTTGATTGCTTAGATAGATCAAAGTTGGTTATGGCATAGAAGGATGTGTCATGTAAATTTTGATAACATTGTCAAAATAAGTACCACTCAGGCTATAAGAGATCTTCCAAAACTTGTGAAATCTAATAGCATGTGTAGAGAATGTCAATTGGGGAAACATAGCAAAATTTCATTCAAAAGTAAGGAACAAGATTCAAATAGACGATTGGAACTAGTACATACTGATCTCTGTGGTCCTTCTAGAATTAGGAGTGTGCAAGGAGATAGATATTTCATGTTGCTGATTGATGATTACTCTAGGATGATGTGGGTAACTTTCCTAAAAGAAAAATTAGAAGCCCTTGACAAATTTAAGGTGTTCAAAGTGATGGTGGAAAATGAGATTGGTGAAAAATTAAAATGTCTAAGATCTAATAGAGGTGGAGAATTTACTTACAGTGCGTTTGATGCTTTCTGTGAAAAGCATGGCATAAAAAAATAGTTATCTACTCCTAGGACTCCCCAACAAAATGGAGTTATGGAAAGAAAGAACCAAACCATTCAAGAAGCTGCCAGGACCATGATGATGGAAACAAATGTTCCTCAAGTTTATTGGAGAGAAGTTGTAAAACTGTTGTCTACACTCTTAACCGGGTGCAGATCAAAGGCAATTCTGGTAAGACCCCTTATGAACTATGGTTTGGTCATCCTCCTACTGTGAGATATTTTAGAGTTTTTGGTAGTAAATGCTATATCACAAGAGATGAGGATTTAGGCAAGTTTGATACAAGAAGTGATGAGGGAATATTTTTGGGGTACTCTACTCAAAGTAAGGCTTACTAGTGCTTTAACAAGAGGCTGAAAAAGATTGTTGAAAGTGCTAATGTTAGAGTTGATGAGAGAAAGGAAGGACATTCCAGGTTCTACAGATATGATTCAAATGATCAAGATGAAAGTCAAAGTCAAGGAAGGCTAGTTCAAACTCTAACTTAGATTCAAATTGATCCAAAAACTCCAGAAACTCAAGAAAATAGTACAGATGTTGAGGAACAAGCTCAAGAAATAGAAGTTCAAGCAATTCCCAAAAGCCCCAGGTATGTAAGAATGAATCATCCTAAAGATCAAATCATACGAAATAGAAATAAATATGTTCGAACTAGGAGAACAATTGTTGAAGATCAAGAAGAGATTTGTTTGATTTCAAAGATTGAACCTAAATCAGTAAGTGAAGCCTGCAATGATGAAGACTGGGTAAAAGCAATGGAAGAAGAATTGATGCAAATTGAAAAGAACCACACTTGGGATCTTGTTCCTAGAACTAAGGACAAAAATGTGATTGGAACCAAATTGGTCTTCTGGAATAAACTAAATGAAGATGGTGAAGTTGTAAGAAACAAAGGAAGGTTGGTATGCAAAGGCTATTCTCAAATGGAAGGAATTGATTTTGAAGAACCTTTTGCTCCGGTGGCAAGAATAGAGGCAGTTAGATTGTTTCTTGCATTTGCTGCTTTCAGAGATTTTAAAGTGTATCAGATGGATGTCAAATCAACATTCTTGAATGGAGATTTGGAGGAAGAAGTCTACATTGAGCAACCAGAAGGATTTCAGTTGTTTGATCAAGGAGATATGGTTTGTAGACTGAGAAAAGCCTTGTATGGACTCAAGCAAGGTCCAAGACGCTAGTATGCAAGATTGGATAAATATTTACTTAAGATAGGTTTTAGCAAAGGTATTGTTGATAGTAATCTTTACTTTAAGATTAATCATGAGGACATCCTGATTGTTGAGGTCTTTGTTGATGATATCATTTTTGGTGGAAATGAATGTATGTGTAAAGCATTTGCTGATTAGTTGAAAAGTGAATTTCAGATGTCAATGTTTGGAGAAATGAATTTCTTCCTAGGTCTGCAAATTATTCAGTCAGATAATGGTATCTTTATATCTCAGTCCAAGTATGTGAAAGAATTGCTGAAGAAGTTTGGAATGGAAGATTCAAACCTAGTAGGTACACCTATGGTAACTAGATGAAAGTTAAGTAAAGATGATGACTCCCCCAAGGCAAATCAGAAAAGGTATAGATTAATGATTGGAGGATTTCTCTATCTGACTCAGACTAGTCCTGACATCATGAATGTTGTTGGACTTGTTGCTAGATTTCAAGCTGATCCAAAAGAATCCCACATTGTGGTAGTCAAAAGAATTTTTAGATATCTCAAGGGGATAATTGATTATGGATTGTGGTATCCAAAGGACAATGATTTCACTCTTCATGCATATACAGATGCTAATTGGGCAGGAGATGTGGATGATAGAAAAAGTACTAGTGGTGGTACATTTTTCTTGGGAAGAAGATTAGTCTCTTGGATGAGCAAAAAGCAAGAGGTAATAGCTATGTCTACTGCAGAAGCAGAATATATAGCAGTAGCAAATAATTGTACTCAGGTTCTATGGATGAAGCAAATGTTGAAGGACATCATAATTGTGTTTGAGGAGCCAGTCACAATCTTTTGTGATAATTCTAGTGCAATAAGCATCTCAAAGAATCCAGTGTTACCTTCAAAGACAAAGCATATATCTATCAAGTTTCATTTCTTGAGAGAGAAGGTAAATGGGAATGAAGTCAAGTTGGAGTTTGTGTCTTCCAAATATCAGATTGCAGATATCTTCACTAAGCCTCTTCCTAAGGATACCTTTGAGTATCTCAGAGAGAAGTTAAGGGTTATTACCCCTCCAAATCAGAACTAAGATGCACTAAGGTGCATCAGTCTGGTGGAATTCTCAGTCATATCTTGAGATCCAGATTGATGTTGAGAAAATACTACTCTAAGGAGTAGTTAGTATGCAAATGTTAGAGATCAGTCTGAAATAAAAAGGGGAGTAAAGATTGCAAATATGTGCCCTTTGCCATTGATGTCAAAGGGGGAGAGAAGACATGTGAAAAACTAATTACTGATGACAGGGGGAGCAAATGAAGGAAGTGGTTGCAGAAGTCAGGGGGGGTTCTTGCCATGATGGTTGAATTAGTTTTTCACAACATATGTTGCCATCAATGACAAAGGGGGAGATTGTTGCAAATATGTGCCTAAGTGGTGTTGTCATTGATGTCAACATATTCTTGTTGTCATTGGTGTCAACCGTGCCTTATTTTGTTGCCTATTCAGGAGAATGAAATGTTGAGGATATTGAGAAAATTAATGAAGACTCAATGTTCATGGACCTTATGGATGTGTAGAGGATTGTTAGAGGTTGTTCCAGTTAAGAATTGAGAAGTCCGCATGAAGATTTGAAGAAGTTATGGCCATCTGAGTAGAACTGGATCTTGCAGTATTCAGAAGAGATAGAGTGACAGTAAGTTGGTCCGGTTTGCTCCATAGTGAAATATTATGATCTATGGATCTAAAGGCATGTTTGGGAAGTCAGTGTTTATCATCAACTCTAGTGGTTCATGGTTTGAAGGTCCACAAACCATCCTTCTAGTTTGACAGTCATGACAGACATTGTTCTTGAGGTTCCAGAGGAAGATACAAATGATTTTGGTAATTTGATTTAGAGTGGATGTTATTGGTGAATTCAATGTGCTTGTGGAGGTCTTTGGATCATGTGGCTACTATGTTGGAGGTCCGCATTGGAGTTTGAGCTTCTTATTGAAAATTTCCTCTCTAAAGTTGATGTTCTTCCTAGTCTTGGCTGACCAGATGTTCCTAGCGTGTTGATGATGATCTAAAGATCATTTTATGAAGCATGGCATGTTAGTAGAGGAAGATTCAAGTCTTAGCTATGTTTGGCTAACAGTGTAAAGATCCACATTAAGTTTAGCCGACCTTGTTGATCATTCCAAGGTTGATGAAGTGTATAAATACTTGTTGAAGAGTTGTTAAAAATCATCCTTGAGTAAAACAGATCAAATCCGAATAAAGGATCAAGAGTAGAGTAGAGAAGAAAAGGAGCAAGAGCAGTGTAGAGTGGAAAAGTCAGTGAAGAAGAATTTGGGGCAAAGCAGAAGTTTTGTGAGCATTCATTGAAACTAAATCAAGCATGAAGTAGATGCCATTTCTCAGTTAATCCTTTCTATTCTAAATAAATTTTGTATGTAGTGAGCCTCTCTTTTGAGCAGTGAGCTCTAGGCAATGCACCTGAAGACATGTGCTTTCTACTTTTCTAAAGTACTTTTAACAAGGTACAAATATTTGTGGCTTAACTCCCACCATGGTTTTTCCCTTAATTGGGTTTCCATGTCTAAATCTTGGTGTCAAGTGTGTTGATTATGTTTTTGCTCATATATTATTGATCTATGCTTTAATGTTTATATCATTAATCTGATAGTGAGTTAATAAAAAAGGTTAAAAGCAAAAAAAAATATTTTGTGTGACAACTGATTCACCCCCCCTCTTAGTTGTCCGGTCTAATTCCAACATTCTCTTCTTGCGGTAGCATATAATGATCAAATACTTCAGGATAAGATTGTAAGGATGTTATTGATAAAGTATATTTCTCACATTTTGGTTTGCATGATGTTTTTGGTCTCTCCCTGGTGGTGTGAAGATAAACAGTGGGTAGTGTTGATGTTGTTTGGGATGACAGTTTGGTTCCCTTCATTTGCAGTTGATCATGTTTAATTAATTTTGCATTAGAGAATGTGTTGTGATGAAATTGACCTTGCTATACCATGTGTAGTGATCCACAACTCATTTTCTCTTCATAATGTATTTGTTCTGAGCTAACCTATATAGTAGTACACGTTTCATCTAAAGGTCTTTTTGGTGCCAACCTAATTATAGTTTTGAGTTGTTGCAGAGGGTATATATAGAAGAACAAAATCATTTTGTAAGTGTGAAAAAAAAGATTAAGGAATGTGTTAAGAATGAACTGTACAAAGTCAGAGTGATGAATTAATTGTGTGAAATAAGGGACTGCAACATCAACATTTATCAGATGCCTTCTTTACAACAATTCATGTTCCTATTTTCATTGTAACTTTCATGTATCCTGCTATCAGATAGTGAGTCTCTTCAGTAGGTCTTTGTATCTTGTCCTAAGGTTGTAGCCTTAGTTTGCAAGTCAGCAGGGAGTAGTAGCTTCCTTGGGTTGTAACCCTAAAACAAAGTTGTAATTTTTATAAGTAGTGAGCTTCATATATTGTGAGTTAATCCTCACCATGGTTTTTCCCTCATTGGGTTATCCACGTAAAAATCTCAGTGTCTCTGTGTGGTACATGATTTTATTTATATGAGTTAAATTGATTTGATATTTTAACTATAAATAGAATTGATTTAAAAGTTTAAGAATAGACTGATTCACACTCCATCTCTCTCTAGATGTGTTCAACAAGTTAAACAACAATAATCCACCATAGAGAGCTTTAGAGAATAATAGAGAGGTAGAGTCCTTAGAGAAATTAGAGATGTTCAAATTAATAAACTAACTTGCTTATATATGTGTTTCCATTGATTCTCAAGGAATTAAACCAAGTGAGATTGACATTAGGAAACATTAGAGATGTCTTAATCTGACATTACTTTAAATTAGCCCCAGGCTAAAGGAGGGACCAGGGCACTGGGCGCCCTTGTTCTTTAGCCCCCAAAAATGCTAGGATAAACTTAATTAAGTGTGCTTAGTACCATTCTAAAGTCATCTTTTAGTTTTTGTGCATCATGATTAAGAATTAATTGTTTTAGGTCCACCCGGGTGCTAAACTAGGTATAAAATGGCAAGGGTAAACATTTTACTCCATAACATATATATACATATTATATATAAAAATTTTATAATAAAAGGATAAATACCATTAATAATAGACAGGCGTCTAATCCTATCTAACATGTTAATTGTGAGGCCGACTATTTTCCTTATTTTGATCGTTTTACATTATAATTGGTGACATTATAAGACTTTTAGAGACTATTGTTCCTTTATGCAAATTTGATTATTACCTCCTGATTCTGGTTTGACATTGTTTAGAAATGTAGTGATCTGATTTAAATCATATTTTGATGCTATGATGAGATTAGACATACGAGATATAGTAGATGATGTTTATTGATGTGATTTCTAGTTCATTATGTGGATTCATTAATTCATGATGATTATGTGACATTAGATGGAAAATGCAATCTAATCTTGAATTATGTAGTGAATGATTAATACGAAATGACATGAATTTAATTTCAGTTGCTTTGGCTATGATTATTCATGATGTGATTGACACTTGATCTAGTTGTGCAGGATTATATTCTCAGGCCACGGGAAATCCAAGGTAGTATTCACACATATGTTATTCCCTGTGAAACCGATCCATTCCCAAGAGGGATGAGGATCACGTTTGATTGGATGTTGTTTGAGTACTTGTTTGATTTATTATTTTGGCCTAATACCCTTTTTTGTTAAATTAATTTATATCATGTGTTGTATATTTTTATTGTTTTACACCACTTGGTATTGTTTACATTTTTGGGCCATTTAAAGTGAATTTATGACTCCCTAGGTGTACCTTAGTTTCCCAAAACTTACCGTACGTGGTTACCCATGGGTCTAGGGTCAATTTTGACTAACTAAACTTTGGGGTAACTCACTTTTGGTCACTCCAAACTGAGGTTTAGTCAAAGTGACGAATTTTGAAATGCCTAAGGGTGGGAGATGAGTCATGCTTTGGGAAAGACCCATCTCCCTTCCCAAAGTTTGGGGATCACTTCACCAAGAAGATTTGGGAGGTCTCCAAGACTCCCAATTGTGTGGGATCTCCCTCCAAGACTCTCACACATGTGTGGGAGCATCTTGGAGGGAGATGGCTCTCTTAGAGAATAGGAGGATGCCATATGGCATCCCTTATCCTCATGGAGGCTTGAAGGGAATTGCCACCTCACCACTTGGTCTCTCACACATGTGTGAGAGCACAAGTGGATAAGGTGAGGATTGGAATGGAATTGGAGGGTGACACTTGTCACCCTCACACTCCCTCTCCCTTGCAAGTGGCATGGGATGAAGAAGGAGAAGGTGACAAGTATCACCTTCTCATTCCTCAAGGCCAAATTGGAAGGCCTATATTATCTCCTCTTGAAGAGGAGTGTGGGGTTCTTGCATTTTGCATATTTTTTTCTTTCTATTCTTGGAGTTCTTTTTTGGGGCAGTTAGAGAAAAATTTGGAGATTGGAAGACTGGGAGAAGCTTGGAGCTCTTCACCAAACGTGCTTCTATTTTTAGGGCTTTTGAAGGTAAGCTTCATGGCTATGGCCATTTACCCTTGTATATTTCATTTATGTTGTGTTTGTGATTTTATGTTGTTGGTTGTCTTCATTATGTATGGGTTGGGAGTTTGGTGAGAGCACCTTCATTTGGAGGTAAGGCTCAACTTGTATGGGGTAGGGGAGAGTGAACCTCCTCGAGATCACCTCCTTATTTTTGTGCTACTTATAGCCTTGAGGGCTTTGCTTTGGTGTTAAGAGCATTTTGATGGTAAGAGTGCCATGACAGTTCTTTTTGATTTATTTGAAGATATGTATTTTGTGGTTGTGGCTTGAGGCCTTGAGACTTGGTGATTTTGAGATCATGGAGTGACCTCTTGAGTTGAGGGGTCCACTCCCCTACCCCCCATCAAACTTATTTTCATGAGTTTAGTTTTGTGCAAACCTTTGAGAAATTTTTGTGTGTGTTTGGAAAATTGCATTGTTGTGGAGTGTGTGTCAAACCATGTAAATCCTACCTCCCTAGCTCAGGGGTGACCCACTAGCGGGTCTATGGTAGGGAGGAGGGCTTTCCTTCATGGCTTGTTCCCCATTTGGTGTTTTATTTAATGTAGTTGCTTATTGGAGAAAATAAAGTTTGGAGGAGTTCATTTTTATTTTTTTTGCCTCATTTTTAGATGGATGTTGTGAGCCATGGCCTTAGAGGCCTTATTGTAATTCTTGGCAAAATTATTACTCTCCTTGTGTTTGCTGATGTAAGAAAGTTAGATGTGAAACACCCTTAATGTTTGGAGATGTAATAATCGCACTCCTTATTATAATTGGTGTGAAAGGAAATTTATAGGGGATATCTCTTTATTGTAAAATCAGAAGTATGTTCATTGTGATATGCTGTTGTGTTTCTGTGTTATGCAAAGTTGCATATATATATATTGTTGTGATGTAATTCAAAGAAAATAAATGTTTGTGACTTGTTGTTGGTTTTCTTCCATCCAAGAAACTATATATGAGTTAGTTTGAATGTATATATGCAAAATAGAACAATAAATAGATAGTGTTGTTGGAAATGAGTTTAGAACAAACAAATGTGTCTTGTTTCCTTTATTATGCTTCTGTTTTGTCAAAAAAAAATAGAAATTGTCCTCTTATTACTATTGAAAAGGTAGTTGAAAATGGAAAAGCTGGTTCATTGTGAAAATAGTTTATTCTGTTCAAAAAACAAAGAGGAATAATATTGTTGTATCTTTATGTTTCAAGAAATATACTACTGGATTGTATAGGTTACAAATCTGTTATATTCTCCAATCATAATATTGGTTATATGTATATGATACAATAAATATATATATATGGAGTATATACATACATACATACAGACATATATATATATATGTTTACCTTTTTATACATTTTAACCTACTGTTTAAATAGAATACACAGTATATATATATATTAAACTGAGTGTATTACCAGTAAAAAAAATATAGAGTAAAAAGAATAGAGGGGCCAAACCCACGGTATGGGTTGTGTTAAGTTTTAGATTTTTTTTACAAAAAAAATTACAGAGGGGCTGTGGTGGGTCATAGCGCCCACCACAGACCCCCTCATATCCATCATTGTTTGTTGTGTCACCATGGGGTGTGGGGAGGAGGTCGTGCCTCCACCCACACCCCACCCCCTACTCTTCACGCTAGCCATGGAACCCTTTAAGCAGCTTCGCTACCCTCCCCATGCACAGTGCCCAATACCCTGCTTAAAAAAAACAATACGGGGACAGGTCATTCAGGTCATCGGTCCTTAGATACTCCCTCGGCCCTCCATCACCTCTGCAACCTGCAGATCCCTTATGGCCATTCTTTAATAGTTTTAAGGTATATGAACATATATATATATACCTCTCTCTTTAAATCAGGGGGATAATACCTAGTTTCAGTTTGCTAATCACAAAAGTAAAATCAAAACTTATACCTGTGGTGAATCTTCATGGCGGCCATTGAAGAGGAACAAACCTTCAACCTACAATAAACAATAGAGGTGAACAAAACAAGAAGAATAGAAAGGAGAAAAACAAAACAAAATAGGAGAAAGACAAGAAATGAGTTAGGGTTTATTTTTGCCATAAGGAAACAATAAAATATGATTAGGGCTCCTCTTGTAGAAAACAAATAAACTAAGGGAATTAGGTTGAGTATGTGAGGATATTATATTTGTAATTTTCATTTTTTTTTTAATTCTTCTATGTGCACAGGAATTTATAATTCCCTCTCTTTTACTTTGGGGTCATTTTGAATTGTTTGACTCTCCTTGTGTTTAATTAAGTTGATTTTTTAATTTGTTCTCTTGGATGGATTGTTTTATTCCTTGTGAAATTTCATTTTGTGGAATTAGATTGTTTTCTTTTTGGGGTTCTTTAACCCTTGTAAATTTATTTAATTTTAATGCTTTCTTTCAAATTATTTTGTATGTTTTAAATTTATGTGTTGGGAAATCCCTTTATTAAATTTTAAATTTATTCAGTTTTATTCCGAGGGGATATGCAAATTTATCCTCTTTGTATTTATTTTAATTTGGGTTAATTAATAAATGTAATTGAAGAAATTATATTTATAAATGGACTTAAGTAATGAGTTTTATTTCAGTCGTTTATTATTTTAATTCAAATTTTATAATTTGATTAAGTGGTCAATTTATTTTTACCTTGCAAATTTATTTAATATTACTTATGATTATTTATTTTAATTTTTGCGTTAATTTCTTCTTAGAGTTTTTCTTTTAAATTTTTTTATTTCATTTATTGAAAATGCGTTATGCTGTCAAATTTTTCCTAGATTTTAGGGTTTTATTTTATGACCTTTTGGCGGCTATCGTTTAATCACTCCATCTTATCATGCGACCATCATGCCATTGATTTTAATATTTTAATTATTCAATTTCTCTTATACATTAGAGTTAGGGTTTGGCTTCGAATCTAACATCTCTTTCACCTAGGAAACTTACGGTTTGAATTAAATCTGTTCTAACCCTAGAAGCAGTGCACATCGCGTCACATACCCCCTAGTTGGCTTTCATCACGCAGGGGATTGCATAGAAAGATGCACCCCCCGAATATGATTGACATGTTTATGCCTTAGGCATATTGCCACCGAGCACGCAAACGCGTGTGCGGGGGTTTCTAGGGACATGCGAAAAAGTTTTTCGTATTTCGTGTCATGACCACATGTCAAATGTGAACATGACACATGTGTTGCATGTCATGACCACATGGGAAATGTGGGCATGACATTTGATATCAGAGCCCAAGTTTAAACACTAGGCTTGTTTAGGGCATATTATTATTCCGCAACTTTGATGAATTTGTGGTTACCTCATTTTTTGTAGGATGCCTCCCCGACGAGTTCAGTGAGCGCGTTCATGCCGCACGGAGTCTGTAAAGGTTCATAGTGACTCTTCAGCTGAGGGACAGGCACCGCCAGCCCCAAAGGTACCGCAAGTACCACCGACCCTACCTATACCAGATATTGGACCATAAATCTTGTAGGATCTACAGGCAGTGTTAGATAGGCTACCATCGACAGCAGTTGAGCTACGCATAGAGCCATGTGTTGAGCCCCGTGTTGATCCATGAGAGGAGCCACGCATGGAGCCACAAGTAGAGTCATGTGTCGAGCCATGTGTGGAGCCCTGCATTGAGCCGCGAGAGGCACCACGTGTGGAGCCATATGTTGAGGTACCAGATACAATGGCAGAGGAGGTTGGATCGGCCGACAGGATCTGTAGCAGGAGCTCTCCATGTCATGCTAGGCGTGAGGGGGTAGTGTGAGTGGAGCAGATTGTTCACAGGCCTTATGATTATTATGCGAATGAGCCTATCAGAGGGCACAGAGACCGAGGAGATCCCATTAGGGATTTGTTGAGGCTGAATCCTCCTACATTCATCGGGACCATAGAGGGAGCTGAGGCTGAGGCCTGGCTCATTAGCTTAGACAAATGCTTCATGTTGCATCCTTATGAGGGAAACACGAAGGCATGTGTGGTAGTCCACCTGTTACGAGATGCAGCAGCTACTTGGTGGCACACTAAGGAGTGCAAGCACCATCTATCATTGGACACACTCACTTGGGAGACTTTCATTAAGCGCTTCAATGCGTGATATTTATCAGATCATTATAGGCAGCGTCACATAGATGATTTTCATGACCTTCAGTAGAGAGGAATTACGGTTGCTCAGTATGAGGGTAGATTCACCGATTTGTCTCGATATGCAGAATATCTCCATGACAAGAAACTATTGGTTCATAAGTTTATCAGAGGATTGAACCATAGCATAGCAAGGCTTGTACGCATGGCAGACCCCTAGACATTGAGTGATGCTGCCAAGAAGGCATACATAGCTGAAAAGATATAGGGATGAGGGTAGAGTTCTTCCCCTCAGCTTCAGGATTGTGGGTAGCAACAGCATCCGCAGAGTTACCACAGACCACAACTGCCACCTCAGAGAGGAGGATTTAGTTCCACATCCTTACCTCCTAGCCCCCACAGTAACAGCCGTAGCAGCAGCAGAGATCCCAGCCACAGTAGAGGGCACATGGGGGGCATAATCAAGGTTGGCAGCAGTAGGGTCCGCGCAAAGATTAGAGGTAGTAGGGACCACCTACGGGACCCGCGAGGTTGCAGTAGTCATACAAGGGTTCACAAGGGTCCACAGGTAGATCTGGATAGCAGGAATCGAGTAGGACTCAGACTGGATAGGTACAAGCTAGGGGCCCATGTTATGTGTGGTGGAGCGGGAAATCTAGCTAGAGAGTGTCCACAGGGCTTTACAATAGGGGGCAGCGTCGTTCAAGAGGATCAGAGTAAACGGTTGGAGATGTGGGTAGCTCCCACCATATGTTCGCAGTGGTTGATAACCGCCAGGTTGATTTTTAGGCATCAGTGATTAAGACATTAGGTATGATAGGGGGTGTCCCCATTTCTATTCTCTTTTACTCTAGTGCTACTTACTCTTTCATATCTCCATTGTTAGTGGAGTGTTGTAGGCTGGTGACCTCTAGGCAGGGTGATAGGTGGGTGGTTGAGTTGGCCTCAAGGGCCAAGATGTTAGTAGATGCCTTAGTCCATGACTGTGAGATTTCCCTTTTCCATGGTTTGTGATTTTAGAGTTATGACATTAGGATCCTATGATGTGGTTTTGGGTATGGACTGGCTTGCGGCTCATCGAGCCAAGCTAGATTATCGTTGAAAGGCAATTAGCTGCTTAGATGATCATGGTACCTCAGTTGAGATAGTGGGCATTCAGAAGCCCACAATAGTGCGTATGATATCCGCTCAATAGCTTAAGTGCTGCATGAGGAAGGGATGCCAGATGTTTGCTATTACAGTGAGTGACATATCAGATGATGAGCTTGAGGCATCCTTGGATGATCATCCCATCCTGAGAGAGTTTTCCAATGTGTTTCCAACAGAGTTATCAGGGATGCCACCCCATCGTGAGGTAGACTTTCATATTGACTTAGTGCCAGGTGCCGAGCCAGTGTCTCATGTACCGTACAGGATGACCACACATGAGCTCACAGAGCTCAAGTTGCAGCATGAGGACTTGCTCGAGAAGGGGAACATCTGACTGAGTGTTTCACCTTAGGGCGCTCCTATCATCTTCATGAAGAAGAAGGATGGGTCTCTTCGATTATGCATGGATTATAGGCAATTGAATAAGGTGATGGTGAAGAACCATTATCCTCTACCCAGGATTGACAATCTCTTCGATCAGATGCAGGGAGACAAGGTGTTCTCTAAGATTGACCTGAAGTCTAGTTACCATCAGCTGCGTATCATGGAGGTGGATATCCATAAGATTGCCTTCTAGACTCGATATGGCAACTATGAGTTCACTATGGTCTCCTTCGGTTTGACAAATGCCCCTGCAGTGTGAATAGTCTCATGAACGGGTTGTTCTGTACCTACTTGTATCAGTTCATGATTATTTTCCTCGATGACATTTTGATATATTCATGGACTGAGGAGGAGCATGAGGAGCACCTACATCAGGTTCTACAGTGTTTGAGGGAGTATAATCTTTTGGGAACTTGGCAAAGTGTAGATTTTTTAGGATAGAGGTACAGTATTTGGGGCACATCCTATCTGGTGATGGAATCTCAGTAGATCCATTGAAGATTAGGGCTATTAGAGATTGTCCATCACTCACTAGTGTGATAGAGGTTAGGAGTTTTATGGGGTTAGCTGGTTATTACCGTAGATTTGTTGAGCATTTTTCTCAGATAGCGCACCCCATCACTTCCCTTCAATGGAAAGGGAAGAGTTTTATATGGACTGAGCAGTGTGAGAGGGCCTTTCGGGTCCTCAAGGAGCCTCTTACTAGTGCTCCCATTTTAGCGGTTCCTAATCTAGTAGTAGATTTTATGGTTTGCATGGATGCATCACTTGAGGGTTTGGGAGCCGTACTTATGCAGCGTAGTAGAGCAATCATGTATGAGTCATGAAAGCTCAAGACCCATGAGCTGAACTACCCCACTCACAATTTGGAGCTCACAACAGTGGTTCATGCTCTAGTTCGTTGGAGACATTTTTTATTGGGTCGTCGCTTTAACCTTCATTCAGATCATCACAGCCTTCAGTATATATTTACATAATCAAATCTGAATGCCCGTCAACGATATTGGATGGAGTTTCTTTGTGAGTACGACCTTGATGTCCACTACATCAAAGGGAAGGAGAACGTGTTTGCTGACGTATTGAGTTAGAGGCGCCATGAGATCTTGACCTTGACTCTGAGTGTAGACTTGAGAGGATGCATTATTTAGCATCTGCTTGAGGATGAGTGGTTTCTTGAGGTCCAGCAGGAGATCCATTCACAGAGGGCCCTTGTGGGCAAGTTTGCAGGATACTCACTTGAGGCAGACGAGTTACTTCGTCATCGACAGCGCATCTATGTACCCCGCACAGGTGACCTATGTACTATAGTGTTATCAAAGGCTCACAGAGCACCATATGTGGCACATCCAAGGGTGAAGAAGATACATGCCAACCTACGACAGCTATACCATTGGGCAGGTATGAGACAAGATATTGTAGAGTTTGTTGCTCGATGCCTTGAGTGCCAGAGGGTCAAGGCTGAGCATCAGCATCCAATGGATCTTTTATACCCTCACGAGATACTTGAGTGGAAATGGGACACCATTTCCATGGATTTCATTGTTGGTCTTCCTATGTCTTCACGTCACCATTATTTCACCATGGTGACAGTCGACAAGTTGACCAAAGTGGTGCATTTCTCACCGGTATGCACGACGTACAATGCACCAGTAGTGGCGAGAGTATTCTTGGATGATATTGTGAGATTGCATGGGGTACCTTGCCTCATCATTTCTAACAGGGATTTAGTGTTCACTTCAGACTTTTGGAGAGCTTTGCAGCAGGTGTTGGGCACACAGTTCAACTTTAGTTTTGCATATCACCACGAGATAGATGGACAAACAGAGCAGGTGAATCAGGTGTTGGACATGCTTCGTATGTATGTTATGGACCATCAATCTAGATGGGAGGAGTATCTGTATCTTGTTGAGTTTTCCTACAATAATGGGCATCACAGCTCGTTGGGTATGCCTCCTTTTCAAGCTTTATAGGAAAGACCATGCAAGACACCATTGAGTTGGGATCAGATAGAGGACAGAGTTGCCATTGGTCTAGAGTTAGTGTAGGATATGAAGCACCAGGTCACACTGATTAGGCAGAGACTTCAGGAGGCACAAGATAGATAGAACAAGTATGCCGATCCTAAGAGACTTAATCAGAGCTTCTCAGTTGGGGAAAGAGTATTCCTTAGAGTGCAGCCACACAAGAGTCCAATCCATTATGGAAAGCGCTCTAAGCTCGCACCATGGTTTGTAGGACCTTTTGAGATCTTGGAATGGATAGGACCTGTTGCCTAGCATCTAGCATTGCCACCTAGCCTGTCGCGTATCCACAATGTCTTTCATATTTCTGTATTAAGGTGATACATATCTGATTTATCTCATGTATTGGACTGGAGTGCTCTATAGGTAGAGGCGGACGGGCAATTGGCTTTGGAGCCAATTCACATATTGGCTCATCAGACGCTGGGCCTTCGAGGTCGAGAGCTGGACCAAGTTAGGGTCCAGTGGGATCATTATGATGAGGTCACAGCGACTTGGGAGGATGCAACTAGCTTGAGGGAACTCTATCCTCACCTTTTTGACAACTTCCAGGAGGAAGTTTAGTCTTAGGGGGGGAGGATGTGAGACTGACTATTTTCCTTCCTTATTTTGATCATTTTACATTACAGTTGGTGACATTATTAGACTTTTAGGGACTATTGTTCCTTTATGCAGATTTGATTTTTACCTCCTAATTCTGGTTTGACATTGTTTAGACATGTGGTGATTCGATTTAAATCATATTTTGATGCTATGATGAGATTAGACATATGAGATATAGTAGATGATGTCTATTGATGCGATTTCTAGTTTATTATGTGGATTCATTAATTGATGATGATTATGTGACATTAGATGGAAAATGCAGTCTAATCTTGAATTATGTTGTGAATGATTAATATGCAATGAAATGAATTTAATTTCAGTTGCTTTGGCTATGATTATTCATGATGTGATTGACACTTGATCTAGTTGTGTAGGATTATATTCCCAGGCCACGGGAAATCTGAGGTAGTATTCACACATATGTTATTCACTGTGAAACTGATCCATTCCCAAGAAGGATAAGCATCACGTTTGATCGGATGTTGTTTGAGTACTTATTTGATTTATTATTTTGGCCTAGTACCCCTTTTTGTTAAATTAATTTATATCATGTGTTGTATATTTTTATTGTTTTACACCACTTGGTATTGTTTACATTTTTGGGCCATTTAAAGTGAATTTATGACTCCCTAGGTGTACCTTAGAGTCCCAAAACTTACCCTAGGTGGTTACCCATGGGTCTAGGGTCAATTTTGACTAACTAAACCTTGGGGTAACTCACTTTTGGTCACTCTAAACTGAGGTTTAGTCAAAGTGACGAATTTTGAAATGCCTAAGGGTGGGAGATGAGTCATGCTTTGGGAAAGACCCATCTCCCTTCCCAAAGTTTGGGGATCCCTTCACCAAGAAGACTTGGGAGGTCTCCAAGACTCCCAAGTGTGTGCGATCTGCCTCCAAGACTCTCACACACGTGTGAGAGCATCTTGGAGGGAGATGACTCTCTTAGAGGATAGGAGGATGCCATATGGCATCCCTTATCCTCATGGAGGCTTGAAAGGAATTGCCACCTCATCACTTGGTCTCTCACACATGTGTGAGAGCACAAGTGGATAAGGTGAGGATTGGAATGGAATTGGAGGGTGAAACTTGTCACTCTCACACTCCCTCTCCCTTGCAAGTGGCATGGGATGAAGAAGGAGAAGGTGACAAGTGTCACCTTCTCATTCCTTAAGGCCAAATTGGAAGGCCTATATTATCTCCTCTTGAAAAGGAGTGTGGGGTTCTTACATTTTGCATTTTTTTTTTCTATTCTTGGAGTTCTTTTTTGGGGGAGTTAGAGAAAAATTTGAAGATTGGGAGACTTGGAGAAGCTTGGAGCTCTTCACCAAACGTGCTTCCATTTTTAGGGCTTTTGAAGGTAAGCTCCATGTCTATGGCCATTTACCCTTGTATATTTCATTTATGTTGTGTTTGTGATTTTATGTTGTTGGTTGTCTTCATTCTATGTGGGTTGGGAGCTTGGTGAGAGCACCTCCATTTGGAGGTAAGTCTCAACTTGTATGGGGTAGGGGAGAGTGAACCTCCTCGAGGTCACCTCCTTATTTTTGTGCTACTTATAGCCTTAAGGGATTTTCTTTGGTATTGAGAGCATAGTGATGGCAAGAGTGCCATGATAGTTCTTTTTGAGTTATTTGGAGATATGCATTTTGTGGTTGTGGCTTGAGGCCTTGAGACTTGGTGATTTTGAGATCATGGAGTGACCTCTTGAGTTGAGGGGTCCACTCCCCTACCCCCCATCAAACTCATTTTCATGAGTTTAGTTTTGTGCAAACCTTTGGGAAATTTTTGTGTGTGTTTGGAAAATTATATTGTTGTGGAGTGTGTGTCAAACCATGTGAATCCTACCTCCCTAGCTCGAGGGTGACCCACTAGTGGGTCTATGGTAGGGAGGAGGGCTTTCCTTCGTGGCTTGTTCCCCATTTGGTGTTTTATTTAATGCAGGTGCTTATTGGAGAAAATAAAGTTTGGAGGAGTTCATTTTTACTTTTTTTGCCTCATTTTTAGATGGTTGTTGTGAGCCATGGCCTTAGAGGCCTTATTGTAATTCTTGGCAAAATTATTACTCTCCTTGTGTTTTCTGGTGTAAGAAAGTTAGATGTGAAACACCCTTAATGTTTGGAGATGTAATAATTACACTCATTATATTTGGTGTGAAAGGAAATTTATAGGGGATATCTCTTTATTGTAAAATCAAAAGTATGTTCATTGTGATATGTTGTTGTGTTTCTGTGTTATGCAAAGTTGCAAATATATATATATAGATTGTTGTGATGTAATTCAAAGAAAATAAATGTTTATGACTTGTTGCTGGTTTTCTTCCATCCAAGAAACTATATATGAGTTAGTTTGAATGTATATATGCAAAATAGAATAGTAAAAAAATAGTGCTATTGGAAATAAGTTTAGAACAAACAAATGTGTCTTGTTTCCTTTATTATGCTTTTGTTTTGTCAAAAAAAAAAAGAAACTGTCCTCTTATTACTGTTGAAAAGGTAGTTGAAAATTGAAAAGCTAGTTCATTGTGAAAATAGTTTATTCTGTTCAAAAAAACAAAGAGGAATAATATTGTTGTATCTTTATGTTTCAAGAAAAATACTACTGGATTGTATAGGTTACAAATCTATTATATTCTCCAATCATAATATTGGTTATATATATATATATATATATATATATATATATATATATATATATATATATATATATATATATATATATATATATATATATATATATATATATATATATATATATATATATATATATGTTTACCTTTTTATACATTTTAACCTACTGTTTAAATAGAATACACAGTATGTATATATTAAACTAAGTGTATTACCAGTAAAAAAAAATATAGAGTAAAAAGAATCGAGGGGTTGAACGCACAGTATGGGCTATGTTAAGTTTTAGATTTTTTTTACAAAAAAAATAATAGAGGGGTTGTGGTGGGCGATGGCGCCCACCACAGACCCCCTCATATCCATCACTGTTTGTTGTGTCACCGTGGGGTGTGGGGAGGAGGTCGTGCCTCCACCCACACCCCACCCCCTACTCTTCACGCTGGCCACGGAACCCTTTAGGCAGCTTTACTGCCATCCCCACGCACAACGCCCAGTACCTTGCTTCAAACGAAACAATACAGGGACAGGGCATTCAGGTCATTAGTCCTTAGATACTCCCTTAGCCCTCCATTGCCTCTGCAACCTGTAGATCCCTTCTGGCCATTCTTTAATAGTTTTAAGGTATGTGAAAATATATATATATATATAAATCAAAACTTATACCTCTGGTGAATCTTCATGGCGGCCATTGAAGAGGAACAAACCTTCAACCTGCAATAAACATTGGGGGTGAACAAAACAAGAAGAATAGAAAGGAGAAAAACAAAACAAAAGAGGAGAAAGATAAGAAATGAGTTAGGGTTTATTTTTGCCATAAGGAAACAATAAAATATGATTAGGGCTCCTCTTGTAGAAAACTAATAAACTAAGGCAATTAGGTTGAGTATGTGAGGATATTATATTTGTAATTTTCATTTATTCTTTTAATTCTTCTATGTGCACGGGAATTTATAATTCCCCCTCTTTTACTTTGGGGTTATTTTGAATTGTTTAACTCTCCTTGTGTTCAATTAAGTTGATTTTTTTATTTGTTCTCTTGGATGGATTGTCTTATTCCTTGTGAAATTTCATTTTGTGGAATTGGATTGTTTTCTTTTTGGGGTTCTTTAACCCTTGTAAAGTTATTTAATTTTAATGCTTTCTTTCAAATTATTTTGTATGTTTTAAATTTATGTGTTGGGAAATCCCTTTATAAATTTTAAATTTATTTGGTTTTATTCCGAGGGGATATGTAAATTTATCCTCTTTGTGTTTATTTTAACTTGGGTTAATTAATAAATGCAATTGACGAAATTATATTTATAAATGGACTTAAGTAATGAGTTTTATTTCAGTCGTTTATTATTTATTAAGTGGTCAATTTATTTTTACCTTGCAAATTTATTTAATATTACTTACAATGTTTTATTTTATTTTTGCGTTAATTTCTTCTTAGAGTTTTTTCTTTTAAAATTTTTTTATTTCATTTATTGAAAACGCGTTATGCTGTCAAATTTTTCCTAGATTTTAGGGTTTTATTTTATGACCTTTTGACAACTATCGTTTAATCACTCCATCTTATCATACGACCATCATTCCATTGATTTTCATATTTTAATTATTCGATTTCTTTTATGAATTAGAGTTAGGGTTTGTCTTCGAATCTGACGAAAACATCTCTTTCGCCTAGGAAACTTAGGGTTTGAATTAAATCCGTTCTAACCCTAGAAGCAGCGCACATCGTGTCCCATACCCCCTAGTCAGCTTTCATCATGCAGAGAACTGGGTAGGTAGATGCACCTCCTGAATATGATTGACATGTTTATGCCTTAGGCGTATTGCCACCAAGCATGCAGATGCATTCGAGGGGGTTTCTAGGGACATGCAGAAATGTTTTTCATATTTCATGTCATGACCACATGTCAAATGTGGACATGACACATGTGTTGCATGTTGTGACCGCATGGGAATGTGGGCATGACATCAATTTCTAACCATAATTTTTGTGCACCCATTGATCTCTTTGTTAACCCAAATTAGTAGTGTTATGTTTCTTAAGATTAGTATTAAAATTGAACAAGTATTAAAAAAATCTATCAAAATAATTTTTAAAAAGAAAATGCATTTCTTTAATCTTCAACCAAATAAAGGAATAAAATAAATAAATGCATTTATTTATCCTTTAACCAAATAAGAGAAGCCATCAAAGATTAGAATTCAAATAGAGTAATTAGATTGTTCAAATTGATTAAGTTATCAAATAATGTTTAAAGGTAAAATAGGTATTTTGAAAGGGCTCAGACCCTTGTGCAATAAATATGCCAAACATGTAAAAGAGACGAGTCTCACAAGGCAAGAGACTAACGACAAGGAACCAACAAGAACCAAAGGGAGTAAGCCCAAAACAAGAGAAACACAACATAACAACTACCAAACAACAATAAGGAGCACCAAGAAACAAACCCAAAGACCAATAGAAACACCCCACGTAGGAGGTGAGAAAAGCCAAAGACCACCACTCAAGGTGGTTTGAATCCAAATACATTAAAGAACTTTGTTTAGTTCTAGAATCTTGAAACTTATTAGTATTCTCACCAGAGATAGTAGGAGACAACACTGTACGATTTTCCTTTTTGCAGGTGATATTTGAGGAAGGTCCTGAACCACTTCTAATCACAAATCTTTGCTCATTTCTATTGAAGGGGTAGCACTAAAAGTATTAGTGTTGGACTTGTCCAAAAGAGGACAATCAACCCCACCAATCTCCAGCATGGGAAGGCAAACCTCTTTCTGGGGGGAGAAGGTTCATGTTGATCCTTAGAGTGTCTGTAGTCAATCCTTATTGAAGCATCACACGCAACCTAAGAATTTCCTAGTGTGCGATAGTTGAGGCACATCACAAGGGATCCCTCATACTCTATCTGTTGTACCCAATAACCAAGCTTCAAAGATAAAGAGATAGAGGTAGGGAGATGCTTGTCAACTATAATGTTAACACCAAATCTACCAAAGAGCAAACATTTCCTACATCTAGTCACCTTATCAATCTCAATGAGTTCCCCCAAAGAGCCAACAATGGTTGTCCACACCTCTACATCCCAATATTCTAACGATAAGCCAGGGAAGAGAATCCATACTGAGACTTTTTATATTTTGGCTTTGCTAAGATCTAGACCTAGTTCCCATTTCTTAAGAAATAGGCATGATTTGTTGAGAAACCAAGGACCACCCACCAGAGTTTCCAAACAATCCTCATAAAGAGAGAAAGAGATGAAGAAAAAATCATTTGTCATAACAAAGATTTCCAATGAGCCTTTAATCCTCTATTTCCTCCTAGCCCATTTTCTAAAGCTATCCACATTTGGTCTAGCCCCAAAAATTTCCCTACTAAAGCATTCTCCAGTTTCAAAACCATTCTATCAATGAAAGAATAAGGAATAATCAAACTACTATGTTTAACAATCATGGCATCTGAAGAAGGGGCAAAGCTAGGGCTGGAAGAACCTTTAACCCTTTTAGCCCAGGATGTGGACATTAACCCCCTGTCATATTACCTTGGGCCTATGGAGAGACAACTGAAAGGGCAACATTCAAGAATCCCTTGCCAAGCAAAGAGGGAGAAAACAGGGCCTCATCAAAATTTGAGTGGCCAATATTATTCATGGCTAAGTCAACTCTTCCATTCAATGAAAGCAGATCAGCCAAGGGGACCACCACCGAATCCTATGGTCCCCTTCCCTTGCGGACAAGAGTTCCAAACAAGCCACAGCTTCATGATGCTCCATGCACACTGTTACTTGTGCACAGGGCATCGAGGGAGAAGGAAGCCCTTCCTGAGACCCTGACAAGAGGTGTATTTAAGGAGGAAACCTCCCAGAGACACCAGATCTAGACCCTTTGAGACCATGGTGGCTGGGCCTACACTCCTGCAAGCTTCCAACCAAAGGTCTGGTAGCTTAACGTCCTCCTCGTCATCAAACTACCCAACCTAGTTTTCCTCGTCAACACTTCCCAGATCTTCGTCATCATCGTCTTCATCCTCCCCTTCCTCTGTTTCCTTCTCACTCCCACCCAACACTTGTCCAAATCTATTGTCCCTTTTTACTCATCCTCCCCTTCCTCTATTTCCTACTCATTCCCACCCATTTGTTATCAAATAATGTTATCCAAATATATTTATAACAATTACCAATATAAATTAAAAAATAAATTTCAAAAAATTAAGTACTCATCTGATCATTCAATGCACTTTCACATGCATACCCATCAAATTTTCTTGAAAACTTTAAGTCATCACATTACATTATATAAACATGTTCAAAAGACACAATCACTTCAGAAGAAACAACCACTTCTTGACAAATACTACAATGCTTATGTCAAGAATTTTTTGTCGACATCTTGTCATGGTTCCTAGAGGTGTCACTTTTTGTATGGGTTGATTGATGCTGCCAGCCATGTTGCTAAGTTAAATCCATGGCAAGTAACATAGTTTTGAGGTGAAATCTTCCTCATTTGGAGCTTGATTTTAGCTTGACTGAAATCTAATCTAATTGCAATAATTCCCACTAATTAATTGAGGACTAGGACTTCCCAAAGGGAAACTATCTCTTCTTTTACATTTTGTTGATAGAATTTATGAGTAAATAATTCCTTTGGCATTTTGTGAATTGAAAAATATGAGTTTATCTTTATCCTTTTGTTCAAATATGTTTTAATTAACTTTCATCATTAAAGAACATATTTGTGAATTGAGTTCATCTTATACATTTAGTTCAAATAATAAAGAAAGATTAGAGTTTAATATTGGATGTGGAATGCTAGTCTTTATATTTTTAGTACTTGCTTGAATTTTAAGAAAAGAAGATTAAACATTTCATTGCCAACTTTAACGTGTTTTGTGTTGCTATGTGTTTGCTTGATTGCATATATTTTAATGTGAATATTTTTCATTCTTTGTCTATTTTATTTTGGTTTTTGGATTGTGAATATTTTGATCCTTTGATTTAATAATTTGTTTTGGTCCTAAAGTCCCCACAAGGATTAGAAAGTTTGTGTTTGCCTTAAATCACCATGACAACCACACTTAAGTCACTACTAAGTTGTTTCCCCACTCTTTTGTATCATGTTGAGTGATTTAGACATAGGATCACAAAATAAGGATAGGAGAGACTTCAATCACATCATGCTTATTTTTGTTTTGTTTGGGTTTGTAAGAATTGTGCACTCTTTTTTCAGTTTTGTAGTTAAATGTAATTTTATTGGTTTTGGTACATATGTTATCTATAATTTAGGATATCACCATTCTACATTGGAGATTGCATGCACATCTTTTGACAACCAATTTCAAATCATGTATTCAATGCACCTATGAAGCAATAGGTAGGGACAAGTAATGAGAATGAGGGTTTCTGATTATTTATGGAAGTGCCATGTAAGTTGCTTGATTGACAAACATATGCCCATGTCTTTTCTTTTTCTCATTAAGAATTGTAAGAAAGGAATTATACTTGCATGACTATTGGTATCCTTCAATTTGCATGAAACAAGTTTTAAGCCCACATAATCCTTTTAGAGGCTAGGGCTTCCCATTAGATTAGAATTTGTCTACATGTTCAAGTCTGATGTTTCATATGTTCCTTGTAGACTTGGAAGACCAAACCAACCTTGGTTGAGTCACATTCAAGCACTACAATAGAACAGGCAAGTAGCACCTAAAATAGTACCAGAATTTAGTGCAATTGAGCTTAGGAATTGAACACTTTTTTCAGCGCAAAACCCGGCGCAAGTTTGCATGCTTACTTTGGCGCCAGATTCAGCGCTGACTTTAGTGCCAGAAAGCAATAGCCGGATTTCGCACCAACTTTCGCACCGGATTTGACACCCAATTTGGCTTCCAATTTTGCCTCTAGTTTTGCTTCCAGGTTTGCTTCTTGTTTTACTTCTTGTTTTGCTTCCATTTTTTCTTCTAGTGTTGCTTCCAGATTTGCTTCCAATTTAGCACTAGATTTGGCACCCAAATTGGCTTCCAATTTGGCTTCCGATTTTGCTTCTTGTGTTGCTTCTAGTTTTGGTTCTGGTTTTGCTTCTAGGTTTACTTCTGGTTTTACTTCAATTTTTGCTTCCAATTTTGCTTCTCATTTGCTTCTAATTTTTCTTCTAGATTTTCTTCCAATTTAGCACCAGATTTGGCTTCCAATTTTGCTTCTACTTTTGCTTCTTGTGTTGATTCCAAGTTTGCTTCCAGTTTTGCTTCTAGTTTTGCTTCAATTTTTTCTTCTAGTTTTGCTTTCAATTTTGCTTCCAGATTTGCTTCCAATTTAGTCCCGAATTTGGCTTCCAATTTTGCTTTTGGTTTGGCTTCTTGTGTTGCTTCCATCTTTGCTTCCAGTTTTTCTTCCGGTTTTGCTTCTAGGTTTGCTTCCAATTTTTCTTCTGATTTTGCTTCCAGGTTTGCTTCAGGTTTTGCTTCCATTTTTGCTTCTAGATTTGCTTCCATTTTTGCTTCCAGGTTTGCTTCCAATTTTGCTTCTAGTTTTGCTTCCAATTTAGCACCGGATTTGGCACCCAATTTAGCTTCTAGTTTTACTTCCATGTCTGCTCCCATTTTTGCTTCTAGTTTTGCTCTCAGTCATGCTTTGTATTTTACTTCTTGTATGGTGTCTAAAATAGCTTCTTTTTTGGTTTCCTAATTGACGCCAAGTTTTGCTTCCATTATGACCTCCTTTCTTTCTTTGGGTTTTGCTTCCAATTTAACAAGATAATTATTGTAGACACTAAAATATGTCCATGTCTCGACATAACACCTTGTCGACATAACCTTGTGTGTTTTGCCCTAGGGCCTAGTTCATCTAACCTCATCCCACTTAATCTCATTTATCCCTAGGTCCTGGTTACACAACACATTGTTGACATGAACTTGTATGTGTTCCCCTAGGTCCTAGTTCATCCCATCTTAATCACATTTGTCTAACTTAATCACCTTCTTGATTAATTAAATAAACCTAATTTATTTAATTAATCCCACTTGATCACATTCCCAATTAATTAAATAAATCCTATTTATTTAATTAATTGCACCTAGTCACATGTCACATAATTCAAATTAAAAATTTGAATTATTCCCTCACCTCTCACCACATTGTGACACATGTCACATGTCTCATCTTCCACTTAACCCCTTTACATGTGCAAGCTAATTCAAATAAAATATTTGAATTAGATTTCTTTTATCCTCCATCGCACACTTGTCATGTGACTACAATCCCTCTTTGAGTGGGAAACCCTAATCCAACCCTAATCGATCTTGACTGTCCATATCATATAACATAACTTGCAATCCTGTCCATCCATTTGAATTTGCCTTTTTCTATAAAGGTAGCCTCTCTTGAGCCATTTGCAATGAATCTCCTTCTAGTATCCTTACTCTACCAAATTTTCCTCTCAATCCATAATCTATCTATTTTGCATCTATCATCATCCATCCATTCATCTATCAATCTCCATATCATGTTATGCTTCTGAATCGTGAGTAATCAACATTCATCTCTTTGGGTAAAGCTAGAGTGCTTCAGGTGCGGCACTCTCCACCTTATCAATGGATCGTGAGTCGATATGAGGTTTGCATTCATTTGATTTGCATTTGTTATCATTTCCTTCATGTTGATCTCCATGATTTCAATTATATAAAAAAACAAGATAATTATTATAACATGATCATCATCTATAATTATAACAAGTGAGTCAAATCTCTATAATTTAATTAAATTTTACGACATCCATCCTGAGAAGTAAATTAAAATCATCATATGTAATGAATATCTTTCCAAAAATCATTGACCACTTTCAATATATATAAATTGACAAGTCAATACTGATAAGATCATCATCATATATAACTAAAACAAGTGAAAGTCAAATATGCCAATAGATCAATAACATGTCAAAATGATACATGTCCAACAGTCAACATAAGTCAAAATGATACATGTACAAATGATATAAGTCAAATTGATACATGTGAAAATAATACAACTCAATAATATCGTACTACAGGCCGTGAAAATGATACATATGATAGTAACCATGAAAAGAGGCATCATAATGATATATCAGCAATGATCCATGATGCAGTCTATATGATCATGAATGTCACTGGCTACTACCAGCAACTACCTCATCATCATCATCATCATGATCATCATTGTCGTCATCATCATCATCATTGGCCTCATTGTCTTCTGTATCTGCATCATCATCATCCTATGCCATGTGATCTGTACCAAAACCAATATAATCTAGATCTATAAAATCAGGATCATCTTCATCTTCTGGAAGACTCGTGTTCTACAAAAAAAAACATTTAAAATAAAAAGTTATTATTTATTTCATGTAATAATTTATTTTTCTATTATATATCTAATATTCCAACATATAAAACGAAACCATAATCATATTACATCATATCAAAGTGCACATACCATAATAAAATTTTAAAAAAGTTACAACTAATATGTCATTCCAATGATGTAAAACATGCAACAATTCTAATAAATGTTACTAAAGATCATAAAAAAATGTGTTATACAATTTAACTATCAACTGTAAATTCTATTACATAACCTTAAGTGCCACAAATTACGTGGTCAATGTATGTTCTTTTTCACTATTAATCTAATAACCTACATTAGACAGAAACATTAAAGAGTTTTTAAGTAGCAGTTGATTAAATTCTCTTATGTGTCCTTAAGAGTACACTTGTGGTAGCTGAAAACTCACATTTACATGACCAACAATTAAAAAAATTGTGCCTATATCATTATTAACACTAAGATCTATAAGTTTTGTCCCCATGGAGTGTACATTTGCAACACTACACAAGCACAAAAGTCTTCAATTACATCTTCAAGATGGTCATCCCAATCATCTAGTTCATCATACAAGGAAATTGGCTCAAGACGAGGAGTTAGACAATTAACTTCTAGGAACACTAAATGGTACCCTTCCATCAGCCTCAAGGGTTCAGTAAAAAACATAGTGCCCCTAGTTAGCAGGTTGTATGGGGAGAAGGATGCTTTTCATTTTCAAGAATCCTAAGTCTCATTGCTACATATGTTGCTTAAAGAAGGGCCAATTTTAAACTAGGTAGTTGTTTTGTCACTCACTTTGTGCAATGAAATGATGAGAGTCAAGTCTCCTTATATCACTGTGGATTTGCATACAACAACCTCCAATACAATAACACCATACAATGCACACTTAACTTTATAGTACCTTAGCCCAGACATGATGCTACAGAAATCTGAAGGTACCTCATGTAGACACCCAAAATTGTCCCAAATTTGTCTGTCTTGTAACACCTAGTTAAAAACATCACTTAGACATCTTGTAGCATTTTGTCCTAAACCCACTTCTAATCCCACTTATTTCACTTAGCCAACTAATTAAATAAATTTTATTTATTTAATTAAAATCCCATCCTTATCCCACTTAGCCAATTAATTAAATACATTTTATTTATTTAATTAATTTCATATTCATAATCCCACTTTCCAATTAATTAAATAAATTTTATTTATTTAATTAATTTCTCATTCATATCCCAATCATATCCTAATCAACTTCCCAATTAATTAAAAATATTTTATTTATTTAATTAATTTCCAACTCATATCCCAACTAATTCAAATAAAATATTTGAATTAAGTCCTCACCTTTCATCACATTTTGACACATGTCCACCTCTTAATTGAATCACGTGTGGTACTACATTTTTCATTTAATATCTTTCACATGTAGTACTTTTTATGTACACAATCACACATGTAGTACTTTTTGTGTACATGGTCACATATGAGCCTTATCCTCCTTTGTACACTTGTCAGATGACTACATCTCCCTTGAAGAGTGAGAATAACTAATCAATCCTAGCCATCCACATCAATCATTTAGCCTTTTAATCTCAACCATCTATTTGAACCAAGCCATTCCTATAAATCAACCCCCTCATAAGCTATTTGCTAGATGCATTGAGTTGGAGTATCCTTATGCTGTCAAAATATCTTTAGAGCCTTTGCATCTATCATCTATCATTCTTTCATCAATCATCTTCATCTTATTATTATGCTACTGAATTGAGCAACCAACATATCAAATCAATCAAAAAAATCATCTTGCATCTATCTATTCGAGGTATTGAGGATTTGGACAAGGTAATGCATTTTATTGTTTTATCATTTTCATTTTATCCAAATTTTTCAATTACACATTTTGGCACACCTGGTGGGACCCACGTCCTTGATTAAATTTGTTATTTGAAGTTGTTTTTGTGAAGATCAAATTTTCTGATCGCTTACGGCAAGTTCCAGTCACTTCTAAGCGAAAACCAGTCGCTGCTTGAACAAACACATCGCTTTTAAGCCCAAACTAGCCACTTATAGCATCTTCTGGATCGCTTCTGAGTGAATAGTAGTTGCTTACTGTGTTTTTTGCATCACTTACAAGCTAACAGTGGTCACTTATGTTTTTATTTGCATCACTTTTAACCTAACAGTGATCGCTTTTAACTATCTAGATTACTTTCTGCAAAATTAGGGTTTTTATTATATTCTATTTTTTTTCGCAAATCTGAGTTGCTTATGACCCGTAATTAGTTGCCTATTGCTTTTCCGCATCACTTATGAGATTTATCATTTCACATCTGGCATTATTCAAATCACTTCTGATCTATTACATTTTGCTTGCAGCAAAATACGGTTCACTTTTGATCAACAGTTGATCGCCTCTGGTAACTGTATCGTTTGCAGTCTCTATCATTTGCAGTTTAGTTTTCTTGGCTACTAATTGGGTATTTGTGTAGCATCTTATCAATTGTTCAAGAAAAGGAGGTTATCAAACTACTAACATATCTGTTGTAGCTTCAATCGGTCCAAGACTTGTGGTTTTTCACTAATTTAGGAACATTTGGGCTTGGTGCTTAAAAAGAATCATTGTTTGCTCCATGCTTGATTTATCTTTCTTGATTGCTTGCATGTGCTTGATTCTAACCCAAATTTAATAGCAAAAGTATCCTCTCCCCTTGCCTATCAAATGGATCTTAGGTGTATGAGAACTTGTTATTATCTTTACAGGGCCTGCCTTCCCGATGTGAGAAGGGGTATGACCTAAGTGGTAACAGGCTAAAGCCAAGTCCTTCCAAACTGCTATATAAGAAAAGTATTTGTGTCAAAAGCCACAAACAATGGGTGTTGTTGTGTTATACCAATAGCCAACCTCCCCCAAAACCCTCCAAGGCATAACCCTTGAAGGCTGGGAGACTCCATAATGGAGAGTAGCGTTGCTGCATGTATAGCCACCCAAATGGATGCCCTCACTAGCAACTTTGTGTAGTAGCCAAAAACCTTCTATTTGTTGATGCAAAAGGTGGGACCTTTGAAGCCGCCCTGATTCACATGGTTCTTAGAAGAGATAGCAGGGACAATCCTAAGGTTTGGTGGGGGGACAAGCCTTGGAAAACCTGGATCTTGGTATGCGTGAGAAGTGTGTGCTGTGGAGGGGAGTTGGTGCTACCAAGATCCTAAAGCTATCCTCTTTGAATAAGCATGGCCAGGGGACTCAACAAATACAGTCCTTTCCTAGCCTAGGTTATACAAGTTTGTGATTGTTGTGAGTGTGAGTGACTGAAATTACTATTTTCTTGTCAAAAACACAAATCAAACATATTTCCTGATAGACACAGTCGCCTTTGAGCTTTAACTACCCACATATAGCCAAATCAGGTCACTTTTAACCAACAGTCAATCACCTTTTGTCCAAACTGAATCACCTTTTGAACAACAGTTGCTCACCTCTGATCTAAACTGCATTGCCTTTGATCAACAGTAAATCGCTACTGAGTTAATACTGATCACCCGTAGTAAATTGGGTCACCTCTGGTTAATACTGTAGCCTATTACCTGAACCAAAACCAGATCGCATTTAAGCTATTACCAGTCACTTTTGCCCTTTTCTAAGTCACATCTGAGCTATTACCTGTCGCCTGTGGTGAATTACTAGCAAATCTTAGTGACTCAGCTGAATCAGCTACATTTCCAGCTTGCTTAGCTTCAACGTTAGCTTTCAGACCTGTCTCTGATCATTTGTAGATACCTAGACTTTGTCTCCTGCTTTAAGCTTACCAACCAATTAGACTTTGTGAACTTTTCATCTTTTTGAGATCCCAAACCAACAAACCAAACATCAATCAATCAACACGATCAATCAGCAAAACATCATCTTTTGGCTTTAGCCTTAGAAACATCAACAAAACAACAAATTTAGCAAACAACTTTTCCCTTGAGTGTGTGAGCTATTCTCTAGGGAAGTTCAACCAACAACTAGCAACCAAGCAACCCAACACCAACAAAGCAAACAACAAAACTAGCAACCAACAACCAAATATTCAGCAAATCATCATCTTTTTGGGTCTCAAAACCTTGACAAGCTAAAAGTTCAATTTTCAACATCAACCATCATGCCTCAAACTAGGAAACAATATAGAGCTGAAATGGAAGCAAAACTTTGAGCTGAGATGGAAGCCACCATGCAACAATCACAATCAACACCCCTTAGAGATGCAACTCAATTTACAACCGGCATGCCTTCTCACATGTTTGTGCCCCATGGGTACACCATTGGAGAGTCATCTCATCAAGTACAATCACACCCATTTACAATGACTTATGAAGAGAATTCCCAAGAGGATTTATCTAACCATCAAGACACACATGTATGGGACCAAGTTGAGAAGCTTGTTTTATCTGATCCTAATCGCTACTTCTTGCAACCTTCCCATATGGAATTCAAACTACCAAGATACTTTGACATATCTGCTATTCAAGAACATGATCCAAGCACTCCCGTTGTTGTTGCAAAGGGACCATCCACTATAGTCACACCATACCATACCATATTACAAACTCCATTTTCCAACCCATCTCTTTCATTGCCTATTGTTACTTCATTCGACCCACCACACTCGGAGTACACTTTAGAACCTTTGATAACTCCAACCAATGTACTCCCTTTCCTTTTGCAAAATCTAAATATTCCACCTTTCCATGTTTCCTAACATACTCCTTCTCCTACCATGACCATATCTATGCCTCAAGTAACACAAGTTGTCCATTTTGCCCAAGTGCAAACTCCTCAAACATCACAAGCTATCCCCATATCCCATATTTTGCAAGCTTCCCAAGCTATCCACACAACACCAACTGTCCAAGCTTCACAACCATTGCAATCCGCTACCCCCATTTCATCACATGTGGACACCACATCCCATATTCCTACCATCGTTAATATGGTCTCCACTATCTCCATGAATCCATCCACTACATCATACAATCCCAATGTTAGCCTCATTGACATGACTGACCCACCTATTGTTTCACAAGCTAATCCTAATGCTATGGTCTCTTATGTTGATTAGCTTACATCAATTCTTCCATCTTCTTATAATCCTTCACAAACCATCAATCCATATTATACTACCCAAGGATTACCCATCATCACCCAACACATGACATATACTAATCCCCATGTTGTCCAAAATACAAACCCAAATGTCCATCCTTCTTCTGCATCCACCAATCCTTCCATCACTTACCATATCACAAATCCAACTCCAAATTCACAACCCTTGACCAACGCCAATCCATCTTCCACTTCCCATGTGATACAAAACCTTGGTGCTAATTCATCGCAATATACCCAACCACCGCTTGTGTCTCAAGGACAGCAATCCTTAAACACATACGTGTCACATACCAATCCTTTGACATACATTGTGAGTATGCAACCTCAACAAATGGTCATGGCTTCATATATCCCACAACAGCAACCTCAATATACGTCATACAACACTTCACCTCCCAACCAACCACCCCCTTTGCAACAATAGCAATTATCTCCAGTAGATGTTCAACAAATGATTAACCAAGCAGTAGGACAAAATGAGAAGACATTTTCCTTAGAAAACATATGTGCTTATCTATTTGACAATCACTTCATATGACACCTTTTCTGCCACACTTTGAAATTCCACAGTTTGATAAATACAAAGGAAAAGGAAATCTGGAAGACCATCTTAGAGCATTCTTTGTGGCATGTCTCAATGTTGTTCAAGGTGATACATATCTTTTGAGACTATTTCCCCGAAGCTTAGCGGGACAAGCTCTTGAATGGTTCTCTCATTTACCTCTAGGAATTAAGTCTTTTGCGGAGTTAGCAAATAAATTTTGATCACACTTTACTTTTAACATTGAACATGAAGTGAACATGAATGACCTTGTCAACAACCAACAACACAATGGTGAAGCTTTCTCTTCATTTACTCAACGATGGCGTAATATGGCTAGCAAACTATCATGGGAAATACCTGAAAAATAATAGCTCAATATCTTTGTTCAAAAGCTTCATCCCGAGCTGTCATTCCAACTACAATTGCAAAGTGCTAGCACCTTTTATGAACTCGTTTCCAAAGGAACCATCATTGAACGCGCTTTAATTGCTAAAGGCACTATCAAGATTTTTCGTGATAACAAAGACTATCCTCAAAATTCCAATGATAAGTCTCACTTTTGGAACAAGAACAAGAATGTTGTCAATGATGGTGTTGTAGACATAAAGAACATACAAACAATGAAAGCTCCTATCAACATTCAAGCTGCTTCTACAACAAATCAACCTTTTCAATGAACTCGACAATGACAAACTTCAAATCCCTGCTGACAATTCACACCATTAGTAGAACCTATGGAATTTGTCTTTTGAAAGCTTCTCCAAGCGGGCGATATCATGTTACCGGATGCACCTCCCAACGATGAACTGCTCTTCAAAGCTCCTTGGTACAAATAAAATGAGTATTGCGATTATCATAGAGTTAAGGGACACAAAACAAATGGTTGTATGTGCTTAAAGCATGTTATTCAAGATTGCATCAATCAAGGTTTAATTAAAATCATACCTCCAACATCGCAACCTACACAGCAACTGACATCTAACTATGATCTAGATGCTTTCAAGAATCCATTTCCATCTCATGACAATCCAAGTAACCCTCATGTTGGGAATTCCATTCAGTACAACTATGAATCATCCACCATTGGCCGCATTGCCCATGCTCGCATTTCTACCATTACTATCCAAGGTAAAGCACCTGACTATGTTGTAACTACTCAAAGAGGTCATGTTACCATTCAAGGAGAACCTGTCCATCCTCCTTGATCGTCCTCTAGCTATAATATCCTTGATCATCTTAGAAAAACACCTGCACATATTTCCATTCTTGAGTTGCTTCGCATCTCCCCTGCCCACAAATCTATCCTTGACAAATCTTTACAAGAATCTTCTGTGCCTAACGATATTGATACCACACAATTCCAATCTATGGTCACTAGCATTGCAGCCCCTTGTCATCTAACCTTTTCTGACAAAGATCTTCAGCCCTCCATTCATCCTTCACACAATGAAGCCCTCCACATAGAAGTGTTTGTCAAACAACGTTGTATCAAACGAATCTTAGTGGATGGTGGAGCTGGTCTTAATATATGTTCCTTGAAATTAATAAAACAATTGGGATATTCTGAGAAAGATGTTGACACTTCCAAGGTCATTACTATCGGGGCATATGATGATGTTGAGAGAGATACTGAAGGGATTATTCACTTGCCTATTCAAGTTGGGCTGGTCACTACTGAAACCCATTGTCAATTCCTTAATATTGAGCTTCCTTATAACATCATCCTTGGTCGTCCATGGATCCATGCCCTCAAAGTAGTTCCTTCTACATACCATCAATGTTTCAAATTTCCATATAACAGTGTTGAGATTACTATCCATCTTAATCCCAATCCCTTTGAATTCTGTCGTGCTTTTCAAGCTAAGTATCAAAGCCCTAACCACATTCCTATCAACACTGAAGCATATCCATCTTCATCATATGTAGATCCATCTGCCCTACTCAAGCCCTCATCTAGCAAATCCACTTCCAATATTCATATCAAGTACATCAAACATGGCCCGGGTGAGTACACATTGCAAGAATCTTCCTCCATATCCACTTCTTATATAGAAGCTGGATCTTCCTTGGTAAGAGAGACTTCTAATTTGGATACCACCAATGACTCCTTTCATATCACCAACCTTTTTCCGGGATCTTCCATCTTCATGTTTTCTGCAACCCCTTCGTCTCCATCTCATGTTGAACTCAAGTCTAGTTCTCAAAACACTCCTATTCCCAACGTCAAACGCCGGCCTCCCCAAGATACAGATGTTGGTAATTCTTCCATCCATCCTAAGTCCACCATTTCCCATCAAAAACTCCATGCTAAACCCCAAAAGCATGTGATCGTACATCTTCCACCATCTGATCTACCTCCACTTCTTCAAACCCCAAATATCCCTCCATTTTCCTTGCCTCCATTACTCCCAACACCTAATTATCCCATTATCCATAAGCCCCATTACATTCCTAATCATGGCCAACAAATGCACATGTTGTTTAAGCATAAAGCTTCCACTCATTCCACCAACCCTGCTTCCATCAAACCTAAGTGATTCAAAACTAAAAATTTGGATGCCTCTACCTCTAAAGCTAAAACTCCTCTCAAAAATTCTAAAGATCCTCATTCCCTAGGGCATCAAAGCAAAGAATCACAGCCAAGTACATATAAAAAGCTAGCTGAGCCTATAACTCCACAAGAAGATCCTACGCCCAAAATGGTTTGGGTTCCTAAGCAAACAAACAAGCAAGTTGAATGAGGCATCCTTATCTCATCTCCCAACCATCCTCTTCCATCTCTCAAAAATCCTAACCATCCCATTCCATCTAAAAATCCCACAAGCAAAGGAAAAATCATAAAAATACTAAATCTATGTGGGTTCCTAAATCATTACATCAACCATCTCCTAAGCAAACATCTCCATTGCTTCCTACACCACCATCTCACCAAAAGCTTCAATGTTTATCATGGCGTGTGCAACCATTGGTCATGGTTCCCTTCCATCTGCAACACTTCCACATACCTCCATCTCCCCATCTTTCATCCCCTATCCTACATATCTCCCCCAGCACTTTCCTATGGTCCATGCTTTTGCATAATTCTTTCATCCATCCTTTTCCATATGTTATACATATCTCGCCAATCATAATCCATTATCCTACCTTTCATCCATCCTTACACAAACCTTTCATCATCCACTATCTATCTAACCCATCTCCATGAGCAAGATAAAAAGATAACACACACAAGCAAGCATGCACAAATGATACAAATGCAAGATAAAAAGATAACACACACACACAAGTAAGCAAGCATGCATAAATGTTACAAAAACAAACAAGGTATTGCCCATGTCAAGCTTTAAATCAATGATTGATTGATGATGATAATAGTGTTGTCATTATGGGGAACACTATATCCCTAGATCAACACAAGGATGTGGGAATGATATATCCCATTGATGATGATTGTTTCATTGATTGATTTGGTTTACGACAAGATTAGGATCAAGACCATTGATTACGATTGGATAATATGACACAATGGATTAGCTTGATTGGTATGGATTGATATGAGTTGTATTTGGATCATTGTTAGGATTGATTTGATGATTTGATGGATTGATTTGGTTTGATGAATTGATTTCAATGGTTGGATGAATTTATTTGATTATATTGGATTGATATGAATGTGATTGATTGGATTTGAGTTTGATGAAGTTGATTGATTGAATTGATGGGATGATATGGATTTGATTTAGTTTTATTGCTTGGATTTTTTATTGATATTTGATTTTTTTGTGTTTTTGGAATATTTGATTTTTTTGGATTTTTTGAATATTATTTTCTTTTTTTTTTATTTTTGGGATATTTGATTTTTTTTTGGATTTTGTTTGAAATGTTTTGGAAAATGCCAATGGATTTACAATTTAGGTAGCCTTTCTGCTTGATACCAATGACAAGGGAAAACCAAGTCTAGATGCAAAGATGGGGGTAGGATGAATGGATAAAATGATGGACGATAGTGGATGGGATGGAAGGCTCATGATATATGGATATATCAAATATACTTACAAATGTATAGATCAAGGCCTGTAAACCTTTCTAGCCACTGTGATGAGTGGCACGAAGTTTGTCAAGCCTAGCCTTGGAGGCCTTGTCCTGAAACATTTACTAATTCAATTTAATTATGCACAAATAAAATTTAAAAATTGTTTAATAAATTTGATAAAATCTTATGAACAAATTCAAATACATGCATACTCTCCTCACCGAACTTCCTCTGTGCATCGGACTTCTCATATGCTTTTACAAGCTCTTTCCATAATTTCAAACTTACATCAATTGGCCTTTTTTTAGCCTTAGCTTGGGAGGGATTTTTTTATCTTCTTTGTTTGGTTGCACCGAAATCTCATGCAGTTTTGAGACATTAGTAGCTTTATTTTCTTTACAGACCAACCTGTGCCAAATTTAGTCTCCATGTCATGGATAACTACTTTTTGCAGGTGCATGGGTATCTTTGAGAATGGCAAATGTAGATGGCCTTTGAACCGTTGAAGGCATGATTCCTTCAACCTATTCACAAAATTTTTTCCAGCATCTGTCATTCAGACTTCCCCTGAAACCACATTGTATTCTATCTTGGTATCATAGCTACCAATGCAAGATGTAAAACATGGCATGGTGGTCGAATAAGTCTGTGTCCTAGGAGTGGCTGGGACATTAGAAGCCTCTACTCCTTGTTCCACATTCTTAGAGGTTACTGTTATTGATTTCCTCCTAGATCTTTTGCCCAATCCATGACTGGTTGGGAAATCAATTGATTCCCTTTGACACTCTTGATTTGGTTGAAATGTTTTAGGGGCTTTACTAGATCATTTTTCTATGTATCTGGCAAGCATTGTCAAGTCAACACCATCCAATTTGTTCACTGCCTCTAACCCCAATATGGAAGCCAATGCCTCTTTATCTTTGTCAGTCTCATGTCCCTATATATATATATATATATATATATATATATATATATATAATATATAAATTTCTTCTTTTAAATTTAGAAATAGAAAACTAAATACTAAAAATCAAAGAAACAATGGAAATATTTACAAATCTATAAATTGACAGTGAATTACCTGATTGTGGCCAGAGTTTGCTCCCTTCCCTCTATTGCTTGACATTTTGAGGTGACCTAGGGCAAATTATTTTCGTCTAGTCTGTGGAGGCAATCGTAGCTAGGTATGAATTAACAGCGTGCTTGACCAATCGTAGCCAAAAACAAATATGTAGCCAAATACAAATCCTAACAACTTGTATTTTGGGTATGATGTAGAAAGAGACCTTATTCGACAAGCCTTCCAAAAATGGTAAATACAAGTTATACTATAAGCAAGGATAATTAACAACATTACTACTCAAATTTACCCTAAAGCGTGAGTACAACATATTAGAAAAACTTTCTTTGAGCTCAAAATTATATCAAAATTGATAAAAAACCTAGGTCAAGAGTTAATTGCTCAGCAATTGGACCTTACTTACAAAAAGGCAGATGAACAAGCTTGATTGAATGGCTGAGGTAGCTAGAAACCCCAAAATTAGCAGCTAGCTAAAGTAATTTTTTATCTTCTAGATGTATAGAAGCAAAAATAAATAAAATACAAATTCATGGATCCATTGTAGAAACTTTTCAGTAACTTTTGTTTTCAACCTAATAAAGTTGTCACTTTGCAGCCTACAATTCTTAGCAAGAAACCTAAAATAGAGGCAGAGTGCACTGTGTTGTGGGCTTAAATGTATTAATTTATTTGTGTTTTTTTGTGTGGTATGTTTTAACGCAGGCACAAATTTTTTTTTTTGGATTCATTAGTCAGTGCTAAAGTAAGCGTCTCTAATGCCGACTTTAGTGCCAACTTTCAACCCTAAATGTAATCTCTTTGGGATGCCATAACTAGTGCAAAGTGTGCCTAATTTAGCGCCTAGCTGTGTCAAACCAAAATGTTCCTCATGTCAACATGCCAAATATACCTAGACTTCAACGAATGATTCGTTGCAAGTCACTTGCAAAATTGATGGACTGGCATGCAAAGAACAAGAGTAAAGATTCAGGAGTAAAGATCCCTAAACTCTAATCCCTCAACACTAAACCCTAAACCCTCAACATTATACCTTAAACCCTAATCCCTCAACACTAAACCCTAATCCATCAACACTAAACCCTAATCCCTTATCACCAAACCTTAAACCCTATGCCTAAAGTCTCAACCCTCAACACTTGAACCTTAAATCCTAACCCCTATCCCTAAACCCTCAACCCTAAATAGTACTATGCCTTAAACCCTAATCCCTGAACTCTAAAACCTAATCCCTAAACCCTAAACCCTCAACCCTAAACCCTAAACCCTAAACCCTAAACCCACAACCCTCAACACTATACCTTAAACCCTCAACCCTCAACCCTAATCTTAAAGCTAAACTTAAAGCTTCTACTCATTCCACCATCCCCAAGGGATCCAAAAATGTAAAATTAGATGCCTCTACTAATAAAGCTAAACATCCTAAGGGTCATTATGCCTCAGGACATAAAAACAAAGAGTCAAAGAAAAATTAATCCAAAAATCTATCCAAGCCCATACCTCCACAAGCAAAGTCCAAAACTAAAATGGTATGGGTACCTAAGCAACAATAAATCAAGTTAAATGAGGCATCTACCTCTAAAAAATCCTAACCATCTACTCCCATCTCAAATTCCCATTCCTCTCAAAAGTGTCAAAACATTCCATCCCACAAGAAAAATAAAAGTAATAAAATGCCTAAGTCTATGTGGGTTCCTAAAGCCCTTCATCATCCATCTCCTAAGCAAACATCTCCATTGCACCCTACACCACCTCCGCATCACAAGCTTCAATGTTTATCGTGATGTGTACAACAATTGGTCATGGTTGCCTTCCATTCCGCAATAAATCTACCATCATTCATCCACTATCCTACATACCATCCCTATGGTACATGCTTTGGCATAAGTATGACATAATCCACATCATAATCCACTATTTTCCCTACATAATCCACATCATAATCCACTTTTCTCCCCTCTAGAATCCACGTCATAATCCACTATCTGCCTAATCCATTTGCCTTCCATATATCCCTTACCAACATCGATGAGGGCACTTGACATGGTCATGAGAGAGGACATCATTCTCTAATGGGACTATAACCTTTCAATGTAGTGTAATGCATCCTTCAACCCTCAACCCTAAACACTATACCTTAAACCTTAATCCCTCAACCCTAAATGCTATCCCTAAAGCCTAAAGCCTCAACTCTTAAACCTTAAACCCTAAACCCTATCCCTAAACCCTCAACCTTAAACACTATACCTTAAACTCTAATCCCTCAACATTAAACCCTAATCCCTCAACCCTAAACCCTAATCCCTTTTCACTAAACCTTAAACCCTATCCCTGAAGCCTCAACCCTCAACACTTGAACCTTAAATCCTAAACCCTATCCCTAAACTCTCAACCCTAAATAGTACTATGCCTTAAACCCTAATCCCTCAACTCTAAACCCTAATCCCTAAACCCTAAACCCTCAACCTTAAACCCTAAACCCTCAACACTATACCTTAAACCCTAATCCCTCAACCCTCAACCCTCAACCCTCAACCCTAATCTTAAAGCTAAACTTAAAGTTTCCACTCATTCCACCATCCCCAAGGGATCCAAAAATGCAAAATTAGATGCATCTACTGATAAAACCAAACATCCTAAGGGTCCTCATGCCTCAAGACATAAAAATAAAGAGTCAACAAAAAATCAATTGAAAAAGTTATCCAAACCCATACCTCCACAAACAAAGTCCAAAACCAAAATGGTATGGGTACCTAAACAACAAGAAATAAAGTTAAATGAGGCATCTACCTCTAAAAAATCCCAACCATCTACTCCCATCTCAAATTCCCATTCTGCTCAAAAGTGTCAAAACATTCCATCCCACAAGCAAAACAAAAGTAATAAAACACCTAAGTCTATGTGGGCTCATAAAGCCCTTCATCATCCATCTCCTAAGAAAACATCTCCATTGCACCCTACACCACCTCCGCATCACAAGCTTCAATGTTTATTGTGATGTGTACAACCATTGGTCATGGTTCCCTTCCATTTAGCAATAAATCTACCATCATTCATCCACTATCCTACATACCCTCCACATACCATCCCTATGGTCCATACTTTGGCATAAGTCCGACATAATCCATATCATAATCCACTATTTTCCCTACATAATCCACATCATAATCCACTTTTCTCCCCTCTAGAATCCATGTCATAATCCACTATTTGCCTAATCCATTTGTCTTCTATGTATCCCTTACCAACATCGATGAGGGCACTCGACATGGTCATGCACGAGGACATCATTCTCTAATGGGACTATAACCTTTCAGTGCAGCGTAACACATCTTTCAACCCTCAACCCTAAACACTATACCTTAAACCCTAATCCCTCCACCCTAAACCCTAATCCCTCAACCCTAAATGCTATCCCTATAGCCTGAAGACTCAACCCTTAAACCTTAAACCCTAAACCCTATCCCTAAACCCTCAACCCTAAACACTATACCTTAAACTCTAATCCATCAACACTAAACCCTAATCCCTAAACCCTAAACCCTAATACCTTATCGCTAAACCTTAAACCCTATCCCTAAAGCCTCAACCCTCAACACTTGAACCTTAAATCCTAAACCCTATCCCTAAACTCTTAACCCTAAACAATACTATGCCTTAAACCCTAATCCCTCAACTCTAAACCCTAAACCCTAAACCCTAAACCCTAAACCCTCAACCCTAAATCCTAAACCCTAAACCCTCAACACTATACCTTAAACCCTAATCCCTCAACCCTCAACCCTAATCTTAAAGCTAAACTTAAAGCTTCCACTCATTCCACCATCCCCAAGGGATCCAGAAATGCAAAATTAGATGCCTTTACTGATAAAGCCAAACATCCTAAGGGTCCTCATGCCTCAGGACATAAAAACAAAGAGTCAAAGAAAAATCAATCCAAAAAGTTATCCAAGCCCATACCTCCACAAGAAAAGTCCAAAACCAAAATGGTATGGGTACCTAAGCAACAAGAAATCAAGTTAAATGAGGCATCTACCTCTAAAAAATCCCAACCATCTACTCCCATTCTACTCAAAGAAGCAAAACAAAAGTAATAAAACACCTAAGCCTATGTGGGTTCCTAAAGCCCTTCATCATCCATCTCCTAAGAAAACATCTCCATTGCACCCTACACCACATCTGCATCACAAGCTTCAGCATTTATCATGATGTGTACAACCATTGGTCATGGTTCCCTTCCATTTCGCAATAAATCTACCATCATTCATCCACTATCCTACATAACCTCCACATGCCATCCCTATGGTCCATGCTTTGGCATAAGTCTGAAATAATCCACATCATAATCCACTATTTTCCCTACATAATCCACTTTTCTCCCCTCTAGAATCCACGTCATAATCCACTATCTGCCTAATCCATTTGCCTTCCATGTATCCCTTACCAACATCGATGAGGGCACTCGACATGGTCCGTGCATAAGAACATCATTCTCCATAGGGTTTAGGGTTGAGGGATTAAGATTTAGGGTTCAGGGATTAGGGTTTAAGGTATAGTGTTGAGGGTTGAGGGTTTAGGGTCGAGGGATTAGGTTTTAGGGTTGATGGAATAGGGTTTAGTGTTGAGAGTTGAGGGTTGAGGGTTGAGGGTTTAGGGATAGGGTTGATGGTCAAGGGATTAGGGTTAAAGTAGAGTGTCGAGGGTAGAGGGATTAGGGATAGGGTTTAGGGTTGAGACTTTAGGGATGAGGGTTAAGGGATTAGGGTTTAAGATATAGTGTCAAGTGACGAGGGTGTAGGGGTAGGTTTTAGGGTTTAAGTTTTAAGGGTTAAGGGTATGATTGAGGGATAGGGATTAGGGTTTAAGGTATAGTGTTGAGGGTTAAGGGTTTAGGGTTGAAGAATTAGGGTTTAGGGTTTAATGTTGAGAGTTAAGGGTTGAGGGTTTAGGGTTTAGGGATAGGGTTGATGGTCAAGGGATTAGGGTTAAAGTAGAGTGTCGAGGGTATAGGGATTACTGATAGGTTTTAGGGTTGAAGGTTTAAGGATTGAGGGTTGAGGCTTTAGGGCTGAGGCTTAAGGCATTAGGGTTCAAGATATAGTGTCGAGGGTTGACGTTTTAGGGATAGGTTTTAGTGTTTAAGGTTTAAGGGTTAAGGGTTGAGGGATAGGGTTTAGGGTTTAAGGTATAGTGTCGCGGTTTGAGGGTTTACGAATAGGCATAGCGTTTAGGGTTTAGGGATGAGGGATTAGGGTTGAGGGTTGAGGGATTAGGGTTGAGGGTTGAGGGTTGAGGGTCGAGGGATTAAGGTTTAGGGATAGTTTTTAGGGTTTAGGTTTGAGAGATTAGGGTTTAAGGTATAGTGCTTAGGGTTTAGGGATATGGTTTAGGGTTGAGGGATTAGGGTTGATGAATTAGGGTTTGACGTCGAGCGTTTAGGGTTAATGGATTAGGGTTTAAGGTATAGTGTCAAGGGTTGAGGGTTGAGGGATTAGGGTTGAGGGTCGAGTGATTAGGGTTTAGGGATAGGGTTTAGGGTTGACAAATTAGGGTTTAGGGTTGACAGATTAGGGTTTGACGTTGAGGGTTGAGTGTTTAGGGATAGGGTTGAGGGTCAAGGGATTAGGATTAAAGTAGAGTGTCGAGGGTATAGGGTTTAGGGTTGAATGTTTAAGGATTAAGCATTGAGGCCTTAGGGCTAAGGGTTAAGGGATTAGGATTTAAGATATAGTGTCAAGGGTCAAAATTTTAGGGATAGGTTTTAGGGTTTTAGGGTTAAGGGTTAAGGGTTGAGGGATAGGGTTTAGGGATTAGGGATAAAGGATTATGGTTTAAGATATAGTTTTGAGGGTTGAGGGTTTAGGAATAGGGATAGTGTTTAGGGTTTAGGGATGAGGGATTAGGGTTGAGGGTTAAGGGATTAGGATTGACGGTTGAGGGTCGAGGAATTAGGGTTTAGGGATAGGGTTTAGGGTTTAGGGTTGAGAGATTAGGGTTTAAGGTATAGTACTTAGGGTTTAGGGATAGGGTTTAGAGTTGAGGGATTAGGGTTTAGGGTTGATAGATTAGGGTTTAATGTTGAGGGTTGAGGGTGTTAGACTTAGGGCACACAACTGAGAGGGGGGGTGAATCAGTTGTGCAAAACTTTCTCAGATTAAACACTTAAATCTTCTTTAGTGATTAGTAGAATATTAATCATGAACCATAATGCATTCAAATCAAAAGCAGAAACATATCAACACATAAGACACCAAGATTTTGACGTGGAAAACCTGGTTAAGGGAAAAACCATGGGGTGATTAACCCAAGAATGTATTCTCTGTTAGAAGAATAGAAAGAACAAAATGGCACATGCCAATTAGGGCTCACTACCCAAGAACACTACTCACAAGAGGCTCACTGCCTACAAGAGACACACTGTCTACAAAGAAATAAGTATCACCTTCATGAACTAGAGAATAGCATCTTCACCATGCTTGAATCAGTTCCATTTAAGCCCAATACTTCTACTCTACCTTTCGCACTCTTCTTCGCTACCACACACTCATCACACCAAGACACACTTTGAAATGACTTCACAATCCCTTATTTATACAAGGCATCAACTTAGGAACAATCATCTAAGTCAGCAAACACCTACAAGAACATCCGCAAGACGTGTAATACATCCGATCAGCCAGTCTAAAGAAGAACACCAATATCCGGTGGTTATTCTTCAAATGCAAACTCTAACTTCAATGCAGACCACCAACATGACTGGACATGATCCAACGATCATCATAACCTTCCCTGAATCACCAAGAACATCCGTACTTCATCCTACTGGAATTCTTCTCTCCTTCATCCAGAGCTTCAAGAACACAGTCTGTCATCACTGTCATAAATGAATAGGCTCTTCCAGACCTTCAAACCATGAACCAATCTATTTGATACTTCATAGGGATGTCCTCAACACTCCCTCAAATCTGCAGAATGGGATAATGAAATTTTGGATCTCACCGGACCTATCTATGACACTCTGTCACCTCTGAACACCTGCCGGAACCGGTTCTACTTGAACGACCATAACTTATTTAGATCTTCATGCAGACCTCTGAAAACTTGACTAGAGCATCTCAAGACTTATATCTACAAACCCTTTAAACTGCATCCTCTGATCCTCAACCTATCTTGGACTTTTACCTTGTTGTCATCATTGTTCTTCACTGTTCCTGATTGAGACTAATTTTCTCAATATCCTCAGCACACAGCTCATCCAATCCTTCTCATTAATGCAAGATGAGTATGTTGACATCAATGACAACACCGGTTAAACCCATACTTGCAACAATCTCCCCCTTTGTCATTGATGGCAACATATGATGTGAAAAACCATCAAGACAAGAACTTCTCCTTACTGTCACAACTCCCCCTGTCAACAGCAACCATTCACATGTCTTCTCTCCCTTTACTGCTCCCCCTTTGATCAGCAACCACTTGTTTTTCACATGTCTTCTCTCCCCCTTTGACATCAATGGCAAAGGACTCATACTTGCAATTTCACCACCTCAGACTCATACCTGCTGCTCCCCCTGAGTAGCAGCTCCCCAACATCAATCTGGATCACAAGATGTGACTGTGATACCCACCGGACTGATGCACATCAGTGCACCTTAGTTCATCACCGGAGGGGAAATAACCCCTAACTTCTCCCTGAGATACTCAAAAGAGTCCTTAGGTAGAGGTTTAGTAAAGATATCTGCAATCTGATCCTTGGATGACACAAACTCCAATTTGACTTCACTCTTATTCACTTGCTCTCTTAGAAAGTTAAACTTGATAGATAGATGCTTTGTATTTGAATGCAACACCAGATTCTTAGATATACTTATAGCACTTGAATTATCACAGTGGATTGTGATAGGCTCCTCATACTCTACTTTAATATCTCTTAACATCTGCTTCATCCATAAGACTTGAGTGCAACAACCTACTGCTGCCATGTATTTTGCTTCAGTTGTAGATAGGGATATTGCCTCTTGTTTCTTGCTTAGCCAAGAAACCAATCTCTTTCCCAAAAAGAATGCTCCACCACTGGTACTCTTCCTATCATCCACATCTCCTACCCAATCTGCATCTGTATATGCATGAAGAGAAAAATTATGATCTCTAGAGTACCACAGACCATACTCAACTGTTCCTTTTAGGTACCTAAAAATCCTTTTGATTGCCATGACATGAGATTCTCTGGGATCAGCCTGGAATCTCGCAACAAGACCAACAGCCTGCATTATATCTGGTCTAGTTTGAGTGAGATACAATAATCCTCCAATCATTGATCTGTACTTTGTCTAATCTACCTTAGGGGAGTCATCATCTTTTCTCAACTTACATCCGGTTCCCATGGGAGTGTTCATTGGCTTTGAATCTTCCATTCCAAATTTCCTCAACAATTCTTTCACATATTTGGTCTGAGAGATAAAGATTCCTTTCTTTGTCTGAGTAATTTGTAGACCCAAGAAGAAATTCATTTCACTGAGCATTGACATCTCAAACTCACTTTTCATTTGATTTGCAAAGGTTTTACACATACTGTCTCTTCCTCCAAAGATGATATCATCAACAAATACTTCAACAATCAAGATGTTTTCATGATCAATTTTGAAATATAGGTTACTGTCAGCAGTACCTTTGTTGAAACCAATCTTCAAAAGATGTTTGTCCAATCTTTCATACCAAGCTCTTGGGGCTTGCTTTAGTCCATACAGTGCCTTCTTCAACTTGCAGACCATATCACCATGCTCAGATAATTGAAATCCATCCGATTGTTCAATGTACACTTCTTCTTTTAAGTCACCATTCAAGAAAGCAGACTTGACATCCATCTGATACACCTTGAAATCCTTGAAGGTAGCAAATGCAAGAAATAATTTGACTGCTTCAATTCTTGCCACTAAAGCAAAAGTTTCTTCAAAATCAATTCCTTCTATTTGAGAGTAGCCCTTACAGACCAATCTGGCTTTATTTCTTATTACTTCACCAACTTCATTTAGTTTGTTCTGGAAGACCCATTTGGTTCCAATCACATTCTTGTTTCTAGGTCTGGGAACAAGATCCCAAGTGTAATTTTTCTCAATTTGCATCAACTCTTCCTCCATTGCTTTGGTCTAGTTTTCATCATTGCAGGCTTCATTTATTGTCTTAGGTTCAATCTTCGAAATCAGACAATATTCATCTAAATTTTGAGCAATTTTCCTTCTAGTTTGCACACCTTTGCTTTTGTCACCTATGATCTGATCTTCAGAATGGTTCAGTCTTACATACCTTGGAACTTTGGGAGTTTCTTGCACTTCTGCTTCTTGGTCAGGCTCATTCAGACCTATCTCTTCTTCCTGATTTACCGGATCAGTCTGAATCTGACTTTCAGAAGAGGATTGAGCTCCTTGAACTAGAACACCATTCTGATCATCTTCATCATATTCATAAAACCTTGAGGGTTTCTCTATTCCCTCATCAACATTCACATTTGTACTTTCTATTATCTTTCTTAGTCTCTTGTTATAACACTGGTATGCTTTGCTTTGAGTAGAGTAACCCAAGAATATTCCTTCATCACTTCTAGCATCAAACTTGCCTAAATCTTCATCTCTTTTGATGTAACATTTTCTACCAAAGACTCTAAAATATTTTACAGTAGGAGTAATGCCAAACCAGAGTTCATAAGGGGTCTTACCAGTATTGCTTCTGATTTGAACTTGATTAAGAGTATAGACTGCAGTGCTGACAACTTCTCTCCAATAGATCTGAGGAGCATTTGCTTCCATCATCATGGTCCTAGATGCTTCCTGGATGGTCCGATTCTTTCTCTCCACTACTCCATTCTGCTGTGGAGTCCTTGGAGCAGACAACTGTCTCTTAATTCCATGTTTCTCACAAAATTCTATGATCTCACCGGTGTGAATTCTCCACCTCTATCAGACCTCAGACATTTTAACTTTATTCTTGTTTCATTCTCTACCATAGCCTTGAATATTTTGAATTTCTCAAGAGCTTCTGATTTCTCCTTTAGAAAGGTTACCCACATCATCCGGGAATAGTCATCTATTAGCAGCATGAAGTATCTATCATCTTGAATACTTCTGGTTCTTGCCGGACCACAAAGATCAATGTGAACTAAGTCCAATAATCCGGTAGAAGACAGTTCCTTGCTTTTGAATGTGACTCTACTCAGCTTACCCAACTGACATTCCTTGCACAAGTTGTTAGTAGGTTTTACCAATTTTGGAAGATCTCTTACAACCTGAGTATTGCTTATCTTGATGATATTATCAAAATTCACATGACACATCCTTCTATGCCATAACCAACTTGAACAAATAAGCAGCTTTTACCAGTACCAACCAAGTGGAAGATATTACCTTTAGTTTGAGTACCGGATGCAATCTCTGTTCTGAATCTTTCAAAGATTTTGCATTTTCCATCCTTGAATCAGAGATCATAGCCTTTGTCCACCAACTGTTCAACACTGAGAAGATTGTGCTTCAAACCTTCAACATACAATACATTACCAGTTTTGTTTCTTCCATCAAAAGAAATAGTTCCTCTTCCTCTGATTCTACTAGCAGAATTATCACCAAACTTCACCACTCCTCCTTCATACCTTTCCAAGTCTATGAACTTATTTTTGTCACCTGTCATGCGGTGAGAGCAACCACTGTCAATGACCCAATCATTCTTTTCTTCAACTTGGGCAGCCAGAGCTCTTTCTACAACTTTATGATTGATAGATACAGAGGATATTGGTTCTTCTTCCTTGATGGCAATAAACACCCATTCACTTCCGGATTTGTTTCTTGTCTCTGATTCATCATCTGTTACTCCTTCATTATCATCTTCTTCATGAACATAGTAACAATTCTTTTGGAACCTTGATCTGTTAGGATTTGGCTTTGAAAATCTTTCTGGACATCTTGAGGCAAAATGACCAATCTTATTGCAGTTAAAACACTTAAAAGGCAATTTTCCTTCATACTTACCGGATCCTCTTGGTAGTCTCTTTGCAATGAGGGCTTCAAGTTGAGCAGTTTCTACTTCTTCTTCCAGGTCTTTTCTTGCTTTTTCATACCATGACAATTTCCTTGATGACTTCTCTCCTAGATCAAATCCTTGTTTACCTTTCACAGAGGCACTGGCTTTGAATGCAGATTCAGTTTTGGGGGGATCATCTCCAAACTTAGTCATTTCAAAAGAAGCTAGTTTGCCAGCCAATTGGTCTCTTGTGATAGTTGTATGGGCTCTGAATTCATCAATGGCAGCAACCTTGATTTTGTAAGAGGCAGGAAGGGATCTGAGAATTTTACCAACAATCTCATTTTCATCCAAGACTTCACCAGAATTTCTAATTCCACAAACCAGCTCATTCACTCTTGGCATGAAAGTGGTAATATTTTCATCATCTCTCATGTTCAGTTTTTCAAATTTCCCTTTTAGACTCTGTAACCTTGCACATTTAACATACTCGTCTCCTTCATGCAAAAGTTCCAGTTTAATCCAGATCTCATAGGCAGTTGGTAGGTCAATAACATTTGAGAGCTCTGAGTCAGTTAATGTGCTTAGAAGAGCCTCTTTGGTCCACAGATTGTTTTCAGCATCTATGATTTCATTTAGGGTTGTCGAACCACCCTGTGGAGGTACATACGCTTTTGTGACCATGGACCAATATGCCATTCCCATACACTGCAAGTGACATTTCATGCGACGTTTCCAAAGAGCAAAGTTTGTTCCATCAAACTTCAAACTATCCTTCTTGTATGACGACATCCTGGATCTCCTCAAGCGGTTAAGCTCTTTTTAGAGGAACTTAGCTTTGATACCAATTGTTAGACTTAGGGCACACAACTGAGAAGGGGGGGTGAATTAGTTGTGCAAAACTTTCTCAGATTAAACACTTAAATCTTCTTTAGTGATTAGTAGAATATTAATCATGAACCATAATGCATTCAAATCAAAAGTAGAAACATATCAAGACATAAGACACCAAGATTTTGACGTGAAAAACCTGGTTAAGGGAAAAACCACGAGGTGATTAACCGAAGAATGTATTCTCTGTTAGAAGAATAGAAAGAACAAAATGGCACATGCCAATTAGGGCTCACTGCCTAAGCACACTGCTCACAAGAGGCTCACTGCGTACAAGAGACACACTATCTACAAAGAAATAAGTATCACCTTCATGAACTAGAGAATAGCATCTTCACCATGCTTGAATCAGTTCCATTTAAGCCCAATACTTCTACTCTGCCTTTCGCACTCTTCTTCGCTACCACACACTCATCACACCAAGACACACTTTGAAATGACTTCACAATCCCTTATTTATACAAGGCATCGACTTAGGAACAATCATCTAAGTCGGCAAACACCTACAAGAACATCCACAAGACGTGTAATACATCTGGTCGGCCAGTCTAAAGAAGAACACCAATATCTGGTGGTTATTCTTCAAATGCAAACTCTAACTTCAATGCGGACCACCAACATGAACTGGACATGATCCAATGATCATCATAACCTTCCCTGAATCACCAAGAACATCCGCACTTCATCATCCTACTGGAATTCTTCTCTCCTTCATCTAGAGCTTCAAGAACACAGTCTGTCATCACTGTCATAAATGAATAGGCTCTTTGGGACCTTCAAACCACGAACCAATCTATTTGATACTTCACAAGGACGTCCTCAACACTCCCTCAAATATACAGAACGGGATAATGAAATTCTGGATCTCACCGGACCTATCTGTGACACTCTATCACCTCTAAACACCTATCGGAACCGGTTCTACTTGAATGACCATAACTTCTTCAAATCTTCATGCGGACCTTTGAAAACTTGACTAGAGCATCTCAAGACTTATATCTACAAACCCTTTAAACTGCATCCTCTGATCCTCAACCTATCTTGGACTTTTACCTTGTTGTCATCATTGTTCTTCACTGTTCTTGATTGAGACTAATTTTCTCAATATCCTCATCACACAGCTCATCCAATCCTTCTCATTAATGCAACATGAGTATGTTGACATCAATGAAAACACTGATTAAACCCATACTTGCAGCAGAGGGTTGAGGGTTGAGGTTTGAGGGTTTAGGGATAGGGTTGAGGGTCAAGGGATTAGGGTTAAAGTAGAGTGTTGAGGGTATAGGGATTAGGGATAGGGTTTAGGGTTTAAGGTTTAAGGTTTAAGGATTGAGGGTTGGTGCAGGAGCACTAACACAAGGTGGCCTCCATGAGGCATTTAACTTTATTATGTGTCTAATGTTCATTTTGTTGTTTCCAATAAGGTCAGTTTGACCAATGCATGTTATTTTAGTTTGTACCTAGGCTTATGTTGTAAGTCCCAAGGACACTTGTCAATCTATAATCCTGAAGATTGTTAGGCATTTGGAGGTTGTTAGATCTCCCAACCGCTTGGATTAATCTCCCAGCCACTTGGAGTCAATTCAGTACTACTGAGGGTGAGTACATAAATGCCTGAGATCATCGAATGTAATTAGTAGTTGTAGTTGAGTTCAGTTCAGTTGAGATCAGATCAGAGATCAGTGTGATTGTATTTGAGAAATAGAGCATCTATATACATATTCTGAAAGGCATAATAAAATTATGTATTGTGCATCTTTTTGTCTTTCGATTCCTTAGTTTCCTCTGTGCAATCAATTTTCCTATTTTGTGGTTGAGATGGATTCTTAATCCATTCCATCGATTAGATTTCTTCAAAATCGGTGGAATGGATTTGCGTTTTGTTTTTGTTTTGTTTAATTTTGTGTTTGTAGGATCTGTACCGAGTGCAGATAGATCCTAGCGCCATCATGTGCTAGGTTGACAGGGTGAAAGGTCTGTAAGATCGTTGAAGAAATGGATATATGAAGTTACAGAGTTTGCAGAGGTTCAAATCGGTGAAGATTTGCGTTGTTTCACTAAGTATGCATTTTGTGTAAATATCGCAAATGCATATCGGATATACATTTTGTGTGTATATCACAAGGGTCTGTTGAGTGTGTATGTCGCAAAGCATATCGGGAACCATTGGTGTATTGTATGTCAAGATTGCATGTAGTCAACATACATTATGAAAGTACAAGTGTATCGACATACAAAGGTGGTCAACGACCAGTCAATGGTTGGTTTTGTATGCATGCTGAAGAATGCATGTTGCGAATGTACATTGTGAATGTACATTGAGTTAGATACAAGGAAAGTCAACGGTCAGCTTCATCGAATGCATATTCTGAATGCATATTCTGAATGCATGTTCTGAATGCATATTCAGGTTGTATGTTTTGAATGTATATTGAGCATATACATAGCGCAGATACATTATATTGGATGTAAGAGGCGACCGGCAGCAGCGGTGAAGGAAACCAATGATCACAGGTCAACTAAAGTATATACAAGCTATTTTCTATCGGTGTATCAACCGGATGCTAGGAGGGTCCGCTGACAATCAGTGTTTCATCAAAGTCAATGCATATTGCGAATGTATATGCATATTCTGAATGTACATTGGGTAATGTATCTTGCGGCAGATACAAGTGTTGAAGACATACATCAAGGAGAGTAGTAAGATCGAAGTGATCGTTTGTAAGGTGGCCGATGGTGTATAGTCTTGCCGATAGGCGAGAGGTGAAAGTGTGTACAATGGAGAATGTATGTTAAGTAAAACATAGACATACAAGGGGTAATGTAGGCTAGGGTGTTTGGCTCTGCATCATAGTGGTATCAGAGCTTAGCAAAAGGTCTGGGTTATTGTGTGTTGATTCTGTCACTGAGAAAGCAGAAGTAGAAGGATTGAGAGGTTGACAAGATGCCTCTAAAAGGTAATGGTATTGCCAGAGAGTTCCAGGAGATGAAGGAAAAACATGCTAAAGAGATGAGGAAGATGAAAGAGCTTGCAGAAGCACTTCAAGCCAGGCTTGCAGCCTTGGAGATGAACAAAAAGAGAGAAGTGGAAGAAAGTGAATCAGAAGAAGAAAAGGATGGTGAAGAATTTGAAGATGTAGATGAAGATCTGAATCCTGAAGATCAGAGATTTGCAAAACTATTAAGGGTAGTCAAGAATGACAAACCTAAGGTAAAGATTGATGTTCCAAAGTATAATGGAAGTTTAAATGAGGAAGAGTTACTTGATTGGATTGCTACATTAGATAATCACTTTGAATGTGAGGAAGTTATTGAGGAGCAGAAAGTGAAGATTGCAAAGACCAAATTGGGAGGTCAGGCCTTGGTATGGTGGGATTACATACAATTAGAGAGGAGAAAGCAGGGAAAGATGAAGATTTCTTCATGGGACAAGATGGTAGAAAGAATCAAAGGTAAATTTTTACCCAAGGATTATGAAGTTCAAATGTTCAAGAAGCTTCAATTTTTAAGACAAAAGGAAATGGATGTGAAGGCATATATTGAGGAATTTTATAAATTAAGTATGATTTCTAGTCATCATGAGAATGAGGTTGAAAAGGTTGCTAGATACTTGGCTGGTTTGAGATTGAACATATAGGATGAATTAGTTTTGGCTAATCCTAGGAGTGTGGAAGACTATTATCAAATGGCAATCAGGATTGAGGAGAAGATGAAAAGGAAACAGGATAAGTCCATGTGAAGAAAAGGCAGCAATATAAGGGGAAGAGGATCAGCCCCTACAACAAGACAAGACAATGAGAACCAAGAAGAGATTAGTGAAGGACAAGAGCATTCTGATTTCAGGGGTGGATGGAAAGGCACAAGAGGTAGATTTGGAGGTGGTAGAGGTACTAATGTTTTCACTAGGAGATGTTATCATTGTAATGAAATTGGTCACCCAGCATTCAAATGTCCAGAAAGGCAAGGTTCATCATCAGGAGGTGATAGGAAGAATGACAAGAGGGTTCAATTTGTGCAAGAAGAGAAGGTAGATGAAAGTGTTAACTCTCCAATGGGAAGTGTAGCCCCAGCTGAAGATGGAGAATCATTGATGCTAAGGAGAACACTCTTGAAGACATCCAAGGAGATGATACAAAGGAGAGCACTTTTCAGGACCAATTGCAAAAGCAAAGGTAAAAAATGCAAGGTAGTAATAGATTATGGTTCAACAGATAATATGGTATCTCAGGAAATGGTGGATAAGTTGAAACTGGAAAGCATTCCACATCAAACCCCTTACAAAGCATCTTGGGTAAGTGATAGTCAATCACTTTTGGTATATGAACAGGCATATGTTGATTTTCAAATTGGAGAATATCAGGATAGGGTTTTATGTGATATTTTGCCCATGGAATGTTGTCACCTACTTTTAGGTAGGCCATGGCAATTTGATAGGAGAGCATTGTATGATGGATATGCTAACACATAAACCATCAAGAAGGATGGGAGAACTTTTGTGATGACACCATTGCAAGAGGATGTCGAAGCAAAGAAGGCAGCCAAGCTTATTTTGGTAGGAAAGAAAGCATTTATGCAGCTCAAGGATGAAGAGTCAATGAAAGTTGAGTATACCTCAAGGAATGGGGTTGCTAAGGATCAAAGTTTGAAGGTAATTTTAGTTTTGGATGGTGGAGATCAGATGGATCAGCAGAAGGTCAAAGAGCAGGTTTACAAGCAGCCACAAGTTGATTGGAAAGACAAGGATGCAATCATAGTAGGGAAAATTATTTGTCCTCTAGAACCAACAAGTGTTGAAAGGCAAACATATTCTGCCATAGCAGCAGTACAAGAAGCATTACCCAAGGTTTCCCATGCAGGTGTTTAGGCAGAGATGACAGTAAGAAAGCATGGCATGAGTAGAGCCTACAATGCTAGGCATGAGTTTTTGACTCCATGGAAGTAGGTTGCAGTCCAGAGATCATGGGAAAGACATGAGATAACAGAGGATACAGGTAGAGAAAAACAAAGACTTAACTCATGTGGCATGAGTTCTTTTCAAGGTGGGGTGTATGGTGCAGGAGTACCTAACACAAGGTGGCCTCCATGAGGCATTTAACTTTATGATGTGTCTAATGTTCATTTTGTTGTTTCCAATAAGGTCCTATAAGACCATTCATGTAATAAGGTCTGTTTGACCAATGCATGTTATTTTAGTTTGTATCTAGGCTTATGTTGTAAGTCCCAAGGACACTTGTCACTCGGTAATCCCAAAGGTTGTTAGGCAATTGGAGGTTGTTAGATCTCCCAGCCGCTTGGAGTCAATTCAGTACAACTGAGGGCGAGTAGATAAATGCCCAAGAGCATCGAATGTAATCAGTAGTTGTAGTTGAGTTTAGTTCAGTTGAGATCAAATCAGAGATCAGTGTGATTGTATTTGAGAAACAAAGCATCTGTATACACATTCTGAAAGGCATAATAAAATTTTGTATTGTGCATCTTTCTGTCTTTCGAGTCCTTAGTTTTCTTTGTGTAATCAATTTTCCTGTTTTGTGGTCAAGATGGATTCTTAATCCATTCCATCGGTAGATTTCTTCAAAATTGGTGGAATGGCTATACAAATCAATTTGTGTTTTGTTTTCATTTTGTTTGATTTCGTGTTTGCAGGATCATGTACCAGGTGCAGATAGATCCTAGCACCATCATGTGCTAGGTTGACAAGGTGAAAGGTTTGTAAGATCATCGAAGAAATAGATTTGTGAAGTTACAGAGTTTGCAGAGGTTCAAATCGGCGAAGATTTGCATTGTTTCACTGAGTATACATTTTGTGTGTATATTGCAAATGCATGTCAGATATACATTCTGTGTGTATATTGCAAGGGTCTGTTGAGTGTGTATGTCACAAAGCATATCGGGAACCATTGGTGTATTGTATGTCAAGATTGCATGTAGTGAACATACATTATGAAAGTACAAGTGCATCGGCATACAAATGAGGTCAACGGCCGGTCAATGGTCGGTTCTATATGCATGCTAAAGAATGCATCTTTAGAATGCATGTTGTGAATGTACATTGTGAATGTACATTGAGTTAGATACAAGGAAAGTCAACGGTCGGCTTCATCGAATGCATATTTTGAATGCATGTTCCGAATGCATATTCGGGTTGTACGTTTTGAATGTATATTAAGTATATACATAGAGTAGATACATGGTATCGGATGCAAAAGGTGATCGGAAGCAGCGGTGAAGGAAACCGACGATCACAGGTCAATTGAAGTACATACAAGTTGTTTTCTATCGATGTATCAGCTGGATGCTAGGAGGGTCTGCCAACAGTCAGTGTTTCACCAAAGTCAATGCATATTGTGAATGTATATGCATATTTTGAATGTACATTGGGTAATGTATCTTGTGGCAGATACAAGTGTTGAAGACATACATCGAGGAGAGTAGTAAGATCAGAGTGATCATTTGTAAGGTGGTCGATGGTGTATAGTCTTGCCGATAGGTGAGAGGTGCAAGTGTATACAATGGAGAATGTATGTTAAGTAAAACGTAGACATACAAGGGGTAATGCAGGCTAGGGTGTTTGGCTCTGCATCAAGGGTTGAGGGTTTAGGGCTGAGGGTTAAGGGATTAGGGTTTAAGAAATAGTGTTGAGGGTCAAGGTTTCAGGGATAGATTTTAGGGTTTAAGGTGTAAGAGATAAGGGTTGAGGGATAGGGTTTAGGGTTTAGGGATAAGGGATTAAGGTTTAAGGTATAGTGTTGAGGGTTGAGGGATTAGGGTTGAGGGTTGAGGTATTAGGGTTTAGGGATAGGGTTTAGGGTTTAGGGATAGGGATTTTGGTTTAAGGTATAGTGTTGACAGTTTAGGGTTGACAGATTAGGGTTTGACGTTGAGGGTTGAGGGTTTAGGGATAGGGTTGAGGGTCGAGGGATTAGTGTTAAAGTAGAGTGTCAAGGATATAGGGATTAGGGATAGGGTTTAGTGTTGAAGGTTTAAGAATTGAGGGTTGAGGATTTAGGGCTAAGGGTTAAGGGATTAGGGTTTAAGATATAGTGTTGAGGGTTGAGGTTTTAGGGATAGGTTTTAGGGTTTAAGGTTTAAGGGTTGAGGGTTGAGGGATAGGGTTAAGGGTTTAGGGATAAGGGATTAGGGTTTAAGGTATAGTGTCGAGGGTTCAGGGTTTAGGAATAGGGATAGCATTTAGGGTTTAGGGATGAGGGATTAGGGTTAAGGGTTGAGAGATTAGGGTTGAGGGTTGAGGGTCGAGGGATTAGGGTTTAGGGATAGGATTTAGGGTTTAGGGTCGAGGGATTAGCGTTTAAGGTGTAATATCTGCCTAATCCATTTACCTTCCATGTATCCCTTACCAACATTAATGAGGGCACTTGGCATGGTGCATGCGCGAGGACATCATTCTCTAGTGGGACTATAACCTTTTAGTGTAGCGTAACACATCCTTCAACCCTCAACCCTAAACACTATACCTTAAACCCTAATCCCTCCACCCTAAACCCTAATCCCTCAACCCTAAATGCTATCCCTAAAGCCTAAAGCCTCAACCCTTAAACCTTAAACCCTATCCCTAAACCCTCAACCCTAAACACTATACCTTAAACCCTAATCCCTCAACCCTAAACACTAATCCCTTATTGCTAAACCTTAAACCCTAATCCCTTATGTCAGCCCGATAACAATAGGAATGACTAATATTCATCGAAAGGACACTCAGTGATGACTAAAAGGATTTAGATAATAATTTAGATTACCTTGATATCAGGTAAACTTCATATTGTTCTCCCTGAAATGTTAAGTAAGACAAAAGGCACCTATGCAATATCAGTGAGATTACTAATTGTCTTACCGACTGAATAAGAGAACTAAAGGGACACTGCATATCAAAAAGACATTCAATGAGTCTTGGCGATTAGTTATGAATATATAAACAAAGATGACACCAAATGAAGCACATAGATTGGCTTGAAACTAGGACAATCCCACTGATGCAATCTGACATTTCAAAATTCAAAAAAATTGTTGCATTCATTTCCAGTGATGGACATTAATGGCCACACGAACAAACATTATATGAACAATTTTAATTGAAAATGGATTGAACTTGTTAGAACTAGAAATTTTTTTACATCTCTCACCAACCTCTTCACACTTATCCTCTGTATACCTTGGAAATTGGCCACATTATAATTTTGTGATTAAAACAATTTATGAAAATTTGTGTGACAAGATCCGTATTAACTCCTATTGCTAAAACATGTGCGACAAAATCCTATTAGAACAATTACATTTATGAACAAATCCTCATAATATCTTTTCCTAAGTGTATCGGCCTAGCAACACTTCATCGTTGGAACCCTATTTATAGCTCCATCGACAGCCCTATGAAAAATGATTTACAACGTTATCTATCTAAAAATACCCTATCAAGCTAACCTTTGAAGTCCTTACCCTGATAGACTAATATAGCCAACTACAGTGAGCTCATCATTGCAACACATAGTCATCGGTAGGATAGATATTCATATTCCCCCGATGACTTGATATAATTGTGGGTTGTCCAAAATTAGACATAATCAGCCAAACATGCCCTCATCATTGGAGTTCCCATCATATTCCCACCGATACTCCTATAAACATAGCTCGTAGCCATATCGAGCTAACAATATCCTATCAACCTAACTCTTAAGAGTCCCTCACCGATAGACCGATAAAATCAACGAAAGCTAGCACATCATTGTGACTCATAAACATTGGCGGAACAAATGTTTCTATTCCCACGATAACCCAATATGACCATAAGTTAACCAAAGGTGCAATATTGTTAGCCCTCATCATTGGAGTTCCCATCTTACTCCCACCGATAGTCCTATAAACATAACTAGTAGCCATATTGGGCTAACAATATCCTATCGGTCTAACTCTTGAGAGTCCCTCACCGATAGACCAATAAAATCAACAAAAGCTAGCACATCATTGTGACTCATAAACATCGACGGAACAAATGTTTCTATTCCCCCGATAACCGATATGACCATAAGTTAACCAAAGGTGCAATATCGCCCAAGCTAAGGTAGATCAGGGTAACATTACCTAGCGTCCCACCGATACACCGACACAAAGAGTTCATCGATGAAGGAAGCTGACATTGGTGAAACATAAACAATAGTCTCAATGATGCAGTGATAATAATTATTGTGACATCCTGAGGCATCATTCAGATATTCAAAATAAATGACCTCCTCCTATGACAGGAATAAAAGAAAGTTGTGCCACAATTTGATCACATAGCTCCTATAAAACTTGAACAAATTGCAAAAGGGGCTAAAGGAGAAGGGGACTGAAGCTCTCACATAGTAAAGCAAAGAAAAACCAATGGGAAAGCAAAATTCAAGTAAGTACACTGATCCCAGTTGAGAAATTTGGTCTCTTAAAGGTTTGAATTCAAGCAATGGGAGATAGTGCAAAAAAACCTAAAAATAAGAAACAGAAAACTAAAAAGAGACCATTAAACCAAGACTTGATAGATTAGTGTCCTAGGTCAGGACCAAGACCAAAATAAGTGTATAGATGAACCCCTCACATGATCGATTGTTGGACAATCACAAGGACTTGGGAGATGTATGGACTCCACTACGAGGGTACAAACTTTTCTTATACCACTATAGAAAACAATATAGGTTTTTACCAGTCTGTAACCCATGGAGGATGAACCTAGGGAGATTAGTTGTACTAGAGATGTTTCTCAATGTGGAATTAATGAAATCCCTTGCCAGTAAATATGATCCGAAAATGAGAACTATTTGAACACACAGTGGTGATAATTTACTAGTTATTTCAAAAGATCTCTTTTCCAATGTATTTCAATTAGAGTGTAGTTTTGATTTACCATTCACAATCAGAGATCTATTGCTAGAGTATCGTCATATGGATACTAGCTATAAAAGGTGGAAGTTGGCCTTGCATAGGCCTAAGGACGAAGAAGGACAATTAAGGAAATTCTCTAGTAATGAGAATCCTCCATTTCATGAAGATCTATTTGAAGAGTATTTTCGATACACCTATTATGCAACTGGTAAATTCTTGGGAGTAGAGGTCCCACCTCTAATGTCAATTGCACCAATGGTTTTAGCTACAGATGTACAGACTAAGTGGGTTGGCCTTTTGACTATGCTAGCTTTGTGGCTAATGCCCTAAATCAAGGGCTGAAAAAAGAAAAAAAATAACAGTGATAGCATCAACTTCAAACACTATTCCTTATTAATGCATTTTCTTTTGTATGAGAGACATGATAGAGGATTTTGGTGCAGTGAAATGAGGATAAGGGGTTCTTTTGATAATTGGGATCTTAAACCTGTACAGATGTAGACTTTATTATGGGATAGCTGATTTGGTAGATCTCACTACCTCTACTTTGAAGAGTTTTTTGTAAAACCTTTAATGGAGTTACTGGGATATCCCCAGGATTATAACCTATCTCCAAGGATGCAAAGATTTCTAAGACCCTAAGAAAATGACCCTAAAAGTAAAGTGGACCATAACTGGGGAGATTGGTATGCTTTCCACGACTGCACAGTGATTAGAGTTTATGGATTTGAGGGCACCCCACATTTGCTACCACAAATAGTTCCTGATCGGATTGCCTATCTAGAGATTGTGAGGCAATTAGCAAAATCTGATGTCATACACCTCAAAAAGCATAAAAAATAGTCAATCATGCCCAACACTCTATGTTTTGGAGATTTCACAGTGGTCACAAATGAAGGGTATGAAGAAATTAATACTAAATTGGCATAGTTCAATCTTCCTATAGGTAATGAAAGACAAAATTTTGATTCAGAGGGTTTTATTCATAAACCAAAGATTTCACAAGGGCTCTCAAGATATGAACATTTATTTTTAAAGAAAGATGTGATTAGAAACCTTGATAAGGCCTCTACTATCAACAAAATGGGTACATTTAACAAAGTGATTCTTGTTGATGAATGGAAAAGAAAACATGTCCAATCTTATTCAAAAATGTTTTGTGAAATACAGGATCCACTGGCAAGGATTGAACAATTGATTGCTCATGCAGATGAAATCATAAAAGATGTGCCCCCAGTTGTTTTTTATACAACTTATACAATCTATTCAGGAACACAAGTTGAAGACATAGAGCCTCTGGGCTACAAAGCCTCACAGCCTACCCCTAAAGTATGTTTTTTTGTAGATATTGACATAAGTGAAGAAGGTGAAAGTGATGAAGAAAGTGAACAAATGAAGCCAATAAATGCTCCTAAAATAGCACAATATGAGCATCCTCCTGAATTGAATGGTGTAAAGTTTGAGACATCAAATGAATTATCTGATGACATTAGAATCTTGGTTGCACATAAATTTATTTCTAATGATGATTTTATTAAAACTCCTGAATTTAAGTCATTTGTCTATGAGTACAAAGGAAAAAAGGTGAGAAAAAATGCAAGATGTCACTTCTGAACAAGAGGTTACTGCTTTGGATTAATTAAAAAGGGAAGTTGATAAAGAGATGGAGTCCATCACTCCCGAAAGAGGAAGGGAGTTTCTTCAAGAAGCCAAAGTATTGCTCTTGTCAGGGTGGGATATGAGTTCAGCAATTGTGTTTGATAGCTTTAGGAGGAGAGAAGACAAAATAATGAATTTGACTGAAGAAGCCACTGATAAGATATACTTAGGATCAAGATTAGGGTATAATGCAGATGAAGCCACTCTACTCATTTGGTCACTTTACCCATAAGATAAGAGACCAGCAATTGTATCATTATATAATAATATATAATTTTTACATATAGAGCATGATGTGTAAAAATTTGAAGACCATCAACGGAGTGAAAGGGTGCGAACAGTCGGGTGCAGATGGATACAGGTTCAACGATGCTCAAGTGCACAAGGGTAAGGCAGGGATTTGAATCAAGAGAGGCCACAAATGCCTACTTATCTCTTCACCGCAGGTGGGCTCCTCTCTCCAAGAAAACTCTTGAGACCATGGATTGTGCCTTGATCCCATTAAGGTTTCGACGGGGGATCCCCCACCTCCCTTGTCTCATCAGACAACTTCTCTTCCTGTGGCTCCCTTCTTTGTTGAGGACTACAAAATAGGAGCAACCCTTTCCACGAGTGTTGTAAATTTTGCAAGACTCAAATTGTCACGACAAACCCTAATCCATCTCCTAGTTTGCCCTCAGTGTGCTCAGATAACACCCCTCCTCAAGAAACAGTTCCTACCTTGACCTCAGAGGGTTTGCAAATCTACATTCTTGGTGATTCAGAGGTTTTGTTGGAGGAGGCACCTGCTGATTTTCATATTTCAGACTCATTTATTGATGAAGTTTCAGCGGAGGTTGGGAATTGGTCCCTCCTCATTAGATGCATGAGCAAACACCCTTCGGTGGATCAGTTTCCTATTTGGATGAAGTCTTCCTAGAGTAGTGTGTCCACACCAGAATTAGACATTTTGGATTTTGGCTTTTTTCTCCTTCATTTCATCTCTATGGAAGATTGCAACTTTGTGAAGTAGAATGGTCCTTGGTTCTTTGGCCAATCAGGCCTTTTCATCTTACCGTGATCCCCTTTTTTTGATCCAGCAGCTGCTAAAATCACTCTCATCCCCATGTGGATCAGATTGTACAATCTTCCCCCGATCATGTGTAATCCTGGGCTCATTAGCAGTATGATAGATCAGATTGGTTCCTTTTTGAAGATGGATATAGTTTTTGGGACATCCCTTCGCAGACTCACAAGGGTTTGTGCTATCATTGATATTTCTAAACTGGTTCATCATTTTGTTGCGATTCATTCTTCTTGTAGCTCTTGGACCTAATTTTTAAACTATGAAGGTCTTCCCTTCAGATGTTTTTGCTGCAATAGGATCGGTCACAAGATCGTTGGGTGCTCTTTTTCTAGGCAGTCTACTACAAGGAATTTCATTTTGAAGAAATGGGTTAGGAAATCAGGCACCCCTGATGAGGATTTTAAATGGCACAACCATGGTATTTTCTTCTCGGTGCCCAACCCTGCTCCTGTGGATCTAGTTGTTGTCTCTTCTCCTCTGAACCCTCCCCCTTCACAACCTAAGGGAGACTCTCCTCTACTCTGGTTCCCTCATTCTCTTTTCCCAAAGAAGATGCTCAGCTGGGTAAGGATGACATGGACTATTTTGCTCCTAAGGGTACTTACCCTTTTATGGAGGATCTAGAGGAGGACTTCACAGATTTCATAGATGATTTGGTTCTTCCAGTTAAAGAATGTACCATTTCTCAGATGGCAAGCGCCATCTCCAAACCAAACTTGCCAAGCAAAAGGAAGAAAGGCTGCAAATCTGAAGCAGAGAAACTCTATATTGAAGATAGAGAAGTGGTTGATGAGGGATCTCAATGGACCATGGATGCTCTCCTCACTAGGAACAGGAGGAAGGGGTTAGCAAATAAAGATTAATTTGTTGCTCCTACTTGGGGGTTGTTGTTTCGGGGATCTCAGTAGTTTTGGTCCTATTGTCTTTTGGTTTCTTGGAAGCTCTTAGGGATTTTTGAGTGAAGTTGGTCTTTTGACCTTGCTATAGGCTTATCTAGTCTCTTCATCTTATTTATGCTCCCCATTTGTGGGTTTGAAGCGGTCACTATTTTTATTTGTTTTATTTAGGGAGTGGGCCCTAATCCCACAATTGAATTGATAAAAAAAAGAGACCAGCAATTGCTAATAATTCAAATCAAATGTTCGGTCATCTCTTAGTCAAAAGGGTAGGGGATACTGACCCTATGGAAACAACAGAGCTCAACATTAATATGGCAAAGTTCAATAAGGCACAAGTTGAAAAATTGCTTAAAGAAAATGATAGACTAAATAAGGAGCTGTTATATCAAAAGGAAAGATCCTCTTCCTCTTCTATATCACAATTCTATCCTCCAGACCTTGAGAAAGATAAGAAAGTGTTGGATGCACTTACTGATGCATCTTATTGGAAAAATTACCATCTAAAATCCCAAGGCAAATGTAAAGATCTGGAGAAGGAAGTAAAAACTATCAAATATGATATGGCATCTGAATTAATCAGGGAAAGATTCAATAAAATGATGAGTTGTACTGATACCTATTGGAAATTGTTTAAGTTGACATGCTCAACAATGGCAAAAAATAAAAGATTACAAGGGAGGATGACTAAAAAGAAAGAAGACCTTTTGGGAAAAGGGATCTTGGTGGGACAAACATTACAAGCATATAATGATTTAATAGAGTCACATGATGAATATCATGACAAGCTCAAAGAAGAGCTTAATTATTTTAATCTTGCTCCACCACTTCATGATAATTCTGGGAATCTCTGAAAATGTGATGATTGGAAGGAAGAATTGGCCATGGTTCTGACTAATGCATTACAGGAGATCAATGATGAAGAGATAGTCTTGAAAAATACTCATAAGCAGTTGGAAAAAATGATGTGAATGGAGTACGATATGAAGTGATTATCAATGTGAATACCTATGCAGAATAAGACTACATCCATCATCTCTCTGCAATAAATCTATTTATCAATTGAACCATGAACGTGCCAGATACGACATGACAGTCATCGGATGGAGGAGATCAGCCAATAGTATGATGGGCATCATATCAGAAAATAGAAGCTTTGCATAGGCCTTAGATGGTCACGGGCCTCTATTCAGAGATTAACGGATCGGTGCATCCATTTAATGAAATGTTTTTCTTTTCAGTTATAATTAGTTATCAAAAGTTGTGTCTTTTTGTAACGGGTCTGTAGCTTGTTGCCTCTTGCATATAAGAGAGACCAAGGGTCCAAGACCCGACAGAAAAAGGAGGGTAGTAGTTCTTTCTGAAGCATTTTAGGGGACTTAGTAAGAAGATAGATTGCACCCATCCCACTCATCCACTTTCTTGTTCCAAAAACTTTGCAATTAATATATATATTATGAAGCAGTATTATGGAGAAGACTGTACTTAAATGGTAAGCTTTTTTTAGTGTTAAACTATTGTGTTAATTTTTATGTTTATATGTTGATGTACTGTCTCCAAAGTGGTTTAAAAAAGATACAAATGATTTGATGATGATGATGATGCTTTTAATTTGGATGATGTGAATGCTTGTAATTTGCTCATACTATAATGAAAACCTTTTGCTTCAATTTTACAAATGAGAAGAAATATATCAAATTCTGCCAATGCAAGAATAATGAGCTTACCAATGAAAGTGATCACCATTCTTTCACAAATTAGGTCACCTGCTTCTTCCCTTTTCAAATGTTGTTAAAAGGAAGAGATGTCTTTAAACATGTCATCAAGCATTGAAAACTAATGTAGTAGTTTCCTCTATTTAATGCATGGACTTCAAAGTCCTAGGTCTAAACAGTCACCATGTATGGTGAATGGACCTTCAAATATTCATATACATTTCACTATAATAGCTAAGTGGGTATGTGAAAACCTGCATCATTTCACTGTGTTTGGTAATTGAGTACTCAAGGATTCAAACCGTCTCGCTATGATTTTTTAATTGTGAATGCAAAAACTCAAATCAATTCAGTGTACCTACAAATTGGTTATACAAGGATTCAAATCAGTTCATTGTATTTGCCAATAGGAATACAAGGATACAAATCATTTGCATATAACAACTAGGAGGCCTGCACAATTGAGTGTTGATGTAGAAAGATTAGAGGATAAATGCAAACATATAGGAAATTTGTATAATCTATCAGGACACATTTGTTGTTCATGTGTGGTTATCTTGATTAGTTTCTTTTAACCTCTTGGTGCACAGCTATTATGTGACTATTGCCATTGTTGTGTATTACAAGATCCATAGGAGGCCATGGAGAGAGGAAGTGGATGGCGTAGAACTACTAAATCGCAGAGAGGAAAGTGGGTGGAAATACATATGACAACATAATCTGCAGATATAATAGAGGTAAGAAGAGAAAGCAACCTCAACCAAAGGAGGAAGGTGTTTATGAATTCACAAATGCTACAACATAGAGGAGATAAAGTCATTTTTTTGTCCATGAGGCCTCTGAGGTCAAACTTATTGGTTGAAAATGCACAGGAATGGTGATTAAATGTGATTCTATGATCAAGGGAAAAGTTTGAAAATTAGGATGGCCAAAACATGATATGAATCTGTCACATATATGACTAAAGTGAGGTTTTGTGTTGGATAGCATATTGGTTGAAATGATATAATTGGTGTACTAAACATTATTTACTATGTTGTGTATTATAGGGGCCAAATGAGGCCATGGCAACAGATCGTGTCATATCAAATGAGAACACAACGGATGAAGCCGGACATCAGGTACTCAAATTTTGACTTAACTTAGGAAAAAATGATCTAATGGCATTTTGTGATACGCCCATCTTTTTTCACAGTATTATTGAAATTTATAATGTATTATCCAATCTTGACATAAATTAATGCATGTTGTTGATTATTTTAGATGGAGATTGGAGCAAAAGCAGAGCCTGAGCATTCAACTAGCAAAAGAAAAAGATATGTACGTGGACGTGGACCTAGAACTGTTAAATCACATAGAAGATGGTGGGTGGAAGAGGATGTGACAATGGATCCTATAGACACAACAAATGATTGCACTGAACAAGAGGTTGGTCAGGACTTTAGTACATGGGATGAATACTTTGAGAAAATTGTTGTTTGTGGATGTTCTGTATGTCATGGAAAGAAACAATTCAAACGAGCGATTGTACAAAGACATTACATATATGATGAGCTTCCAATCGGTAGTATGCCTCCTCCAATCGATTCAAATCCAATAGGAATTGTGGTAAGGAAATTTCCAATTTGATATAAATAACATGTATACTTCGTTTAAACATTGTTTTATATTATTTAAATAATTAATTTTTTTTCTTAATGGATACTTGCAAGATAAAGTTCTTGGTTTAAAGTTTCCTGGATCACCAACTTTCAGCCTAGAGGGCAATGATCATTTATTAGATGATAAATCTAACAAAAATATGTGCCAATATATCAGCTCTGAAGACGAGGAATTGATGAAAACAAGTAACAGAACAAGAACTGGTTTAAAGATGCATAATTTGCTTAAAGACAAGGGGAAGGTGGACTACATACCCTATGAGAATGAATGTGATGGAGATGATGACTTGCCCCTAAATTTGAGATCAATTTACAAAGAGACATTTGATCGTCGACTATATTGCGCTTGGCCTAGTGATCAACAACTACCTAGAGTGTATGAGGTGTTTCAATTTTGGGGATACAGCTACATGATATGACCCTCCAATATTCATGGAGCAAATATAGGCCTCTTTGTTGTCCAAAATGTACATGTGGGATCTAAACATAGAAACAATTCAGAACAAATCACTAGGAGATTAATGCCATATTATGGTCCATCATATTATAGTGGTGAATGGAGAAGGCTAGCAGAATATAAGCCTAGCATGTCAGCATATGGTCTAAATTCAAATATGTATACACATCGTCTCCAATTGGAAAGTGGAAAAAAAATGAATAGAGGTCATCTTATGTATATAGATGGACGTGCATACACATACAAAAATATTGCAAGATTTATAATAGTAGTAAGGGAAGGAACCTTACTATAAGACTGAATTGTCAATTTGTTGAGGTTATAAATAATAAAGATGGAGATATGGAAAGAGAGGTTGATAGATTGATAATGGTTGAGGCTATTATGGACCATAGCATTGGGGATGAGTTATTGATTGATTACTCCTTCTTAAAACACACTCCTGCATGAAAGAAAAGGGAAGAACAAGGTCTCCCTAAGGATGTTCTTAAGGGTAGAAAACCAAAGAATAATAAATGAGTGTGGATAGACGTTTTATAAACTATGTTGTCAAAATTATTTTTTCTTTAAATTATTGTATAAAAAAGGTAGTATATAAAATAATGTTCCATTATTCAATTGATGTATATATGTTCATACAATTTTTATTTTTATTTTTTAAGCCATATTTGATTATATTTCTTTGAAATTAATACATTTTAAATTTAGTGCAATTGTTGCCAAACATTAAATAATGCTTGTGTTTGTTGATAGGTAGAAGATGTTGATGAAACACATACTAATACCCAAGATCCAACTGGGTTATTAAGGTTTGGACGGGATGATCCAAACCATCCTTTAAACCCATACCAGGCAGAAAAGAGCAACATTGAAGAGAATACTAGCAGCTGAGAAATTTGAATTGCTGATGAGATCCACATACACTAATGACATGCCAACTAGACTTGATGATGATCATGATAGTGAAAATGTAGTGCATGCAAAAGGATTGAATGAAATGCTTACATGTTTCTTTGGGGATGGAAACAATGATGACAATAATGATCATATGGTTGACAGTAATGATGATAGCAAGGGTAATTACCACCAACATAATGTTGATGATAACAACCTGAAAGACTACATCAAGCAAGCAGCGAAGACACCCGTGTTCAAATTAGGTGAAAGTAGAACTTCAAAACTGGCATGTACATTAATATTATTAGAAATCAAGTCACTATTTGGTTGGTCAGATAAAGGATTCACTACCCTACTAAAGTGAGATGAAATCCATTTCTTACTTTGCATTGTCAATTGGTGTATATAATTTGTAAACATTCATCAACTTTGTTTATATTTCTTTAAGGGGAATTTGAAACCATATATTGTATATAAATAGTCCTAGTATAGATTGACATATGAAAGATGTTCATCATAAGTCAAACATTCAATTGACTTAATCTCTGGCAATCTTACAGGGCACTAAAAACTAAAACATTCCCTGAAGAGAATGTGTTGCCATCAACTTGCAGAGAGGCACGTCTGTTGTTGGTTGAGTTGGGGATTGAATATAAGCAAATTCATTCATGTAAAAATGATTGCATTTTATATAGAGATGAATATGAAAATAAGGTAGAATGCCCTATATGCAAAGAGAAGAGATATCATACAGATGTACAATATCCAACAATTGCAAAGAAGGTTTTACGTCACATGCCAATTATACCTAGACTTCAACGAATGTTTCGTTGCAAGTCACTTGCACAATTGATGGACTGGCATGCAAAGAATAGGAGTAAAGATGGATTCATGTGAATTCTGGCCAACTCCAAAGCAATGAAACACATAGAGGAAAAATGGCCAAGAAAATTCAAAGATGAACCCCATAGTATCAGGTTTGGTCTTGCAATTGATGGAGTGTGCCCATTCTCTTTCCAAAGCTCAAATTATAGTGTTTGACTAGTCAAATTGATAGTATACAATATTCCCCATGGATGAGTGTTAGAAAGGAGCACCTTATGTTGACTCTCATTGTTCCAGGAAAATATCAAGTTAAAAACATGGATGTTTATCTTGCGTCTTTTATTGATGAGATGCAACTACTACAGAAAGGCATAAGAATGTATGACATATCACGTCCCCCATCAAATAGGTCCTTCATGTTGTATGGTGTGCTATGTTGGACTATTCATGATTTCCTAGTGTTGGGATAAGTTGCCATTAACTTGTAATTCTAACCAATTCACATGTCTCCAAAGTTCTTGGAATGTGTTCCCCAACACATAAAGACTTTGACAAATTAATTATTTATTAATTATATCACTTTGACTTTTGTAATCAATTCCTAATTGATAAGTTCAAACTTGGGCATCCATTTTTAGAGTGGGGGCCATGAAGACTTTGTTGACTTCTCCTAAGTCTATTTTGAGAGTTTGATAACTCCTAGTGAGTGGGAGTTAAACTTGGGTGTCCCCTTTTGATGGGGACTTATATTTAGACATGGAGTTGTGCTTTTTTATGTACATGAGTGGATAATGTTGAGACACCTTGCATGGATATAATGTTGGAGTTAACTACAGTGTTAGAGATGCATGATTTGGATATTGCTTGCATGTGGTCAGAATAGCTTGCATGGACTTGCATGTTTTTTGCATGTAGTTTGCATGTTGTTGCATGTTACTTGCATGTACTTGCATGTTGTTGCATGTTGCTCATATGGAATTACATGTTGTTGCATGTCACTTGCATGTGCTTGCATGTTGTTGCATGTCAATCCTATGGACTTGTATGACCTTACATGTTCTTGCATGTCAGTTATATGACCTTGCATGTTGTTGCATGTCAGTTTTGTGAGATTGCTTGTAGAACACTCCAACTCCAAAAACTTGCATGATGGTACATCTCAGTGTTTTAGGTAATGGATATCAGTTGCATGTTGTTGCAAATGCTTGCATGCTAGTTTTAAGATATTACTTGTAGAACACTCCAACTCTCGAAAGTTGCACGATGGTACATCTCAGTATTTCAGGTAATGGGTATCAGTTGCATGTTGGATCTAGTGTTTGCATGTCACTTGCATGTACAGAACAACGTAATTCAGAATAACATTGGGGACATCAATTGTGCAAGTTGTTGCATGAGAATTGGTGTGTGTTGATCACTTCAGTTGATTGAAATAGATTAGGCTAACTTGAGCACCCAATCTTGGGACTTTCAGTTGTTGCTTTTATTTAGAAATATGTTTGATGTTGGTAAAGCTAATTTTAGCATACTTGTGTGCACACATCATGAAGGGGCAGTTAACTCAAAGCTTGGACTTTGTTTGAGTTCAGTCTTCTCAATTTAAGTGAGCTTGATTTTTGCATAAGCTTTGGAAGCTATGTTATCAATTGTAATTTATTATAATTTGAGTTTCAAGCTTTTGAATTAAGAATCTTTTGAATTAAAAGAGGGTTTTTGATTTAATTAAAAACCCCATACATTTTCCAGAGAGCTATTTTGAGGAAAAAGACTTAGAAGATAAAAGCAAGAAGTTTTTTGTAAAAGACTTAGAATAAAAAGCAAAGAGCTTTTTTGACTTAGAATAAAAAGGAAAGAAGCTTTTTTATTAAAGAAGTTTTTTTATTGAAGAAGTTTTTGAAGAAAAAAACAAAAAGCTTTTTTGAAGTTTTTTTATAGGTTTGAAGATTGAAGAAGCTTTTGAAGTGCATCAAGGACTTAGAGGAATTTCAGTATTGAATGTAATCTTTTCTAAAGAGATTTAATACAAGCAGGAAACATCTTTGAGTGTGGAGTTTTTTCCTGAAAATGTTTCTCCACGTAAATACTGTGCAAATTTTTTCTCTTCTCTTCTCTTCTCTTCTCTTCGACATTGGTTTGAAAGTGCATAAGCACTTGTTCATTAATTGTTATAGATTAATTTTAATTTCAGCTTTGCATACACAAAATTTTAAAGTTTATAGTAGCAGTTCTACCTTCATTTTCAACACCAGGACTTGGTGTTTGTTCTGATAAGATAAAATATTTACGTATTTACACTCATAATTTATTTCCATCCCAACTTTCATACTTAGTTTTATACTATTTTTTTGATATTATTAAAATTACTTATTGAATTGTAGGGCTTCAAACAAAGGGGATATTTGCATGTCCAAGATGTGCAAAACAATTTCAAGGGCGATATTCTAAAGATTTACATAAATTTATTTACGCAAACAATAGGGTTTTTCTACCACTAGATCATAAGTTTAGAAATCACTTGAAGAATCAATTTGATGGAAAAGTTGAAAATAGAGGCCCTCCCATGATTTAGGTCCAGGTGATTGGCTTAGGAAGTATGAAGATGTTGAATTGAAAGTTTGGGAGGATTTTTTTGATCAAGGTGATTCAATTGAAGAATCAGAACAAGTTGTAGTTAATATGCCAGAAGGAATGAAAAGAAAATCCATATGTTATGAGCTCCCTTACTAGAAGGATCTATTAATATCTCACCTATTAGATCCTATGCACACCTTCAAAAATGTCCCAGATTCTATATTTTGACATATATCAGGCAAAGAGAAGGACACCTTGTCTTCGAGGAGAGATATTGTTTTTTCACGTACCAAAATTGATAGAAAATATTTGTGGCCAAACAGGGAAAATGAAACATATGCAGAAGCTCCATGGATTTTGAAAAAAAAAGAGGTAGACCAACTAAAAAATGGCATCCATTCAATAAGGACACCTACTAGCTATGGGTCGTCATTGGCTAAAGCTTTTACAGTTGGACATATCACAAGATTTAAAACACATGATTTTCATAATTTTATGAAGGTATTATATATCATCATTTAACATTTACTGGTAACATTGATTAAGTACTAAATAAATTTTGAAATTTTGTTGTGAGGAAAAATTACTAATGACCTTTTCATAAATGTGTTTGATAGCATATCATGCCATTGGCAATTAGGGGGGATTCCTATCTTACAGTTGACTTAAGGAATGCTATAAGTCGATTGTCAACATTTACAAGGTATGTGGTTATATGAAATGTTCATGTGTGAGAGACATAGAGATATTATATTGCATTTAAATTTTTGACTAAAGGTTCATACTAATTTACTATTCTTATATTAGGTGGGTGACCTCCAAGGAGATCCATGAATGTGAAGTGCCAAAATGGAAGGAGGAAATTGCAGAAATTGTATTCGTATTTGAGAAGGAGGTCCCTACAAGTTTCATGGACCTACAAGACCATTTACTTATACACCTAGTCGATGACATTGAATTGGCGGGTGTCATATCAATGAGGTGGATCTTTTTCTTTGAGAGGTATATGAAAACTCTAAAAAGATATGTCTGACAAAAGGCACATCCAGGAGGTTGCATGGCTGAAGGGTATGTATTGAATGAAGCATTTTTCTTCCTGTGTGAATTCCTTGGTAAGGATTTTGAAGATAGGCCACACTTCTAGGATGAAGAACGAGAATCAAATATTATTGATGGAGAAAAACCACAATCTAATGGTGTTCAAGTAGAAATTAGTAAGTAAATTCATGATCAGTGCAGTTGTTTTTCTTGCAATCATTAATTTACTCTGTAATTTATTTATCAAATTAACAGCATGACATTTGGAGTTTGAAATAAACATGTTGACATGTAATAGGTGTAGACGAAAGTGCTATACTCGACAAGTTCATTCTGTACCACATGGACTTTATGAACAAATGGATCGATCTATATGATAAAAAGAGAGAAGTGTTAGAAGCAAGGAGACAGTTTAAGAAATTGAACCCAAGGAATACTCCACTTCCCACTGATCTACTTGAGGAATGGGGAAAAGATTGCACACTAGAATGGGTTACTGAACAAATTCAAAATCAAATAGAAGATGCAGGTATAGATTCAAACATAACAGAAGATGAAATCAACATGTCTAGAGGATGTGAAAGAAAGGTACAGTTGGAATTTTACAAAATATTGTTTCCTTATAGTTTTAACACTATTAACTATTTTAATAATTGTCATTATATTTGTTTTCACTAAAATAAATGGTCTTTCGCAGGCAAAGAAATATCCAACAATGTGGTCATATGGTCGACACCATCGTGTAGAAAGTGTAGATGTAAAGAGATGATCCTTTGATTGTGGCATCATGGTTGACTTCAAGTAATCTAGTCGATCAAGCTCAAAAGATAAGAATATAATTGAAGGGAATCTACAATATGTTGGGCAAATACAAGAAATTATTGAGTTGGATTACCACTCTTTTAAATGTTGTGTTTTTAAGTGTAGATGGTATGAAGCATTTGAGAGGACACGAAGACTTGATACCCATAGTGGATTGTTTTCTATAGATTCCTCATGTTTCCTACCGAAGGATAAGGAGCCTTATGTTCTACCAATTCATTGTGAGCAGGTATTTCTTTAACTCAAACAAGAAGCGGTAGTGATCATTAATCTATTAATTCATAGTTTATTGCAAATATATACATGTGTTTATTAATCAATAAAATTGTTAAACCATACATTTAATATATGTATGTTGTTCATGTGCAGGTATTTTTCTATGAAGATATTTTGGACCCAAAATGGATATTTGTCATACATTATGATCCAAGATTAAGGCATGTATTTGACGATGCATTAGTGGATACTGAGAAAAACAATGATGGCCAACAAAATGAGAGAGAGGGATTAGAGGACATCGAAGAAATTGACATCCATGATGATGATGAAGATGGTTATGTTCAGGGACAAGAAGACAACAATCCAGAGTTAGATGATGTTATGGAAGACAACAATATGGATGGTATAGAAAATGATGATCCAAATACATCTAGTAACAATATAGATGGTCTACAGTCAAATTTCAATGATGATGAAGATGATGCAAGTCAAGATGAGGATGATGATAATAATAAATACTTGAAAAAACATATGAACATTGACAATGATACACTTGATGACATTGTAGCAAAAAATAATGTTAATGACCAAGACTTCTAAATTTTTAGAATTATTTGCAATCCATGTTTAAAAAAGGATGATTCTTATGGCCTCAACTTTGTAGTGCTTCAGTAATATTATTTGTTTTGATACAAATTACCTATTGCAATATCCTTAAATTGTTTAATCTTTGGTATGAATTGTTGGTAGAAAAAAATTAGGATTACTTGGATGCTTCTTCCATTCATTTTGTATCAACATATGTTCGTGAAGACACAAAAGTTAATAAAATATTAATACACATAACTCACAATTATTTAAATAAGCAACTTTGTTAACTTTATTATTTTTAAATAGTTTCCATTTTTATGTTGAACATAATTTTGAACATGTAACTGAAAACATCCACAGTAAATGATTTACTGTATTAGCATATTCATTCACATAAGCATAGTATTGAGGCTCAATAACTGATATTCATTCAAATATAAGAAGAAATAAGTATGGAAAACATAAGAAAAATACATAATGATAACACAGTCATGGAGTTACACCAGTGCTTTGTCATAGGTAGTCTTCTTAATAAATCCATGTTAATGATTCCCAAGGTGGTGTCAAAACTAAGAGAGGAGTGTAGAGTCCAAGCTTCCTATTTCCAATATTTTGCAATGCTACAAAGAATGAGAGACTTGGTGTGGTTCTCAATTTGCACATATGTGAGGCCACTAGAAGTGTTGTTCAAGTGTTGCTAGTGTTTTAGTAATGTTGAAGTGTTGAGTTATTTTGGAATAGTATGCTTCCTAGATGAGTCTCTAGTGTGGTGTGGTGTCTAAAACATAGAGATACTTGAGCTTGTAGAGAATCTTGTTAAACATGTAAAATTCACCAACCTATTTGCCCTGTAAGAGCTTGGTGTAGTTCTATGCAAAGTACAAGTCTGGTGGGTAGAGAGCTTCTCGGTCAAAGAAGTTGTGACCACATGAGTCCAACATTGTGGTGAGTGCAAGAACTAGCTATTAGCTTAGGTAGTCAAATACCTTTTTGTCTTTTCCCTTCTCGTGATTGCAGATAACTAGATGGAATTGTTGTAGACATGTCATCCATTTCATGTGCTGGACATTTTCCAATTTGTTTCGAGTTTGCAAGAATTGGAGTGGCTTGTGATCAAAGTGGATGATTGGACCTCCTTTCCCAAGATGTAGTGAGATCATTGCTTGATGGCTTGCATGATGGTATACAACTCCTTTACATGGGTGGAATAGCATTGAACCGTGTCATTTAAAAGTCATAGAGTGGTACAAAAATCTCTAACTGCATATTTTCTCTCAGAGGATTCCAAACCTCTGACATTCCAACTGAAACATCTCAAACAATCTGTTAGGTCACAAAAATGCAGGTTGTTAACCGTAAGAGGTTTCCAAGCTCTCTTGACATTTTTGGCTAACGACACGGGGTAGATATGACTAAACCCCCTTCACTTTAGGCTCTGCTAGACTTAGGTCAGTGTACCTTGAAAGATATTACAAATTTTTGTGTAACCTTCATAGTGGCAAATGAGTGTGAAGTAGATGTAAGAGTTGGAATGTATTTCTAAGGTTAAGGTTTGCAAATATGAATAGGGTATGAATATTAATAGTAAATTGGACCAATGCTTTATTTGTTGGGCAAAGAAATCAGGAATCAATGGTGTAATGGATATTTATATTAACTTAACTCAGATTGTTAGGCACTTATGTAAATCTATATCTTGTGCAGATGTGCAAGAATGTTGAGGTACAAGATTCTTCTTATAAATCCCAATGATATTTCCTCAAATTGCTATAACCTAGAAAAAGGATTTTAATTCTAACAGGAAGGAAACCAACTAGAATAGATTGTACAAAGGATTTTAGCCCTGGGTAGAGACCAATAAACACTGACTACTCAGCCAGATTTAAATCAACTTCCTCAGAAACCAATCACACAGATCATATAGTAACAACAAATGTATACTGAAAAATTAATGATATCCTTGATATATTAACTTAAACAACTTGACAAACCACTTTGGAGATAATCATGCAACTCATAAATATTAACATCAACACAACAATTGAACATCAATTTTGGATCCACCAACTAACTCTAATTCTTTTTATTAATTTAGCAATTCATACTGGTTTGAAAACATAGATAGATGGAAATGGATTCTTCGAATACTACTTTTATATTAAATATATGTCTCTGAAATAGATTGGATGATCTCCTTCATAGTAGCCTTGGTATCCTATTTTATAGGATGCAAACAAGCTTCACGCCTGAAACATTGTACCTTTTCATAATAACATCTTTTGGTAACTAATGCATAATTAGCAAACATAAATGAAGATAAAAGCATATGCAACGATCTGATTCTGGCTCCATTAATCTCCATAGAGTGACTTGTGACTCAAAGGCCTGGCAAGGTCGTCCTCATCTCCATAATATAGATTGATACACTTGTATTTCTTGACAAAATTATACTACTTTTGCTTCATCACAACGCTCTGGATACAAATAGATTTATTTGACTGATATGGTCGATGTACCCTTGATCATCACATGGATCAGTCTCAAGTAAACTGTTCATCGTTGATTCCAGAGTAAATATCTTTCCCAGACATGTATAAGTATTCTCTATCATCCTTTCCTCATTATTTACATTTTCAAGTAGTGGTGGCAGTAACTAACCCAGTTCATTCCTCCAAGTGTCCTTGTCTTTTAGGTTACCCTCATCATTGAAGAAGTTGGGAAATGCCAAATCAATACGTTGATCAAAATCTTTCAAATCTGCTATCAATATACCATTAAATCTCTCATGTTCTTTCATCAATTCATTATATCATTTGAGCACTTGTTCCTCAGTGCTAGCTTTAGTATTCAACCCTTCCTTTGTTTCCAACATCCTAGGGTGTAGTCTTTTATGCTCTTAGTATAATTGATGTGTTCTATTGTGCAAATCCCAAACCTTGTCGCTATTTTTCATCATGTGGCCAAACCTTCTTTGAATCAATTCAAAGGCTATAATATATTTGATAGTTTTCAATTCAGTTTCTAGCTGCTCACTTTTCTTTTGATTCTTTTCTACCTTATACTTCCAATAATTCACATCTGCCAAGGCCTCTATTACCCTTTGATCACCTTCTAGGTATAGTGAGTAGCTGCTGGATGAAGGCAACTTGTCTTTGTGCAAATCAATCGCTTGTCTCAACATAGCATTTTTTCTTATATATATTATTATCTTTGATTAATTTCTCAATTTGTGCTTTAGTAAACCTTGCAAAATTAACATTTAAATCAGCAGTGTCCATAGGATCTGTATCCTCAATCCTTTGTATCAATAGGCTACCAAAAGATTTATTAAGATCATCAATGATATGTGGTCTCTTATTTGGAGGATACAACGCCCATATAAGCAATGCTCTTTTATCTAGGTCATACCCTGACCCTCTTCTGATATCATCCATTGCCTCTATGCTGAGTTTCAACTTCTTATCTTGATTTCTATTGAAAGAATCAAATACAATGGCCAAAGCCATGTCCCATCCAGGAATCAAAATCACACCTTCTTGTAACAAGGTCCTTCCCCTTTCTGGAGTCATTATCTCCAATTCATTGTCAATCTCCTTCTGAAGCTCAGACAACACCTCATCTTGTATGTCAGTGATATCTTTCATTCTCTTCCTAGTTTGTTTGCCCATGTATTCATATAAGAAGGCTTTAAACTCAGGTGTTTTGATGAAATCATCATCTTATATGAATTTACTGTTGGCCAAGTGCCTTATGTCTTTTGATAGATCATTTGGTGATTCCACAGTGATAGTTTCTCTGTCTTCAGGTGGTTCATACCCCTCAATGGTTGGGTCATAACTTTGCATCCCTTCTTCAAACTCTCCCTCTCCTTCTATAATGTTTGTGTCTGCAGAGAAACTTATATCCGGTGTGGGTTGAGGTGACAAGTGACTGTTGTGTGGTTACACAACACACCCCATTTTGCCTTGACAAAATAGGGACCCAACTTTTTCTTGTTGCTTTGGCTTGTTGTTTTCTGCTTTGGGTGGTTTGGTAAAATTAGTCATACATCTCACCCTGCAAGAGGGTGGATTTGTCACCATGATGAGGTCAGTTGCCAAAGTCTGTATTTCATATTATTAACCTCATGGTTGGAAAGTGCGTAGAATTCCAAGCAGGTTTGCCTTTTGGATCACCCCAAAATTGTCTAAGGGAGGAAAGTTATGTTGAGTCAAAGTTTGGTCAAACCTAATATTTCGAGAGGGGGGTCATATTTCAAACATCAGTCATATTAGATAAGATCACCCTGATATTGTATTGTCACCTGATAATCACTTGATCTGTGAAATGTGGACGTCAACTTTAAATGAAGAGCCGATATCTCATCGTCAAACCACTTCAGTTATCTTGCGGGGGGTTCATATTTTCAATATCCATCATCTTACGAATATCACCCTCTTTGCAAATATCAGCCTATGCCAATATGACGATGATTTCATCCAAATCCAACGAACGAAGGAAGTCACCCTGATGATGGCGTCATCATTCCATTCTACCTCGCGGAGGTATATATCCGTTGCCCATCATATTCCTTAACATGACAGTGATGTCATTAAAATATAACGATTAAACAAGGTCGCCGACACAGTGACGTCACCCTGATCTTTTCCCTAGGGGGTCATTTTATTTGCAGGGGTCATATTTTGAACATCCCCTGATCTTAAATTCATGACCTGATATACACCTAGTCAACGTTGACCACATCACCTGATTCATTTGCATTTAGTTTTGCCGCTCAAAGGCAGAGGGTCATTTTATCTGTGGGGGTCATATTTTGAATATCACCCAATCTTTCGAAGATCACCCTCCCCCTATTTCCTGACATTAAATGCGCTTAATTGTGGTAGATAGATTCCCGCTGATCACGAATACATATTGAACACTTGGCATCATCCATGGATTTCCTATAGAAGATCAACAGATTTGGTCAAGCTAATGTAGTTTTACCCTAATTTGCCCTATGGATGCATTTAAAGGTAATTTTCCAAGGTTATTTTCATTTACCTTATGAAAAAATGAGAAATTACAAAGTAGAGAAGTCAAACCCTCATATAGCTACCTATTAACAGATTAGATCCTTCAGCGTAACAGAACAAGTGATCTTGAGAATCTACAACCATTTTCTGTAATCAGCCATCTAACCCAGGAGGAAAGCACTGTTAGGTAAGTAATTGAAAACCCTCCTGTTGTCATTTTCTATGTGTTCAAGTAGAGTATATGTTCTTGCTTGTGGTCTGACTCTGTGAATATGCATATCATGATGAAGTAAAGTATAATAGATAGAGTATGCATGATGTTATAGAAATATATGATGTTGTATGAAAGCATGTGGAGATTGTAAGGTAAGACAAATCATGTCTATTGTAGGAATCCATGGTGGATCTTAGAAGGAATAGGTCTGACTCAGAGTTTCTCAAGCCTATGTTTGTTCAGCCCGAGGGGGTACAGTTTAAGTATGGCATCATTGGTGACACTCACCAAGGAGATACGGACTTGGCAGCATGGTCGACAAGAGTAGATCATGATAAGGATAGTCCCATTCTAGATGGGGTATATGTTTTAGGGATGTGGCATGCAGCTGGCTTTCTGTATGGCATGGATACCCCAAAACTGGCAGTGGAATGTGCCAGAAATTATAACCCTGAGACCAGGAGGGTGGAAAAACATGGAAGAATATACATCACTGCCACTTTTAATCTGCCAGTTGGGAAGAAGGTGGTGAGTGTAGATCTACGCAAGCTGGAAATAGAATATAATAATAAGAAGAAGAATGCAAGGAAGAGGATGTACCAATGGAGGTCAAAGAACAACACCTACACTACATCAGCCAAATTGCCCGTACATTTATATAAGTTTGATTTTGATGAAGAGTACCAGTATATGATTGCCCTACTGAACAGGATGACAGGTAAGCCTCATACTAGAAATTTTGAGAATTAGATGTTTGGAATCATCCAGATGGTCCTATATGTAGATAACAAGCCATTATGGGCCAAGATCATCAGTGATGCACTAGATGAAGGAATGAGGAACCTGGGAGGCCAAACATGCTTATTTTATATGACCTCATATGTTGTGAACTCATGTGCTTACAAGGGAACTTTTGATGCCTTAAAGACAGTGGGTAAGGTTGGAGGTGATGCAGATGATGCCCACATATGGGATCACTATCCTTAGTTACAAAGAAAAGATTACCTCCTGGACTATAAACTGGTGAATGATGCATTCTCTATGCATCTAGTCAGAACCATGGAGGAGGACAGGACCAAAAGACTGAGCATGGAAGCTCGGGAAGTTGTTTATAGACATGGGGCCTGGTTTATCCAGTTGCCACCTTCTCATACATAAGGATAGAGGGATTGAAGGACACCCCCTTATGCTACCAAGATACCCTACTGATGGGGTTGTCCTAATGGAATCTGTCAGGTAGATGTCAACCATAGTTGAAGCCTACAAGGAACAAAAGAAGATATCTCCAGTGTTATTTCCAATGTCTATGCGCTGGTATATGTGCTCAGACTCAAAGAGCATAAAACATGTCATGGGAGGGCTAAAATTGATGTACCTACAGCCATTTCCCCTAGCCAGATCTTATGATCCTTATGGCAAGATGCAGAAAATATTGGGAAAACCGATACATCAGAAGCATATAGAGGATTTCTGGACCGACTGTGAGGATGAAGCTGAGGTGAGAAGAAGGAAGTATCAGAGGCTCACCTTGAACCAAATAAAGACATTTGACTGCATCCCAATACCAGTACAGCTGAGGAAGGATGATGGAAAGATTATGTCCAATGAATATGAGGACAAGAAGGTGTACAATGACACCATATTAGCCCCTAATCTTACACAACTAGAGGATATATCTGTGGACTAGTTCATAGGTGGGGTGATATAGTTAACCGAAGCATGGGTGGATGAAGAAATAAACAGATTGAAGAAAAGGGGTGTGGCCCTTAAGTTGATGCCAAAAAGAAAAGGCAGAAAATAGTTGATGAGGAATATGATGATTTCCTCAGTGAGAAGAGAAAATCCAATGGGGATAGGTTGCCCACACACAATAGAGGAAAGGTCCCCCTAGAGGTAAGAAAATTGAAGATGAACCGAAGGGGGTGATAATTGAAAGGATTGCCACGCCAGCTGCAGGTGCATCACCATCAGCTTAAGCATCCGCATCATCTGCACAGCCTCTAATTAACAAACCAAATACTAAGAGGATTTTTAGGCCAGCTATTGAAACTACAAAGGTGTAGGTAGAGGGCCAAGCCTTGCAGCAGGAAGTGGAAGAGGGCATCCCTTTGGAAGAAAAGTAGGTAAACAAGGAACCTACAGGTGATGACCTGATGATGGTCAGTAAGAAGAGGAGGGCGATGCCGCTGATGTCACCACCCAAGAAGTAAAGAACATCCATGCGAGGTGATATCAAGGCTGACCCTATTGTATTGAGAGGAGCCGGTGGTGAAGCATTTAGGAAGGAACTGCAACATGATGTTTCGCTTCCCACCATAATAAAGTTCAAAACTGAGAAGGCAGAGGAACAAACAAGAGAAGTGTTCAAAGCAAGTCAGGGTGGTCCTTTCTCCTTAAAGGATATCGTGGACTTATCCGATGATGAAGTCGTTTAGAGTGCGGCCTCTCAATGAATGGAGACTCTCGCCTCCAACACCTGTATGACTCCTCATGGGACCCCATTAGCACAAATGGTGGTGTTGGAAGAAATAAAGCAAACAGAGGAGGAAGTAAAACAAAGTAGCCTAGAGAGGGCAGCCCAACAGATGGGGCTTGATAATTTGGTTGATCAAGTGACTAGCCCTGTTGTTATATATTTAACATACAGGGGTGATGTGAGCCCTAAAGATAAAGCAGGTGCACCTGATGAGACAAAAAAGATTGAAGTGGCTAAGCAAGTAGAAAAGGAAAGCACTATTCCTGATATGGGTCAGCAACAACATGAGATACCCACAAAGCCAAAAATAGTAGAAGTTCAACAAAAGAGCGAGGGTGATAAAGATATATCAAGTGTTGCTACTACTCAGACTCAGGAAGATCCGAGGAATGCCTCAGGAGCAAAAGATAAATTAGGTCAGGAAGACCCCAAGCCACAGGATATCGGTGTATCAGGTACAGAACAAGAAATGACCCAAGATCAGCATGATGCACAAGGCCAAAACACATAGACATCCATAGATGTCAATATGCCTCAGGATGAGGAAAATAATAAAGTAGATGAAAGTCAGAAGGAGGGAGTATAAGATCAAGTGCAGGATCAAAATGTGGACATTCCACAGGATCCTCCTTTGCAGAAGGAAGCCCCTCAGCAAGAAGAAATGCAACAAGATCCCCCTCATGAGGAACTCCATGAGGAAGAAATTAAGAAAGTGCCTTCTCCACCAAGAATAGAAGTAGATACTGGAGAACAATGCAGACATGATGTTGATAAAGATCACCAAGGATCTAGAGATGATGTGCCTCAATGGCTAGAAAGAGAAATAGGTATGGAACAAGGGTCTAAAATTCAAGAATTTGATGTTTCCACCTTGTTTGCAAAAATAATGATGAAGCCAAAGAGGAAGGCCAAATTGACATCAGCCATAAAGAGAGATCCTACTACACGTAGGAGGACTGCACAGGTAGCACTTCCCACAGTTGAGAAAGAGAAGGGCAAGATCACCCTAGAGGAATTCCAAATCACAACTATTGATTTGGGTTTTTCCAATGAGGACCAAGAGGGTCAAGAAGGGAAGGACATTATTGATTCTTTGACCCAAAGGGTAAAAAAGGAGAAAGAGAAAAATAAAATGCATAAGGAGCACATTGCTCAGTTGCATTCTTACATAAAAGGGTTGATTAACCCTGATAATACACCAGTTGATTCGGCAGTCCCATTGACTGTCATATCCCAAGAGGAGGTCACCAAGTTGGACCTAATGAAACATGAGGCCATGATCATGGAGAAATGGATGTTGTCAGCCCTCACTGGAGCTGAGGGTGTTTTGAGAACTTCTTTACAGAGGTGGAATTCTTTAAGCAATTTAAAGAGAAAGGTAGATAAAATGCAAAATGAAATAGGGAAAAGGTCATTCCAATTGGAAAAGGACCTGACTGATTTAAGTGAAATGAAGAGAATAGATCCACAAGTATTGATAAATTATCAAGTGTTGAATAATAATACTACCCTGCTGATAAGCATATGGTATGAAGATATCAGGTTTGAATGTGATATCTTGAAGAAATGCAGTGGCAAGCTTAGGGATATAAGTGTAAAGCTGTACAACATGATGGCTTATGAAGTAGAGATCCTTGAGGCTTTAGAAGAAAAAGTAGAGGGTAAAATTGAAAATCAGGATACAGACTTTGCTATCAAAGCTCTGCATGATAATTTCCATCCGATAGTAGATGACCCCCTCACCCACCTGACGGAAGAAGTAATGAATAAAATCATGAAGATAAAAGTCAAGGTGGAAACTTTTAATGAGACTTTGAATAGCAGAAAAGGTAAGCTGGAAGCGCTCAAAGCTAAATTCTAGTCTCATAAGCATGCCATAACAAAAGCCAGAATCCAGGATGGGGGAGAGGTGGATAAAATAGTACAGGCATATGAGCACATCAGGACAATGATGAAGGTCCACATACATGAGGATGTACATCAAAGTGATAGTGATGCTGAAAGCAATGAAGATGATGACCATGATGAAGAAGAAGAAAATGAAGAGGAGGAACCTGAGCAATGAATGAAGGTGCATCACAAAGTGAATATATGCATAAGGTACTCATAAACAATGAGTCATACAGATGGTTGCCAGCTGGCAACCTGTGCCACGAGGAAGAGTTGACTAAGTCAAAGGGTAATTATCAACCGTTGATCTTAATTGACAAATCTTGACCACCGGTCAATTGTAACTGCCTCCTCACCTTATTCTATAAAAGGTGCAGGGGTGCAATATTTTGAACATTCGAAACTTAATTGAAATTTGATTGCTAAAATTTCAGGACTCATTTCAAATTTGTTGTAAATGTACATGTTATGCATACTGAATGAAAGAGAAGACATTTTGATTACAAATCATCATAAATCTTGAGTAATCTGTGTTTGAAATCTGGATACATGCATTGATCAACTGCGTCCCTTGGAGTGCTTATCAGCCTAAATGTGTTGTTTTCATTCCTAATTCCTTTGAAGTTAGCATCATCCATTTCTAGCTATGGAACATCTTGGTGACCTATGGTTTGATTTCTTCTCTTCATGAATGTATCTTGTATGTATGTGATTCAATGACTAAAGATTCACTAAAATTAGAAGTATTCTTTTAAATTTCTTTCAATTTCATAACAGATCATCTCCATAATTGCAAATAACAGAGAATCAAAAGAAAATAACATGAAATATGCTGATATCCCATAGATAATTGAAAATACAAAGCATATTTAGAGTAAAAGCATATCAAATTGACAAATATCATGCAAATTCAGACAAATATCCATGGAATACATGTAAATATCCACTTATAGACACATCATTTGAATAAATATACAGTGTAGAAGAAAGAGCAAGTTCATGATGATCAATGATCAAAAGAATTGATCAAACTTGCAAATATCTTAGCTATCTTTGGGAATAGAGTAGGATTAACCTCTATGTGGAGTAAATTTACAGACCACAGTGCAATACTAATCATCTAGACAAATGTAAGACCCCTTGAAATGGAAAACATGTCACATCAACCTCTGAGTAACGTCAAACGATCATGACCTGATCAACAGAGACTTGGAGTCATCAACTTATCCTAAGTTGATCGTACTTTACAAGATAATAAAGGTTTGTTGTGCAAATTTTTATGCATGTTGTTATGACTAACAATCATCATCAACAGTGACCCAGGGGTACTTCATACTCAGCCTGTGCATCTTTAAGTTGTTTTCCTTTTTTGTTAAATACATGAAGGGGAGCATTCTTGATCAGTTCTGGTGCATGTGTAATCATAGTGTCCAGTCTTTCGATAGGATCATCAATATCCTAGAAAACTTTGGTATAGGTGGGGTTTTGGGCCACCCTCCAAGCCTTTGCTAACATGGTTTTATGGTACAAACTTCTTCTTTCTATTGTTGTAGTTTCATCACAATTTTTGATTAAATCTTCATCAACAAATAGGACATGATCATATCCCTTTAACTTCTGCTTTGTTTTTACACTATTTATGAAGTGTTCTGAATCAAAATTTCCTCTTGCATTTCCAAAAGGTAATCTGAATTGTTCTAATGTACTATCAATTAATTGATAACCTTTGTCAGAAAGTACTGTGAAATCTCCAAAGCATAAAGTCCCAGGCATAAATGACTGTTTATGCTGATTCTTGAGATGCATGAAGTCTAAGGAAGCCAATTGCCTAACAATTTCTAAGTATGCAACTCGATCTGGGCATGTCTTTGGTAGCAGGAAGGGAGGCCCTTCATATCTGAATACTCTTATCATAGTGCAATCTCTGAAAACATACAAATCACCCCAATTATGGTTTAACTTTCCCTCTTCATGTCTTTCTTTTGGTCTCAAAAACTTATGTATTTCCAATGAAAAATTGTGGTTGCAAGGATGTCCAAACTGTTTGAATATTGGTTTCACAAAAAACTCTTCAAAGTATAAATAATGGTATATGTCACATCTACTATCCCAAATAGCAGTCCACATTTGCACAAGTTTTATATCTCCATTGATGTCTAGGTCTCTTACCCTGAGATTTCTATCCCATAAGCCCATACATTGTCCTTCATATAATACCATATGCATAAATAAAGAATAATGTCTAAATTTACTTCCTCCATTCTTAATAGACATTAAATCATTTTTTATATTATATGCCAGGTATTCAGCATAATTAAAATACCACGCATCATGACTCTGTATGTCCGCAACTAGGACCATGGGCGCAATTTCCATGAACATGGAGGCCTCTATTCCCAATATCTGGCAGGCAAAGTAACATGTGTTTTTGAAATAATCTTCAAACAATTCAGTTGAGTAGGGTAGCTCTTCACCCTCTGAAAATACCCTACGTTGGTTATTGTCACCGCGAGGCCTGTGCAAGGGTAGCTTCCATCTCTTATAATTGCTACTCATATTGCGGTACTCAACCAACAAATCCTTGATTCTGAATTTCTTGTCTAAACTTGTGTCTAATTGAAACACTATGGCTATATAGTCTTTGGTAATGGGGAAGAAACCAGTCCCATCATTGAATTCAATATAACAAGTCTTAGGGTTGTATTTCTCTGCAAAAAACTTCATCAACTGGACATTTACAAACACATTCGGGACTACCAATTTACCCAAGTTTAACCACCATGGGTTTGAAATGGGTTTATGCCTGTGCATTTTTCTGTAATGGGAGATAAAGAGATCATACCCTCTGACTGGTGTCCATATATCCGCAATATCCCTATATAAATCTTCAAATTTCTCAGCATGTGGGTTTAGTTGGGCATTTCTTCTGGATATATGTCCTGACTCGGGACATTGGTCTAATAAATCCCAGTTTAGATGCCTATCCCCAGTTTTTTGTCTTTTACTCTTTGGGTTCTGAATTGTTTCTTCCATATTCTATCACTATGTCTAGATTTCAACTTTGTGATTTATAAACGCAGACTAATCTATACAAGCACATTCGCAATACTTACTTGACAAATCGCTCTAGTCTTGAATTGCTTATTCATCCACGCCCTACGCTTGTTCTTTGCAACGCCCTCTGAATTCCCATTCAACAATCTTAACTCTATGCAATCAATGGCATCTTGCTTGTGTTTCTCATATCATCGAAGGGAATTTAAATGTTTTTGAAAACAGAGCGTTAGATAGCCACATTTATGTCTAGTCACTTTATTTCGAGGTGATGTGTTTTGCAATCTCATTTATTGTTCAAGATTTTGGTATGACCCTAACTGGCGTTACTTTGATAATATGAGTCTCCTCGAACAAGAAATCACCCTTTTGATATTTTAATTTCTTTTCGTCACTTTTTTAGAGAGACCCCAAAAACCCTCTCTTCGACACTGTAGAGTTTCTTCGAAATACCCTTTACATTATCTTTTCATCAGCGAGACCCCTTCTATTGGTGAGACTCTAAACCATATCACTTCGATATCCTGAATCCCTTAAAGGTTATCAATATTTTCATTTGATTGTCGTGACATGTTTTGGTGTCACGCCAAAGTGCCTTATCTGTTTGACTTTCAGGGTGTCGATGAGACTGCTGAATGGCTCTTGCCGATATCCCCTGTCTCTTCGATTTGCTCATTACTTCGGGTTTTCGTCTGATTTTCCTTTTGTCTACTTGTGCCTTCGGGTCATCGAAGAGACTATATTTTGAGTCTCCCAGATGGAGTATCATCTTGCCGGTGTTAGCTATACTGATTTTTTCATCAAATATTTTACGGTTGAGGTATAGAATTTAGGGCTAATAAGGGAATGGTGATATTTTTTGGGTTCAAGTAGAACGTCTTATTAGGGATTATGGTGGGAATGGCAGAATTTTAAAGTCTGAAATTTTGATCCAACACAATCCATAGAGGCTTAGAGGTACATCGCTAAAGTCAGCGCTAATTTAGACGTTAAAGTCGACGCTAAAGTTGACGCTAATTTGGGCGCTAAAGTCAGCCTTATTTAGGCACAATTTGGCACCTACTTGTTCTGATCAGCGTAAAAAATGCCAAAAAAAGTGCCATCTTGATAAATAGCACCGACTTTTTCAAAAAATTGGAGAAAAATACATTAAAATAGTGGGTGGAAGCAAAAAATGGAGCTAATCACAGGGATTTGTTGTAGTGAAGTTTGACATTTTCAAGCTTGGAGGTTTGGGGAGATTGTTTAACAAACTCAGAAGCATCTAAAGTTAAATATTACATTAAGTTTGCACTCAAGATCTTAAAGCCATGAATTTGTAAACCATAGTGAACCCAGACTGAATTGATTAGTTAGATTGTTTATGCGTCCTCATGTCTAATGAACTTGCAAATTGGTCAAAGGACAAATAGAATTTGATAGAGCTTGTCATATGTTCACTCTTAAAGCCATTAATTTGTAGACCATAGTGGACCTAGATTCATTGGATTAGTCATATTGCTTCTGCTTCATCATGTCTGATGAACTCACAAATTGGTCAAAGGACCAATAAAATTTGATCTAGAGCTTGTCATATGTCCACTCTTAAATCCCCCAGACCACAATTTATGTCACTACCAAGCCACATGTCAAACCTCGATTCACTCAAGCACCACCTTACAATCATGGAGTTGAGATTATAAATACCATGGATCTAAGGCCACTCATTGAACTCTATTGTATAAGGCTTTTTGGGCCTAGTGGGAACACATGCATGAAGCAAAGTAAACTTTGTACGTGAGGCTCACTTTAGAATCTAATTAATGAAACTCTTGGGGCCACTAGGTGTGGGTCTGATGGACTTCAAATCAATATTTTGGATTTCAAACATATGTTCAACTCAGTTATGTAGGGTAGCTCAAGTCTACAAGAAACAAGACAAGTGAATATTAAATGCAAAAAGCCTTGAAGATTTCATTTATTAAAAGTCCATGTCAAGTCTAGAAGGTTTGGATGTTTATGGACCAGACTTTAAAATAATGAAGTTTATCAAAGTTTTTTAATCTAGTGATGTCTTGCATGTTCTTTGATAGACTTGGGCTTCTATATATATCTTGCCTCATCGACTAGCTCATTGGCAATTTCAAGTTCATGGTGGCAAGTTTGTTTCATGTCCAAAGGTGCATAAGAGCCAAGAATTTTATTTTGAAGGAGCCTTGAGGTCTAAAGGAGTTGTTGTCAAACATGTGGCATTATACCCTAATTTTCATGGGTTTGTGGTGTTATACCCCAATTTTCATGGGTCCGTAAGACTATTCTGTGTGATTGTAATGTGGGTAAAGTACTTCAACTCCTTGTTTTGTGCCTTTTGCATAGTGTGCATTGTGATCCAAAAATAAATAAAAGATTTACATTTCTTTGAAATTTCATGATTGCTTATTACATTACACTAAATGAAAGTGCCTATTGGTACGATTGCTAGTTGTGTTTAACTAGTAGGTGTTCTATGATATAGGCTTTGGTCAAACTTTGAAAGGTTCATTTTGAGGACACTTCTCACTAGATATATAATGTGGTGAATTACATGATGAATCGCATCTCCAAACCTTAATTGTAGATAGATAAAACTCTATATTACATTCTATATAAAAATAAATAAAAATAAAAATTTCAAACATTCTATATAAACGCCATATAACCATAAAGATAACATCTCCTCATAGCTCTCTCGTTTTCCATGTGATTAAAAAAAAATGTATTTCAGGACTAATTTAATGGGCCTTTGACCGTACTTCAAATCTTTTTGGGGCTGTAAATATAATCAAATTTTTATAAAGACCGTAAAAGTCTTGTCAGACCCTCCAAATTTGTGAAGCATCGTGACAAATAGTCTTTCATGTTTCTGCTTTAACCAGTTCTGGTTCCTCTGTCTGAAAGATTACCAGTTATAAGTACTTATTTTTTACTCTATTATGCAATGATTTATTGGGATTCAAGATAATCTTGTTTGGACCATATTTGATTTATAAATGGTCTGGATTCTGAAACTCAAATTTAAACAATATAACTCAAATTTAAACAATATAACATAAAGCATGGCTCGATTATTTAGACCGCTTCCCTTACATGGCATATATCCATTGATATTCATCTGCAGAGAAACACATGGAGTATGGCTTCATAACCCAAAAAACAAATAGCCTTGACCAAATCTAGTGCCCGGTTATAACGCTACTCTAGATTTATGATGAGCTGTTAACAAGTGTAAAAAATTACATCTTGTTTAGCACACAGAACACTATTCTTGTTTGATCATGTTCTCCAATTCCACTCTCAACAAATTTTAGTAAAGGGTTTGTCCCTTCCTGTTCATAGCTCCGGTTCATAGCTCCGGTCAAATGCTTTTACTTCAATCAAAATCAAATTTTAATAAAATCATAGGCAAATATTTGACAGTAGACAGCCACAGATATCAGGACCTTCCATACCTGATATGCTTTGGGGATTCAACTTTCATATAATATTAGTTCATGGCCCTCTTTGAAAATTCCCCCAGATAAGGAGATAGCAGTACCATATTGGATTGGATTTTTTTGTGCACTAATGTAAGCTATGCACAATTCCAGCAATAGAAGAATATGTGCCAATTGCTGAACATGACACGCCCAAAAGAATTATGGCTGTGCATAGTATGGCCTGCATCACATCCACAATGATAAGTTGAATGGCACGGCTAATCTAAGACAAAATAACTACATAAAATTATAACAATTGTATACCTGTATCCATGTTACTTTATGGCCAACTATGCTCAGGAAGCAAACACAAGGCAAAATCAAAGCCTGCAACCCAAATCTCACACTTCAACTTACTATATCAATTGTCAATCATTAAGTCAGAGAGATGGCACCCTAAATTTGTTTTAGCCTCAACAATCAAGTTTGAGAATATAATTACAAGTGTGATTCTGACTATGGATCACCGAATGTGATCCAAAAAAAATTGGTATACAAATTACTACACAATTAAAAATCCAGAAGCATTTATATCAAATTAGAAAAAGTTTATAAAAATTGGAAAATTTACCACAAGCATGGTGAGCAAAGATCCAATAAGTGCCATCACAAAGCCTATAAAGTAGATAAACAAGAAAATGTGAGATGAGTGTCATTACAGAGCCTTCAAGTACATTAGTTACATAAATCAAAAGAATTTAAAAAGCTGAAAAGAAAATAGTCTTACCAAAGAATGGTACTATAAGAGCCACTGCTAATGTAGAGACAACAAGAGCAGTCCTAATTATTAGAGAGAACCAGTGTAAATTCATTGAAGTTGAAGGTAACAGCTCCTCCAAGCTTAATGCAACAGGGGTAATGGTCAATGCATATGTATAAACTGTCAAGGAAAATAGTGCCAATAAAAACAAGAAGCTATAGCTGAATCATCTTTTATCATATAAACATAGGGACAAAAATTACAAGTTACTTGATTTTCTGATTTTGAAATCAAGAAACCCTAAGCAGAAAAAGGATATTTGGTGAAAGGGTTCACAACCTGCACATAAAATTACCCAGTTATACTCCATTTCATGAACATCTTTTATTTCAAAGCTGAATTTTTGAAACGTTGTATTAAAAGAGTAACTATCAGTCTATATTACCGTGGTCCAGACAGCTATTTTGGAAGCTACAAAAGTTGTGGGCATATTAAGTGTAAACTGAGACTGTGTTGCATCTCCGAACATCATATAGCCCATGACAGCAACAGCCGCGTACATGATCGTGCATATTAGAAAGCTGCAAACTCATCAAAAGCAAAAAGCATATACTACTGGTCCAAACCATAAACAAAATAAACAACAGCTGTAGGCAGGGCCTAAATTTGATGGCTGTATAGCTGTATTTAGACATTTTTGCTCTAAAATACAATCAAAATTTTAAAAAGACTGTATCATATGAAAGGAGAGATTTTGGACAAACTGTCAAAATTTATATAGGATTATGATGATATATATATTTGGATCTCATAGTATTTTAAGAGCACCATTGAATAGATAACACTGAACAGTCATAAAAAAATTGCTTGACAGGCAAGGTCAACCATCAAATTTAGGCCCTGGCTATAGGCTCTGTTCCTTCGATGCAAAAAGCAAAAAGCACGTAACATATGAGGATAAACAAAACAATATACCAAAACAACAGCAATTGGATCTGTGATCTGGGCAGTTTTGATTCTAGCCCATAACTAAAAAACTATTAAAAGAAACATACTGAAACAGAAATTATGAATCAAGTTTGTCTAGATACCTTGTAATGAGAACAAGAGTAAATTGTGAGCGGTTTTTCATAGATGTGTAGATGTTTGGGTAAACAGCATGGCCAGAATAGCAATATCCATATAGACCAATTGCTATTGGAAAATTGGTGACGTTCAAAAGAGTGCCTTTGTGGTGAATCCCAACTTGGTCCACTATTCCAACCCAAAATAAACAGATTACTACCAATAATGAAGCTATAACTCCGCCGGCTGCATCGCCAAACCAAACCAAATCATTGGGTGATTAACATATTACAAGTGCTAAATAGAATGTCACTGGTTTCTCTGAACAGACAAAAAATATAATGTACCAGAAATATAGGATAGAATGCTTAAATCTCGAAGCCAAACGGTAGGAAGAACAGAGAGTGCGGTGAGCACTGCAAACAACTGGTTGGAAGTAAGATGCAATCCAGCAAAATCAAGGTGTGCGTTTGGAAATAAAGATGATAGATTGTCACTTTCAAGAATTATATATTCTACGCAGCAGGCCTGCACAATGCCCATGTGTTTATGTCAGATATATAATTTTAAACAAACGCTTCCAAATCCCAATAACAATTTATAGAAGAAGGGTTTTCATGGCATACTTACATACAATTCCACATACAGAATAATCTGAAGACAGAAAGTAGAAACAAAAGGGTTAGTCTCCAGTTGGCAGTAAAAGCATTTACTACCTAAATCTCTCTGCTACACCTTTGAACATACCCATTAAATAGTAATGCCTAAATTTGAGTTTTCTTGTTTTGTTCTATCAGATGAATTATTTCGGAAACATGGGAAAAAACTTACAGAAACTACCATACGGCCTGCAGTCCCAAACGCAGCCTGGCCTATATCAGGATAGGTCTCAATGCCTGGTGCACTTTCCAAACAGTGGCGCAGGAGGACACCTGTGTAACAAGACAGTAAAGCAAAAGCAAACAGCACACCCAATCCCAGCCATCCTCCTTCTTTGATAGCATATGGAGTTGACAGAATCCCAACACCACAAAGCACATTCATTCCTGTAAAGTTCCATTATTGTCAGATTACAGCTATAGTTGGCTATAACAGAGAGGATTCTCACCACATCCTAATTATGGCAGTAAATCACATAAAAATCTAATGGGTCAGGGATTGTGATCATTAAATCAGCTTTTCCTATTCAACCATATTTATACCAAAAAATGGTATGTAGCTGAACTTTTCCTCTGAAATTTCATGACATGCCTTTCTAATCCAGAATTACACTTAGTTGTCTAATCCATAATTACGCTTGAATCTTGAGTTGTTTAAGTTCTTGTATTATGATTATCACAAACCAGTTTGGGTTAAAAAATGGAAGCAGATTTTGATTTTTTGTAATTGTATCAGCACCAGCTTGGCAAAAACATGTAGACGGTTCCCATGAGTAAATTCTTAATAATTTGGGGTCTTTTGGACGCAACCCCATGATGAAGATGGAGCAGGATATGCATACCATTGAGCAAGGCATGTCCGAAGGCACATTGGTGAGAAGTTGAATGGTGATCATGTGAGGCTTTTTTGGAAAGGCCTTTCTTTGGTTGCAGAGGAGGAAGTTGGGCTTGATCTGCTTTTGAATATGCTTCTGTTGTTGGCAATAAAGATTGGGTAACCTCTGGAGTATTTCTCCTCCTGAAGGATGATGTTAGATAAGAAGAGCTGATTCTGCTTATGCTTGGAGTGCCCAAAAATCCAATGTTGGGAGAAGTTACACTGCTGTACATGTCCATCGATTGTCTGCAAACAAAAACATCAAAAATTACTTGATACCCAACAGACAAAAAAATGACTAAAGATTAAAACCACACAAACTCAAAAAAAGAAAAACAGACAAATCCCCATAGAAAAAATGCAAGTGAGCTGCTTTTTTGGAAGTGGAAGAATACAGGATTAGTCTGGATATTCTAAGTATTGGAACAAAATCTCCTATCTGTTAAATAAATAAGCATTCCACCATTTAGATACTGAATTTTCCTTTGTCAAAAGATCCAAGCCAAAAAAGGATCATTTTGAGCACAATTATGATTTAAACTTAGACATCATACCCATTCTATATGCCCGAGGAAAGAAAAAAAGCTAATGTGAATATATATATATTGATTATCATCACCTGTAACTCTGAGGCCATGCACCATTATAGGAACCAGTCATATGTTGTACAGGCGAATCTGGAGAAGAATCAGAGGAATCTGAATCATCGTCATGTTTCTCTTTCAACTTCTCTTCATTCTCATCTTCCTCATCACTATCTATGTAGAACCTGTGATCTTTAGAAGAATCCACAGTACTCATCCTTTGAAATAGAATTTTTCTATAAACCAAAAATCTGGTCAGAAATCAAAGCCTGTGTTTCTATAACTTATCACAGGAATTCAGAAGAAAAAGCTGCACTCCTTACCGAGCTAGCCAAGTCTCTTATGAGATGGCTGACACAGACCAGAGACCTGTTTTCCTCTGTCTGGGACCTGCTTGTTTGCAGTGAGTCAAATAAAGCTAGAATTCATGACTATTTGAGGACACAACACTAACTAGATGCACTCCCTTTGCCTCGGAGATGTAAGCTCTGAGCTGGGCCATCTGGATATTACAATAATATAAACCCGCTCCAGTTTTTTAAGAACAGGGACAAAAGTCCTAGTCATTGTGGTGTTGGACTGCCGCTTTTAGCTGAAAATAAAAACAAAAAGCGTCGTGCTCATGGAATGATTGGCTAGAAGTAAGGAGTGACTTTTTTAAGTAGTGAATTAGTGTAGGAAAATAAACGTTCCTTAGGTTTAGGTCAGGCTTATCAAATCGAATGTATATATCAGCATAATTAGTTTAGATTAAGAATAGTAGTTGAAAATTAGAAATTTTGAGTTTATTAATTCAAATGTGTAGAATGTAAATAAAAAATAAATGTATTTAGCTAGATAATTCATGAATTTGAAGAAGAGTTAGATTTGGATCAGAAATAGCTAATGTCAGACTAGTAATTGTCTTGGAATCAGAATTCTCTATTGATTCTATGTAAGGACAATCAAACTACTAGGGATAAATCTATGACCATGAACTTGTCTCGTGACTACGAACTTGATTTCTATGATATGTAGATTGTTCTTCTTCACTTCATCTAAGATGTCTTGATGTCACACTGGTAATTATCTTGGAATCGAATTCTCTATTGATTCTATGTAAGGACAATCTGACTACTAGGGACAAATCTATGACCATGAACTTGTCTTGTGACTATGAACTTGACCTCTGTGATATGTAGATTGTTCTTCTTCACTTCATTTGAGATGTCTTGATGTCATCTCTTGCTTCTTGATGTATACAAGTGATGGCGGTATTGATAAATATCTTTGTTAGGTTGTTATACGACCAAGCCACAAGGACATTGCACCTTGATCAACCCTTTAAAATTGAACAATATAAAAAAACACTCTTTGGTCATGCAAACTCTCTTAGAATGATTGCATAGAGCTAGATTCCTTTTAGAGCAGGTGCCATTAAACTATGTAGAGCTAATAATTTCTCCGTATAATTTAATGATTAGAATTAATACATTGAGTGCCTTTATATACAACTGCATAGCAATAAATCACATAACTTGTGTTTAATTAGCTCTAGGAAAGAAAAATAAACGAGGGAAGCCAGTCAAATTTCAATTTAAAAATTAAAATTAGGGTGAGATAAGTTTGAGACTGCAAGGATAACCTTGGGACTATGAACTACTCTTGGGACAAAAAAGAGGCTAGATCATAGTGGATAGCATGTGCATGGGAATAAGTGTGATCATAGGAATAATAAATAAGTAGATAGGGTAAATGTATATGGGTTTTGAACATGGGAAAGAGGATAAGTTGTAGGTGCATAGAAAAATATGTAAATGGTAGGTGGATATCATAGCGCAAGGGACCAAGTTTGGACAAGATAATGTCATTTGTCAATATGTCTATGAATCAAAGCACTTCCCTCAAAATAAGCACAAAACTAAATGGGAAATGGCACATGTATGCAAATTTCACCATTACATTTTGCCCCCACTTTGAGGTGCATGTGAATCCTAGAATGATCATGTATCTCGAATTATGTAGCACTCACAAACATGCAAGTAAAGTAAATATTAGACACTCAAAGGATATTTCCATGGAGTCCATATAAAGTAATGGACCTTGTGAGGATATGATTATGTGAGTTCATCTTCTGTGTATGTATTCTCCATAAGATGAGTTTCTATTTTAGCACCTATAATTGTTTGCATATCTAAACATAGGAAAGTTAGTGACAGAATATGCCTCTCCCCTTTCACTTCCCTCCTACCCCTCTGATAGTTGGTTGGATCCATAAGATATAAGGAATTGTGGAAAGAGGAAAAAATAGTTCATGAAAAGTAAATGCAATATACTAAAAGAACCTAAAAGAAAGAAGTTGGGAGTACTAGATTCTTTTAAGTTTTTAAGTAACTAATGTAAATTTGGATCTAATTGACTAATACAAGAGCTAAGATTGACAACTAGACAAGAGATAACACATGCAAATAAGTAACTAAAAATGGAAATAAATAACATGAAATTATGCACCTATAAATTGATAAAACTAATGCTAGAAGTGGACTTTGCATGGCTTCAGGGGACTGCAAACCTAATTTTGTTTAATTTTGAGATAGGGACATTTACATTTTTTTATGGGATCTAGTCACTAGACTATTGTGTTTTCTTACAAGATAGTCTTCTACTTCAAATAACCTAAAACTTTTGGGACAAAAAGTGAAATATGATAGAAACAATACTACTATAGAACTATGCAAAATGAGGGAGAAGAAATTGGAGTGAGTTCACTTAATAAAAAGATACAATAACAACAAACACTTGGCAGAGGTCAATGGTAAAATTTAGAAGCTTTCTAGTGCAAGAATTAATTTATTTTGTAAGATGATCTAGTGGGTGCTAGTGGGGGAAGGATAGTCCTCAACTCCAAATTAACTAAAATTTTCTAAGCAAGCCTATGATGGGATTCCAAGTACTTCCTTTTGCACCAATAGTTAGATCGACATTGGTTTCTCTACAATTCATCTACAATGTCACTTTTGTATTGAAAACCCTACAAAATGGAAACATTAAATAGGTATTAAAACAAAATCCACATGCATATGGTAATGAAAAATATGTAAATCAAATCTAAGATATTAAAATGGTAATTGAAAGCATAAAAAGTAAAACCCTAGGTGGATACAATTGGAAACAAGGGGAACTAGTAGCTAGAGGGAAACACAAGGAGAGGGAAAAGTCAAATCAAATGGGCACAAAAGAGAAGGAAAAGGGTTTGAACATGGAGAGAGATGAGAAGAGAATGGGAATGCAAAGAATTGGTCAATTTTTGGTTGAAACCTAATCGCTATGGAAGGGAAAATCCAATGGCTATGGAAGGGGAAATCTAGCAACATGATGGAAATGAGGCAAAATGATAGCTAGAGACATAATAAGGCTTGCACTAATGTCCATAGGACTCCAAAAAACTACTTCAAAGCTCCAAAGTGAGGCTCCAAGAGTGCTCCAAAGATTCAAAGATCCAAAGACTATTATACAAGATGACATATCACACAAAGAAGAGAAATGATATCTTGTAGTGTTAAAATGAGTCTAGAATTTAATTTTGGTGGTGAAAGGAGTAAAAGACATTAATGTCCCCTTAGTGTATTTTCTCACACCATAGTACTTTCATCCCATGAGGCCTAATTTTTTAGGAGAGATATAGGGTATTGAGGAGTAATGGATGGTGATGATTTTATGTCAATTTGGGAAGGGTTCACTCCACATAGAGAAGTGACAAACATTAAATGATGGGTGATGAAGGATTACTATCACATGGGAAATGTAAGAAAGGCTTATAAGAAGGGGTACAAACACATGGTAAAGGGGAAAATACATAGGCTTATGAAAAATAAAAGAACTAAGGATAAACTAAGTGTAAACAAGAGGTAGAAACACGTTCTAAAGGGGAACACTAAAATGGATGCCAAACATAGTAAGCAAGATTGTAAGGTATGTAATTATTGTTATTATAATTTACCCCCACTTTAGTAAGCCAATGAAACTCCCAGGGGAATAAGCATTCTAAAGTAGAAAGTATGGCAAATATGTAAATACCTTGAGGATATAATACCAAAGGAGAGATATCAATCTTCAAATTTTGTCTTTGATCTTCAATTGAGTGCATGTACCTACTCCTATAAAGCATCTAAAGAAGGTAGTCATTGTAAACATACAGGATCAATACTACATAACACATACTAGTCATCAAAACAAACAAGGGTACACAATGGAAATAAATAAACATAAGGAAAACACATTGCCTAAGCATAAACTAGAAAATACACATTTCCCATAAAATGAATGCATATGAAAGCTATAGGAAAATGACATAAACATTTCCATTTTGCTAAGAGGGATATATAGATATCTACAAAGGAAAGAGGAATGAGGAGAGAGGAGAGAGCAGCTAGGTCTATAAAAAAGACACCTTGATATATTTCAATCATAATCTAGGAACTAGAAAATGGATAATAGTCATGATGATAAGGGCTATAAGGTAGCCACTTGAGAGAGGTCTAGGACAAGCCAAAAGTAAAAGGAACTAATGACAAAAAGTGTTGATGTTGTCAATAGTTATGTGGTAACCACCTAATTGGATAAGAGGCCAATCAAGGCCCAAGTTATGATTGGATCAACTAATCACCATGGGCATAGAAAAGAGAAAAAGTGAGAGATATAAAATATATGCCCCTCTTAAATTTATAATTAATGAAAGAGTAAAAGCATAAGAGCTAGACAATTCAAGGTAAAGTGCTTAAGCGAAGAAATTAAATATTTCCAAGAAAGTGAAGGAATAGAGGAAAGTGGAAGAAAGAGGGGAACAATTAGATCATGTCCCTAGATGATGGTAGGATATGTGTGAAGATAATAAGAGGGAAAGAAGTGGGTCATGCCCTAAGTGATGAAGGAGAAAGATAATATGGAGAATGAGGAAAGGGGAATAGTAAGGTTATGCCCCCAAGAGGTAAGAGAAAAAAGAGGAATACAAGGGAAACAAGTGGGTCATGGTCCCAAGTGTTGTAAAGAGAATGATTATATTATGGCCCCCAAGTGGGAGAAAGAGAAAAATTATATAAGAGAATAGATAAGAGAGTTTAGACATAACATAGACATATGGGAGAAGTGAGAGATCTAAAAGATGGAGATGAAAAGAGGAATGTAGTCAAGAAGTGAATGCTCCTAAGGAGATAAAGCAAGGGATGCCCCTAAGGGAAGAGGAGATGAGGAAAATGAGAAAAAAAATCATAATGGGCATAGGAGATAGGAAATAGGAAGAGGAAAGTGATGCTTCAAATAAAGGTGAAATCGATATAAATTTTGAAAAGTAGAGAGAATTGAACAATCAAGATGGGGCAAAAAATCAAGAAGAGCACAAATAATCACAAGAAAAAATAAGGGTCATGAGATAGATAAGTAGGTTTTGAAATATGATCCTAAGTTTATGAACTAAGATAGTTGAGAAGTTTGGTTAGTTCAACTTCTTTGTGTACATTATAATGTTAGTGGAAGAAAAGGGAAAAGCATGAAGGGAAAGTATAAGGTATAATTAGTGGGAGTGAATATCTGTAACGGTGTAATATAGAGAGTGCAAGTATAAGAAGGAAAAGGTATTGTCATGAGTGTTTGAGGAGATAGTCAGTGTATATACAATGTAATTTACACAAGACTAGACTCTAACCCTATGAACATGATTGTGAGAAGGGTTAAATAATTCATTACTCAATCCACATTAGAAGATAGTACCAAAAATCATCTCATTCCAAACAAAGAACTGATCCCAAAAATATATGGCGTATCAAAAATTAATAAAGATGGTGTATAATTAAGACCTATTGTGGACACCATTGGTTCTCCTATTTACAAAATTGCTTCTTTCCTTGTCAAGAAAATAGAACCTCTGAAAGGAAATATGCAAGAATTCCTAATTAATTATACAAGGATAGTGTTACAATTTTTCCAATCTCACTAAATGTCAACATAGTGTCAACATGTAATTAACACTTAGAATAAGAACTAGAATAGAGGAAAGAAGAAGAATAGAAGAAACAACCATAAAGAAGAGTACCATTGATATACCATGGGAAAACCTTCATAAGGTAAAAACCAAACCTTGAAAGCACTAAATCAAATGTATTATCAACAACAACAAGGTTACAATACAATATTGAACTTTGAGTTTCACAAGAGATTTACACTCTAAACCTAGAGAAATTATGGCAACATAACCCTGTATAAAATTAACATAATATCTCCATCCCACACCTTGTATATATAGGCCAAGGAGACCCAAGAAACCAAGAATGGTTTTCCAAAACCATGAGACAAATACTAGTCAAGGTTGTTCACTTTCAACCCATGTGTCTTACCACCAAGTGTAACTCCACAAATAGAATGTAACTCCTAATTGACCAATTTGACTCTAAAGACCAAGCGGGGTCAAAGTAACTCCCAAGTGCTCCATGTAGGTATAGTAATTATAACTTACACATCTTACACATGCTATAAGTGAAATGAAATCCAAGCATACACTAATTGTATTGAAAGCTTCAAAAACAAAATGCTACTTAGACAAGTGTAAAGGAAATTATGCCCATACAGAAGAAACATGACAAACATTTATGACATTAACCCTACGAAGAGAGAATTGCGAGATATTAGATCTAAAATAATTTTAGCAACATAACAACATATAAAACAACACTTAGAAAGCAATAATGAGAGACAAATGGAAACAACCATAGAAGATAAGTGACACAAATATATTTTGGGAAAACCCTTTCAATAAAAACCCAACGACAAAGGTGTCTCAGTGTGTTATTCAATAAACCAACATGATTACAATATTTTCGTGTTACAATGGTGTTACATTATAATGGTTCAATGATTATAAACACTCTTCAAAGTATCCTCTATGCATTATAACACATCCTAAAAAGTAACTAGAACTTATTTTATTAATTTAATAATAAAACAATACATATCCCGTACTATACATGTCATTAACCATGAGAATCAATAAATGCATCTCATTACTATGAAAGTCTCACAAGTACATATCAAGTACTGATAATGAAAATATCATCATTAAAAATCAAGATATAGAAGGGGTTAATTTCTACAACCACCATCAATGATAATGAATACAATAAGCCATGAGCTGACACCACATACAAAGTGGCCATATACAATGAACATCATAAATACATATCTAAAGGAATCCAAGCTCAAATCTATAAGCTAATCATCTCTAAAAACTTCTACCAATGGTGAAGGTTTGAACCCACCATGAGGATGTCCATTTCCTCCCCGACCATTAGTTAAGGCAATGATATATCCAATTGATAACCCAAGAGTGTGGAATTACAAAAACACTGATGATTATCCTTTAGTTCATTCTTTTACTCTTCACATAATTATACATACAAATTGTTACAATACTCACATGTTCACAAAATATCAATCAGATAATAAACAAAACATACCAATTCACTTAAAACATTTTAACACTTCAAAACACATCAATCAAGCACTCAAAACACACATAGAATACAATTACATCACCTAAGACAAGATCACAACCAACAAAGACACTCATAAAAACAATATTGCAAAATGGCTCCACTTTTATGACACACACACACACAATGTCCCCCAAACCCATCAAGATGCATCTCCCAACTATGAATGTACCTAAGTACCACTACCTCACATAAAATAAAAAGGTTAACTATACAAATCACAAAACACCCTACCACAAGTTAAAATAGTATGCATACCCATATAACAAGCCACAAGACCTGGTCCTTAATGGAAGGTAGTCGATAATATATTTAATATAGTCTATGGACCTTCTACCAATGAGAGCACTAGAGATTAACTATGATGTGGTGCCTATAGTGAGATGAGCAAGCTCAAATTCTTAGGTAAATTACTTAAGGGAATGATGTCTTCAAATGTGTTGGGATTGAAGTAAAGAATATGATGCTAGGATGTGTCCATCCAAGACAAGGACATCCATCTCTCCCACTCCTACAATCCTATCACTTTTAACAAAAGTCAACATATCAACCCATCCTAGACCAAAGGATAAATCAGGTGTCAAGAAGCTTTAGGATAACTCCCATAAATCACTTACTCATAGGACCACCTTATAACCAAGTAGGTTTAGCTCCCCAAGAAGACAATATATTACCAACCCAAGATGGATTTACATAAAAATAATTAGGATAAACTTATCCCACATATACAATCAAAGAAAGTATTGTGCAACATAATATATTAACTCCAGACCATTCATATAGTCAAAATACAATAATACAAATACTTAAAAAATAGTCTACAACTTTTATATTTGATAATCAATTCAAATGAAAACATGAATTTTTGGATGTTAATGCACTTTTAGGACTACAACATAAATGTTGGATGTCAATGCACATAGAATAGTAAAGTATCTCCTTGGATGAAAACACACCTTTTGGACTACAGCACACCCACACCGTTGTCCCATGCTAGTGTCCTACTCATACATTTGATAAAAATATTGCTCAAAACCCTTACTTAGCCTATTTGAAACATATTGTTTCAGTTAGATTAGAAATGATGAGGGTCGTTATAATCTTCTTCATTTAATTTATATCAATTCAAGGCAGTGTCCAAAGGTTGTCTATAATAGGAACTTTAAAAAGTTATGCTAACAATCTTCCTAATGAAAACTAAATTAATTATAATTGCTAAAATTAAATTTGCACACTTCTTGGAAAAGAAATCACACTTGAAAAATTAAAACACACTTGCATAATTGAAACACACATGTAGGAATTAAAATTGCACAAATGAAACTAAGCATTTGCTATATTATGGATCCAATTAAATAAATAAAAATGTTGAAACAAAATTATTAACACAGAATTGAAATAATAAAATATACAAATACCAAATGTTGTCCTCTTCCTTAGGATGAGAGGCCTAATCCTTCTTGGGAATTGAACCAAAATCAATCACCAACTATTCTACTCAATGTTCCATATTTTATCACTTCAACAAAACATTACAACTTGTCTTTTCTAAAGAACTATTGTTCTATTGTAACACTATTGTATTCTAAAATTATTGATTATTCTACTCTAAAAACTACCCTATGATGGAGTTGAAAGGTTTATTTATACATGGATGATCTAAACCAACTCACCAATTTCTTAGAAATCATCCTACTAGACAAGATATACATTTTCCTTTCTTATTCCTATGATAAAGGAACAACTTCCTTTATTCTCTACACTTGTCTTTCCTACTTCTATACTCAAGGAACAACATCCTTTATTCTATCATTATAAAATGACAACTCATCCACAACCTTTTAGGAGAAAGGTCGGGTATCTTCTTATTCCTTTGCTATCTTTATTATTTTTTCTATTTTAAATACAATAACATTTCATCATCAACCTTTTAGAATAAAAGGTTGAGAGAATGTTAAATTCATGGATTTGACCATATCATGCTTTTACTTCTTAGCTTGAGATCATGTCTAGCTTTCCATTGTCCTCCTTCTTTCTTGGAAGTTTGATGCTCTTCACATGTTAACCTTGAGTTGACTATATATTTTCCAAAACTAAAATATTTTAAACATTCCAAAAGTGCTAGAAATTATGAGTTATTACAGAGTTATAGATTTCTACAAAATCTATTAAAAACCATGATATGTTCTTTTCTAGATCTATCTATGATTTTCTATAGTTGTACCATGTGATAAAAGTGCCTAAAGTTGACCTGCCACATTTTTTTGAGTTGGCTAGGTCATTCAGGAGAAATCTAAAATAATTCAAAGTTGGTTGGAATACTCTAAAGTCAATTCTATAGCAATTTGGAATGCTCCTGAGCTTATTGGAATGTAGCTAGAATACTATGGAGCTTATTATAATGGAGCTACTGAAGTCTAGAGCTAGATGGAATGCACAATATTGAATTCTATTTCTTAAGAAATATTAGGAAACATTAACAATTAGATTGTAATAGACTTCTAAGAAAATAGACCAAATATACTCCATATTCTATCTTAAATAAGCTACCATTTCTTAAAACTACATCTAAATCTACTTTTAATACTAATTTTAGGAGAGAAGGTTAATGAGATGAGACATTTTTTGGTCTCATCAAGAAAGACGACACTTTCAAAAAGTAGAATAACCAAAACAAGGTTCATACAAAATTGTAAACACAAATCCCAAAACACTTACATATTTAGATATTAACCAAGAATTCTATTTAATTCTAAGATCATTCTAGACCACTAAAAACCAAAAAAATTCATAGTTAAATTATCAATATAGTTGATTCACAAAAAAACCATTTTCCTAAGCTTTCTAATATATTTCTTCTTACATAAGAAACTATGTTTCCCATCCTAAAAAAACTAAATTCAAACTTAACAACTTATTAATCAGCCTAATTAGTTTTCCATTAAACTCAATACAATCTTGATTCACCAAAATATTCGCTATGACACCTAATTCAATAGATCAACAATTTGTCTATAGTTTTATTTTTGCACAAGAAACCCAAAATCACAATCTCTTTCAAAAATAACTTATATTCATTATTAATCCAATATAAATCTTTGCTAAAACATTTCATGACATGATTTCTACCTCAATCCTTGTAGAAAATTGGAAAACAAATGAAGATGAGAAAAAATTCACATCCTTCAAATTTCATAAAAGAACTTCCCAAAAATCTTCAAGCTTCAAAACCTATATATTTCTTTCTCTAGAATGCAATTCTCATAATAAACTAAATTCTTCTCTTTTTAATAACGGTTTTCTTTTTCCTCTCCAATCCTGATCTTAGAACCTAAAAGAAAGATATAATATTTTATTCCTCATAAAAGAAGAAAATATTTAAAAATATTATATTCCTCCTCATACACATCTTTTTTGAAAAAAAAACAATATTAAAATATTAGTTTTTCCAATTCTATTATATAAAAGAATTCACTTTAAACTAATATTAGGAAATTATATTTTTCTACTTAACAATTAAGATAAATATGATAATTTATTTCCTAATTTCTTAAAATAAACTTACACATTCAATAAATAAATAAATTAACAAATTAAAACACTTAAACTTATTTCTTTTCCCAAATAGAAATTAATTAACAAAATAAATAAATAAAAAGAAGTAATTCTATGCACTCAAAATTAATCAACACTAATAATTTATTTATTTTAAATTAAATTTAATTCATCTTATTTTAATTAATTAATTTATCTTTTCCCACACACTTGGATCATAGGATGAAACACTTCATCCCCAAGCCTTGGTTCACCTTCATATTACCTATACCTATTACACAACACATCTTGCACACAAACTCTTAGTAGCATTTGTCAGTTACAACATATATATATATACACACACACAAAATTGACATTTAATAATTAACTATGTCATCATCATGTATATTAATACAAACATAAATAGAAAGTGAAAACACCACAATTTTTCTTAACATTAACCAACAAGGACAACAAACCACATACAAACACCATGGAATGAAAACATTAGCACATCATAGCAAACATCTAAAAAGAGGTCAAGTCAGGTATGTTACACACATCCACCAACAATGTCTAGAGATATTCTAGTGGCATAACCTTGCAAATAAACAATGCATGATGCATTCATCTCAAACCCTCAATAAATAGATTTAAGGAGGCCCAGAAAACCACCAAAAGGCAATATCATGGGCCCAAACAAGGTCCCAAAATACTATGGTAAGAATTCTCAAGACCCACATCCCATGATAGATCAACAAACTGTTAATAACATATTCCCTTACACATCATAAACATGTCATAACTTCCCACCAAACTTGGGCACACCATTTTTCTTGTACTTCCTTTAGCAAGATGTTTTATGATGGGTCATTCTTGCATGTCATAAGTGGGTCAAGATTCCTAGTCCACTTTATAAGCTCCCTCTTACATGATTTTACACACATCATAAAATCTCTTACATATCTTATGCGTTTTACAATGTCATAGATGCTCTTACACATCTTAAATAACATTAGATATTCTCATACATATGTCTTATAAATATATACAACATAAATGCCAACTCAAAGTAGGATGTTTTTTTCCATGAGGGAATAATAAATAATATAATTAAATAAATAATCTAATGTTAGGATATGCAAGGTAGATGACACCTAATGCCAACAATGAATAGCTAGTCAAAGATGCTAGTCATAGTCCACCTAGTAACCCCCTATTTAACGACTCCTTACAACCCTCATAAGACTAATGACACATGAAGGAAAGTGCCAATTATGGAATCTCAAGATTCCACCCAATTGAAAATGCCTTTTCCATGTGAGTACATTATTTATAATATTATAAAAATATTATATAATTAGACTAGATCTAGGACTTGCAAGGAATTACAACACCACCTAGTCCCCTATTCCTAACAACCTCTAGAAAGAAACTCAAATTTCTTCATCAAAGATTATTCCCATTTCATTAACTTCATTAGAGACAAGAATGTTGGTATGATAAAATTCTTGTTATCTTTGATATGGTTTCCCTATTCACCAAGTTACTAATAATAAATTAATTAAGACACTCAAAAGGCTCATAGACAATGAGACCACTTCCCTTGTCAGGCCATGTCTAAGATCTAATTTTTCACCTTTAAGGGAGGTTTCTATGATCAATCAAATGGGGAACTATGAAATCCCTTCTGTCTCCTATAGGGCTTAATCTCTTCATGGATCACTTTGAGGAAAATACACCCAACATTTTCCACTAAATCTAAGGTGGTGGGAATGGTATCTTGATGACATAAATCTAAGATGACAACATTACCTTGAAAAACTAAAGGAATTTTACTCCTATACAAATGATATGTGAAAAGAAAACTAAATAAAACATCCATCAACCTATGAGGACAATACTATTGTAAATAAAATTATTTACTTGTAAACAAAAAAATAAAATGAACACACACACGCACACATACATGCACACACACACACACACGCACACCCACACACACGCACACCCACACGCATGCACACACACAATAGATGATATATCATTTACATTGAAAAATCCTTTCAGAAAAAAATATAACTTCTAAATCTCAAACCAATGTATTAGCAATAAACTTGGTTATAATGTAATCAGGCGTAAGCCTTTATAGGAGATCACACAATTATACAAATTTGGAGATATTTCAGAAACATAATGGTGGGTGGTTATGACATGGGAAGTAACATTCCATGTTAGGAATGTTGACCCATCATGATATGGGTGTTGGAATTTGAGCTTGGGATTTGAGTGCTATTTTTGGTCCATGGTATTAGCACATGGATTGGAAACCATTTGTGGTTTCTAGTTTTGGACTTGGTCTATATATTGGATGCTTAGGATGGAGATGATACACAATTGTAATGCAAGGGGTTATGCTACTCAAATTTCTCTAGACATAGTGATTGGGATTGAAGGAGTGGATGTTATATGAATGTATTGTAATGACAATGATTGTGATAATGCATTGCATGCTCCTTTGATGATGGGGTTTTTCTTGAAAAGGTTTTTCTAGGGTATCTATTATGTCATGTGATTTTATATTATCTTGCATGTGTTTCAAGTTTGTGTAAATCTTTTTGAAATTGTTAGATTGAAGTCTATTTAGCATTTCTCTCCTCTAAGATTAAGTAGGAAATTATTTAGTTGTATTTGGCTTCCTTTCAATATTATGATAAATAATAGGACTTGCAATGTTAAGAAGTGCAATGAGTTCACCAATAGGGAATATGGATTTGTGACAATTAAAAGTGCTTTGTTGTACTAAGAAGAATGTTTTTCCTATAAAGTGAAACAATTCCTATGACTGAATGATATTTTTAAATGTGAAACAATATTTTGGGCTTGAAAGCCCTCTAGGAAAAAACCTATTGGCTAATTAGTTCACAATAACATACATTTTATTCAAACAATAGTTATTTATTGTTAAGTGAAAATAACCTTGGCAAGTGCATTGAAATATTCCTATATAAAAGTATAAAAAATAAGTGAAAATGTGATTTTATAAACCTTTCATTAATTCATGAGAATCAAATGAAATCAACTAATTCCTTGCATTATTAATTTCTAAGTTTTAATTTTTTATTAAATAATCTAACACAACTCATAAATCTGAAGTTTGTACTAAAATTAATTTATTAATCTCTAGATACTAATGAAAGGTTTTTCCTATTTCCTTTCAAATACTGATGCATCAATTAAAAAAAATTCTCATATTAATTCATAAATCAAAAGTCTTTTCCCATGAAACCTATATAATAATAATCTAATTAAATTTAGGTGGTAGAAGATCTGATTAATTTACAAAAGTAAATTTGACTTTCTATTTAAATTTGTAAGTAAATTTTACAATTAAATAGTCATAAATTTAATGATTCCATGCTAACCTTAAATGTTATGGCAATAAAAGTTGATCCAGGTTTACTTTTAAGGAGTCCATAACTTAGAATTATGACATAGTCAAATGTTAATGACTTTTTACTATCAACCACAATAAATCTATTGTGGGAAAACTATTGATGTTGGCCTAGAATCTCTGCAACGTTTACTAGCATCGACGAGCCATGGAAGTCAAGCAACCACATGCTTAGCATGTGTGAGAGAAAATAAAAAATGCAATGCAAAAGATAGTCGAACTGCATAATGAATTATGAACAATAAGAGTATACAAACAGGTGAAGTGTTTGAGATGAATCAGAAGTCAACTTCAACACTCGATCAATGGTGGCAAGTTTGCTCTGCCAAGTGGCAAGAAAGAGGTGACACATACCTTGGGCGAGTTTGACCAACTCTCCAAGATGACACATACCTACCTAAGGTGGCTTAACGCCATGTGTAGTTTACATGTATAATTACTTATTAAATAACAAGTAATAAAATTATTATTCTACACTAACAAAAACTATATGTATATCCTTTAAAACATATATATGAAAAAAATTTAATTTAAAATAGAATCCAAACCCTTGTTTTCATATAATTCCCTATGAAACCAAATGCAATGTTTACCATAGAAAATCTGACTATTGATTTATTTCATAGCATGCATCTGACAATTTACCAATACTGACAAATTCTTGGGCTTGAAAATCCCACAAGGAAAGCCTATCAATGAAACATTAATAAATTTAATAACTAGAACTTGTATCGTTAAGAGGTGTAGTGGCTTCAATAGTAAGGGATATGGACAAATGCTAGTTCAAAGTGTTTTGTTGTACTAAGAAGAATAGTCTTTCCTATAAACTGAAATAATTTCAATGACTGAATAATACTTTCTAGCATTTCTAAGACTTAATTTTTTGGACTTGAAAGCCCATGAAAAATCCCTATCAACTAATTAGGTCACAATTTAACATGCATTTTATTCAAAAAATATTTATTTACAATTAAATAAAAAATTATCTTGAACAAGTTCATTAAAATATTTCAAGAAAAAATAAGAATGAGTGAAAACTATTGGATTTTGTAATAAGCAAGAAATCAACCAAGACCTAATGCCATCGTGATAGCCACAAAACTACTCAAGACCAAATAATAAGTTGAACAATGTTATTTACCATTAATCAAGAGAATAAAACTAAAGAAAACTAGATTGCTCAAGAGTGATACAAGAGAGTGAGAAAAAAAAGCTAGGTTAGTGCATTTATAAGAAATATAAAGGAGGAAGAAAGCCAACACCTCATTCACTAGGAAGTATAACTCCCAGGATATGAGATGACACCTCTTACTCCACTCACTATTATTAAGCCTAAATAAGCCTTCCTAAGCAAGCTACACTAGGTACATAGGAAAAGACCTAATAAACTAATGAAAATGAATAAAAACATAAACCAACACCCCCTAAGTGCATCTTAAGTGGGTAAAATATGGGTCCCAAAAATTGTGTACCCATGTTAGGTACATCTATACATATGATTCCACCCATAGAGAAGAATCCCCCCAAGAAGAGAATGAAAGTCTCCTCCAAAGTAGAGATAAAATCTACCCCCCAAGAAGAGAGAAAAAATAGATATAAGGGCCATGTAGGCCCCCAAATTTGTAGCCTCCTACACCAAAACTAAATACTAAATAAGATCAACTGTTATTGAACAACATTTCTTCTCTTAGGATGAAATAGGCCCATGCGTGCATATAAAAGGTATTCCTAATCTGAAGGGATAAGAGGGAATAAAACACAAGATGAATGTCTCTAGAAATTGTGCATTTGTCCCCATGTGATGCTAAGATGTGTTAGTGCTATTTGACCAAGAGTCTCAGGCCTAACTATAGAAGTGAAAAATTCAAAACCATTTATAATAGGAGACAAAAGAGGTGCCAAATAAGATGAATATGGTTTGCAACCACAAAAGCATTGTCATCAAAGAAAAAACTAGGTCCTCAATGGTGTCCTCAAGATTTGAAAGATGGAACTCTACCTCAAGATTTGAAAGATGGAACTCTACAAACTTATGTAAAATTTTTAGTAATAATGCATCCCAATGTAGTATATTATGAAAACAAGTAGGAGCCTACTACAAAGAATCATTGGAAGCCCCTGATGAAGTAACATTGAACTATGATGAAGTAGTTCATGACACTAAATCTTAGTGCATGTCATTGGACTACACTACTCATCCCACAATGTGTCCATACCAGATACTCAAGTATGAACAACTGATAAATCTACTAATGTTGGAATAGAAGAGTCCTCGGCCTCAGAATGATGACTCAAAGATAAAGAATATGAAGCCTCTAAATATACAATACTATTGAAAATATAGGGTAAATAACATAATGCAAATAATGAATAATATAGAGTTTAATTTGATTACAATGTGATTAAGCCAATAAAATTATATCAATGAAATAATGGAGAAGCAATATACAAATTAACATACTCATAAAATGCAAAACTTTACACTATATATGTGGATAAACCCTGGTGGGAAAGAATTCCACCCCAAAGAAACCCAAGCTTGTATTTTTCTCAAAAAATGAAGTACAATAATTTACAATCCACTTATCCCTTTGATATTAGACTCAATGCTTAAGATTGCCTATAAAGAACCCTATAATCCACTATTACATGCCTCCAATATATAGGAAAACTAGAAGCAATAAACCATGAAGTGGTATCCAAAACCATGAGTCAAAACCATGATCCATGGAAAAAATCCAACACCCCTATGGTCATGGTCAAGCATCTCGAAATAGTAACTCCTCTTGCACCTCTTACACACTTCTTATGTGTCATATATGTCATAGATTCTATCATAACAATCAAATTGAGAAAGATCCCAATCCTAGGTGCTCCAGGATGGCATTGATTGCCATGTCGTAGCACCAAATATGAAAGATCTTCTTACAACTTGCAATCTTGACCAAATATTTGCAATCTTCCTATTCAATTCCTATAGAATACATAAATAATAAATAAATCTCCTACCTCACATGGTTGTTCAACTTGGCCTCATTCTATATGTTTGGAGACTAGACATTATTTGTTGTCTACACAATTATATTACAATTACAAGACTTAGGACTTGTAAGGTGAATGACACACCTAGTCCTAACATCCTCCCACTTGAGATTTACATTGCAAGACATAGTAGGAAACTGGAAAGTAAATCAAGCTCTAGAAGAGGTAAGGCCCATGTCCTCTTTGCAATGCCATCCCCTCCCTCACATGAGCTTCCAACTTGGCCCCATTCCATAATTTTAGGATATTACACATTATTTATCATCTAATTAATTAAATTATAATTACAAGGCTTAGGACTTGCAAGGTGTATGGAACACCTAGTATTAGCATTCTCCCATTTGACATTTACATTGAAAGACACAATAGGAAACTAAAGAGTAAATCAAGCTCTATAAGAAGCAAGGCCCATGGCCTCTTTGCACCAACTAAACTTCTATGTGCTCACCGGCTTAGTGAGAGAATCTGCAACATTAACCAAAATATCAACCTTCTATATTGTGACTCTACCACCCTCAAACATCTCATGAATAGATTTATATAAACATCAATATTTTTTGTACAAGCATGGTACATCAAGTTCTTTACCAAATAGATGGCACTTTGATTATCACATCCAATTCCAATCTATTTACACTCAAAGATAATACATGAACACAATATTTGTAACCACACCACCTCTTTATAGGCATGTGTTGTAGCCATGTACTCTACTTCTATAGTGTACAATGTAATTTTAGGTTGTTTCTTACTCATATAACCATTAACTCTTCCAAACAGAGTGAACACCTAATTGCTAGTGAACCTCCTACTATCTAAATCACAAGCCAAATCCAAATCAACTAAGAGATGTATATCAAGCATCTTACCCACACCATCAATTTGATGATAACAATTACATTAATTAGAAGTCCCTTGCAAATATATAAAAACCTTTTTCACATAAGTCCAATTCTCTTTACCAAGGTTAGACATAAACCTGCAAACAACTCCCACTACTTGGGCAATGTCTAGTCCTGTATAGACCATAGCATACATTAGGCTTCCTATATAAATAGCATAAGGAACATTAAACATATCCTCCAAATCATTATGCAACTTAGGACACTAATCCAATGATAACTTAGTATTGATGAGTAAAGGAATATTAACTAGCTTATATTCATGTATTGTGAAACTCTGCAAAATAGTTTGAACATACTTACCTTGTTTGAGCCAGATCTTTCTTCCAGCCTAGTTCTTTCTAATCTCCATACCCAAATTGTACTTTGTATCCCCTAAATCCTTCATGCCAAAGGCATTATACAATTGAATTTTGAACTCTTTAATCATTTCCTTACTATTTCTAATGAACAACATTTCATCAACATACAAGAGAATGATTAGCAATTGATCATTAATTAATTTAAAATAAACACAATGATCACATTCATGTTTAACAAACCCAAGGTCCAATTTAAAACCATCAAAATTATAATACCACATCCATGTGACTACTTTAGACCATATAATTATAGTTTCAACCCACAAACCAAGTTCTCCTTCCCTTTTACCACAAAACAATTAAGTTGTTTCATATAAGTTTCATCCTCAAGATCCCCATGAAAGAAAGTAGTTTTAATATCCATATGCTCTACTTCTAGATTATAATTAGCAACAATAGAAAGTAGGAATCTAATAGAAGTTAGTTTTGCAATAGAAGAAAATATTTCATTGAAGTTAATTCCCTCCACCTAGGAGTACCCTTTTGCCACTAGTCTTGCCATGTACCTTTCCAATTGTCCATCTACTTCAAGTTTATTCTTAAACACCCACTTGAAACCAATGGGTTTCCTTCCCTCAATAAACTCAACTAGATCCCAAGTCTCACATCTGTCCAAGGCCATCATCTCATCCTACATGGCCTCCATCCAAGACTCATGCTCCTTTGAATAAAGAGCTTCCTTCATAGACCTGGGTTCATCTTTAGTACAAGATAAAGTAAATACACAATAAAATTAGTGGGCTATACCTATCAACTAATTTTTGTTTCCTTGTTGACCTACACAAGGGTGTAGTAAGAGGTTCTTCCTATTCTTCCTCCAAACTCTCTGAACCTGAACCTTCTTCTTCCTCTACATCCTCCTATCTAACTCATTATTCTTCCACCTATGCATCTTCTTATTTCTCAATTTCGGTTTCAAAATGCATGGTTTTATTTTCCTTTTCTTTTGGTTGTACCTAATTAAACTTAACTCTAAGTTTCCTAAAAATTACATCTCTTAAATATAACATTTTCAAGGTTAGAGGATTCCAAAGCTTATAACCCTTAACATTATCACCATAACTAATGAAAATACATTTATTATCTTTGAAATCCAACTTAGGCCATTTTCTTTAGACACATGGACAAAAGCCTCACATCCAAATACTCTAACAAAGGGCTTCTTACCTGTCTACACTTCATACATGGTGTTTTATCAACCAAAGAAGGACATGGTGATTTATTGATCAAATAATATATAGTACTTACAAAATTAGCTCAAAAATATTGATCCAACTAAGTAATACTTAATATTATTTTGTCTTTGTCCATTAATGTCATATTCATCCTCTCTATGTGTCATTTTGTTGTGGCATATACAGAGTTGTTTTTTGCTTTACAATACTTGCATGTCTACAAAATTCATCAAATTCTCTAGAACAATATTCTCCTCCACTATTTGACCTTAATTCTTTTATTTTTTTATGAATCTAATTTTCAACAAGAACTTTAAAATCCTTAAAACTTTCTAAATAATTCAAATTTATGCCTCAGAAAATAAATCCAAGTATAACATGAGTACTCATTGATAAAGGAAACATAGTAACAATATTTTCCAATAGAAGAAACATTCATAGGACCAAATACATTGCTATGAATCACTTCCATTAATTATTTTTCTCTAATGCTACTAGAATTAAATTTTACCTTGTTTACCAAACACAGTGCTCACAAAAATTAAAAAAATCTGCAAAATAACAAAACATGTCATCCACCATATTTTTATCAAAAAAGGTCAAGCCACTTTTCACTAATGTGACCCATCCTGTGGTGCCACAACATACATGAATCTAAGTTTTTAGTTACGTAGGAAAAGTTACACTACATAGATGCATCAAGCTTAAATAGAGTCCCACATTGGGATCCTTTAGCTATCACCAAATTCTCTCTTGTCAACCTACAACCACTCTTGTCAAATATGACATGCACTCCAGCATCATTCATTTTAGAAACTAAAATTAAATTTTATGTTATTCCTAGAATGCACAACACATCTATGAGAGATCTAACTCTCCCATCATTGAACACAAGTTTTACCTTCCCCTTGCCAACAATCCAATGTGAATTATTGTCACCAAGGAACACCTCACCACCATCATAAGCTCTATATGAACATAACCACTCCTTGGAGGATTCATGTGATACGAGACATCTACATCAACAAACCATGAGTCATCTCTAGCAATGTTAGAACAAATAACCAAAGCATCTTTTTCACCATTAGAGGATTTATCATTAGAGGAATCTTCAGAAGGCTTATTCTTGTTTCTGAATTCCTTCTTTACATGTTGTTGTTTACCATAGTTCCAACATTTTACTCTACTCTTACTAGGGTTTTAGACCATCCTTTTGACATGGACCTCTCCTTGTCCCCTTTTTCTTATCACCATTTTCCTCGAGTCTACCCCATACATGTAGTGCATCCTTGGAACCCTTGTCCATGGATTTCCATCTCATTTCCTCATTGATCAGAGTAGCAACAAGACCAACCATCTTAGGCTCTATAGTAGCACCACTGATTGCAACTATTAGATTCTCCTAGGATTCAGGTAAAGAGCATAACAGTAAAATACATTTATCCTCCTCATCTAACTTAATATCAATGCTTCCTAGATGAATTAAAATAAGATTAAATGCATTTAAATGCTCAACTATAGATTATTTTTCCTTCATTTTAAGGAATATATTTTTCTTTTTAAATAATGTTTGTTTATCAAACTTTGTGTTTCATAAATCTTGCCAATCCTTTTCCATAGACTGTGTAGTAGTCTCCTTGAAGACATTCAAAAGGACTAAATTAAAGAGACGTAGTTGTATTGTCCCTTTATCCTTTTCGTATATCTTTATCCAATCTATATCAAACATATTTGTAATCTTATCCTTCTATGTCATGTCTCTCTATTGATTTCTCTCTTCCAAGAGATCCCCCATTTTCAGTTTCCACAACTCATATAAAGTCATTGAACTTTTCAATCTTTGATTGTGATGTGCTTGCCATGGATTACCAAACCACACTTAGATATACAAGATCACTAAAACAATACTCCCACTGCAAAAAAAAAAAAAACCAACATTGCAAGAAAGGTGTCCCCTTCTACAATCTAGTCAAAGCTTTGATACCAAATGTTGAAAATATAGGGTAAACACCACAATGGAAATAATAAACAATATAGAGTTTAATCTGATTATGATGTAATTAAGCTAATAAACATATATCAATAAACTAATGTAGAAGTAATATAATGGATCAACAAACTCATAAAATATAAACCATTACACTAGATATATGTGGCGAAACCCTTGCGAGAAAAAAATCTATCCCAAAGAGACCCAAGCTTATATTATTCCCAAAAGATGAAGTACAATAATATAATCCGCTTATCCCTCTAGTAATATATTGACTACTTAAGAGTACTTTTAAAGAACCATACAATCTACTATCCCATGCCTCCAATAAATAGTAAAATTGAAAACAAGAAACCATCAAGTGGTATCCAAAACCCTAAGTCAAAACCATAAGTCGTGAAAAAAATCCATTGCCCCTATGGGCATGGTCAAACATCTCAGAATAGTATGTAACTCCTTTTACACCTCTTACACACTTTTAATGCATTATAAATGTCATAGATTTAGTTAGAATGGTCAAATTGACCAAGATCCCAGTCCTAGGTGCTTCATAAGGGCATTGATGCCTTGTCATAGCACCAAATATGAAAGATCTTCTTACAACTTTGTAATTATTTGTAACCTCATTATTAAATGTATTTTTACACAATATCCCAAGTATTTCAGAGAATAAATAAACAATAAATAAATCCCTCCCTCACATGGGCATCCAACTTGGCCCCATTCCATGATGTTTAGAAACTATACGTTATTTATTTTATAGATAATTAAATTACAATTAAGAGACTTAAAACTTGAAAATTGAATGAAACCTAGTCTTAACAAATAAGAGTTTAATGAAGTTGAAGAATCAATTGAAGTCTCTATAGTAGGAGATGGGGCATTAGGAGAAGTCTTTATGTCATCACAACATTCAAGATCTTCCCACTCAACAAGCACCTTAGTTGTATTATAGTTGTATGGTTAAAATATATCAAGGGGTATAAGAAGTCCATACAAGGGTCATTTAGGAATGGAGTTTCATCCAAATCTCCATACATCTCCCAAATTTTGGTCCAAAGGGCATGAGGGCACTCAATGTGGAAGGTGGACCACATTGTGTTGATATCAACACAACAACTAATCAATCTCACGATATGATTAATCTTGTTATCCCATACTTGCTTCTGCCAAAAGGTACTAGGCTCAAGAACAAGTCCATAGTGATGGCGCAAGAGGTGAATCCATCTAAAATGCTTTAGGACTCCATATCACCAAGACTTATAGTTCCATCTATTCAATTTGATAACATTAGGATTCTTTTTAATACTCATGAAGAACTCCTCAAATTAGTCAAGAAAACCAATCAAAAGACCCCACTAGTGACTAGAATGAAACTTTATCTTAGTTTTTTTTAATTATAATATACCCATACCCAAACAAGTACAAGAATGTGACACTTTATCATTAGTGTGTGTAGAATACATGATTATGTTTTTAGTGTTTTACAATGTTTAAACAAAAAAATGCTAAAAGTATTTAACTAGACTATAGAATATGAACTAATGACTTACACCATTATGTGGTGATAAGAAAAATATCTACTTTAAAAAATAGAGCTAAAAAATGAGCTCATATGTGAAATTCATGAGCAAAAGAAGTTCCAAAAAGTAGGATTAGACAATAAGATTTTTGATAAAACTCAAATTCTAGAAAAAGAGAAGTTAAAACTAAAACCACCTACTCCATCTTGAAGCTAGTGAAAAATTGCCCCATATAAAAAAAATCATTGAAAAGGGCCCTCAAATGATTGAGATATGCCCCCTCAAAATTTGAGTGCAAAACACAAAACTCTAATGGCAGGGGGTGACTCCATAAAGCAAAAAAAATATTAATGTTAGCACTACGTCAACAATCCAAGTGTCATGACACCCTAGTTATCATGTGAGTATGCACTATCAACAATGTCCACTCAGCATAAAATTTGGGGTCCACCACTAATGGGGTGGCACCTATGGTAGAATAACAAACCTCCATGTGGGGAACAAGTGGAGGGGTCCACAACAAGTCAAAACTTGGCAGTCAAAAGTCCTTGGTGGAAAAGTTGGAAAACCACATCTCGACATGAGCTGACAAGTGGGGGTATCTACATTGCAAGTCAATCAGTCAAGTTTTTCACCAAGGATAAAAACTCCAAGAAAAATCCATGTAGTCAACAATAATGCCAAAGCAACGTGGAATTTATAAATATGTTTGTGGTTAAGAGAATCTTTGGGAGACATTTATAAATATTCCAAAGAAACATACTCAACAATGGATAATGGATGGTAAGCATGGTAGGATTAAATGCCCACGATGTAATTGAATGACTCTACACCTTATGTGTCTAGTTAATAGGAGCACTTTCAGTGAATGCCTTTATATAGTTTGCACATAGCCTTCAGTGTCCATGCAAGATGGCAAGGTCATGCAAGATAATTTGTAGGTGTGGTACTAAGGTATGTTTCAATATCATTTAACTACTAGAAAGTACAAAGAGAACCCTTTGATCACCAAGAGAAGGGTTCTAGTCATTATGAAGCCACATGGACCAATGAACACCACTAGAAAGAGATTCAAAGGCCACTAGTCTTTATGAAAAGACAACATTGCTTTCAAAAGACATGCTAGCAAAGTTTGAATGGTTATTGCTATGACACATGATCATTGGTTTTGCATGGAAGTACTCAGTAGGGTTGAATAAAGTCATAATTGAAAGTACAAATTACCAAGTACATGAACAAGAAACTTTATTCTTTGCAAGAATCTTAAAATTTGTAGATGTCATTGTAGATGCAACCTTGGAGAAAAAACATCTTGATCTCATGCAATTAAAACTAGGTACCTTCACACTTTGAACAAACAATCATGACACTAACAACCTTTGAGTGTAAAGAGAATATGCCATGTACAAAATCACAACTGTATCCAAACCAAGACCAATGTACAGTTAGAAATATTCCAGATCTCCCTCAAACAACATGCTCCAATATTGACAAATTTATAGTTGATTTTAGTGTCTCTTGTGTTGCTAGATGCATTGGTGTACTCAATTTTTTATTCGGATGCCTTGAAATTCAAGCAACTTGTAAAACACAAGCAAATCACATGTGGAAAATCACCAATGGTAGCTTGGCTTCCTAGTCTCCGATTTGAATGAAATGAAAGTTAAAAGTGACTTTCTCAAGCCTTCTTGACATAGTGGTGCAATTAGAAATGTTGAACAGTTTACCAAAAACTAGCTTACACCCAAAACCCAAAAAACTAGAGCTCTAAAAAATAAGAAAGATAGACTAGACTAGGACATCATGGCTTTGATAAAATGCTAGATTTTACAATAAGCAAGAAATCAACCAAGACTTAATGCCATAGTGATAGCTACAATACTAGTGAAGACTAGATAATGGGTTGAACAATGTTGTTTTCCATAAGGGAGCAAAAATATAACAAACTAGATCACTCAAGAGAGATACAAGAGAGCAAAAGAAAACAAAGCTAAGTGAATGCATTTATAATAAATGCAAAGGACGAGGAAGGTGGACACCTTATCCCCTAGGAAGTATAACTTCTAGGATATGAGAAGACACCTCTTCCTCCACTCACCATTTTAAAGCTTAAATAAGCCCACCCAAGCAATCTAAACTAGGTGTAGGAAAAGATTTAATAAACTCATGAAAATGAATAAAAACCTACACCAAAAAAAACATGATTTTATGAACCTTTATTTAATTCATGAGAGTTAAATGAAATCATTTGATTTCACTTAAGAAAAAATGATCCTCGTCTTAATTTTTTCAATGACATTTGAAGGTCAAAGACTTTGGAAAAATTGCATTGATCAACAAAACTGCATCCTCCTCACATAAATCCCTGTCAACAAAAGACCCTGTACAAATTCTAGTCAATTCACAATAATTACTAATAAGCAATGCCAATGCAAGTTGCAGAAAACAAAAAGCACCATTATAAAACAAATTGTCAATTGTGGGTGGTCTAGCAACATTAAAGAAAGTCCACCATAGCAGGTAGTAAGCAACATGAACAAGTAGATGTGGTCACTAGGCAAGTCGATTTGAATTGGTTGACAATCACACTTAAATAAGCATGTACCATCTTAACACAAGTGGCCTAATTCAAATTCAATCTCTCTCAACCCTTTCTATTAGCTATTATGAACCAACTTAACACACATTTCATGTGACATGTTGCTATGTAATGGCATTTAAAGGCATTCATAGCACAATTAATTTCATCATAATGAAATTGGAGAATAACTGGAGCATTTACTTTCGAATCCAAGAATTAAAAGTATCAACTCTACATCACCATCATATACACCATCTACATGCATACTACAAATGTTGCCTTCAATCTTTCTCATAATCATTAATTCAATCCACCAAGGGTTTGACCTACGACAACATGTTCACCTATCAAGTCACCAAGCTCCTCAACATCATTTCTAGACACCACCTTGACAAATCCAAATATCTAAACACCACCTTGACAGATCCAAATATCTTAAAACCAAAGGCAAATAGACACATCAACCTCAAAATTCTTATCAAGAGGACTTGTCTCACATAAACAATTGTTTATCCCAATCCACCAAGGTCCAAGTCCATGGACAAGGAACGAAAAAGGCTGAACAAACTTTTTGCATAATTTAGGGCATGTGCTTTTTAAAACAAAAATCTGAAAAAAGTTTCCATGGTGTTTTAAAATAGGAGTTAGAACTTTAATGAAAATCTCAACTTGCATGAAGCTTATCTTTTTTTTAAGTATAATTTAATCTGTCCTACGTGTAATGGTGTCCGTTGGCCGGCTGATGGGGGATGCATCAATTATTGGCGTCGTGTAAAAATAGGATGGGCCCCACATGCTTTTCTAATCTATATTATCATGTTCCTGTTGTTACGTTGTACGCCAAAAGATTCTTTTCATTTCTCCAAGCATCGTCGAGTCGCTACATAATCTGGCTGTCCTTACATCCTCATCCATCTCATTTTGGCTTTTCTTTGTGTACAAATAAAGAAAATATCTGTTTCAAGATAAATCAATTAAATAAGTAGTTATATTTGTGATTAAAAAATATCTCACTATAATTAACGAGCAATTGGATCCATAAGTTTAATGGTATGAGATAGTTTTTTATTATAGTAAATTGTTGTTACACATGGGTACTTTACGTATAATCAAATCTTCAATGACATGAATGATTGTACAAAATGTATGGGCATTGGTTGACGATGAATCCAATATTACAAGGGCTATATAAAAAGATTCCAATAGATCTGTGAACTAGTTATAAATTAGCTGAATGAAACATGTTTATTTGTGTGAAGACTAAATAGTGTTCTTATCTCCATCTAAAGAAATTTAAATTGAATAGAGAAATAAACGTAAGCTTAAGATCTTATTGGTTCCCTATCATTTATGACTATTTAAATAAGATTATTTTAGAAAATGTGATAATGTCAAGATCTTTTCTTGTGCTAATTATTCCATTTTTAAGGATCTCTCTCTACAAGTCTAAAATGGAACAATTGAAAATGTCTTTTTTCTTCGTGAGTGATGAAACATATAATAATTGGTCTAAAATGGAACAAATTGAAAGTGTCTTTTTTCTTGTGATAATTATTCCATATTTTAAAGATCTCTCTCTCTCTAGAACAAATTGAAAGTGTCTTTTTTCTTGTGATAATTATTCCATTTTTTTTCTTGTGATAACTCTCTCTCTCTCTCTCTCTCTCTCTCTCTCTCTCTCTCTCTCTCTCTAAAATGGAACAAATTGAAAGTGTCTTTTTTTCTTCATGAGTGATGAAACATATAATAATTGAGCAGATTAATTAAGTAGCATCAACATCATTTATCTAACATCGATCCTAAAGTTAAACCTCATTATCCTCTTATTTAATTATCACATTTATTTCAATTCTATTATGAGACTCAACTCATATTATCTAGATTAATTGTTTGCTAGGTAATTGATTGCACTTATTTAATTAGTTTAAGTAATTTATGTAAAGCTTTTATTTTCTTTACAAGTTATAAATAATTAGGGATTGACACAAGAATTGAGTTACTATAAAAAAAAAAATTTGATTGATTATCTACCAATACTTGTGACACTCTTAATAATACAAAAGTGTGTACAAAAATTTGTAACACTCCTATCAAAAGAAAGAATGAAATTATTTCATTTAATCTTAATTAAAATATTTATATTTACTAAACGTCCCAAAAACTTGGAGCTGTTAGGTAATCATCCTAAAGGAGAGACTACAATTTTGTGTGGGAATGGTGTCTTTCCTTCCAACATGGGAACACACAAAATCTCAAAAATGATATCAAAGAAATGGTGATTAAATGATTGTGTTTCCACTTGAGACCATTGCTCCACCACCATTTGTTGTGCAAGGTTCTCCCTATTAGATTGTTACCTTGCCCTTCATACTTCTTTGCCAAGCGCTTTATGATGGCTCTCCACTCTACCCCATAAACCCCCCTCCCCCCTCAAAACAAACTGCATTGAAAATACATGCACCATAGATAAAATTATGTGAAATAGTGGAGTTGAGTTAGGTTCATACTAAATAAGGTGAGATCATCAATTTGAATGTCAAACACTTGTCCAAATGGCTACATCAACAAATCAAACGGTGAGCGATGAGAATGTATGAAATCTACATGTCCCTACTAAAGGTGAAAATCCCTATCACTATTGTGCATGGTCCACAACTTTTTTGAATAATCACACCTTGGGATTCTACTCTGTATATACATCTAATGATATTAAGGGTAGAGTGTCCCTTGGGATTTAGATGAATTTGAGACTCTGAACAATTAAAAAGACTCTCATGATGAGTTCAACATGGTTGAACATCACAATGACTACAATTAGAAATGTTTAACTAAATTATCTAAAACTTAATCATCATCAAATATAAAAAAATGAAAATATTCTCAACCTATTTGAAATTGCATAGTAAAAGGAGAAAATGATAAATATCCAAGATAATATAACTACTTCCTAGATTAAAAAGACTACATGATTTATTATTAATTGCATTACTTGCATAGACTATATCAAGAAATTCATTCGATAGTAATTTTGTTTGCAATATTTTCATTAATATGGACTAATGTCTATTAAGTGAGTTTGATGTTTGTCTACTTACATTGAGAGCAAGGAAAGAACATAGCTTGTGAGCACATGTTGAGGAGTCCACCAGGAGGAATTCATAATCAACTTTCTTCTCATGAAAGGAGGCCAACATATTTGTTGTGTATGTGGAGTGGGGATGACTATGTACATTGATTATTGCACTTTCCATTATAGGGTGCTCCACTTTCTATATGAGATAAAGAGATTACAAAGGAGATTAGAGATAAGAATTATGTTTTTATTTATTTGGAAAGACATCAATTTATAGGGCTCAAGTTTAGATGGTCAATCATGCAATCCTCATGGGCAATCGAAAGTCAGATTGTGACATTTTCTTACCTAAAATTAATGGGGGTAAGGCCTAGAAAATGATTGAATTTAGAAAATATCCATCTTAGGAGTTACTAAGGACACTTGAGATAGGATATTATTTGCATGTACTTGGCTTGTAGGTAACCATTTCTTACTGACTTTAGTTTGTGTCACATTCAACCAATATTTCCAAATTTATTTAAGTCTATCTTGTTGGAACTAAAAAGATTGTCTTTACCTTTAGTTAAAAAGATTGTATTGACCCAAAAAAATCTAAATAAAATTGAATTAAAAAATCAATGGTTATGATGATTTATAGGGTTTTCCTTTTAATTTCAACCATTGATCTATGCATTTTCTCAAGTGCTCCTCACTATAAAAATGCCTATCAGTATAAACATATGACAACAAAGGAAAAAAGAGACAATGTATGAATAATTACAAGATATAGACAACTAAAAAGATAATAATGTAACAAAAAACAACTCTAATAGTATTGTTGAGTAAATAATCTATTTAGTAGATATTATAAATCAATTTATTTAAGTTATTTCTAAATAATTTATTATATATCAATAAAATTTAAAAAAATATATAGCTTTGAGGTAGTAAATGATGTAGCAGTTTAATTGGCCCAAAAACACAATCAATTTCATTAAAGTGAATTTCATTAAAATTGTCAAAGGAAACCAATTATGAAAATTTTAATTGGGATGTTTAGATCACTATCCACAACCATATCTACTAACATATGCTCTATTTTTCTTAATGCTCAAAACTTAAGAAGCCCCAACAAATGGATTTCCTTCATAACACCTTAGGGTCAAAAATAATTTGCCACTACACCAAACTTGTTTATATTTAAGATAAATATAATATAAGAACATAAGCTTTGTATTACTAACTTTTTTTTGGACACATTAGGCTAAATCATTATCCACAACTATAGTTTCTAGTGTATGCTCTATATTTTTAATGATCAAAGCTTAAGATGCCCCAACAAACAAACCTCCTTCATAACACCTCAAGTGTTGAAGACAACTTGCCATTACATCAAACTAACATATATTTAAGATAAATATAGCATAAATACATAAATGTCACTATATTTTAAACTTTTTTATGGATACATCAAGTTTACACAATATTGACATCTTTGTATTTAAGTAGTTGATTGCAATATGTTGAATAAAGGTACACCTATATACCAAAAGAAAAGGTATGTTTACCTTAAATAATTATTTACAATATGCTAAGTAAGCATATACCTATATCAAAAATCTCCTTCAACTAAATTATTAGACTAAAATAAATAATAGTATTGAGACATATTTGAACATAGCATAGAATACAAATAGTGTACATAAAATAAAATAATGAATTTAAATCCTCTTATTGGTCTCAATTTAACTAACAGAGACAAAATAAATATATGGATTGACAAGATCTAGTATAGATCCAAGCTAAGTCATGATGTCAATACCTAGGGGTGCAACTATGATATTTGAGTAGTATATAAGGTAAACAAAAAGGATTCCCCTTGTGAGTTTCCATGCGAGGAGGTGGGGTTTCATTTGCCATTACCAAGTTTACATTTGACTTAGTCTTGACTTAAAAAGTAAGCTTTTAATTTCTTTATGTACTAGTTCATTTGAGATAGATTAGTCTCCTAGAGGGAAATGTTTGAGCTTGTATTGATTATTCTTATTATGTACAAATAGTATTTGTATGTTGGCAAGGAGATGCATGTATGAACTTTTTTAGCTTTTAGTTTTAGATTGTAATACCTACCCTGATAATATGGTAGTAATAGTGTAAATATAAATCTCAAGATAAAAGGGGGATGTTTCAAACTATAAGTTGTAACCTTTATAAGTTTGGCAAGAAAAAAGTATTTATGAATGATTTTTCTATTACCATAAAATCAAGTGATGCATCGGCAAAAAAAGAGTACTACAAAATCTATGTATACTATCAATATTAACTCATTTAATTAGGAAATTACATAGACAATATCTACATTACATGATAAAAATAAATTAAAAATATTCATATTGTGTTGATGACAAATCTTGATTAGATTAAGATCAAGCCTCAATCTTCCACCAAAAGCAATCATTAACAAAGCCTACAAAACCTAGAAGCTAGAGAACTCCTTAGTATATGTCATGACTAATGTCATTTTTCAACCATAAAAAAAAACCTCCACTCTCATTTGTAAATGATTTGTTTCTACCAACTGTGTTGATCACATTATATGTCAAATAAAATTATATGCATAATTCATTCATGAACAATAATGAACAATAAAAATACTAAACATTGTCAATTAACAACAAATCTATGATTGAAACCTTAGTTCACTCACCTGGTGTTAAAGGAAATATGGTCCCAAGCCCTACCCCATCTTTGTTGGGCTATTTGGAAGGAGAGGAACAACATAATCTTTTGTGAGATGAGCAAAACTTGGAACATTATTATGGGGAAATTAATTAGCTCCATTGTTGAAAATGTTGATGCTTCTCAAATCAAGAAACCACTTGTGCACCCCCTTCAGAAATGGAGAATAGGATTACTACTAATTAGAAGACCAATGCCCCATTGTGCAATATTGATACAAACAAAATTGCTAGCAGAAAAGCTTCTAAATGGAAACCACCTAAGCTTGGATGGATCAAGTTGAATTTTGATGGTAGTTCCAAAGGAAACCCTAAAAAAGCTAGGCTGGCGGAATTATAAGAGATAACAAAGGCACATTACTGATGGCCTATGCCAATAATATTATAGTACAAACTAAAAACATGGATGAGGCCATGGCTTCCTTAGTTGGCCTCACTATGGCTACTAGGATGGGATATCCAAACATCTTTATTGAAGGGGATTCCAAAATTTCAAATGACATGTTAAATAGGAAGGCCTCTCCTCATTGATCTATAAGGGGTATAATTCAAGATGCTATTGAGTTGACTAAACCCTTTAGTAAAGTTATTATTTCCCATATCTATAGAGAAGGGAATAAAATTATGGATGCCCTTGCCAACCTAGGTTGTACCTCAACTGATCACATGTAATGGATTGACCCCCTGACTATGCCACCACAAATCTAGGTGGGCATCAAAGCCAAACAAAACAATGATTAAATTTCATGTCAAAGGGGTGTGGGAATTACTCAACATGATGTATTTAATTTCTAAGGAATGAAGGTTTAATCATGATAAGGAGTTTAGAATTGAAAGGGACAAGAGTTTGAATTACACAATTAAGTGTATTTTGGAAGCCAGCCTCTTTGAAATTGACAAAGACTTGAGAGCGACTGTAAGAGTAGTTACTATTGCAAGGGTTTGTCTGCTACTATGAATATGGGTAGGGAGAGAGTGAGAGTGGAACCTTATTCTTGTGGGGAGGTGAAACAGAATGCCATAGCCTGGAATATCCTTTGTAGAGGAAAAAATTCTTATCTTCTCAAGGCCATGAATGACCACAACCCTATTTTGTCCAAGGAATTTTTTAGATCCTAGAAGAATAGGGTAGTATATATTTAGGGCATTTATTTCAATCTCTCTAAAGAATTGATTGCAGAAGCTACTAGCCTAAAGGTGAAAGGGCTAAGAATGCAGAAGTACAATAAAGCAAAAAATGCAAAGCACTTGGAGAAATTCCTTCACCAAAAGGAGAAGATCAATCATTTTCGAAATGGTCTCAACAAAGGTGATCTCCCCAAAATTTGGAGAAAGGTGGATGATGTGTTGATTAAGTATGTAAGTCTCAAAGGAAGATACAAGAGAGTCTATTTGTATCATTTCTCAATCATCTACATCATGGAATGAAGTTGAATTTTCTACTTTCTCTATTCTAATCTCCTAAAACATATATTCATGATATGTTACTTGGAAAGGTGGAACTCCCATTGTACTAGGGTTTAATCCACTATCTATATAGACATCAGGTCATCAAAAATTTGGCTAGTGATATCTTTCCTAGAATCATTAACTCTACAAATAATGACTTTGTTGGTACTAAGGATCCATCTTCTGCTTCTTCTTCTCCTGAGGACCCTCCTTCCTCCCCTAATGACAATCCCTTCCCCCTACCCCAAGATATTGTTGTCATAGTTGGGTGTTGGACCTAGTGTACTTAAAATTCAAATTCCCAATGTTGATCTTGAGCCTACTAGGCCTAAGCAAGTCATAATTGTTTCTTGAAATCCCCCTATTAAGAACCTGGACAAGGTGGCTGCTAAAGGTAAGAATGTGGAAATGTCCCACCATGAAAGCTTTCCATCTCCCTCTAAGTAGATACTCCCTTCTCCTATGACCATGGAAATTGAAACTAGGTGCAAAAGTTGTTCTAAGTTGACTAGCAAGGTGCACAAGATGGAGGAAGCTATGAATTTATAGAATATGGTCTTGAAAGGGATTATTGATTAGCTGAATTCCATCACCAAAAACCCTAAGGGTTTAGAGGCTACCAAAAGATTGGGTTAGGATAGCGATGCTAAAGATGCCCCTAAATAGGTTTCTCTTGGTTTTAGTGCTAACAACAAAGGTTGGGAGAGCATGGAGGAACATATGACTGCTATAGAAAAGAAGCAAGAGGAGATTTAAAAAAAAACTTGTTTGAGATCATCTCTTTCAATAAAAATATAGTCAAGAACTCATCAACCAGTCTATTTATTCTCCAAAGCAAGTTGCAAAGAAGGAAACTAAAAAATGTTGATGAAGGCCCTACTAAGAGGACTTGTGCTAGGGTGGCTACGATTGACAAGGAAAAGACAATTGAAGTGGATGATGACACTCTCGATATTTCCTTTAAGGAATAAGTAATTTTTTGGCAAAAGAGTGGAAAGGTACTTTAGGGCTAAAAATGCTAGCAGAGCAGGGCTAGTTGCTTTTTCTTTGTGCTTTGTTGTATTGGGGTTATCCTTTTGTTATTCTTTTTTATTTCTATTTTCTCTATTATACTATTTTGTTATTCTTTTTTGATGTTCCCACACCTTGTGGGTCTTGTTTCTTGGGCTTGATGGTTGTCCTTTTATAAAAGGGTGAGGCCCCTTTCAAAATCTCTTTACCATAATAAAAAATAATAAATCTATGATTATAACATATGAGAGAAAATCTATTAATTATTCTTTTTCACATTTATTACATTGAAAGTAGTCAATATGCACACTTTACCCTACATAGTTCCAAAAGGGGTTAAAGACGTACAAATTACCTTGCCAAAAATATTGTACAAGATGGTGTGCATGCACTTCGAGCTTTATCAATTGCAGCCCAAGCACTTTGGATTAATTTTGGACCTTTCACGTTTAGGAATTTGTGAAACTTGAGGAGTAGCCCTCTTAGTTATCCAAATTACTAAGACAATTATGCACTTAGAGGTATTAAAATAACCACATTTAGAATCAACGGAGCCATTAGTGTCAAGGATTTGTTTATAGAAGCTAACCAAAAAAGAAAGAACAAAATGTCTAACATTTTATCTGGAGGAAGCATGATCTAGGCCATCATCTTATTCCATCGTTATTGTAAATTTTAATCTTAAAAAGACTCAACAATGCAAGAATACGAAGTGAAAAAAGATTCACAGATTTGTCGGTGAAAGAGTTCAAGATCGAAATGGGTATGTGGGATTGAAGATTTATAGTGTTCAATCAAGGTGTAGGAGGACTTTTCAATGTTGTTTCCTAAAACTTATCTTGCCACATTAATTTGAAGTAGGTGAGACAAATATCTATTGGATATTTTGGTGGCTCACAATAAAGTTTTCTTGATGGCTAACATTAAACATTAGATATTTTAAGTTTGACATTATTAGCAATTTATTTTCAAATGTTTAGGATAAGACAAAAATAAAATTAAATAATAACAAATACAAGGGTTTCTTACCATTTATGACATTATTTCAAAAAATCTATGATCAAGATTTGTTGGATGGTAGGCCTTTTAATCTCTTTAGATGAATTTGAAGATACAAGTAATTTAATAAGTATTGGTAAACAAATTGTAATAGTGAAACTTGTATACATATGTCATTTTTAAAGTTAGTTTTATGTTTATTTTGAGGGGAATGCTTTGATACAGACATATTGATAATTGGCATAATCTTGTGTAAAGTTGGGTCCCTTACCCTATGTTATCCACCTAACATTTACATGTATATGTATACACCTACCACTTATCCCGCTTCCCATGTTCATACCACATTTATACATTCACTAAAAATTAAACCACACAAACTCAAAAAAGAAAAACAGACAAATCCCCATAGAAATAATGCAAGTGAGATGCCATGTGGAAGTGGAAGAATATAGGATTAGTCTGGATATTCAAGCTTTGGAAAAAAATCTCCTATCTGCTTAATAAATAAGCATTCCACCATTATAATACTGAATTTTCCGTTGTCAAAAGATCCAAGCCAAATAAGGATCATTTTGAGCACAATTATGATTTAAACTTTAGACATCATACCAATTCTATATGCCCATGTAAAGAGGAAAGAAAAAAAGATAATGTGAATATATATTGATTATCATCACCTGTAACTCTGAGGCCATGCAGCATTATAGGAACCAGTCATATGTTGTATAGACGAATCAGAGGAATCTGAATCATCGTCGTGTTTCTCCTTCAACTTCTCTTCATTCTCATCTTCCTCGTCACTATCTATGTTGAACCAGTGATCTTTAGAAGAATCCACAGTACTCATCCTGTGAAAGAGAATCTTTCTATAAACCAAAAATCTAGTCAGAAATCAAAGCTTTCATTTCTATAACTTATTATAAGAATTCAGAAGAAAAAGCTACACTTCTTACCGAGCCACCCAAATCTCTTATGAGATGTCTGACGCAGACCAGAGACCTCCTTTGCAGTGAATCAAATAAAACTACAATTCATGACTATTTGAGGACAAAACACTAACTAGATGCACTCCCTTTGCCTCGGAGATGTAACCTCTGAGCTGGGCCATCTGAATATTGCAATAATATAAACCCGCTTCAATTTTTTAAGAACATGGACAAAAGTCCCAGTCATTCTGGAGTTGGGCTCCTGCTTTTAGCTGAAAATAAAAATAAAAAAGCGTTGTGCTTGTGGAATGATTGGCTAGTAGTAAGGAGTGACTTTTTTAAAGTAGTGAATTAGTGTAGGATTAGTAAAAGCACCAAAGGGGACGGGGCTATCAAATGGTCGATAGGTACAAATATTTATAGGCCTACTGCTAAATAGTATGTATTTATATTTTCACTGGAAAGTCATTAAATGTAGTAGTTGGTGGACAAGGTTATAAATACTATAAGAAATTTAATTTTTTTTGTAAATAAAAATAATGAAATGGTATTAAATGAATAATCACATGAACTAAGTCATGAATAAATCATTAGAGAACTAAATCATAAAGAAACCACATATTTAGTAATTGCAAGATCTTTCATCGTGTAGAAAGCTCTTGTTCCCCCCTTTATGATTGCCTCATTATGCTATGTCTATTTTAACAACACAATATTTATTTATGTAAATGAACAACAAATAAATTGAATATTTATTAGATTTTCTCTCAATGATCAACTTAGAGATAGTGATTGCAATTGATGATCTTCATTTTTCCTATTCTTAACATAATTTGTATTTTATATCTTAGTGTAGCATTTAAATGAGAATGGTGGTGATATTCTCAAAGTTTTAAGAGATTTAATTTGAGAGATAGTAGGGAATGTTAAACCAGCCCTCTCTACATCACAAATATTTATTGTGGCTCTTCCCAATGTTAACCCTTGTGACTTGTGTATTGTTAAGTCCCATGCCATTTGGAGGAGGATTTGTGTACAATTGCCTCTTATAACAGGTGAAAGAGGGATAAACTTTGGGTTGTTAGCATCCCAAGGCACACCCATATAATTATCAAATTTCACAGTCACACATAATGGCAATTCTGGTGGTTGAGTACCTTGACGATAAACTATATTTTTATAGTACCAATTGCTCCATTAAAACTAATCCAACATTTACCCACAAATTGCATACCAACATCATATGTTGGCCAACACATAGTAGAACCACCCTATCCAAATGATCATCATCAACATCATGTGATTCTATACATCGGGTATATGTAGACACACTACGTGCAACTAACATGTTGAGTGACTTTAGCATGTTCTTATTGTGGAGCATGACCATACTATTTGTGGCATATAAATGCATAGATTATCAAATATTAGATGCTTCTCAACACTTATTAAGTCATTTGTTCGACCCATCAAGATTTTCCAATCATCATATCTTGCAATTGCATTCATAATGTCTGTTAACATATCTCTAAATCTAACTTGTTTTGGATCATGCCCTTGTTGATGAAAAATTATGCCCAAAGTCACAACTATTTGGAATGTAGTCCATAATGCTTTACCATAAGTGTTACCTGTAAACATAGAAAGTACAAATTTTTAAAATAGATTAAGAAATGAAACATTTACACTAATAAAATTTAGTAAGGATGGTAATACAATAAGTTCAACACCTGCATATAGTGGTATATCTCGCACATGAGGTAACTAGACAAGATCGCCAATAAGGACAATTGACCTTCCAACAAAATCTTTTGTGCCATGTGATGGAAATAATTGTTTCAAGCGCATGTTGATATCAACAAACAATTTTAGGCCTATAAAACTCATTTCATCAATGAGAATATATCAGATTTGCTTGGTATCTTCTTGTAGAGTAGCTAATGATTGACCATTCAAAGGCTTGACATTTTTAACTGGAATTTTAAGGATGCATGAATTGTACTAGCACGTATGTTGAAAGAAACAACTCCTATTGGTGCAATTAGCAGCAAGGGGCTTTTCAATTGATTAACTTACTATCCATTGCATGCCTAATACAATTAATTAGGCAAGATTTCCCTATTCAAGTAGTTTCTTGGATGATCATCTTAAGAGGTTCATCATTATCAAGTAATTCAGAATGTCTCATGATTGCATCAATTGCAATTCATTATTTTTCACGTAAATTAATTGAAGGATTAAATTGATGATGGAATCCTCTTTGGACTAGATTTCCTAATTGGATTGACTCTATGAATTCTATAGTTGTTTCCTGTAAAACATTTAGTAATTGATATCAATTTCAATCATACTTTGTTTTCAAAGTCTCGCCTACCAAGAATCTCAATATCAGATAACTTAAAATCTTGGCATTGGGCCAAGATAGACAAAATTGTTTGCTCCTCCATTTCTACATTGTCATTAGGAGCATTATCTTCAAGCTTTGCATCATTAGCATCAATAGTCTCTAAAGAAATAGGTGCGCAGTGTACATGCCATGTATGATATGTATTTTTAATTGTCTCCCAATATTGAATAATGACTTCTTTTTCATCTCCAATTTCAACTCTAATGTTACGAAATGGTTTATATAATAAAAAATCACTCCAACAAAAAACTCATATTCAAGTGAGTCACATTTTGGGATTGAAAGATATTTCAGCCAAACTCTAACAATTGTTGGTATATCTTGTGGATTCTATTTTTTATATCTACGATGTGGAGAATATGACCAAGCTCTTGCAACTTCTACCATACATAGATAGTCTAATTGTATAGGGTGCTCCATATATGCATGGATGAAGTTTGTTTCAGATGGATCATCATCATGGTTCAAATGTACATGATGGAACACCTTTCATCCAACATTCAAAGAAATGAAGGACCTAGTGCACTCAACAAGAGGTAATTTGAGTAACATATAGCATGTTTCTTGTGCACCTATATCTCATTTAAATTGTTTTAGTCAGGAACCTTTTGTATGCACATAATGCAAGGTCATCTAGGCTATTTGTGTTGGACATCCTAGTCAACATGTCATAATAACTCTCTGAACTCTTTTCTGCTTTAGACACATATTTTGCAATATATTTTAGAATTGCATGACGAGATAATATTGGTTGACAATCTATGTTTCCCCTCCTCATTTCATGTTGGTAAATATTTTTATGTCCATAATCATCGATGAATAATTTGGATTCACTTTTCAATTGCCAAGGAGCATTGTAGTGGCAAGAATTTATCTGGCCCTTCTTCCATAGACATGTATCCAAGATACATTTGGTATGTCGTTCAACATGATTTAATAAATCTATGTAATCTACAAGTTGATTTGTAGACAAAATTTTAGTTTTGTCCACCAAACAAGAATATTCTTCTGAAGATCATGGAATGAATGCATTTTTTTTACTCTCTTCAAGAGGATTCCATGCACTTATGAATTTTTCATAGAAATCCTTTGCCTTTTGAATCTCATTTGGATTATTCCAATCCAATGTATCTACATTAGGTGCACCCTCTATCCATACAACCAAATCCTCATGCATTGAACATCGATGTTGCCACTTCTTTCTATAAAAACATAACACAATATTATTAGAGGTAAATATTATGTATTTTTAGAACATGTATATTATATTCACAATTATACTAATTTTAATTGAATACCTTTCCCATACCTGGTCTTTTACTTGAAAATGCTTGAAGAGGATCTCTTGATGGAAAATTTTGAAGCAATGCTCCATGTACATAGCAACAGTAATGCCCCATCAGGCAACCCTAGAGTGCTAGACTGAAAGTGCAAAAGTACAGAAATATTTTTTTTTTTTATGCAAGATAGTGCAATAACAGTAACCAAATATATCATAATACACAACATAAAGGGAATTTCTCTTCTAACAACTTTAGGGCAACATAACTGCATTAGTGCAATGAAAGCTAATCCACATAAGTGATAAACATATAACTACCAAAATAACTTTTACAATTGCAAGATAGTTTGATTACAAGGTTTCTGTACAAGATTACAAGACCAATCATGTCAGTTTACAAAAGAATACATATGAAAGTATACAACATCATTGAAGGTAGAAAGCAATCTAGATCTCAAACATCTTTGTACAAGACTCAAAATAAATCTCCAAGAAGACCAATGGATAGCTCTGCCTCCCAACCATGTGGAACCTTGAGGTCCACCCCACCGAGCTAGGACATAACATCGAGGCTCCACTAGGTCGAAGTTACAACAGTGAAACAACATTAAGAAACAAACTCCTCACAGACATACAAGCTAATAAGACTTGCACAAAACAACAGTAATCCACCAGACAGAACCAACATTCAATCAAGATCAAATATGAAGCCAAGACTATACTCCAGAGGTAACAACAAAATAAAGAGAAATTAATTGAGCTGCATAAGGAGAGTGCCATCGCATGGTCCTAGCATGGGTTACCCAAGCTATCTATCACTAGAAGCTGACCCCCATCTATGGTTACCCTGGCAGCCTCTCTCTAGGCACCGGCCCCATAGGGTGACACATGCAGAGCTGACAGGTCCTCTCATAGAGACGAGGAGGTCAGCCTTGCCAACCAGGCCTTCTCATCCCATCCTTAGCTTGCAAGAGCACTCAAGGCATGGGTGAGGTATCTTGCTTAACTTGTTAAGTGTTTTACTACCCCAACCCTCCTAATAGGTTATTAAGTTTCCACTTGCTCATAACTTCCATGGGGTTACCCAGGTGGCCTCTCACTAGGCACTGGCCCCACCATAGAAGCCACTCCCTTAGCAATCTCTAAACAAACAACCAAACCACACAAGCAAGGATACAGTACAACAGATCTTCTAATCATTACTCATGCCATTCTCTTGCCCTCGACAATACAAGGCCCATTGCATTGACATGCCACTATTTGAACCAAAACCCAAAACATCACACCTCTGGAGATAGGTACAAAACCAATAAAAAAAAAACCATTATCTGACAGGGACAATGCTTCTGCATTTGACACCAAGTACTGATGACATCTTCCAAGCATAAACTCCACCCCCCCAAAACAAGCACAATGATCTAGTATAAGCATAAAGTATGACAAGGAAGACAACAAGAAACTGAGATTAACAAAAGCTCTTTCTTAAAAACGAGATTACATAAAAAGGTCTTCATTTTCTCAAATGGAGTATTCCAGTATACGAATATCACAATACCTAAAAACACAAGGCATAAATCCTATCTATTAATTTCATGACTACCACTCTCTAACAAATCATCTATAAGTAATTGTCATCAAACCTTTCATTGACATTAATCCAACTACAAAGTTTAGTCAAACAACTATAAATATAATCTATTCGTCAAAAAGAAAAAAACCAAGGTGTATTTATATACCGACCAGAATTACTGTCTACAATTCTCTAATTTACACTTTATAATTAAAAAAAAGAAAAAGAACTCCAAATAAGAACAATAACTTCCCGATGATCCTTAAACTATTTCAATTCCAATAACTACCAGAATCAAATTTTTATTTCCTTTCTATGAGCAAAATAAACTATCTATCAAATTGAAAAAATTCCAAACAACACGTAACAATAAGAACATATTTCCTATTAACATAGGTTACCATCAACATTTTACAATTACAACTTCTAATGAAAACACTATAAGTCTATATATTTCTATATTTTCCCACATTTTACTATTCACTAAGTTCTAATAACCACATCTACAAGCAACCTATTTCCCAAAAATCATTTCCTAACCATTACCAGTTGTAAAAACAACCACTAATTGCATACCCATAATTTCCCAACATATTACAAATTTCAAACAGCATCATAACCTTAAATAATTTCCTATGCACTTGACTAGCTATCTAACATAACAAATTAACTCATGTTTTCTTACCAACATTTACCAATACAATTACAATTTCTAACAACTCCCCAAAAACCTTCACAACGAATTCTAATTCTATTCCCATAAGAGAACTAACTATCTATCATGTTAGAATTTTAAATCAACCACAATAGTTTTCTAAAGGAAACTTATATGATCAAAAAGCACACGATCCTCTCAAAACATACTACCGACCACCACTACCAAATATCTCCTATAACTATCTATCAGCATCCATAAAAGATTACAAATAAACAACACAAAACTATGATGAATCTTTTCCTAGTTATAAGAGATTCCCACCGAACCTACCAACTAAGTCTCTCTAACAACTCCATTCAATACCCATAAACATGACTACGAAAGCTAACCACCTTCGACGTCTACCAAGAGCTAAAAAGGTGACCTCAACCAAAACATGCGACTTGCTGCTAGTGCCGACACACTGGGAACCTAAACAAGAGCCTTTGATGCACAAAACATTGGAAAAAGAGTCGATCACCTATGACATTACAGTAATCGTGACTAACAACCTTGCTGTGGTTACCGACCACACCCAACAGCACCTTTCGACAGCAGTACTTAACTAAAAGCAACCATACTGAGAATGAAAATGCTACAGCTAACAACCGACTACCATTTTACGCCCCTGATCCATTTTGACGGACAGAACTAAAGCAAGCGACTAAAGATATGATGAAAACTAATTCAGCAATAGAGTCTATAGCCAGCGACAAACCAATAGGTAAACATTGACAAAAAGCACGACTTTCAGCATAGATCGTGGCTCTATCAAGAAAATAGGCAACATCAATAGCATTCTACTTCCAAAACAACTCCCAACGACTCTCCCACCCACGGTATCCTATGCATCGACTGTGGAACACATAACATGTCAAAAGAGAGTGACAATGAAAAGACAAGGGTCTGTAGAGAACTAAAGGATAGAAATGGATATTTCTAGAAAAATTTAGATTTCTAAGCCCACCAAAGTGATCTCCCAGTAAATAAAAATATAAATATTTCCATAAGCAACCGAGTTTAACCTCTTGCACAAAAGGTGAAGGGACAAATGCCTTGTATCCATAATACATTTTTAATTGCAGATATGAAGAAGATAGTGAGGAAGCTTCACAGGTTTTGGTTGAAATCCAAACATAAATGCAAGGCACCTTCTAATGGAGATAGTGTGGGAAACACAAAGGTGTGCAATATGGATACACATTCTTACAGGGCAATCTACTTCAGTCTGAGAGAGAAATAGGTGAGATAGAATGCAAGAGTGGAAAGGATAACAGATTGGTAACAACTTCACATAGAGTCATCCATTTCACAGGATTGAAAGCACCATACAGGGTTGTAGATGATGGCACATGATTTCAAGAGGAAATTAGGCAAAAGGCTTAACCAGGAGAGTACATCTTGGAGGATTCTGCAGAAATTGGAGAGACATTCGACCAAATAGGCACAAGACACAACAACTACACAGATAAAAGATCCTAAATTACAGAAACATGCAAGTTTCACCCACAGATCAAGCAGCAATACATTTTAAATTAAAGCTACAATCATAGCAAATTTTTACAGAGAGAACAAATCACATACCCGGATTCCAATTCCTGCAGAATTTCCCCAACTCTCCCACCAATTTTCTCCATTCTCTTTTTTTTTCAACTCCTTCCCAACAAATTTTCTTTCATATCCCCCCCCAAAAAAATGATTCAACTCATAAAATAAATACAGACATGCATCTGTTATCCAACAACCCACTCCTCTGAGAAATTCAAAAATTTTCTATAACAAGATATACCAATCTTCCAATTTCCAACATGAAAACTCAAGGCATTTATTTCACAATCAATTATTCTGAACAAAATATTTACTCATTACTCGAACTCCAATTATGACATGAATACTTTGGAATAGCAAATAATTTAATTCTAGACTATCATAAATTTTAACCAAGGTGTCAAACAAAGTTTTAGGCTAAATCAATTATTATCTAACCAACATAATAGAAGCATTATTAATAATTTAGTAATTCATTAAAGTATCTTCCAACAGCACATGAACATAATTAAGCATTATAAAGCACAATTCGACTATACACCACAACACAAGATTACCAACATAACAAGGCAAAGACCAAGTGTCACAACACAACTCAAGACCACAACAGAAGACAAGGACCGACTAGTGGACTAGACCTCGTGTTATCTCCCATCACTACTATCCATTGGTGAAAGAACCCGCTCAAACCTACTATATCAAGTGGAGTCGATGTTTGGTACCTGCAACCTGCATCCAAATAACTAGTTGTATATGATCAAATACATATATGTCTACACACGGAGAGTCAGAGAATCACGGTGCAGCAGGGTACTCGAAGCGAGTAATGCTACACCGTCCCTGCTCTTGAACAAGATTATAACCACAACATATGAAACCAGATATCAACGAATCTAATTAAACATGCAAATATTAAACCATAACTAATCATGTCCAACATATCATAACTGAAGTAATACTAATGCCATCATAACCCATAACACATGTCTAAATATATCCATCGAACATAGTCCATCAAGGTCAAAGTGAACATAAACTATAACATACTAATCCAGATGTCTCAGAATTGTAAAATGCAATGAGAGGATATCTGTTGGATCTAGGGTATACAACTGAGAGGGGGGGTGAATCAGTTGTATAAAAACCTGCTCTACTTTAAACACTTGATTCTTCTTTGTTAGTTAACAGTATATCAATTAATCATCCGTGAAAGCATAATGCACAAACACAAGAGTAGATAAACAACAACACATTGAACACCAAGATTTTGATGTGGAAAACCCGGTTAAGGGAAAAACCATGGGGTGATTAACCCAAGGATTATTCTCTATTAGAAGAATAAGAAAAAGAATGGCACTTGCCAATTAGGGCTCACTGCCCGAGCACACTGCTCACAAAGAGGCCCACTACCTACAAGGAGACACACTGTCTACAAGGTGATAAGAATCACAATTCTTGAGCTGGAGAATGACATCTCTACCATGTCTGGATCAGTTCCATTTAAGCCCAAAAGTCTCTGCTCTGCCCTTCACACTTCTCTTTGCTATACTCCACTCATCCACATAATCCACACACTGAAATGAACTCACAAACCTTTATTTATACAAGACATCGACTTAGGAACAATCATCTAAGTCGGTAATCAACCATAAGAGTATCCGCAAGATGAATCACACATCCGGTCGGCCACCATAAGAACATTCGCAGGATGAACAACTCATCCAGTCGGCTAGTCAGAACAAGAACTTCATCCGGAAGAATATCTTCAATTCCGGGCTCTACCATCAATGCGGACCAACAACACAACCTCAACATGATCCAAGAACCTTCACAAGCCTGCCTGAATGACCAGGTACATCTGCACTTTCTCTACATACTGGAATCTCTTCTCTTCCTCATCTAGAACTTCAAGAACACAGTCTGTCATCACTGTCATAATGCAAAAGATACTTTCAGACCTCAAAATCATACACAACTCGAGATGTCACATCACAAGGACATCCCAAACACACATTCCAATCCGCAGATTAGGATTATACAATTCCAGACCTCACCGGACCTTTCTGTGATCCTCTGTCACCTCTGAACACTTGTCGGAACCGGTTCCACATAGATAGCCATAACTTCTTTAGATCTTCATGCGGACCTCTGAAATCTTAACTAAAACATCTCAGGACACATATCTACAAACCCTTTGATCTACATCCTCTGGTTCTCAACCTATACAATACATTTGCCTTCTTCTCATCACTGTTCTTCACTGTTTCTGACTGAGGCTAATTTTCTCAATATCCTCAGCACACTGCTCATCCAATCCTTCTTGTCAATGCAATATGAGTATGTTGACATCAATGACAACACTGGTTCACCTTCATACTTGCAACACTATCAACTGTTTCAAAACTGTCAGAGGGAAATATGAAACTAACAACTATAACAAGCCAAAATACGAGGGGCATTACAGCAACAACATGGGGATTTTATTTTATATTTTGGTTTCTCCACTTGTATTGATCCCTTGAGTCTGATGGGGCTTGTGTTGGCATTAGCTAATGGAGATCAAGCCATTTTGTATCATTTGCACTCAAAGTTATGAAAAAGGTAGGGAAACCCAATTGTATTGTCATATCAATCAATTCATTTCTACATGTGTGCCAGAAAGCCCTAGTCCCTCTTAGTTGACATCCATATAGCATCACTTGCTCAGGTAGGAAATCATTAGGGAAATCTCTCAAATGTTGTGACAAATTTGCAATTGTCATAGGTAGACCACCCTCTACATTTTGTTTTTACAATTATTTCAATTGTTGCTTTATTTTGTTGTCACAATATCAAATTTAATAGTAAATACCAAAATCTGGGATGTCTTGCGTACCTATTATCATAATACCTCATCACATGTAATGCATATTCATGTATACAAACACTTTTTATGCATTGTTGTAACCATTTTGCTTCACCAATAGGAAATAAAGTAGGAAATGCCATATCAAACAACCCTTCTGTGGTGTATTCATTAATTGGCAAGAGACTAATATGGGGCCAATCAATCCTGTCAATTGAGTTGTTACCATTATTCTCAACAAATCTCCTCACTTCTTCCATTTCTTGTTTTGTTGAACCAAATCTAGTGGCAAAAGATGAAGGTTGATGTTGAGGCTCATCTTAAACATCATCTATTTTAATGGTCAAATAGTCAATAGGAATTTTACACCTCATCCACAATAAAATGTGGTAAATATTTGACCTATTTTTATTTGTTAAAATTGACTTTTGACTGTTGAAGTGGATGATGTTTAAGAATAACCCATAGAAACTGTTGTCATCAACTTTAGTGAAATGAGAAAGGTATCTCTCAACTTCATCCCACTGCCCTCTCAGGACTTGGTCCTCAATATACAAGTTCATGTTGAAGAAAAATCATTCTTAGGAAGATCTTGTGAGTACAGGAATTGAAGATGATTTGTAGCATGATAGCTGAAATGCAACAAGTTTAAATGTGCATGCATGTTAGAAACAATATTATTGAAAAATTATGGTTTTGATTTTATTTCAAATGCAAAACATTGCACTACAAATTAAATATGTAGCTCTCCTTGGCACAAATTTTGAAAGAAAAGAGGCATGGATCACTAATTAAAGCTGAGATGCGGTTTATAAAATACCTCCTCACCTAGTTGGGCACTTGACCTTTCGCCTTTCAAGAGATGCTTAGAATCCCCAAATTGATAATCTTCTAGTGGGGTGTTTACTTGAGGGGTCCTTGGACACTTTACAAGAGCAACTAAAGAAGGAAATTTAATGAAAATTTATTATTGTATATTGATAACAAAGAAGACCAAATGAAATATTGTCGAGTACACAGACCATACGTATACAAAATATCTATTTTTTTGCAATGACAACTTGACAACCATAATTGATAAGTTCCATCAAATTTCAACAATGTTACAACAATGATGTTGAACTAGTCATAGTATAGTAAAGGCAATTTAACCATGTTTGTTCCAGTACTAAGTCCCGCGGTCTTGCAGAGAGACCAGGGTTAGGATTAGCCATTCATCCTACAAGGCACTACAGGGATTCATTTTATTGTAACAGTCGCCCCCTTCCACAATTTCAAGGTTTAATATGATTTGAGTGTATTCATGAATGACAAACAATAATGTGCCTGACAAACAATAATGCGCCTTCCAACATGGATGAATAATGCACGGTCGATCTAATAATAGATATTGCAATGAAACTAGTTGTGGCCACCACTTAGCAAAATATTCTATTATTAATTATATTTTTTTGACTTTGATTTGGTTTTTATTAAATAGATACTATTTAGTTATTTTTATACTTATTTTTGAACTACCATTTTTTTTTAAATTTTGGAGAACAAAAAAGGATGAAGGACTACTGAATGAGTGCACATATAATAGCCTATTGGCCAAAAAAAATTGTTCCTTAGGTTTAGGTTAGGCTTATCAAATAAAATCTATATATCAACATAATTAATTTAGATTAAGAGTAGTAGTTGAAAGTTATAAATGTTGAGTTTATTAATTCAAATGTGTAGAATGTAAATAAAAAATAAACATGTTTAGCTTGATAATTAATGAATTTGAAGAAGATCTAGATTTGGATCAAGAATAACTATTGTTAGACTAGTAGTTGTCTTGGAATAAGAATTCTCTATTGGTTCTATGTAGGGACAATTTGGCTATTAGGGATAAATCTATGACTATGAACATGTCTTGTGACTATGAACTTGACTTTTGTGATATGTAGATTGTTCTTCTTCACTTCATCTAAGATGTCTTGATGTCATCTCTTGCTTCTTCATGTATACAAGCACTAGAGGTATTAATAAATATCTTTGTTAGGTTGTCGTACAACCAAGCTCCAAGAACATTGCACCTTGATTGACCACTTAAAATTGAACAATATAAAAAAACACACTCTTTGGTCATGCAAATGCTCCTAGAATGATTGTGTAGAGCTAGATTCCTTTTAGAGCAGCCATTAAACTATGTAGAGAAAATGATTTCTTCATATAATTTTATGATTAAAATTAATACATTGAATGCCTTTAAATACAAGGACATAGCAATAAATCACACAACTTGTGTTTAGTTAGCCTTAGGTGAGAAGAGTAAAGGAGGGAAGCCAATTAAATTTCAATTTAAAAATTTAAATTAGAGTGAGATAAGTTTGCGACTGCAAGGATAACCTCAAGACTACAAACTACACTTGGGACAAAAAAGGGGCTAGATCATAGTGAATTGCATGTGCATGGAAATAAGTGTGAGAATAGGAATAATAATTAAGTGAATAGGGTAAATGTATATGGGTTTTTGAACATGGAAAGTGGATAAGTAGTAGGTGCATGGAAAAATGTGCAAATGGTAGGTGGATAGCATAGGGTAAGGGAACCAAATTTGGAAAACACAATGTCATTTGTCAATATGTTTATGTATCAAAGCACTCCCCTCAAAATAGGCACAAAACTAAATGGGAAATGGCACAAGTATACAAATTTCACCTTTAAATTTTTCCCACACTTTGAGGTGCACGTGAATCCTAGAATGATCATGTATCTCAAAGTATGTAGCACTCACAAACATGCATGTAAATTAAATATTTAGATACTCAAAGGATATTGTCATATAGTCCATATAGAGTAATAGACCTTGTGAGGATATGATTAGGTGTGTTCATCTTCTATGTATGTATTCTCCATATCTATTTAAGAACCTATAATAGTTTACATATCTAAACATATGAATGTTAGGGATAGGATATGCCTCTCCCCTCTCACTTCCCTCCTACCCCTCCGATAGTTGGTTAGATCCATAAGATATAAGGAATTGTTGAAAGAGGAAAAAATAGTTCATGAAAAGTAAATGCAATCTACTAAAAGAACCTAAAAGTAAGAAGTTGGGAGTATTAGATTATTTTTAAGTGTTTAAGTAACTAATGTAAATTAAGACTTTAGCCCAAACTAGAAGCCTAATTTGAATCTAATTGACTAATACAAGAGCTAAAATTGATAACTAGACAAGAGATAACACATGCAAATAGGAAACTAAAAATGGAAACAATCTATGACAAATAGAAATGGAAATAGAAAATGTGAAATTATGCACCTAGAAATTGATAGAAGTAATGCTAGAAGTGGACTATAGGTGGCTTTAGGAGATTGTAAACCTATTTTTTTGATAAAACATTTTAAAATTTGCAAACTTGTTGGAAAAGAAATCACATTTGTAGAATTAAAACACACAAGTGCATAATTGAAACACACATGTAGAAATTGAAATTGTAGAAATGTAACTAAGCATCTAATATACTATGGGCCAATTAAATAAATAAAAATTCTAAAACAAAATTATTAACACAAAACTGAAATAATAAAATATACAAATACTAAATGTTGTACTCTTCCTCAAGATGAGTGGCCTACTCCTCCCTTGGAATTGGACCAAAATCAATCACCAATTGTTGTGCTCAATTCTCCAAATTTTATTATTTCAACAAAACATTACAATTTTCCTTGTCTAAAGATCTATTGTTCTATTCTAAAAGTATTGAGTATTATTCTTCTCTAAAAACTGCCCTATGGTGGAGTTAAGAGATTTATTTATACATGGATGATCTCAACCAACTCACCAATTTCTTAGAAAGTATCCTACTAAATAAGGTATACACTTGTCTTTCCTACTCTTATGATAAAGGAACAACTTCTTTTACTCTCTACACTTGTCTTTCCTACTCGCATGCGGAAGGAACACCATCCTTTATTCTTTCATTACAAAATGACAACTCATCCACAACCTTTTAGTAGAAAAGGTTGGGTATCTTCTTATTCATTTGCTACCTTTATTATTTTTTCTATTATAAATATAATAACAATTTATTTTCAACCTTTTAGAAGAAAAGGTTGAGAGAATGTTAAATCATGGATTTGACCACATCACACTTTTACTTGTTAGCTTGAGATCATGTCTAACTTTCCATTGTCCTCCTTCTTTCTTGGATGCTTGATGTGCTTGACATGTTGACCTTGAGTTGATTGTATATTTCTCAAAATTGAAATATTTTGAACATTTCAAAAGTGAGGAAAATTCTAAGTTATTCCAAAGTTATATCTTTCTACAAAAACTATTAAAAACCATGATCTATGTTTTTTGGAGCTAGTTGTGTTTTTTTTAGAGTTGTTCCATGTCATAAAAGTGCCTAAAGTTGACCTAACACATTTTTTATAGTCAACGGGGTCATTCAGGAGAAATAAAATACTCCAAAGTTGGCTGGAATACTCTAGAGTTAATTTTGTAGCAATCTTGAATACTCCAGAGCTAATTGGAATGTAGCTAGAATAGTCTAGAGTTGATTTGAATGGAGTTACAAAACTCTAAAGCTAGTTAGAATACACAATATTGTATTCTATTTCTCAAGAAATATTAGGAAACATTAACAATTAGATTGTAATAGACTTCTAGGTAAGTGCATGGAAGTGGGGGTCAAAAGTGGCCACTTTTTTTTGGAATCAACTAAACCTAAAATTAGACGAGTAATTCAAGATGTGTACACTCAAAATTTGAGGATATGTTAAGAACACAAATTGTAGTACTCCAAATCTAGTTTTTAAAATACTATTTTTTTTTAAATGGTTAAGGTTAAGAGGGTGAAATGTTTTTTATTACAACAGGCAGCAAAAACAAGGGGTCGAACCCTTAACAGAAATTACATAAGAAAAAGCACATGTTCAGGAAACAAAAAGAGCCTAGAACCAAAACCCAGGAAACACCAGCTTACAAACGGTAGAAAGTAAGCAACAACAAAAAAACTAGCAAACAGACAGCAGAAAGCACACTAGGACATAGAGTCCTCCCAATCTTTAGCAAGAACTTCAAAAACTTTGTCCAGCTCCTGAGTTCTGTCATTGTCGGCTCCCTGGGAGAAAAGTTGAATATCCTGCAAAAGGGTTAAGTTGATCATGGAAGACCTGCACAACATGCAGGTAATGAACTTATAAAGAGTCGATAGCTTGAGCTGCAGAGCCACCATCTTGTCCTTTAACTGAGTCACTTCAGCAAAAAGAGAGTTGTTGTCCCTACCCTCATTCACATTGCCATCCTCAGCAGTAGCCCTGACATCATCTTGAATCTCTTCAGGGACAGACTGACTGTTCGCTTCCACCTCTTCAGCACCGGTAGGATTTTGCTCGTCCATGTTCCCCTCTCCATCGCCAGTATCATACTGGGCCTTCACAGGGCTTTGATGGTCAAACTCATCTTTATCACTACCAGTACCAATCACATTCTCAGGGCTATCCCTGTAATCATTCTGTAGAGAATCATGGCCATCAAACTACTTCCCAAAAATAAGATTTTCCATGCAAATTTCCTTCAAATCATCACTATCGGCCTCCTCACTGTGAGAAGAAGCCTTAGAGTTACTTTCAGAGTAGTCTATAAGTTTAACCTTGGGGGCTGGCTTCCCAACAATTTTGGTAGAGCGTCTAACACTAGGGGATATGATTTTCCCTTTGCCCTTTCTTACCTTCTTAGCAGGATTCTCAGCAGACATGTTTTTACCTTTAGGGGTCTTATGACTATCTTTGAGGGAGCTAAGAATAGCCACTTCCTCAGCCAGCTCAGAGAGGCGATGAAGCCGCTTCCTAGACTTAACAAAGTCCTTCATCTTAGAGGTAGTGGTAGACCTAGGAGTGGGGGTATTAGTTTCCACAGAGGCCGAAGTCAGGCCATCATGACTATTTTTCATAGGAGTGTGAAGGGAATCACATTTGATAGAAGTTGACAGAGTATTGGGTGAGGGTTCCACAGCCAGGTGATGAAGAGTGGTAGGGGGCACAGGGCCAAGTGAAACTGGTAAAGTATGTGAATGAGGCCTTGGTGAAGGGGCACAGGCTTCTCCAAAGGCCTAGAGGTTAAATTCTTATGAACCATTTTAACCGAGTGTTCTAAAGAAGAAAGCAGGTAGTAAGGGAAACAAATAGCCAAGTTTCTGCGAAAATGATTGAGCAGGGGAAGATGGTAGTAATAGAACTTGGCATAACGGCCTTCCAAGGTGAAGTACTTCATGATTAAAAAGCACATGTCCACCCATGGCTGAGGAAGCTTCACCCTTTCGAACCCTCCCTGGTAGGGTACCAGCTCTTCGCCGTCACCCAAGAAAAGCTTTTGGTTCTGCACATCAGAAACCCTCGACTTTCTATGCAACTTAATGCCTTTAAGGGATAAGCCCATCGCCTCAACAATACTCTTCTCTGAGATCTCAAAGCTGACACTGCCAATGGTGACCTATCTGTCAACCCACAAAGAAGCACACTGGATGGATAACGACTCATCATGCCCATTAAGGCATTCCAAGAATGGAATTATGCCCCCCTCCTTGCAGTAATGCTAGACAATGGCATTCTCTTTGAATTCATTGCAGGTGTTAGGTTCAGTGCAAATTCTTTCACCACCCATAATGATAGCCCACGCCACAATACCCAGCAAGAGAAGACAAATAAATTGCAGAATACCCTTCTGAGGAATCCACCAAGCGGTATTCATGTGAACAAAAACCAGCCGACGCCAATCATGATACTTTAAGTTCCAAAATGCAACCCAATTAATGAGTATTAAGTTTGCATGAAGGGAGTACAGACGCCACTGCCAATTTGCATGGGGGTCGTGCATAAGCCTAGACAGGGTGGAAAAACATGCCACTTCATCACTCGACACTTGAATAGACATCATGTAATAATAGAATTCTTCTCCTTATGAATAAGCATTCCAGTGTGACCAGGAATGTTGCTAATTTGGCACCAATCCCACCAGAATTGAAATTCCTGACCAAAGTTGGCAAGACCATCAGCAACCAAGTTGCCTTCCCTATAAGTATGGGAGAAAGAGACATTCGGGATGCCATGGAGAATGGTTTGTATATCAAATATAATGTCACTCAGCTTCCACCCACAAGTAGAGAGACTGGTAACCGCATCCAAAATGATTTTAGAATCACCTTGTATGTGGAGATGGCTAATCCCCAAAGAGATCACCACTTTGAGACCCCATAGGAGGGCCATTGCCTTAGTAATGTTGTTAGAATGCTTTCCAAGTCCTCTGGCATAAGCCGCAACAAGATCACCATGTTCATCCCTTATTATACCTCCTCCGCTGGTGCAACCATCAGCTTTAGCAGCACCATCAAAATTAAGTTTCAACCACCCCGACTCAGGCGGGGCCCAAATAGTATTAAGTCTTTTCCGAAGTTTCGTATCATCAAAAGCTGGGATTTGGTTCAACAAACCCCAGTTAGAAGCCACCCAAGATTCCTATTTGGTCAAAGATTGATTTGCAGGTTTAATGTTACCATTAGAAACATTTTCAAGAATAGCCTTAAATAAAGAGATCCAAACCTGCATTGAAGACCTATGAGTGTCCCGAAAAATCCTATTGTTTCTTTCTTTCCACAGGGCCCACCCAAGTGAAGGAAGGATCTACTTCCATAATTCCCACAACCAAGGGTGTTTAAGGGGAACATTCCAATTGGCGATACAATCACGAATCTCTCTATTAAAAACCCATTGTATACCAAATTTTTCTAGAATTCTACTCCAAACTTCACAGGCATAATCACAATGAATGAGGAGATGTGCCACAGTTTCTTCTTGATTGTAGCAAAGAACACATCTGTTGATAAGCTGCAACCCTCTACGTTGGAGGTTATCCCGAGTCAAAATTTTATTATGGGTGGCAATCCACCAAAAGAAGTTAATTTTAGGAAGACATTTACAATTCCAGACTTTCTCCCATATCTCATCTTTGTTGACATCCTCCACTAGCAGAAGGTAAGCAGAGTTTACCAAGAACCTCCCTTTTTTGTCAGCATACCACAGGAGTTCATCCTTCCGAGGGAATAAAGGAAGTCTGATATCCATTAGTAATTGTTGAACCATATTCAATTTCTAATGAAACTCAGGGTTATTCATGGTGCATTGTAACATATTCTTCCACCTTTTAAGCCCATGGTCTTGGGTAATGTAATTACTAACTTTAGAGCCAAAAAATTGCTTGGCCAAGGCAACAATATCTTTATTATCAATTTGGGCTGAGAGAGCCTGATTAGTTAACCAGGGGTCTTCCCAGAAGTTGATGAGAGAACTATCCCCTAATTTCCATCTCATTCCTTTTCTAATGATGCTCCTAGATTTAAGCATTTTATTCCAAATGGCAGAACCTGGCAGAATACCTTCTTGAAGAAGTACCAAGTAGCTATCAGAATCTTTGAGATATTTAGCCTTCATTATATCTCCCCAATCTTTATTTTTGTTGATGAAGTTCCACATTACCTTGGATAGCAGAGCTTTATTCATGCTTTGGACAATCCTGATGTTAAGACCCCCATGAGATTTAGGACAGCAGACCTGCTCCCACTTGACCAAAGAAATCCTTTTCTTTTCCTCCATTCCAATCCATAAAAAGTCCTTTGTATCTGTTCCAATTTTTCAGCTAGGTATCTAGGCATCTTAAAAAGAGATAGGAAGTACGTGGGAATGCTTTGAAGGGAAGCTCGTAAAAGTTGAAGTTTCCCAGCATTGCTGAGAAGTTTGCCTTTCTAGCCCATGAGCTTTCTCTGAGTTCTTTCAATAATGTTGTGCCAAAAGGCAGGAGTGACATCTTTAACAGTGAGGGGTAGGCCCAAATAAATAGAAGGGAGGTTAGCAGCAGCACAACCAAGAATCTTGACAATTTTTCATTGAAGGTCATCAGGAGTATTGAAGAAAAAAATATTGCTCTTCTGAAAATTTATATGTTGCCCAGAAGCCTTAGCATACTCATTCAGTAACCTTTTCCAAGCAGAAGCCTCCACCGCAGAAGAAATGCCAAATAGAATAGTATCATCCACAAACTGTTGGATCGTCAAAGGAGTAAGGGAGGTGGCAGGTTTAATCCCAGTGATAACTTTAGAAGAGACTTTGTTTAAAAATGATCTACCCAGCGCCTCAACAATCATAATAAAAAGGTAGGGAGAGAGAGGGTCTCCCTAATGAATTCCCCTAGAAGGGGAGAAAAACCCTCTTGGGATACCATTCACAAGAACTGAATATTTTGCAGTAGTAACAACTTCCTTGACAAGAAAGAGGAGTTTATCATTAAAACCAAATTTGTAAAGAATTTTGAATAGAAACTGCCAAGAAACCCGGTCATAAGCTTTACAGATGTCGAGTTTGAGAGCCATGCTAAGTATCTGACTTTTTTCCATGGAATGAATAGTCTCATGAGTAGCAAGAACAACATCCAAAATCTACCTGCCAGGGACAAAACCTTTTTGCGTGGGAGAAATGATCTTATCCAGATAAGGTTGCAATCTGAAAACCAATAACTTAGTGCATATTTTATAAAAGGTGTTACAGACGCTTATAGGCTGAAAATCCTTGAACATGTCAGGGTTGGGTTTTTTAGGAATCAAAGCAATATAGGTGTTATTAAATTGTCTAAGGAGCTTACCAGTCCTGAAAAAGTCTTTAACAGTAGCAGTGACATCAAACCCAATGATTTCCCAGAATTCTTGAAAAAACACCGGAGGAAATCCATCGGGACAAGGAGCTTTATAAGGGCCCATAGAAAAGACAACAGCCCTGACTTCTTCCTCAGTAACAGTTTTCAAAATGTCAGCATTATCTTCCACAGTCAAAACAGAAGGTATCTCTTCTAATAGCTAAGAAACAGAAAGTGAATTGTCCGTAATTGGCCCAGACTCTGACAGCAGGTTGTGAAAGAACCTAACAGCATTATCTCCAATCTCCTCATCTTCAGTAATAAGACTACCATATTTCAATTTAATAGAAGATAAAGTGTTGGATTTTCTATGTTTAAGGGCAGATTTATGAAAGAAGGTCGTGTTCTGATCCCCTTCTTTGAGCCATTAGATGCGGGACTTTTGTTTACAAAAAATTTCTTCCTTGTACATGATATCCTTCCAATCCTTAATGAGGTTGTCTTTGGAAGTAGCCAAAGACACAGACCTATCCCCCTGGGCAATCCTAAGTTGTATGTCCTCAAGATTATCAGAGATGAACTTCTTCTTAGAAAAAATATTACCAAAGCTGTACTTGTTCCAGCCATAAACCTGATGTCTGATGTGGAGGAGTTTCTTGTGAAGACGGAACATAGGAGTACCTAACACCTTGATCTGCCACCAGCCAGATAGGAGATTTCTGAAGTCAAGGTGCTTGATCCACATTACTTCAAATCTAAAAGGAAAAGGTCCTTTTCTTCTATCATCAGCCCACTCCAAAACAATGGGGTTATGATCTAAAACCATTCTAGGGAGTGCTCTAAGAGAGAGAGCGAAGTTGAGGGGCCAATTATTAGAGGTTAAAACCCTGTCTAGTTTGACTTGAATTAGATGTTCCTCATTCCTTCTATTGGTCCATGTGAATTGCTGATTAGTCAAATCAATGTCCACAAGTCCACAGGTGTTGATGAAGTCTGCCAAATCCATCATACTGTCTGAGTAATCCACAATAGCTCCAAATTTCTCAGAAGGGTATAAAGGGGTATTAAAATCCCCAGCCAACATCCAGTGTGAGGCTATATGTGAAACAAGTTTCCTAGAAAGATCCTCCCAGAGGTTCTTCCTCAAAACATAGGTATTAGGGGCATACACATTGATGAGGCACCAACTGAAAGAAGGCAAAGAGAAATCAATAGGTAAACAATTCTTATTAAGGTGAACAAGAAAACCTTTAATCTTTGAAGCATTCCACATAGTGACAATGCCACCAGAGGCTCCAATCGCCGAGCTTACGAAGTAGGAAGCATTGGGCCAGATATTGTTAGCAACAGTCTTGAAATTATCCTCTGTCATTTTGACTTCTTGGAGTAGCAAAATGTCTACTTTGTAATCCAAAATACAATTTCTAACCTCAAACTATTTTGAGGGGTTATTGAGTCCCCTCATATTCCAAGAGAAAATCTTCATTAAAAAATCTTCCTAGAGTGAGTCTCCAGAGTTTTCTACCGTCCATTGGCAATCTCCTGCACTGCCTCTCTTTGTCTAGTTTCCCTCAGGGAGGGCCTGCCCTTTGCTGGATCTATACCAACATCAGCTATCTTTTTAGGTTTCCTACCTCTTTTCTTTTGAGATGTCCATTCCTCCTGGTCGCTTAACGAAGCACTTGTGCTTGCTCCAGGTGAACTTACTATGGATGAAGCTTTCTGCCCAGGGGATGAAATCCCCTTTAAAGAAATTTGGCCCACTTAACAGGGGAAAGATGATCCAGGCTCTGAGAAGGGGGGCATATTTTCTTTGACAGAAAATATCCTATCAATCAGAGGAGGGGCTTCCTGAGCAGCTACAGAGTCTTTTTGGATTTGAAACACATTATCCACTTCTTGCGTCAAGGGGATCTTCTCCTTCACCGGACTAACCTCCTTCTATATCAATTCCTCTTCCAACTTAGTAGCTAAAATATCTGGGTGTTGGGTCTCTTTTACCATTTCCAAGATCTCTCCTTCTTATAATAAAGGGGCTCTCTCAGAATCCACTGTCCTAAAGGTGGGTGTGGGTTTTGGCATCCCAACTTGAGGAATAAGATCCTTATCCACCACTATCTCATTATCTGTAGGCTTGATTGAGCATTCGTTTGTCAACTTGTTTTTACCTTTATCCCTAACTTCCACAGCTCTCTTACAATGGGAAATAAGGTGCCCCTTCCTCTTGCAGAACTGACAGAAAAGGGTTGAGTTCTCATAAGAAATGGGTTGGGTCCATATTCCAAACTTGGATGTAATCTCAATGGAGGAGGGTAGAGTTTTATTGATTTCCACATTCACACAGAATCTTACGTAAACAAAACGAGACTTGGTACTGGTAGGATTGTCTAAGGTGACAAAATGCCCAAAGGAATTACCGATAGATTTGAAAATAGACTCATCCCAAAACTTGAAGGGGGAAACCAGGTAATCTTACCCAAACAGGGGCGCAGCGGTTGAGATCTGCAACTGGGTCCAAGCCAGGTTTCCAACAGCAAATAGAGAGAGAATGAGAACCGTATAGCCAAGGCCCTCTAGATAGAACAGACAGCATGTCCTCCTTGCTCGTGAATCTGAACAAGAACATCCCGCGCGCCATTGCCATTGCCGAAACACTGCCTTTAAGATGCCATCGGATGGAAATTCATTTTCACACCATGTCAATGGTCAGGCGAAGGGAAAAAAACTTACCCACTAGGGTCAGATCCATTGAGGAGACAATCCTATCCACGAGATTATCAGGGATGACCAGGGATGAACCCTCCGTTGATTCCTTAAGCTAATAGTCTGTTGTCTGTGCGTTGATGGAATGAGAAGCAACATTGTCCGTTAGGGCATTTTTCTAGTTGGGCTGTTGAACAACACCCTGTATGGGTGGGGGTTATGAGGTACTGCCATCGGCAGTACCCTCCATGCTCAAACAATACAAAGCACCCAGCACAAAACGAGAAACCCAAAACCCTAGCAGACCCGCATCAACCTTTTCGCCTTGGTTAAGTTGTTGAAATATTGATGTTGTGAATTTATTTATGCTTCAGGGTCTTGGTTCATCATGCTCATGTTGTAGTTCACATCATGCCTAATGAGGTCAGAATAGGTTGTCAAGATCAGATGTGTTGAAGTCAGTAATCAGGGTGAAATGTTGAGCACACACAAAAGTGTTCTTATTTTTATCACAAAAATATAACATAGTGGCCAATGTGTGCCCCCTTTTTTATGGTGGTAGGTATTTTTCAAAATTGGTTGGTTAAAATATAACCAAGAGTGAGTACTACAAGTTGTGTATTTTTTATTTTTTATTTTTTGTTATTTTTTGAAGTGGATGCATCATGAAAACTACATCACTGAGCATGCATGTTATATAACTGGCACAAAAATAATAAAAAATGCAATTTTTTTAATGTGTATAGATTGAAGTGTAGAACAATCCTATATAATTTTTTTAAAATTTGAATAAGGTCAAAAGTTATAAAGAAAAATCATTACACTTGTATTTGAGGAATATGAAGACACTATTCAAAGAAAATAAAAATAAATACCTTAACCTATTCAAAATATTAGAAAAGAATATGGCTAGAAAGCTAAGACGTAGCTCATCATTTTGGTAGTGGTTTCATCAAATTTTATTATAAAATGAATAAATTTGATGACATTGAAGTTTTAAAATGTTATTCAATATGAAAAACATGTCTTTAGGAGGTATCATAGAGGTCAAATTCTTAGGCTTGGTCATCCAAGCCTATTCCAAACCTAAAAGGGTGGGACCAAATTTTGAATAAATAACATGAGCATGTTATAAAATGAACTTGTGCTATGTGCATCACCTACAAGTGAGATAAATGAACAAGAAACATAGTAACCTATGATATGGTCCCACTTACAACTTTGAACATGCTTTGGTGAACTATGATTTGGTCTCTTTTCCCCCCCCTCTCTCTCTCTCTCTCTATATATATATATATATATATATATATTCCTCTCTTTCTCTCCCTCTTCCTCCCTCTCTCCCTCTCTCTTTCTCTATCTCTCCTTATCTCTGTATCTCCCTCATCTCTCTATCTCTTTCTGTCTCTCTCACTCTCTCTATGCATCTCTCTCTCTCTCTCTATATGTGTGTGTGTGTGTGTTTTATAGGAAAGGAGGGACGACAGGGTTGATAGGCTAGATCCTCCTTTCACTAAAAACATTCAAAGACATATCAACCAAGTTGAATCACACCTTTGCAAGAGGATTCACCTACAAGTAGGGCTGTCACTTGGAATGATGTGGAAATTCAGAAATTGTATTAATTTAATGCTCAAATATGCTTGAAAGCCTAATTATGCAAAACAGTAAGTAAAATGATGAATTACGATGAATGCTAACAGACTAAGGTAGTAGATAGAGATTAATTACTAACCATTTTTCAAAGTTCAGGATGCAGAATACTCAGGGATATTGGCACTCACGCCCTAGTCCAAGGTGGTGTTTTTTTCAGGGATTCCTGACCTCCTTCCGACACTAATGATCATTGTTCTATTTGTTTTTGTTGTGGAAGATGCGGAGGACATTAGCACTAGTGCCTGATTCCAAGGCAAGGTGTTCTTTAGGATGTCAAAAGTTCTCTAGATGTTGATTGTCACTATCAAAGAGATTTATGTGTCTGCAACCTCAAAGGACACTGGCACTAGTGCCCTTGTCCCAAAAGTGCTCTAAATTGCTTCTTTCCATTGGATCCAAAATCCTTATCTTCTGCAACCTTCCTTTACAACTCCACTCCACGCAATTTGATACCTATAACCTTAACATCACAAGGAGTGTGGTTGGGGGTTATGATGTTTAGAGGCTTGCCTCAGTCAAGCCTCAGAAGGACATTCAAGTCTTTCAAACACCATTGTTAAATAAATAGTGTCCATCCCTATGGGATAGAGGCAAAACAAATTGATAAATGATTCAAACACAAATATATATCACCTTGGAGGTGTAGCTCTCACATAGATGAAGATCCTTCAACACATGAGAAGATGAAGCTAAATCTGTAATCACAAACATAATAACAAATGCTTTGCTTTACAAAAATGAATATCTTGAATGCTCTCAAATCATAAGTGCGCAAAAAGTTCATAATCATCTTGTAGTTTTCAAATGAAACCCTAAACATGCTTATATATGCAACAACACACATTCCCACTACAAATTTTTTGTAATTCAAAATTAAGATGTCAACATGTGACCTAACTAATGGTCACATAACCGACATTCAAATTTGGGACTTGCCTAAAATAGGGCAGGACAAGGGCGCAAGCACCTGTTTCCTGAGGTCCTATTTCAGGATAGGAATAAAGCACACAAATTTCCCTCAATCCTCATGTGACAGGTTTCATGCCATTTTCTTCTGGGATTTAAAATGAACATGCAAGATGCAAAACAAGGGACCTAGGAGCTAAACTTAGGAGGTAAAAGTCCTAGGAGGACATTTTACAACATTATATATATATATATCTTCTTCTCTCTCTCTCTCTCTCTCTCTCTCTCTCTCTCTCTCTCTCTCTCTCTCTCCATCTCTATCTTTCATTATTTTCCCTTCTTCTCTATCTTTTCTTCTATGCTACATGATTCTAGCTAAGTATTTTAAGAGCCATGAGAACTGCCACACCCCAAATTTTGACTATGATTTTACTTTTTACTTGTACGTAATTAGTAGGTAATTATGCATAAATCAATGATTTGATGTTATGTGAAAATGTCAGGATAAATCAATGATATCATGAGTTTATGTTTATATGATTAGAAATTAGACATGTGATTATAAGATGTTATAATTATTTAGTCATAAGGTTTATGAATTGACTAATGATGCACTAATCCTAGTTTGGTGATTGCAAGTTGTAACCAAGAAATAGGTTTTCCACCCTTCGAGAAAGAGAGGGAGAGCATCATCAGAGAGAAGAGAATAGACATATGGTTATGAATAGATTGTTACCATCTAAGTCTCATGCTTTGACAATTTAGTGAACTTCCGTTGAGTTTGGTAAGTTATGTTTAACAAATTGGTCTAAGTTTGCTTCTAACTCAACCAAATCGTCGAATGTCAACTAGATTTATTAAGTTGAGGTTTTTTTCAAAAAACTAAGTTAGGTTAGAACATGACCGTCGACAAGGAAATGGTTGAAAGTCATTTTCCCTTTATGGGAAATAAATATAAAATTATATTCTAGAGCAAATAAATGATAGTAGTTAAACTATTTTATTATTGAAAATTCCCAATTGGAATTCTATTATGTTATTTTATCTATTTTGACATTTAAATGATTTTGAGAGGGGGAGAATACCTCGACCCCAATCTCATATCATATATCATGTGTTAGAAACAATGTAAGTATATGTTGTATACACCTATATTATGTTGGTTTATATCTATTTACTATTATCTATAAGTTAAATCTATTATTTTGTTGTTGAGCTTATTATGGGAGCGTGCTATAGTCGCAATTTAATGTGAACCATTTCATATTCTTGTAGTCACTCAACTCTTTTTCCTCCACATCAATTATGGAGGTAAGGAGGAGTTTCTAACTGTTGAAGAATAGTCTTTAATGACCAGTAAACCCCACCACCTTTTGCATGCCACTTTAGAGAGTTTTTAGGCACCGTTGAGGGAAGGATCTCCACAGTGATGGGTAGTATAAAGCCTTTTTAAAAGGAAATATCATTCAGCAGTCATCAAAGGGATGTGGGCAGAGAGCACTTGTAATGCCCCGCCATGCAACCCTAGAGATAAGTCAACTAAAGCAATACAAGGCAGATTTTTTTCTTTTAAATACAGATAATGATAACAAAATATAACACAATCTGATACAACAAGTTAACAAACATCTCTAGGGATAACATGGCTGCACTATAGTAACTAGCAATATACAAAACTCATTCAAATTATATATAATCACATGACTACTTTACTGGTTACTAACATGATTTAACTGATAGCCATAGTTTGTTAAATAGTACCAAATGAATCCACACACACATGCACCATTGGTAATGCCTACACAGAAATTATTAATAATGAACTCAATAGAATGAAAAGATATCAATTTACAAGGTTTATCTTAGTAAAACTCGAATCAATAATCAGAGTGTATGAACATTCATCAAAATGAAATATAAATGTATCAATAAATTTCTACATCTATACAACTTTACCAATACTGCCAGATAGTCATCAGTTTGCCAAATGAAAGGGTACCTCCTTAGCTCTAGAATTCCTGCATGACTATATATCTCTACTGCACATTTGACGAAATATTAGTCCTGCATAAATACAAATATCAATTTCATGGTATAACTAGCCTAAGGCCCTAAGGGGCCAACCTAATATCTCGGGGGATCATATTGGCCTTGCCTATGTACACGCAACGCAGAGACTTCGTAGTTCAGAGTTAGAACTTGTAACCACATAACGATATCATACAATTCAAATCTTCTAGAATGATATATGATAGTGACACATTCTCAAACTAAGATACACATTCGTATTTTGAACCATACATGAGGACACTAAAAGATTGAAGTTTACCTATCTCACAATAATCTCGTGAAATTTTGTAAATCAAAATGGTGTCAAGCAAGGTCAAATTATTACATTTTCACAAAAATAATTTAATCTGTCAACTCTTGAAATTAGAATATATCTATGCATAAGAATATCACTAACATTTCAAATTTATTACTTCTTTAATACAATGTCCTAATTCTAGATATTTAGAAATAACAAACATGAATAACTCTTCTAAATAGAAGTTAATGCCACTTATGCAATGGTTACACCCATACACATATGGTTGAGAATGTGAAATGCTATAGTAACTCAAATGAAATTCATATATGTACTCATGAACAAGTAAGATTAAATATGACTTAACACAAAGGTACTGCATTTATACATATAAGCATAATACCTTACTACAAAAGAAATCTTATATTTTAGCCTAGTACCTTATGCTTACTATACATATTATTCCACTTCCACGATCTTTAACATGGTTTTAAACCATACAAGGAAATATGTTTTAAAGTACATATGTATTTCCAATATAGTGGACATCATACAATTAAAAGAAAATATCTATGTCCATAAAATTAGTGTACTAAAATATTGAAATTATGGATTTATCCAACTATCAAAAGTATCTCTATCTAACACAAAGGTTAACAAAAGTATCCCTTCTAATCTAGTATTTAGGTAAAATCATGTTAATCTTAAATTAATTAACACTGTTACTTATTAAACCTAAACTCTCCCAAAAATAATAAAAAGAATATCTTAAAAAGAATTTAGAAACTTACTAAAAAGAAGATAGATTTAATGAAATTTATACAACAATGTTTATACACAATCTTTTACTCATTTAGCCATAACATAGTATTACAAAACTAAACCTTTTTTAAACCTTTAATAAATCTTAGTTCATACTGAAGAAAATCTCCAATTTAAGGGAGCTAAAGAAGGTTCATTAGAAACTTAACTAAGCTAAATTAGCTCTATAACTAAATCTGAAATCTGCATATTCAATTTCTACCATAAAATAAAACTCTTTCTAAAAAAAACATTGATTGATGGATTATTAGCCAATAAAACTAATCTTAGCCTTATGTGGCACAAAAAAAAGAAAGCAAAGTAATAGGATATTAATATAAGTAAATGTTTTCATATATTTAAAATGAATAAAAAAATGAAATAAAATAAATTCAAGAATAAAGTCATGATTTTTAACTTTCTACCGTAACAGTCTTTACTGGGAGCTAGATTCCTTTATTCATAACTACTAAAAAAATACTATCTAAATCCTATGAAATTCAAAACCAAATGCTACTGAAATGACTAGACAACAGATTACCCATAAGAAATTTAATATAATCTAAGATAGTAAGAAATAGAATGACAATATATACCTTAATAAAATTCCAAATCTATTTCTAATATTTTTGTAATCTTTCTATCCAAATGTTTAATCCAGAATATAAACGAATACATCCTCTCTTTAAACATTCTTATACTAAAAAGAATTCTTGCATATATAACAAGTAGTCTTAAAACATAAGATAAAGATAATGACACGATTCATCCAAATAAACTAAGAAATGTCTAATTGAATGATTGGTTCGGCTAAGGCTAGGATGAACTTTAATGATTTTGTTAAAATAAAATTTCACAGATGGAATCAATTCTAAAGAATTTGACTTGATAATGTATATAAAAGTAAATAAATAAAAATTCAAGGGAAAAAATCATGTAGGATACAGTAAGGTATATAAACATATACAAAGTGCACAATAAGTAAGAAAAGATTGGGTCAGTGTAGGATGATGAAAATTAAAGCAAGTCAAAAGATATCATCTTTAAAAGATATGCACCGGATTGAAATAAGAATAATTATGTTTTTATTTACAAACTTGCAAGCAAGTGCAATAGACAGGTATAAGGCTGAATGAATTCTTGCAATGAAATGAGAAAAAATGTGGAAAATAGTAGCTAGAACCACGAAAGAATAATAATAATGAGTTCGAATAGTAGGCCCGAATACCACTTCTTTAGTGAGTCCACTATGAAATATAAGAAGGAATTGGATACACAACAATAGAAGGTGCACCAACTGTTTGGCAAGTTACCTAACAGGAAGGCTATCTCATGGAAGCAAAAATTACAGATTCACACTGAATGGATTTGTTGTTGACATTAGAAACTTTTAAGCTAATGCAATTAAGCAAGCATTATGCCAGACTCCTTTACCTTTACATGCACTACGCTGGTAGATTTTGTTAAATAATAATAATAGCTGGAAATGCTCTGGTAAACATGTATGCAACATGTAAATACATGCACAAGCTATACGAAATTGTATGACAGAATGCCTTAAAGAGGGTACCATTTGATGGATCACAATGATTGCAGGATATGTACAAAATGAATTTGTTGCAAAGCTTTACTTTCCTTTTATAAGATATATCAAAAATCAAACATCATCAGAATAAAATGCGTCATTTTTAATTTCTTCAACTAAAGCTCAAATTATAACTTCACCTTAAACTCTTGCTCTTTCTAATCATAACAATATTCCTTTTAATATTTTTGAAACAAAAGCTATAAATCTTTAAAGGAAATTGGCAAGTTCCTACACTCAGAGGAAGTTCAAGGTATACGCCATTAAGAACAACTGACAAGTTCACATAATTTTCTTTGGTAAGTGAAGAGTCATCTATCATTCACATGCATAGCAGAACAATACACGTATCAATAGATTACTGTATTTATAAAGATATAAAGATAGTTAAAAATGGATATTGCTTTCTCACCAACAAATAATGGAGGTGTCTAAGCCTAGTCCTATTACTCTTGTTAATGCATACCCTGACTTTAGAAAAGGTGTGATCATCTACTCAAGGCACAGAAGCATATAAAAATCTAATCAGATGTAGCACCCATGGATAAATAGACACCGACGCAGACGGAGAGGTAGATCGACATACATAGCTTACTCCTCCATATTACCACGCTTACCTTGGATGAATGCTAATCAGGAATTTTAGAACAAGGTAATACAAGGTATAGATGACAATCATTCTAATAAGACTTGACTCAGACCAGAGGAAGAAACTAAGATGCAGACCAACATAAAACATATTCTAAGCAACATATGCATTTAAATCTTAGCATAAAATACTGAGAGGAAGGTACCCGATTCTACATGAATTCCTCTGTAGTATGATCTCCTCCTCCTGTCAACCTCCATTCCTCTCCGTTGCTATTATATCCTCCTCCCCCTAAGATCCCAAACGCTAGGAGTATATTTACTAATTTATTATGAGCAATATCATAGAAATTAACGTTGGTTGTCTCAAAATAGGCCGAATGGTTGTGGAAAAAGAACTGTAATAGTTGGAAGTTTCTTAATAATTGTGTCTCATCCCCTTAGAATAGAAAATTTGGTGCAGATATTAATTAAGTGCAATGAATGCTACAATGTTACTCAATTACATAAGTAATAGAGATTAAACAAGGAATAAAAGCTAAAATATTCTTCAGTTGCTTCATAGATTCATAACAAAGGATATATAGAGATTAAATGAAATAGATATTTTAATCATCCCAACACTTGACATTAGATTGAGGGATTTCATATCCTATTTCTATCCCTTACCGGTTGACTCTTCCAGTCTTTACCCATCTTAATGAATAATTTACTGGTATGAAAATTATAGCTATTTCTTCTCATTATAGAATCAAAAGGTAGACAAATGCCAGTTAAGATATGCATAGGAACTAATACTGAAAATAGAGGCAGTTGGTTCCAAGGATGAGAAAGTGTGACATAAAACATGCCCACTGTTCAATGTGGGAAAAAGGGGCTTGTACATAATCCATGAAACACATAAAATTGTATAGACAGAAGGATTGAAATTGCTTGCTCTTGCAATGAATAAACATGTCTATCTATGCCTTACAACTAGTTTATGAATTTATAGAAACTTTATGAGCCTTTCAAAAAAAAAAACTTACCCCATGTCATTTAATGTCAAGTAACTTATCTATCCATAAGAAGATCAGCGAAACTGATGGCAATATAGTAGCAGAATATCAGAGTATCAAATCAAATATCACCAAATGATCATAATAGTGTAAATTATATTACAGGAGATATTGCGCATACTAGGAGGATATCACAAAAAGCATTCATTGTGCTCACTTAAACCTATAAATATCCCTATTATTTTATTGTCATCTCTAGATTCAATGCCAACTGCCTGCACATCCACAATGAGAATGGAGGGGCACTACATCCTCCCCCCCTAAAACTTGACTTCCTCCTGGAAGTCACAACTAGGGTGGAAACATAACATGTTAATACCAACATCAAAGCTGACTCATTTCATAAAAATGGTATGCACTAGTTTGCCTATGCAAAGGATTTATCTCACTAAAATATAAACTTGTATACTCCATTTCAAACATAACTTACCTTCTAGTTTTCTATGTCACAACAATAACACAATCAAAACTTGCATTTCAAAAATGATTTCATAATACATAAACCACTCAAAATCCTTACAAGTTAGCATTGACACCCATCAGTTTCTTCAAGACAAAGAAAATATTGCACCCTTTTAACTCCTAACTAATAAAAATTCTCATATCATAAATATATAAAGTATTCAATTTCAAACACACCACCATTGCAATTCCTTTACCAATTTGCTATTAAGAAATCAATAGGTTAGAATGTAACATATCAACATATTTATACACATAAAACACACATTTTCCATAATTATCCAACAAGACTTTCTCTTTAATTACTTTACGACACTAAATCTCATATCATATTAACAGAAGATCATGATTTTTTTTTCACCTTTTTGAAGCATGCAAACACAATTTATCATTTCATAAGTACAGTTTATCATACATTCTTCACACACACACAAATTCACATTACCAGAAATTACATCACAAGGCTACACAAGGGTTCATCTGGATACTAGAAAGCAGCATTTTAATCCATAATACATAATCCATGAGCCAAGAGCCAAAATCCATCTCACATAATCCATACTTTACACTTAATGACTTGTTGGTGCTAGGCCACACTCACATGGTGAGACCATCCAGACAAGCCATAATGACCTCTCTCTTGTTGTATAAGGTGGTTAGCCTCCCAGAGATAGTCATCACACATAGGTGGGTAGTGGGTCCTAGCTGTATAAAAGCCTCACATACCCCCATCCTCAAGGTTCCCTATGTCTGCTTCCTCGTATACACTCACCATGTCCACCTCATACGTCCTTGGAGAGGAATCATATTACAACACATGGCCGACATAAAAAATAATAAGGATAAACTAGTTTAGCCACCAAAGTCATAAAGAAAGATTAAACAAAAGTTTAATTTCAGCAATAAGGCAAGAAATGCGCACAATTTCAACACTAAATCAAATGTAACCACGAGAGTTACTTGCAAATAAGATCACAAAGTGTGGCTATACCATCACAATCAAATAGAAATAAAGTGTCAGCCTTCACAATCAATAGAAAATCATCAATAACCATAGAGAAAGTTCACAATCTTTGAAATTGCACTGTACAACACTATGTGACTAGATACTAGCCACCAAACAAGGAAGGAGGGAACAGTGTTAGGATATAGCAGTAGCCCTCATGTGGTGTAGAGTGAGCATGCCATCCACATTGCTCAGAGTGTACTCCTCAGCTACACCCTGCATCGCGTCATCATGCGACATGGACTAGCCAAGTGGCCCTCTCACTCCTTGGTTACCCGCATGGAATGTGCACCTTGGCCACATCCCGCATCGTGTCTCAGTGCGGCATGGTCATACACCAGCCGGAGGAGGCACGTACTAGTCATATACCGCATGGCAGTGTGTCTGTGGCTCCGCGGAAGTAGGCATGCGCAAAACACACCCCGCATAGAGACACCTCGTGGAAAAGGCACATGCAGGTACTCGTCGTAGCCAAAGGTATACATGGCTAGGACATACCCATATGCTAACCAACCCAAACATTGTCGAAAGAAAACATGAGTATCCCTCTACCAGTGTGTGAGGCCCCATAATGCTCATCACACAAGTAGGCTCTAACACAATCTCATAGTGCACCTTCACATGTTTAAGCATGTGGCATCATGTCCTCATGCCCAGTTCGCTACCATTAGCAACACGGCATCATAACCAACAATGTGTCAGAACATTAGTGGGGTGTGGCATCGCACCTATTGCATCATGTCAGAACATGTGCGGATACGGGATCTATCTCAACATGGGTAACCAATCTCCTTCCATATGCTGGACCTCAGAATATACATGGGGCACATGGTCTCACTTGGGTTATCCATGCAGGTCCTAGACCCCAGTCCCCAAGTGATGACTCATGTCATCACATAGTTCCAGTTGGGTGGTCCATGCAGATCATAGACCTCGGCCCCCAACTAACAACTCATGTGGCATATCATACCTTTCATGAAGACAAGGTAAATGATCCTCCAAGAAATACCATCCAGATGCTCAGAAACTGTGGTGATTAGGCTAACACATATGGATCAAGTACCCTGATCCATCATAAGGAGAAGTAGTGAGTACATTTCCTCAAGTTTGGTTGAGTGAGGGACCTCTTTGCACCGTCATAACTGTACGCTGCACATTCTGCCCAAGGAACTTTGTGGCTGCTACTACCTCTTCACTGACTGAGGGACTAGAGCACCAAAGAATAGAATCTATGAATCTAACTTTTGGCTACTCTTTTATATATATATTTTCAACCACACAAGGGTTGGCCCTCAATCGGGTAACAAACATGCAAACACACATAATGGTGTGGTTGATCCCACACCTAAAATACACATTTTCCCCATGGATGGGTACTCAATATCACCATCTTAAGGGTACACAACGCAAGTATGGGGTATTCACAACACTCAACCAATGCACATTTATTGGTTTCTCACTTTTACAGGGGAAGATTATATTATCATACCCAATTTTCATTACTACCATAAGTACATTTATTCCCATAACCAATTTTCATAACATTACTTACTATCCTCTTCCCTTTTCCAGTTTTCATCCACTATACTTTTCCTACATTTCACATGATGCATAAAGTCAATATCATGATCAACTATCCATTACATCAAACTGGGTGTTTAGATCAAAGCATGCTATCCTACACAAGAATTTCTACAACATGCATAAGAAGTATTACTATAACTAAACATGGGAAACAACATTAACCTAAGATCCCAGTGCTGCAAACCTGGCTATGATACCAAATGTAATGCCTCACCATGCAACCCTAGAGATAAGTCAACTAAAGCAATACAAGGCGGATTTTTTTTTTTAAATAGAGATAATGATAACAAAATATAACACAATCTGATACAACAAGTTAACAAACATCTATAGGGATAACATGGCTGCATTATAGTAATTAGCAATATACAAAACTCATTCAAATTATATATAATCACATGACTACTTTACTATTTACTAACATGATTTAACTGATAGCCATAGTTTGTTAAATAGTACCAAATGAATCCACACACACACGCACCATTGGTAATGCCTACACAGAAATTATTAATAATGAACTTAATAGAATGAAAAGATATCAATTTACAAGGTTTATCTTAGTAAAAATAGAATCAATAATCAGTGTATCAACATTCATCAAAATGAAATACAAATGTATCAATAAATTTCTACATCTATACAACTTTACCAATACTGCCAGATAGTCATCAGTTTGCCAAATGAAAGGGTACCTCCTTAGCTCCAGAATTCATGCATGACTATATATCTCCACTGCACATCTGACAAAATATTAGTCCTGCATAAATACAAATATCAATTTCATGGTATAACTAGCCTAAGGCCCTAAGGGGCCGACCTAATGTCTCGGGGGCTCATATTGGCCTTGCCTACGTACGCACAGCACAGAGACTTCGTAGTTCAGAGTTAGAACTTGTAACCACATAACGATATCATACAATTCAAATCTTCTAGAATGATATATGACAGTGACACATTCTCAAACTAAGATACACATTTGTATTTTGAACCATACATGAGGACACTAAAAGATTGAAGTTTACCTATCTCACAATAATCTCGTGAAATTTTGTAAATCAAAATGGTGTCAAGCAAGGTCAAATTATTACATTTTCACAAAAATAATTTAATATGTCAACTCTTGAAATTAGAATATATCTGTGCATAATAATATCACTAACATTTCAAATTTATTACTTCTCTAATACAATGTCCTAATTATAGATATTTAGAAATAACAAACATGAATAACTCTTCTAAATAGAAGTTAATGCCACTTATGCAATGGTTACACCCATACACATATGGTTGAGAATGTGAAATGCTATAGTAACTCAAATGAAATTCATATATGTACTCATGAACAAGTAAGATTAAATATTACTTAACACAAAGGTACTTCATTTATACATATAAGCATAATACCTTACTAAAGAAATCTTATATTTCAGCCTTGTACCTTATGCTTACTATACATATTATTCCACTTCCACAACCTTTAACATGGTTTTAAACCATACAAGGAAATATGTTTTAAAGTATATGTATTTCCAATATAGTGGACATCATACAATTAAAAGAAAATATCTATGTCCATAAGATTGGTGTACTAAAATTTTGAAATTATGGATTTATCCAACTATCAAAAGTATCTCTATCTAACATAAAGGTTAACAAAAGTATCCCTTCTAATCTAGTATTTACGTAAAATCATGTTAATCTTAAATCAATTAAAACTGATACTTATTAAACCTAAACTCTCCCAAAAATAATAGAAAGAATATCTTAAAAAGAATTTAGAAACTTACTAAAAAGAAGATAGATTTAATGAAATTTATACAACAATGTTTATACACACTCTTTTACTCATTTAGCCATAACATAGTATTACAAAACTAAACCTTTTTCAAACCTTTAATAAATCTTAGTTCATATTGAAGAAAATCTCCAATTTAAGGGAGTTAAAGAAGGTTCATTAGAAACTTAACTAAGCTAAATTAGCTCTATAACTAAATCTGAAATCTGCATATTCAATTTCTACCATAAAATAAAACTCCTAAAAAAACATTGATTGATTGATTATTAGCCAATAAAACTAATCTTAGTCTTATGTGGCACAAAAAAAAAAAAGGAAAGGAAAGTAATATGATATTAATATAAGTAAATGTTTTCATATATTTAAAATGAATTAAAAAAAAATGAAATAAAATAAATTCAAGAATAAAGTCATGATTTTTAACTTTCTACTATAATAGTCTTTACTGGGTGCTAGATTCCTTAATTCATATCTACTAAAAAAAAAAATACTAACTAAATCCTATGAAATTCAAAACCAAATGCTACTGAAATGACTAGACAATAGATTACCCATAGGAAAGTTAATATAATCTAAGATAGTAAGAAATAGAATGACAATATATACCTTAATAAAATTCCAAATCTATTTCTAATATTTTTGTAATTTTTCTATCCAAATGTTTAATCCAGAATATAAATGAATACATCCTCTCTTTAAATGTTCTTTTACTAAAAAGAATTCTTGCATATATAACAAGTAGTCTTAAAACATAAGATAAAGATAATGAGGCGATTAATCCAAATAAACTAAGAAATGTCTCATTAAATGATTGGTTTGGCTAAGGCTAGGATGAACTTTAATGATTCTATTAAAATAAAATCTCACAAATGGAATCGATTCTAAAGAATTTGACTTGGTAATGTATATAAAAGTAAATAAATAAAAATTCAAGGGAAAAAATCATGTAGGATACAGTAAGGTATATAAACATATACAGAGTGCACAATAAGTAAGAAAAGATTGGGCCAGTGTAGGATGATGAAAATTAAAGCAAGTCAAAAGATATCATCTTTAAAAGATATGCACCGGATTGAAATAAGAATGATAATGTTTTTATTTACAAACTTGCAAGCAAGTGCAATAGACAAGTATAAGGCTAAATGAATTCTCGCAATGAAATGAGAAAAAAAGTGCAAAACAGTAGCTAGAACCACGGAAGAATGATAATAGAGAGTTCGAATAGTAGGCCCGAATACCACTTCTTTAGTGAGTCCAATGTGAAATATAAGAAGGAATTGGATACACAATAATAGAAGGTGCACCAACTGTTTGGCAGGTTACCTAATAGGAAGGCTATCTCATGGAAGCAAAAATTGCAGATTCACACTGAATGGATTTGTTGTTGACGTTAGAAACTTTTAAGCTAATGCAATTAAGCAAGCGTTATGCCAGAATCCTTTACCTTTACATGCACTATGCTGATAGATTTTATTAAATAATAATAATAGCTGGAATGCTCTGGTAAACATGTATGCAACATATAAATACATGCACAAGGTATACGAAATTGTGTGACAAAATGCCTTAAAGAGGGTACCATTTGATGGATCACAATGATTGCAGGATATGTACAAAATGAATTTGTTGCAAAGATTTACTTTCCTTTTATAAGATATATCAGAAATTAAACATTAGCAGAATATAATGTGTCATTTTTAATTTCTTCAACTAAAGCTCAAATTCTAACTTCACCTTAAACTTTTGCTCTTTCTAATCATAACAATATTCCTTTTAATATTTCTGAAACAAAAGCTATGAATCTTTAAAGGAAATTGGCAAGTTCCTACACTCAGAGGAAGTTCAAGGGATACGTCGTTAAGAACAGCTGACAAGTTCATATAATTTTCTTTGGTGTGAGATAATTTTCCAAGCTCTATAATGCTCACTTCTAATGCCTGAAAAGAGACGTTCAGGTACAACAGTTACTTTAGCATATGAATTGTTCAACAAAATGTCTTATATAGACATGTAATGCATTATTAGTAGATCACACAAAAGAATAGTTGCTGAATAGAGTGTATCATAATACTATCAAATCTCAGAGTGCAATGACCGTAGGTTATGCACAAAATGGTTTGTTGGAAAAGGCGTTAGAGACTTTCAAGCAAAAGCAATTGGTAAGTGAAGAGTCATCTATTATTCACATGCATAGCAGAACAATACACGTATCAATAGATTACTGTATTTATAAAGATATATAGATAGTTAAAAATGGATATTGCTTTCTCACCAACAAATAATGGAGGTGTCTAAGCCTAGTCCTATTACTCTTGCTGATGCATACCTTGACTTTAGGAAACCTGTGATCATCTACTCAAGGCACAAAAAGGATATAAAAACCCAATCAGATGTAGCACCTATGGATAAATAGACACAAATGCAGACGTAGAGGTAGACTGACACACATAGCTTACTCCTCCATATTACCATGCTTACCCTGGATGAATGCTAATTAGGAATTTTAGAACAAGGTAATACAAGGTGGAAGTGACAATCATTCTAATAAGACTTGACTCAGACCAGAGGAAGAAAATAAGATGCAGACCAACATAAACTATATTCTAAGCAACATATGCATTTAAATCTTAGCATAAAATACTAAGAGGAAGGTACCTAATTCTGCATGAATTCCTCTATAGTATGATCTCCTCCTCCTGTCAACTTCCATTCCTCTCCATTCCTATTATCTCCTCCTCCCCCTGAGATCCCAAACGCCAGCAATATATTTACTGATTTATTATGAGCATTATCATAGAAATTAATGTCAGTTGTCTCAAAAGAAGCCAAATGGTTGTGGAAAAAGAACTGTAATAGTTGGTAGTTTCTTAATAATTGTGTCTCATCCCCTTAGAATAGAAAATTTGGTGCAGACATTAATTAAGTGCAATGAATGCTACAATGTTACTCAATTACATAAGTAACGGAGATTAAACAAGGAATAGAAGCTAAAATATTCAATTGCTTCATAGATTCATAACAAAGGATATATAGAGAATAAATGAAATAGATATTTTAATCATCCCAATAATTGACATTAGATTGAGGGATTTCATATCCTATTTCTATCCCTTACCGGTTGACTCTTCCAGTCTTTACCCAATGAATAATTTACTGGTATGAAAATTATAGCTATTTCTTCTCATTATAGAATCAAAAGGTAGACAAATGTCAGTTAAGATATGCATAGGAACTAATACTAAAAATAGAGGCAGTTGGTTCCAAGGATGAGAAAGTGTGACATAAAACATGCCCACTGTTCAATGTGGGAAAAAGGGGCTTGTACATAATCCATGAAACACATAAAATTGTATAGACAGAAGGATTGAAATTGCTTGCACTTGCAGTGAATAAACATGTCTATCTATTCCTTACAACTAGTTTATGAATTTATAGAAACTTCATGAGCCTTTCAAAAAAAAAAACTTACCCCATGTCATTCAATGTCAAGTAACTTATCTATCCATAAGAAGATCAGTGAAACTGATGGCAATATAATAGCAGAATATCAAAGAGTATCAAATTAAATATCACCAAATGATCATAATAGTGTAAATTATATTACGGGAGATATTGCGTATACCAGGAGGATATCACATAAAGCATTCATTGTGCTCACTTAAACCTGTAAATATCCCTATTATTTTATTGTCATCTCCAAATTCAAAGCCAACTACCTACACATCCACAGTGAGAATGGAAGGGCACTATAACACTCAGCTTAAAAAACATGCAAGTGACACAAAGCCTGTTTGCAAGAAGTATCTGTGGAGAGAGAGCGTGGAAGACATAAATTAAATAGTACTAAGCTTTCTTTGGGATTAAATATCGACAAAGGGAGAGGAGATTCTATTTCATTGTTGCAAGAATGAAAGGGATTGTGCATCTGTATAATCCTTTGAATTCAATCAGGTTCTAATCTATTCCTAGAACGTAAAGTAATAGACCAAAATCTTATTATATCAGCTCCATATTTACGTTTGCTTGAGGCCAAATAGTCTATCTACATATGTGTGTTTGGTGTAATCCTCTTAGTGTTTGATGATAGTCATATCATTCTAGTTTATAAAGTTGGAATACCATTGTATATATCTTTTTTTATCAGTAGCAGTGTTTTTATACTCTTTGCTACATCTTGAGAAGGCCGACAGAATAGTGTAGTTTAATCTGTTGAACGCCGATAGGCCATGAGGCCTAAGTATAATGCCAAGTGTAGTTAGTGTAAGTCGATCTAAGGCTGACTGCATGGTGTGTACCATTCTTGTGAAACCTGTATGGTTCGAAGAACAACTTTTAAACTTTTCTATTTTGCATGTAATGTGCCCAAAGAGGGTTGATGGCATTATGTTTTTGACACAGTCAAACAATGTTCTACTTTTTTATATGACCAAGTTGATGTATGAGATGATATCTCTGCAATAGGCCATGGTAAGGCTGAGATGTGTAGATATATAACTCAAAAGCAAACCACTAGTTTTACACACACACACACACACACACACACACACACATTATGTAGAGACTTAACTTTTTGAGAACTTAGATGTAGACATAGGAGTCAAAATGAGTTAAAGAAAGTTTAGATAGTGATAGATTCACATTTCTCAATGATTTATGTGTATGAGTTTTAATGTTTATAATCAAATGTTTTGGTGTTTGATATTCACTTATATTGAATATATAAATGATATTGATTTCATTTGAAATATCTAAGTATCAAGATTTAAAATCACATACGCATTCTACAACAATGAGAAGAATTATTGTGATATTCAAAGGATGTTAACCTATCCTATATCGAAAGTTGGTGGACTTAAGAAGACCAAGATGTCGAAAATATTATTTTATTATTTTAGACTTAGACCTATCCAGTTTGAAAGATTGAACTCAGTTAAAAGATTATTTAAGATAATAATAGTGTTCTTTAAGATCTTATATGAATGATGATATACCTCACATACTATGTATATACATGTTTTGAGAATTGTGATGCCCAAATGGTCAAGAGAAGAGTAGAGGCTGTTATTTTTATGTTATATTATTATAAGTTTTTACTTTTGGAAACAAGAGTTTTTGGTATTTCAATGTGTTGGGATAGAGAAGTTAAATCCCTAGATTCGACCTAGAAGGGTTAAGAAAAAACTTGAGAACATATAAATCTTTTATAACATCAAATTAGCCTATTGTTTATTATAGTCGACAGTGAATAGTCAAGAAACCATAGATCTAGACAAGTATAATTTAGAAAGAATCTATGAAGCAATTATTATAAATAAAAGATTTCTTGTTAGAGTTAGAAACTTGTTATAACACAAGAATGCTCAATCTTTGGGTCATTGAGTAGATTGATAGGAAGTCATAGACCTTGGTATTTGCAAGTATGCAACGAGGAACTCTTTGAAAGGTTGAAATCACCTAAACCTACATATTGCATATATCCTAGATTAAGGATTAAATTCTAAGATAGAGTGACTAGGATTTGAGTCTAGTCAAGACAATTTATGTCTAGAGATACTAGTCAAACAAATCAAACTGTAGTATATGGTAGTTTCCAAGTCAAGTTAGAGGTATGTGAACACATGACTATGTTTATTGCAAACATCTATTTATAGAGAAACTTTGGCCAAAGTGATGCATTTGTCTCTGCATGCATTAGTTGGTTCACTGTGTCTAGATTGCGTGACCTATCAGAATGATCATACTTAGCTAGAAGATTGTCTAGATTTGTATGGTCGATTGAGTTACGTAGGGAACAACACTAGGACTCATATGGAAACCTATTGGTTCCTTATTTCTATACTCTTCATGAAGGTTAGGGCCACTTCTAGATGGAAGGTGAGTGGGGGACCACTAGTCTATGGTTGGAGGAAAAGCACTCGGATGATGCTCTCGCTTTGCAGTAAAAGACTCACCGAGACTTCTAAGACAGATATCAAATTTTAGATGTAAAATACTTCATGTTATGACTTATGATTTACAAACTTATGTAAAATTTATTCATATTGCCAAGTGTAAATTATTTGTAATTGTAAAGTGAAATGATTTCACTATGATTTTATCTTTGAATATATTGTAATTTCAAGGTTGAAAAATATTCAAAGAAGATGTACATTTCATTTTATGTGTTTATTCAAATGTCAAAAAAGGTTTTTCACTCATGTTTAAACATGTTCATTTACTTTCTTTGTAAATTTTGTGATTAATTCCAAGTTGTAAAATATGATTTGTAAAAAAAAAATTTAAAAATTTATGTAGTGTTTAATGTGTATCATTTTTATAATTGCTATTGGTTAGTTGCTACCCATAGGGCTAGGCGCTAGTGGCCCATCTACCCAACAATAGCCAACCTCTTGCATGTGTGTTGCCACCACGAATGGCTCAGGCACCCCACCACCACCCAAGAATTTTGACCCACATCATCAAATTTTGGCCACCTTCCCACTACCAATCTACCACCAGAGTGCCAGTCACTAGCCATTAGGCTCTCTGCCCCTCTGTTGGAGTTTTGAGATTTATAGGCCAACTTTGGGAGGTTTGTTCTTAGCAATACAAAGGCCTTTTTGGGTGTATTTTTTTTAATTTGGGATATAATTTAATGCTATTCATAGCATGATGAAGTTAGTTTTCTGATTTGACACTCCATTTTTCTAGAAATTGAAGATTCTTCCAGACTTTGTTATATAGCTCTCATTTTGAGACCTTCTAAGGGTCATAACTTGTGCAAATCGACTCCTTTTTGGGTCCTATTTTTTCCAGAGTGTATTTTTTTTCATACTCCACATTAGTGCTCTCAAATTTATCTCATATTATACATGAACTATAGTTGCAATATTTTGGCCATTTGTGGTCCTTGTAAGATTCTAAAAATCTAATACTTGCATTGTAAAAATGAACTAATTTTGAAGTGCTATATGTATTATACTTTTGGGGGGGGTTATTTTAGCAACTAGTAATAGGGGGTGTACTTCTGTTGTCTTCTTCAATGTCCTTTTCTACATTTCAAATTTTTTGCATCATGGATCAAAGTTTAGTTCCTCTACTTACACCATACAACTAATTTGATTGGAAATCTAAATAGTAATATATCTACGAAAATATGGTTTATATAAAATTAGTATGGGGTTAGAACTTGAACCAACTTTTATTATAGAAAAACCTAAGTGGTTTAATAGATGTGATGAGGCTTATGGAACATTGTGTTTATATGTGTCTCCTAATCTCCTCTTTCATATTGAATCCTTAAATTCACTAAATGAAATTTGGACTAAATTGGAAAGTTTATTTGGGACTTAGGGTTCTATGAGAGGTCATCAGTTGGAGAATGAGCTCATTAGCTTGAGCCCAAGTAGTTTCAACACCATTCAAGACTTCTTCAAAAAATTAAAATCAGTAAGATTTTAATTGAAACAGTGTGGAATTGAAAAGAAAGATGAGCAAGTGTTCCTCAGTATTCTCTCTAAGCTTGGTTCTCACTATTAAATTTATGTTTCTATCTTTCATGCCACCAAGAGTGCACATGTCACTTAGTTTACCATGCCATATTTGGATGACTTTGCCATCTCTCTCACAAGGGAATTGGATAAGCTCATCTAGATGGGCACTCTTAAGTCCTCTAAGTCTCATGCCCTAGTTGCAAATCAAGAACATAAAGGACAAGGTAAGAAGGATAAAATACATAAAGATAACCATAACAAAGAGAGAAAGGATCAGAAATCCACTACCTCAGAAGTAGCCAATGAGACCTCTTCTTCAAAAGGTGACAAGTTTAAGAAGGAGAAGTTCAAATGTGCCTATTGTAAAAGACCTAGTCATGATGAACATAAATGTTTTAAGAAATAGATATATCACTTGACACACATTTTAGAGAAGAACAATATCAGTGGTCCTAAATATGTAAATCAAAGTTCACATGAGGGGTCTACCAAGGCAAAAGATAACAAAAAGGGGAAAGGAAAGGGCAAGGCCCTCATAGTAGTTGCTTCTTAACCATCCACTTGGGTTCTTGATTTAGGTGCTTTGCACCACATGTCTTCATTGAAGAACATTCTCGCATCCTTGGAGCCTTGTTCTATGCCTAATATTTTGATGGGTGATGACACTCCTGTTGAGGTGTGTTGAGAGCATCTTTTGATGTGGAGGATGATACATTTTAGGATGTCCTTTGTGTTCCCCCATTATTAACTAATCTCATATTAGTTTGTTAGATCACTCACACAGATTTAGGCAAGGAGGTTGAGTTCACTTATAATTTAGTGGTGATCAGTGAGATGCATAGTGGTTCTATAGTTGTTGTGGGGAGATTAGATCATCAGTCTTAGCTTTATCTCTTTTATCACTTCCTTCCTAATACTCCATCTATTTCTCTCACTCATTTTGACAAGGTGAGTAAGTTATGTCATGAGTGGTTTGGCCATCTTAACTTTCACTACTATCAATAACTCAACCAACAGAGCATGGTAATAGGGTTTCCTTCAATTCATTTTTCTGATGGTGTTTTCTAGGGTTGCATCCTGAAGATAAGTTTTGAAAAAGGAAAGGCATGGAGAGCTTCATAGATACTAGAGTTAGTTCATAATGATTTGGGTAGTAAAGTTCCACATCCTTCTTTCAATAGGGCTAGATATGTTTTGACATTTATTGATGACTTTTCTAGGCGTACTTGGGCATACTTTCTCAAATAGAAGTTTGAGGTCTTTGAGTGTTTTCAAGACTTCAAATATTTTACAAATAAATAGTTAGGGAAAGCCATCAGGGTTTTACACATTGAAAATGGTGGTGAGTATGCCAACCATCATTTTGAGTAGTTTTGCACTTCACAGGGGATTGATTTGCAACATCCAGTTCTATACAATCCTCAACATAATGGTGTTACAAAATGAAAGAATGGGTCCTTGAAGAAAATGACATACTATATGATACACTCCATATCTTTTGTACCTCAATACTGGGTGGAGGCCATTAATTATGCTTGTTATATCCAGATTCACCTTCCTCATTGAGCTTTGAAGGCATGCACTCCCTTTGAAGCTTGGAGTAGTCAAAAACCATTAGTTAAGCACTTTAGATTTTTTGGTTCTCCCACATGAGCCCACATGCTTGTAGGGAAATATAAGGCCATAGATCCATAGAGTAGGCCTTGCATATTTGTAGGTTATACTGATGGTGTTAAGGGTTATCAACTACTCCACCCTAATACTCACAAGTTGTTCATTAAGATGAGTGTTCATTTTGAGGAGGGATCTTTGAGTTCCACTCTTGAAATTTCTCATCCTCCTTCTACATTGACATTAGAGTCACTTGGGCTATTTGATAGATCTTTTGAGGATTTTGATCCACCTATGTAGATTCTTGATGATGAGTAGTCTTATTCCTCCACTTTAGATGCTAAGAGTGATGATGAGGATTCACCTCCTTTCTCTCCTAGTCATTATTCAAAGGTTGATGATTCTCCTCCTAATTCTCTGACTATATGTCCACTTTGGGCTCAACAGACAGTATAGGCTATAGGTGATTGGGTTGGGGATCCATCAGACACTAGGATTTAACACATTCATATTTTCAAGGTTCTCCACATGTATTCATTACTATTGCCTCTAATCCATAGTCTTTTAGAGAGGATTTTGGTATTCTTGAATGGTATACTACTATGTAGGAGTATAGTTCCTTGATTAGGAATCACACTTGGGACCTTATCCCTCTTCTTAAGGCAAGGAAACTTGTTCGATGCAAGTGGGTATATCAAACAAAATTCACAGCAGATGGGTTAGTGGATAAGCATAAGGCACATTTAGTTCCAAAGTGTTTTCCCCAAGTTCCTAATTTTGATTACTCTAAGACCTTTGTACCTATTGTAAAGATGAATTCCATTAGACTCACACTTTCTATCAATTCAACACATCGATGGGAGGTTCACCAGATGAACATAAAGAGTGCATTTCTTCACATAGACCTTAAGGAGGAGATCTACATGGAGCAAACATAGGGGTTCATATAGGTCTCTTCTTTTTTTTGTAGACTATAAACCTATCTATGGTTTTAAATAGGCCCCTCAGGCTTGGTACACCAAGATGGATTCCTTCCTTCTCACACTTGGGTTTTCTCATTTCCATTTAGATCTGAATGTCTACATTCTATAGTAGGATTATTCAATTCTAGGTGTCCACATTAATGGCCTATAGATCATGGGGAATTCTTCATCATCCATTGTGGCAGCTTGAAAATTGCCCTCCATGATAGGTTTTTGATGACCGAATTGGGATTTTTGCATTACTTCCTTAGTATTGAGATATCTCAATTTACTTTTGGGATCACCATCACACAATCCAAGTATGCTCTAGATTTTATCTCAAGGTTTCACATGGCTAATTGAAATCTTGCTCTCACTCCCTTTCTTTCTAGAGTCAAATTTGAGGCTTAGTGCTCTTCATGCTTAATTGATGGCACTTTGTATCGATAACTTGTTGAGAGTCTCATCTACCTAACTCGCATGAGACTCAAAATTTCATATTGTGTGGACATGGTCTCTCAATTCATGTAGGAGCCCCATGAGCTACATTAGAAGGCAACCAAATAGATTCTACATTACATTTAGGGTACTCGAAGTTTTGGGATTCACTACGCAATGAGCATACTTGGTGGGCTACATAGATTCAGATTAGATAGGCGATTCTCAAGATCACAAGTCCACTTCAAGTTACAACTTTTCTCTTGGCTCAAGTCTTCTTTGTTGGTTAAGAAAGAAGCAATCTACTATTTCTCTATCTTCTACTAAGTCCAAGTATTAAGGGGCTTTGAATGCCGCCACTAAGGCTATTTGTCTTCAACATATTCTCACTAAGTTTGGTATCTAATTTAGTTGGCCATTAGTCATATTTTGTGACAAGAAGAGTGTCATTCAGATCTCATAGAATGTAATTCATCATTAGTGAACCAAGCACATTAAGATCCATATGCATCACATTCGGGAGATCATTCGAGGATAGGTCATCAATCTCCACTTTTGCCTAACTTCTAAGTAGGTTGATAATTTCACCAAACTCTTTATATAAAGAAAGTATCTTCATTTGAAAGCTTTGTTGTGGGTGCAGGAAGCTTCATCTTCTAGGGGGTTTCTTAGTCCTTCCTTTCTCTCTCTACTCTAGGTGGCTCTTTTCTATCTATCTTGGGAGGGGCTATTCTCTGATTTTTGGAGGATCTCTATGTACATGGGTATCTCTAAGGTTCACTTTTTGAGACCCATATTTTCACCAACCTAAGCTACACTTAACGGGGGTGTTAGTGTGGGTTTTTATTTTCCTAGTATAGGTTTTTCCTATACTTCAGTTAAGCTTGATTAGGACTAAAAAAGTGAGTATTAGTGTGAGTGGGAGTGAGTTGTCGGCATATTTCCATAGGAGATACATTTTTGGTTGTTCACCCCTTATTGGTTGTACTTGCCACCTCATCTCTCTCACATAGTCTACAAATACTCACTCTCCTAACTTGTACTTGCATCATATAGCTTCATGCTTGTATGCTCTCCTAATTCTATTCTACTTTCCTGACAATTTACATTTCTCTTGTTGGAGACTCTCTATTTTGGTAGTTTGATTTCAATAATGAATTTCTATTAATAGTTTTATAATTTTATTCATTGCACTTGTTCTAGGTTATTCATCTGCTTATAGATTCTAACAACCTCCCTATTAAATGTATTTTACACAATATCCCAAGTATCCTAGAGAACAAATAAATAATAAATAAATCCCCTCCCTCACTTGGGCATCCAACTTGGCCCCATTCCATAATGTTTAAAGACTAGACATTATTTATCATTTAAATTACAAGACTAGAGACTTAAAAGGTGAATGACACACCTCGTCTTAACAAAATAAGAGTCAATGAGGTTGAAGAATCAACTAAAGTCTCTATAGGGGAAGAGGGGCATTAGGATAAATCTTTATGTCATCACAACATTCAAGATCCTCCCATTCAACAAGCACCTCAATTGTATCATAGTTGTATAGTTAAAATACATTAATGGGTATAAGAAGTCCACAATAGGATCATTTAGGAATGGGGGTTCATCTAGATCTCCATACATCTCCCAAATTTTGGTCCAAAGGGCACAACGACACTCGATGTGCAAGGTGGACCACATTGTGTTGATATCAACACAACAACCAATCAATCTCATGACATGATTAATCTTGTTATCCCATACTTGCTTCTACCAAAAGGTACTAGGTTCAAGATCCAATCCATAGAGAATGGGGCAAGAGGTGAATTCATCTAAAATGCTTTAGGATTTCATCTCACCAGGACTTATAGTTCCATCTATTCAATTTGATAACATTAGGATGCCTTTTAATACTCATGAAGAACTCCTCAAATTAATCAAACAAACTAACTAAAAGACCCCACTAGAATGGAACTTTATGTTAGTTTTTTATTACAATATCCCTATAAAAGACTCCCTAAACAAATACAAGAATGTGACACTTTATCATTAGTGTGTAGTATACATAATGATGTTTTTAGTGTTTTACAATGTTTAAACAAATAAAAAATGTTGAAAGTATTTAACTGAACTATAGAATAGGAACTGATGACTTGCACCACTTTGTAGTGCTAAGAAAAATATCCACTTAAAAAAATAGAGCTAAAAAATGATCTTGTATGTGAGATTCATGAGTAAAAGAAGTTCCAAAAAGTAGTATTAGACAATAAGATTTCTGATAAAACTTAAATTCTAGAATAAAGAGAAGTTAAAAATAAAAACACATACTCCATTGTGAAGCTAGTGTAAAATTTCCCCATATAAAAAATGCATTGAAAAGGGCCCTCAAATGATTGAGATGTGCCCCCTCAAAGGTTTGAGTGCAAAACACAAAACTCAAATGGTAGGTTGTGACTCCATCAAGCAAAAACACATTAATGTCAACAATAAGTCAACAAGCCAACTGTCATGGCATCTTAGTTAGCAAGTGAGTATGCACTATCAACAATGCACACTCAACATAAAATGTGGGGTCCACCACTAGTGGGGTGGCACCTATGGTAGATTAACAAACCTCCATGGGGGGACCAAGTGGAGGGGACCATAACAAGTTGAAACTTGGCAATTAAAAATCCCTAGTGGACAAGTCACATCTCCATGTGGGATGCCAAGTAGAGGGATCTGCATTGAAAGAAGATCAATCAACTTTTTCACCAAGGATAAAGACTCTGGATGAAAAATCCACACAGTCAACAATAATGCCAACGCAAAGTGGCATTTATAAATATGTTTGCAGTCAAGAGAATCTTTAGGCGACATTTATAAATATGCCAAAGAAACGTACTCAACAATGGATAATGGATGGTAGGCATGGTAGGATTAAATGGATTTGATGTAAAGGAATGACTCTACACCCTACATGTCTAGTTACTATAAGCATTTTCAGTGAATACCTTTATATAGCTTGTATAGAGCCTTCAATGTCCATGTAGGATGGCAAGGTCATGCAAGATAATTTGTAGGCATGGTACCAAGGTATGTCAAAATATCATGTAGCTACTATAAAGTACAAAGAGAACCCTTTTATCACTAGGAGAAGGGTTCCAATCATTATAGAGCTACATGGAGCAATGGACACCACTAAAGAGATTCAAAGGCCACTAGTCTTTATGAAGAGACATCATTTCTTTCAAAAGACATGATAGGAAGTTTGAATGCTTACAACTATGCCACATGATCATTGGTTTTTCATGAAGGTACTCAGTAAGGCCAAATAAAGTTACAATCAAGAGTACAAAGTACCAAGTACATGAACAAGATATCATTGTAGATTCAACCTTGCAGAAAAAACATCTTAGTCTCATGTAATTAAAACTAGATACCTTCATACTTTAAACAAAAAATCATGACACTAACAATCATTGAGTGTAAAGAGAATATATGCCACATACGAAATCACAAACATGTCCAAACCATGACCAATATGTAGGTAGAAAAATTCTAGAAAGCCCTTGAACAACATGCTCAATTATTGACAAACTTATAGTTGATTTTGTTACACATATGGTTCCTAGGGTTGTCATTAATGTCAACACTGTCACTAGGTTGTCATTGATGTCAACACTATCATGGTGGTATGATGGTGTTCATGGTTGGATGTCAAGTCCCATCCAACAAGAGAGGAAGATACAGTTCATGGTTGGATGTCATGTCCCATCCAAAAAGAGAAGGGAGAAGATATAGTTCATATTAATATGGGAATTAGAAGCAAGAAGATGATTAGATGCATTATTTATGCTACTGATGGCATGAAGTATGTATATTCCAAATTCCATGATGATAGCATTACCGGAAGAGTGTTTTGATGTTGACTGATTGAAGACAGTGTTGTCTCTATGGATATGTTCTGTGTAGGACAATGGAATGCTCCACATTCCTCCGCATTTGCAGATATGGCCATGCGGTTTTGGAATTATGTTTAGGATGTAGTAAAGGTGATAAATCCAAATTTTCAGATCATTTGTCCTTCCGTTGTGAAAGTTATGCGTGATAGAGTATCGACATGTGTTCTGACAGAGTTTTCTAGTGTTAAAGGCCTGTTGAAATGCTCCACTTCCTCCGGAAATGGATGATTGCCCTTGCAATTTTGAGGACATGTTTATGGATGTATATTACATGCTTCCTTCCAGTTTCAAGGTTCTTGGTGGTCAGTAGCTTAGTTTTTCAAATGACATGTTGCAGTGTGTTCTAGATAATAGATTGTACTCAGAGTTAATGATTGAAGTTGTACGACACAATTCTTTGATGTGCAGTGGCAAAGGAGTGTTTGGGGATGTTGGATGAGTCATTATGAGCCAACTTAACACACATTTCATGTGACATGTTACTATGTAATGACACTTAAAGGCATTCATTGCACACTTAATTTCATCATAATAGAATTTTGAGAATTACTAGAGCATTTACTTTCGAATTCAAGAATTTAAAGTATCAAATCTACATCACCATCATATACACCATCTGCATGCATGTTGCAAATGTTGCCTTCAATCTTTCTCATTATAATTAATTCAATCCACCAAGGGTTTGACCTAGGACAACAATGTTCACCTATCGAGTCACTAGGGTCCTCAACAACATTTCTAGACACCACCTTGACGGATCCGAATTAAAAGTGAAGACAAATAAACACATTAAATAAAATTCACCTCAAAATTCTTATCAAGAGGATTTGTCTTACATAAAGACTTGTTTATCCCAATCCACTAGAGTGTCCCACTCCATGGACAAAGAACGAAAAAGGCTGAACAACCTTTTTGCATAATTTAACTTCTTTCTCTATTTAAATTAAAAAAAAAAAAGATGAAAAAAGTTTGCATGGTGTTTTAAAATAGGAGTTAGAACTTTAATGATAATCTCAAAACTTCCAAGAAGCTTATTTTTTTTTAGTATAATTTAATCTGTCCTACGTGTAATGTTACCCGTTGGCCGGCTGATGGGGTATGCATCAATTATTGACATCGTGATGTGTCAACAAATCTTAATACCTTTCTCAGTTTCCAGAATAAATATAGGAAGGGCCCCACAAGCTTTTCTAATTTATGTTATCATGTTCCTGTTGTTACGTTGTACGCCAAGAGATCTTCAATGTCCACAACATTCTTTTTACCTAGTCGTCGAGTCGCCACGTGATTTGGTTTCCTTACATCCTCATCCATCTCATTTTGGCTTTTCTTTGGGGACAAGAAAGAAAATCTGTCTTTCAAGATAAATCAATCAAATTAATATTGATATTTATGATTAAAAAAATATCTCACTATAATAAACTAGCAGTTGAATCATTAGGTTCCATGTGCACGTCTATAGTTTTGTGATCATATTAAACTTTTGTTAGATAGATATGGGTACTTTACTTATCGTCAAATCTTCAATGATATGAATGATGATACAAAATGTATGGGCATTAGTTAACAATGGTTGAAGATGAATCCAATGCCACAAGGATTATATAAATTAGGTAAATTAGGTAAATTGAATGTGTTTATTTGTATTTGTGTGAAGACTAAATAGTGTTCTTATCTCCATCTAAAGAAATTTATATTGAATAGAGAAATAAACCTAAGCTCAAGATCTTATTGGTTCCCCATCATTTATGACTATTTAAATAAGATTATTTTAGAAAATGTGATAAATGTAAGGTCAAGATATTTTTCTTGCGCTAATTATTCCATTTTTTAAGGATTGTGTGTGTGTGTGTGCTCAAAATGGTTATTAAACATAATTTCATTTTCTTGAGAAACGCTCCCCGCTCCCCCACTCCCTTGCCGCTCCCTCCCCACCCACCCCCCCCCCCTCTCTCTTTCATCAACATAGTAAGTCTCAAATGGAAGAAATTGAGCAGATTAATTGAGTAGCATCAACATAATTTATCAATCATTGATCCTTGTAAACACCTAAAAATTTGACCACATTGACACATTTAACACCACTTTCGACACCTTTCAACACCTTTTGACACCATCCTAATCCCACCCTTACCACATACATCTTAATACTAATTAATTAAGTAAATTATATTTATTTAATTAATTAGGATTATCCTTTTAACATTCCCTCCATCATCAAATTAATTAAATAAATCATTTTTTAAAATTAAAACCAATTTCCCACATCCCTCTATGCTAATTAATTAAATAATTTCATTATTTGCTTAAATTAGTCTAAAAATCCTAAATTATATTCTAAATCACCATTTATCCTAATTAAATCTCATCCTTATCCATTATCCCTAAATAAATGAATTAAAAATTCAACTAGTCACATGACTAACTAAAGATTGTTTAGATTCATTGAACCTACACACTCTCACAAAAATCAAATTAACTTTATATCTCAACCATTTATTCACAACCTACATCTTTTAATCCTAGCCATTCACATAAGGATAAGCCCTAGATGCTTCCATCATTGCCCTAATTCTTCTTATTTAATTCTTAGCCATTCATTTATCCTTAATCTCAACCATTCATCCCTATAGAAATTCCTAGAAGATTCTATCCTTGCCCTAATTCTTTTCATTTAATCTTTACCATCCATTCATCTTTAATCTCAACCATTCATCCTTATAAAATTTCCTATAAACTTCTAATCTTGCCTTAATTTGTCTCATTCAATCCTAGCCATCCAATCCAAATGAATCCTAACCTTCCATTTCTCTATCTCAAATCTATAAATTTAGGCTTTTCCCTCATCCAAGGCATCAAGTAACATTTACAGTAAACGCCGTCACATTAAGGAGTCCACTTGACTAACTCAACATAACAATCATCATCAACACTTCATCATTGTGAGTAATTATTCATATCAAGGAAAGGTATTGAGTTTTGTTTAGTTTGCATTGCTTTAGTTTCCTTTCCCTTCATGCTCCAATCCTAGGTAAAGATAGTCTATCAACTTAGGTTTGTATTCTTATCTTAGATTTTTCTTCCTCTACATTTCTGTATACGAGTAAATTTTGTTTAAACAAAATGCAAATTTTCTTTTAGAAAGAACACCTATCTAGTAGTTTAGAATCTAATAGTTTAGATTTTACATTTTTAATAGTTAATTTTTAAATTTAATAGTTTAGTTTACATTTTTAAATAGTTAGAATTTTAAAATTTTAAAAGTTTAGATTTTAAATTTATTTCGATAGTTTAGATTTTTTAATTTTCATAGTTTAATTTTTAAAAAGTTTAGATTTTAAATTTATTAGTTTAGATTTTTAAATTTTTAATAGTTTAGAATTTAAATTTTTAGACTTTTTAATAGTTTAGTTTTTAATTTTTTAATAGTTTAATTCTAATAGTTTTCGATAGATTAGTTTTATATAGTTTAATTTTTTAAATTTAATAGTTAGTTTTTAAAATTTTCCATGGTTTAATTAATTCTATATAGTTTAATTCTTCAATTTTAAATAGTTTAATTTTTAATTTTTAAATTTTAAATAGCTTAATTTTTAAATTTTAAATCGTTTAATTTTTAAATTTTAAATCGCTTAATTTTTAAATTTTATTAGTTACACTTTCATTACATTTAAATAGTTTCCATTTTAACCTTTAAACTAAAAAACAATCAAACAAAACATACATTTAAAACACAAATTTTGCCTGATAAGGGGCTAGCACATTAGACTGCCAGATGACGAATCTAGAGTAGATGTGGGAGGGAGCTGGAAGAGGACAGGGTGGATGTGTTAGACATCATTATAGTAAGAGCAGTTGGCTCTGTCCATGAGGATTAATTGATTTTAGCGTGTATGGCAAGTAACCCAAGATGGCAGATTTGATAGATCTTTTTAGATTGGAGCGTGTGTTGTGACAAAGGCTCGTCAAGATCATTATGTTTTAAAGTGGTGAGTGGAAGTTCAGAAATTCAAGCTCCATTGATATTTGCAAACCAAGCAGTCGACATCTCCAACATTCTGGAGAACCCTTAAGCAGGATGAAAATGTCTAGAGAAGCTTCTGGGAGCGATGTTTTGAAGGGAGCTGGTAAGGCCAAGGAGATGGCCTCATCTCTATTTCCTTGACGTAGACAAATACAAAGGAGGGTGCCTAGCAGAACAGTGGGCAGGGTGAAGAAGAGGATGGTCACCCCACGAAAGAGGAAGGCTAAAATATCTGGAGAGGAGGCCCTGGCGAATACCATGTCAATAATTGACACAGAGATTAAACATCCCCTCCTCAGGAAGTGGGTGGGCAGAATAATTTCAATGGCAAAAGTGGTTGACAGGGAGGATGGCGGCAACCTTAGGGAGGTGATGTCTGACTTTCTATTGGATCCAAGCACGACGAGGGGAAGGTGGAATGTGTTTGGGGCCGCACAGACACTCACACTTACAATGATGAGCTCCATTGTTGCATCCTCCATTCTGATGCATGAGGACATGGAAGAGATTTCCAAAGAGGCGGAGCTTAACTACAAGGACCTGTTAGATCATATGCATGACATGTTAATTGGTCAAGTGTAGTTGAGAAAGACCATGGAGTGGCTGGCCAACAAAGTGAGTGTCGAAATGGAAGACAAGGAAAGAGCAGACTACAGATGCAGCTGTGATGAGAAAGCTGATGTTGTGGATCTTACAGGTCAGGGAGGGTTTTAGGTGGTTTAGTTCTGTTATAGACTGTTAGCTATTTTTTGGTTATATATTGAGGGTAGGCCCTGTAATTTGCCTCCTCATATGGCATGTATAAGGTTTAGCTTTGTTAGTTTCTAAGACATACACAAACAATTTGGTGGGCTCTGCCCTATTTTTGAATGGGTCCCTAGTCCCTTACCAGGGTATATACAACAAAAAAACACAAATTTGAATTTTTAAATTTTTAAAAAGTGCAGGCTTGTTAGCCTATGCCCTACATCCTACTCTAACCCCACTTCTGCATTTTCTTTTCATTTTATTTATTTTTTAACAAATTTTAAACTGCCTCTCCTCTGCCATCTAAATGACCAACTCGACCCCCTGACTTTTTTTTCAATAAACAAAACACAAAAACAAAAATTTTATTTTTATTTCGGTCAATTTAGTTATTTAGTTTATTTTTTTGTTTAATATAATTTAGTCTTTTAATAACTATTATTAGTTGACTATTAGTTAATTTTAATGTTAATAGTCTAATTTTTATTTTTTAAGTATAATTTAATTTTTTGTTAAATAGTTTAATTTTTTTTAAATAGTTAATTTATTTCAATTAGTTCATCTAGTTTAATTCCCCCTTTTAAATCATTTATCTTTTATTTTCTTACTTTCTATAGTTTAACTAATCATTTTCTTTTATTTCCTTAACAAGGTCATTTTGTTCAAACTAGCATAACCTTTATTTTGTGTAGTTGTTTTTATGTTTTTATAGGTGTTGGAGAGCTACTTCCACCCCCTTCACCGTAGGATAGACAACTTCTCCCCATCTCATCTCAAATATTAGTTGTAGCAATTTGAATCATAATTTTATATATTCTTCTTGTAACTAGTACCACTAACACTTTGATTGTAGTAATCTTCGTCTGCCAAAGACTCATTTTTGAAAACTACTAACAAGTGTGTTATAGGTTCAATTATAGAAGACTTATCATTAAAACCCACTTGTGTGTTTGTTTGACATTGTTTGGTGATTTTAGTGTGTTCTAATGTGTGTGTATGCTCTTCCCTCACGTCAAAAGATGATCTTGGGAACCAAAAACACCCTTTTAACACATTGATTTTCACATCACACATTTATATTTTTAAGGTTGATTAATCTTGTTTAGTTTTCTCGTGTAGACCAAGCAAGTGTGTATGCTCTCCCCTCACATTGAAAGGTGATCTTGGGGATCAAAAACACCTCTTAGCTCACTTTTATTTATCCCAAGAATCCAAGTTGTGTATGCTCTTCCCTCACGCCACAAGGTGATCTTGGAAATCAAAAGCACTTAGCATTCTTTCCCTTTAGGGGCATGCCTAAGGATTTCATCACCTTAGGAGATGATCCAAACCACATGTTCTAGTGGGGTATACAAAGGGGGGAGAGAGAAAGTTGTACCTTAAAGGAGTCATCATCATGTTTGGCATAACCTTGGTGCCCCTTTTCATAAGGAGTCAAGGTAAAGTGGAATTGGGATTGCCCATGAACACATGCTTGTAGATGGACTCTGGTTCTTGGACTTAGGCCTCATGTACCTTCAAGTATTTAGAGGATATCCACTACAAAGCTTGTAAATCCTAGTTTAGGACCTTTCAGCCATATATATTTGTGGTGCATCGATTAGTAGTTAGCACCAAGAAGCTACTCACCTAGTGCCCCAAAAAATAGATGTGCATACCGTGTATGCTCTCCCCTCACACCTTTTGAGCGATCTTGGGTGATCAAAAGTCGTTAGTTTCCCTATCATAGGACTTTCACGTCATGCTTGGACAAGGCATAATGGTGGGCCCACAAGTGTATACACTCCCTTTACACTAATTTAGGTTGTTGGTGTGTCTACTTTACATGCAATTGTGAAAGACCTATACTTGTTTACAAACCTTAAATAAAACCAATCCTCCCAAATCATAACATTATCTTGAGAAAACATAAACCATAAGAAAACATCTACAACCAAGGACCTTAACCCATCAAATGTTTGAAATCCCCAATATTTCATATCACCAAATCATTTCTCCAAGGTTAAAACATTCCAATCTAAATCTAAAGCCAAATTATTGCATCTTTCCAACCACTAATCTTGATCCAAAACCTAAACCCATTCATCCCTAAGACAACCCTAGTCACAACATCCCTAGTCCTGCCATCCAAACATCACCCTTTAATTACTAATCATCCATCCCTTTAGGACATCCTAAATCACAATGTTTCCACCCTAAATCCATCATTGGACACTTTGAAAGTCACCTTTGGATTCTTAAATCAAATAATCCAATCAAATCAATCTATCCTTGGGATCTTAATTATCCTTAGGTTCTCGATATCAAACCATCATCTATCTATCCTTAGAACTTTAATCATCCTTAGGTTCCAAAAATCAAATCATCATCAATCCAACCTTGGGATCTTAATCATCCTTAGGCCCCACAATCCAATCAATCCACACTCATTTTAAGGATCCAAAGCTTGACTATTTAATAGCTTGAATTCCCCAACAATATCCAACTTGATCAATTATCCTTTCCACAAATCTGTCAATTCCAACTATCCTATATTTATCCTTGGAGCCTTAGGATAATCTTAGGTTCCAAAAACAATCATCTAAGGATCCAACCCAATCAATCCAAATCCTTGAATCCAAGCTTTTAGCTACCCTTGGGATTCCTCATCCAAAATCTCAAATCAAATCATCTCAAACTCAAATTATCCAAATCAAATCACCCAATATTGATCATCCAAAAATCTAAATCCTTTAATCATCCTTAGGGCTTGTCATCCCCCAATCCAAATTAACCTAATACTCATGTAGCCATACTAGTACTTTTCCAAAGGGCTTCCCCTTTGTAGACTTTGCTCTAAATCCAAGGTCCACAATCTAACAAATTATTCTTTAGCTAACCACATCTAAAAATCTAGATCAAAACAAAATTAAGCTTCCCAAACCACCCCCCAACACTTTCTTCCATACCTTCTATCACAAGCCAACAAGCTAAGTTAAGGATGGAGTTCAACGAACAGAGCCCCTTCCTTCCTTTGACCTACCATCCCCATGTGGGAGGGCCATCCCATCCTCACAATAGTGACAACAATAGTGAGGCCCCTAACCAATTTGAGTACACTTTTGATTATGACCAATTCCTTAATTCCAACAAGGACATGATGTTATAAAAATGTCCATCGAAATGAAAAAATGATGTTCTATGCCAAGCAATTGAATCAAGGGGCAAGTTGCCTCCCAACTATGACCTCTCAAACCCTAACAACATAGTACAATCTGAAGCCCCCAACTATGGCCACAACCACACAAAAGATCTAACCGTTGACCATCACATTCTTGACCAAAGCCATGGCCATACCCATCACATCAACCTCAACACCAAGGATAAAGCTAAATCACCCCTTGTGATAAGGGAAAAAAACAAAAGAAGATCCAACAAGGTCTTCTCACCACATTAGTCACCTCAACGCACCTTCAACATCCCAACCTACATCCACCATCAACACTTGAAACAAATCCAAACTCTATGCATGTAACTCAAAACTAGGCCATAACCTAAACTATACCTATGCCAATGTGTCCATCCCTAACTATGGACACACTTCAAACCCCAACCATATCCCTTTTAATAACCCAAACCATTCTTAACACCACTCCATCCCTCACAACTATCACCCATAACACCAACACAGCTACATTCCTCCTCTCCCACTTCCTGGTACCCCTTTCAACCTTGAATGGAAAGCCATGAAAGGAACCATTAAGGGGTTACAAGATAGGAAACAACATAAGTCCTATACATTTGAAGAATTATTTCCTTACTCACTTGATTGTTCTATTTCACAAATTGTGTTCCCTCATTTGGAATTCCAAAATTTGACAAATACAAAGGTAAGGGTGACCTTAGGAAACATATCAAAAAAATTTACATGGCTTGCCAGGAAGTTGTGCATGAGGACATGTACTTTCTTCTCCTTTCCCCTAAAGATTAGGAGGCCAAGCATTATAATGGTTCCTCCACCAACCCAAAGGGTGCATTACCACTTTTTCTAACCTCGCAGAGAAATTTGTAAAACATTTCTCCTACAACATTGAACATGAACTGATAATGGACTTTTGCAATGCTAAGTAATGATCTAGAAAGAGTATATCATCTTTACTCCATTAATGGAGGGTCTTAGCAAGTCAATTCGCTTGGCCCCATCCTAGAAAACATCTAGTTCACATTGTCATCACCAACCTCAACCCAGAATTGGCATTTCATTTTCTAGTATATTGTGCGACAACATTCAATGAGATAATTGAAAAAGGTATTCATATTGAAAAAACCCTTGTTGCTAGAGGATTAATCAATCTTTATCCCAAATAATATAATCAAAATGAAAAACCAAAATTGTTTACCAAAGATAAGAAGATAGTTGGTGATGTGTTCACCAACTCTAAACAAATTCAAAACTTGTAACAACCCTCAGTCCTCACTATCCCCTCAGGGAAGCCCAAGAAGGAAAAGCACACGAGACAACTCACCCACATGGTGAGCCTATTAAAGTTGTTTTCCAAAATCTCATCAAAGCCAACATGATAACTTTTCTCCTCACTCAACCATTTGATGAAAACCAACCTAAACCATCATGCCTTTGTGAAAATGAGTATTGTGATTATCATTGCATTAAGGGTCATGCTATGGGAAAATGCATGAAATTGAAACATTATATGTAAGACCTTATTGACTATAGCAAGATTGAAGTCACAAGACCCTCTGTCTCATTTCCCAACACAGACATGGGTATATACCAAAACCCCTTCCCCATACATGATCAATGTCAATCTACACATAAGAAAAATCAAGGCCAGGATATTCACACCCATAACATCAACTACTATAAAGTACCCTACAATAATGATTCTGTCATTAAAAAAATTGAACAATCCCATGAACATGTTCAAACCATTAAAATAAAAAGTCCTCCAACTATGCCATTACCACTCAACATAGTAAATTCATTATCCAAGGCCCTCCTCCAGCCAATCCCCCAAAGCAATATGATTTACTTGACCACCTTGAATGAAAACCCACCCAAATATCCATCCTTGATCTCCTGACAAGGATATCTTGAACCACATTCTACATGATTCACATGTCTCCAATGATATTGATCCATCCCACATCTAAGCCATCATTGGCCACATTTCCACCAACCATCACTTAACCTTTATCCCTATAAATGTGCCTCCAATTGATCCCTCACATACCCAGCCCCCTCATATAAAAAATATCATATCTAAACATAAAGTTAAAAGAGTTTGACAAGGGTCATTGGTCCTTGGCATTTAATCATATTTTCATGTGTCAAATCTAGGGTTATGTCCTTGGCTATCTGTAATTAGGAATCCTATAGTTGCTAGTCCATTTAACTAATTCTAATGATCTCTATTGATTGAAGAAACCAATGCTACTGATCTATCTACTATGGAAATAAATTCTAGGAATGTTGGAAACAATGCTGAAACGATGAATTGCTAATGTAGATCTATACTAATCCATACAATTGAAACATATATTTATCTATGAGAAAACAGTAACTAGCTTTCTAAACAGAATCTGAAACAGAATAACAAATAACAATACTAGCCTTTTGCCTTGGTGGTGGAAGTGTGCCCTTGCTCCTCACCCTCAAGACTGAAGACTAAGGCAATGAATCAGCACATAATATAATATCACAATTCTCTTTAGTCCAATTCCATCAGTATCCTTTTGTATTCAGAAAAGTATCTATATCAAAATGAGATTACAATAATAATAATTCATCTACTGTCTTCTTCTGCTGCTACTTTGTATATTTATATCTAATCCAGCGATGAGATATCACTATCAGTCTATCTATGAGATAGCATCGATCTCTTATTCTACTAATTGTTTAACTACAGAGTAAAAATCATGCAATTAAAAGAGATTTTAGTGGAATAGCGGTCTCACTAAATCTGAGTCTTAGTTTCAAATACAACTGGGCAGTGAGGCCTTGAAATATAGGTACTTAATCAGTTTGTCGAGAACTCATGCAAAAATAAAAAGAGAGATAAAACTTCTAACAGTTAACTAGGGTCTTCATTCGATTACTTAGGTGCTGATTGAGTAATATTTGGAGCACACCAATCACTACTGGAAGTGTTGACTGGCAGTGGAGCTAGAAATCTATAATGTATTAAGGAGGCTTCGGAGGTGTGTGCTTCTATCTGTAGCTCCAGAGATATGACTTTTGTTCAGCTCCGGAGATATGCTCATGACTTTAGTCCAGCTCCAGAGATGATTCACCCCCCTTTATCTCAAAATCTCTCCAATCATATTGGAAAATATTGGAGACTGGTGTGGTATCCTTATGTCAACTTCGAAGATTATTAGGACCATCTTCGGAGATGCTCAAAATTGTCTTTGCCCAAACACCTACACCTGTATATTCAAAAAGAGAGAATTTCTGCATATTTCCATTAATTTAATGCACATTAGTCCTTCAATCAAAAATCATGATTTTAGGTAATTCATCTCTTATTAACATAATTAAAATAAATCTTGTCAATCTACTTTGGTGCAGTCATTAGGACAATAGAATAAGAAGGAAGAAAAAGAGAGGTAAAAAGGTGTATTATCATGGGTGCTACCTGGCACTCATCATCCCCCCATACTTAAAGGTTAGCAGGTCCTCCTGCTTTTCACAATATGGACTTATTCAGGTGGAATATTCTATCAGTCAAATTGTAGTCATCTACATAAGTGGGACAAGTGGTGCGGTCTGTATTACCATTTCCTCTTAACTAATCAACCTACTTCATCCATTCTTGAAATCTATCATCTTCTATTTGTTCATCCCAGATAGGTAGTGGCTCAATAATGAGAGGAGGTCTGAAACAATACCTATCCACTCCAATTGGTATTTATCCATCAATTTGGACACTGTCCTGGCCTTCCTCATAAACAACCTTAGGTTGGCAGGGGACACCACTTCTCTCATCTTTTTTTCTGTAGTTAAAGTGTTCCACTTTTTCTTTGCCACTGGAAGCATTTGATTAGATAAACTTTTTATGAGGAGACCAAAATCAATGGAGCATTCCTGCAGATGTTTCAGATATAAAGGCAAAATCTTGGTCTTACCTTCTAGGGAGTAAATGCTTGCCCTAAAATGGATCTTAAAAGCATTGTGATTTGGACATTCCCTTCTGATAAAAAGGCTTGTTTTTGCATCCTTCTTTATATAAGCCTCCATTCTTTCATTCCAAATTTGATGATTTCTCATTAGTGACATGAATGCTCTGAGTTGGCATTCTCTTAGAAAATAGTTGATGATGAAGGTATGATCATCGATGCAAATACCATGCAAATATAGCTCACACAAAAAATCTTTATCCTCGTTAGGACTTCTCATGTATGCCTCCATGAAACCTATCCCTATCTCTATGTCCTCAGTTAAATCAGACAGAACCAAAGATATATTTCTCTATAGGATTCTTTCTTGCAGAAACAGAGCATAACTTCCACTGGGGGGTCTACAAGATAGGATCTCAGTTGAAATGGAAGCTACTTGAAGGACCTTTTTCTCCAAAGTTTGTACTCTTTGTGACATGGCAGTCATTGCCCTCTATAATTGTAGCATTGGTTTAGAAGCCTCATATTCCCTACACCTTCTTTCCCAATGAAATAGGGCCTTAGGGATATCTATTGGAATTGGTCCTAAGTATGGATCTATTTGCATCCCCTATTCCATGGTTGCCACTAGGCCAATCAACTCCTGAATGTATTCTTCTTGATCATCTATCCTATTATTGGCCCATGTTAATTGTTTGGCTTGACTTTGTACTTTCTCAACAAGTGCTGCAATTATTGTGAGACTATTGTCTCGAGCCTTTATAAGATCAGAAATATTTTGTGCTGCCTCTTCCTCCTTTTCCTTGATACTTTGGGTTGCCTCTGTTTCTTTGTCTCTAATTTTTGCCTCTTTCTCTGGAATTATTTTCTGTTTGTCTTGGAGCTCTGCTTGCAATCCTTCAATCATCTATTTTTGTTCCATTTCTTTTTCCTTCATGACCTTCTTGAGGTCAGTAATAATTTTTTCCCCCATAATAATCTCTTTAGATTATCTATTTCCTCTAGCAGCATTTGTTCCCTTGGAATCTCTACATCCTCTTAATCAGAGGGGTGACAATAAGTCCCTATTTCTTCTTCTATTTGTTCTACTTCAGGGTTTTCCATAGCTCTTTGCCCTTCATTGCCAGTTGCATCCACTTGCCCTTTTTCAACTTCCCCTACAATCTCCTTATCCTGAGCTTCCTCTTGATTTCTCTCTACAATTATTGGTGTTGATGAAAGTCCAGCCTCATCTACAGAAGTTCTAAAACTCGAGAGAACTTCAACCAAGAGAGAAGTATCTTTTTCAGCTTGAGTGAGTTGCCTTTTTCTCTTGCTTCTCTGTAGCACAGGTGGAGTAGGTGCCTCTATAGCAAGTACATTATCCTCAGAGTCTAAGGAAATAGTGAAAGTGTCTCTCTGTTCTATCTCTGGAGTAGGGGAATGTTGTGGAGTTGAAACATAAGAACTTGGATGAACAGATGGTTCTGGGGAAGGTTCCTTAGCCACTTCTCTTTGTTTCTTCTTCCTAACTAGAGGAATTTCATCTGAATCATGAGATTCTTCCTCAGCCCAGTAGTGTATGTTGGAATCAGTTTTCTTCGAAGTCCTTTTGGTTTTGTGACCCTACCTTGTCTTCTTCTTTGGCTTCTTGGGGTCAGAAGTCTGGGTAGAGATCTATATAGTTTCCTCCTCTATGTCAACTGCTTCCCCTATTTGTTTAGTTGGAATAGACTCCTTAGCCAAGGTCATCTTTTGTTTTGCTGAGCGATTCATATAGGGGGTTTGTTCTATAATAGGTTCCTTTAGCTATACTGAGGCAGCTGAGACTTCATCCATAACTTCCTTTCTTTTCCTCTTTTTGCCAGTAACAGGGGCAACAGATCAAGTTTCCTCCATTGTTAGTTTTTTACCTTTATCTTTCTCAGTAGCTAGAGAGGAAGTTGTAGGCATTGCCTCCTCTTCCTGTTGGGTAGAGGAAGTCTCATCCATTCTCTGTGCCCTCTCTAGTGTTCTGTCATGTGGTTTATTCTCTAAAAATGTCTACCATAAAGCTTTCCCATCAGCTTGAGACAGAAAATGATGTTTCACAATTAAGAAAATGAGGCTGTGGTTTTTCATAGGACCTTTCCCCTGTTGATACTTGTCTGCAGATGCTTTAATGGCAGAATACAGAAAGTTTGGGATGTTTATGCTAAATTCTGGATGAGCATTTCCATGCCTCAGAAAAATTAACATTTTCATTATTGGTCCTAAAACTATAGAAAATTGGCCATCACATGTAAAACATTTCATCAACCACAATGCTACAAGCTACCATGGGTGTGGAAGGGAAGACCTAACAATTCCTTTAACCTCATTTTTGCTTAAATGTAATTGTATTGCAAGTTCACCTTCTTCAGAGAAATTTTTAATCAAATCAGCATATAGGGTTTTTAAATGGTAAAACCTCTCACCTTGTTCTGGTAGCCCTGAGATATGATTGATAATGGTGGAATAAATATTGACATGAACCCCTCTCACAATTGTTTGATTATCTTTTAGGTTGCACAGGAAATCATCAACAATATCCTCCTGAAAGCCTTCAAATTTCTCCAAAAATTCTAACCACCCTGCATTCCTTAAAATGTCTGCTACAGCTTGATCCTGTAGAAGGCATGTTATATTCTTTAGCTCTGACTTCTTTTTCACTCCCATCTTCTTGTCCTATTCCACCTCCTCTGGCTAAAGTTCTTCTTGATTCCCTTTGGGGTTTATTATTTTCTTTTTACTCTAGAGGACTGTGGCAGCAGACTTGAATATTATACTCAAAGATTTTGGGGAATTCTGCAATCTTTGAATGGGGGTTGATATGTCAATTTGTTTTACTACTTAGATTATGGGAAAGAAGCTTGAGACTAGTTTAATGTGGATATGCAGTCATAATTGCAGGGGAGTGATGGGACACTCCGTAGACAGGGCGACAGTGTGGCATATACGGTGGGATGCACGAGTTAAGAGGGGAATAATGGTAGGGAGATGTGTCACAATAACGACACCTAAAAATAGAATTGATAAGACAGTTAGTAATTAAGTTAATTAAAGAGAATTACCTGAATCAATCTTAGTGATGATGGTTTGATGTACTTGGCTGCAACACTGCGGCTTTGGTGAGATTTGATGTGACTCGACACGTGAGCAGCTCCTTCGCAGCTTTGAACTGGCGTTAGCATCCTTGTTGTCACATATTTTGCAATTATTCCCGCTGAGTGGTATGGGAATGACATGTTGTCAAGTGACATCAGTACATCAATTCATGATGACTTGCGCATGTGAGAGTGATGGCCTTTTTATTGCTGATGATATGCATATTGACTTCATGATTGTTTATGTAATAGAGTGGAGGATGAGTCATGTTGACCTCATCAAATGATGTCTCCACTTTATTACCTAGAGAGGTGGGTCCCCTCCTTATTTTTATATTTTAAAATGACTCTTTATTGGTGGAGCGTTGGAGGTGCTCCTAGTTTGTTACAAAGATGTGTTTTAGTAACTCTTGGCACCTGATTACCTCCATAGCTTAATTATTGCAATCCGACAAGAAGAAGGGAACCGCCATTTATTGGTTTTCAATCCCCTTGGTTGAGAAAGACAACCATTTACTAGATTTCCATCTTTCTCTCTCTCTTTTTTTTTTTTCAAGAAGGCCACCATTTGCTGGTTTTCAACCTTCCTCTTTTTTTTTCTTTTTTTTTTTCAAGAAGGCTGCCATTTGCTGGTTTTCAACTTTCCCTTTTTTTTTTCATTCAGTCCAATCTGTGACAGAGGATGTGTCCCTATAACTAAGCACAAATCCTTGATAAATTCCTCCTTAGTTGATGGCCTTTTATAGAGTCAAATTCTATGGCCATTCACTAAGAATGTATCCGTGCTTCCATAATGGGTTCTACCAAAACTGTTTCATTCTCAAAAACTTCCTTTATCTAATAAGGACCCATCCAATGGATTTGTAGCTTCCCCTTGAACTCCTTGAACTTAGAATCATATAGGAGAACCCAATCGCCTTGTTGAAATGTCCTCCTTTTGATGTGTTGGTCATGTCATTGGTTTCTTTGATATTGAACAATTATGTTTGTTGTATGGCTTCTGTATGGATTTCATCCAACTCATTGAGCTAAAGAATCCTATTTTGTTATGCTATAGACAATGGTAGACTGATATCTAATGAAGTTTTGAGTGTCTACAGTTCAAATTCTATAGACAGAATGGGTTTCTTTCCATAAACCAATTCATATGGTGAGAATTTGGTTGTGGACTTCTAAGTGGTATTGTAAGCCCAAACTGCTTTAGGTAATCTGTTTGCCCAATCCTTTCTATTCATGGCCACTATCCTTGTCAGGATATTCTCCAGTTCCCTATTAGTCACCTCCACTTGCCCATTGGCTTGGGGATGGTAAGGTGAAGATTTCATGTGCTTAACTTGATATAAGTCTATGAATGCTCTGATTACTTGGAAAGTGAATTGAGGTCCTCTATCTAAAACTATTGATCTCAAGGCTCTAAACCTTAAGAAAATTTTGTTATAAAGGAAATCAACAACTTTCTCTTCTCTTGCAAATTGCAATGCCTAAACTTCAGCCCATTTAGTTACATAGTCTGTGCATACTAGAATGTACTCTTTACCTGATGATGGAGAAATTGGTCCCACAAATTCTAGACCCCATTGCTCAAATGGTTCCAAATTTACTTGAGGATGAAGTGACATCTCCTAGGTGAAGGTTGGTTGTCCCATCCTTTGGCACTGATCACACTACTGCACACACTTCTTGGAATCCTTATAAATAGAGGGCCAGTAGTAACCAGCTCCCAGAATTTTGTGGATGCTTATGTGAGAAGAATAATGCCCACAGATGGTTCATCATGACATGTCCTTAAGACATAAAAATTTTTATCAGCTTTTAGACACATGCATAAAATGAAATCAAGACCACATTTAAACAGTAAACCATTTAACCATTTGTAAGATAAGCTTTCCTTTAGTAAGCGCTTCTTTTGTTTTGAGGTAAAATGGGATGGAAAGAAGCTTGTAGCTAAAAGATTAGCTATGTTTGCAAACCAAGGTGCAGTAGAGGAAATAGCAAAAAGATGTTCATCTAGAAATTTATCCTCCATTGGTTGGTTCTCTCCACCTGTATGCAATCTTGACAGAAATTCAGCAACCAAATTGAATTTGCCTAGATTATCAACTATGGTAATGTCAAATTCTTGCAATAGAAATAACTACCTAATTATCCTTGCACCCACTACTAGCTTATTCATTAAGTATTTGATGGTTGCATGATCAATATGTACAAATATTTTGTATCCAGTGATATAATGCCTGAATTTGTTTATAGTATATATGACTACCAAGAATTCTTTTTCAGTTGTGATATAGTTTCTTTCTGTAGAGGTAAGGTTTTTACTAATGTAGTAGATGGCATGCATACCTTCTCCCTCCTCCTTCTGTCCTAAGACTGCTCCAATAAACTCATTCGAAGCATTAGTTTGTATATGAAATGGCAGAGTCCAATTGGGTCCTCTTAAAATAGGTGTAACAATAAGTTTCCCCTTAAGGTTTTCAAATGTTGATTGGCAATCCTCTATCCATAAGAATTTTGTGTCTTTGTTAAGCAGGGTAAACAGAGGAGCAACTATTCTGCTGAAATTTTCTATAAATCTCCTATAGTAGCCTGCATGACCTAGAAAACTTCTTACATCTGTCTAATTTTTAGGTGAACGTAACTATTTGATCACTTCTATTTTGTTTTGGTCCACTTTGATCCCATTTGCTGAAATGTGGTGTCCCAATACAATTCCTTCCTCCACCATCATGAAGCACTTTTCATGGCTCAGGGATAGTTGATTTTTTTCACAGCATTTTAGTACCTTCTCTAGGTTCATGAGAGCTTCTTCAAAATTGTCCCCATACACAGTAAAGTCATCCATATAGACTTCCATGCATTCATTAGCTAGTTCAACAAAAATGGCTAAAATAAGCCTCTGAAATGTAGCTGAGCATTACATAGTCCAAATGGAAGAAATTTGTAGTCAAAAGTTCCCCAAGAACAACTAAAAGTGGTTTTATCTTGATCCTCAGGTGCCACTTGGATTTGGTTATATCCACTGAACCCATCCAAGAAAGAGAAGTACTTTCTCCCTGCAAGGTTGTCTAGCACTTGGTCAATGAATGGTAAAGGAAAGTAGTCCTTCTTTGTGGCTTTGTTTAGTTCTCTATAGTCAATGCACACTCTCCACTTCCCATTCTTTTTAGGCACTATGACTAAGGGTGAAACCCATTGACTGTTTGAGATTGGATATATAAACCCTGCTTGAAACAATTTTTCTATTTCAGTTTTAACAATGTCTTTTAAAGAAGGATTCAATCTTCTCTAGGGTTGTCTTACAGGTTTGACATCTTCAGTGTATATATGATGAGTACAAATCTTAGGAGGGATGCCCTTCATATCTTGGTATTCCCAAGCAAATGTTGCTGAATGGGAAATTAGGAGTTTGAGAAGTGCTTCTTCCTATTTTTCTGCTAACTGGGTGTTGATATTCAGTGTTTTCCCAGGTAAAATCATGATCTATTTTATGATCTGATCCATAGATGTGTTCAATCCATATCCTGGAGTCATGGTATTAAGGGGGCAAGAATGTGGAAGTAACATGTGGAATGTGGCTAAGTCTCTGTAAAAGGCCTCTCCACAAGGAATGATATTTGCTAGGGTACAATGAGTAGAGGTTAGAAATTCTCTCCTTGAATCTTGGGCTAGCTCCATTATATCCTCATTAATAAGAATGTGGGTGATATCTTCCATTGTATCATAGTGGATTTCTTCTTCTAATTCACCCAAATGTTCTTTGATGGTAATGATAGCTACTGAGGCACTGTTTTCCATGTTATCTGGCTCATCTACTCATACTCTTCCTGAATAATGTATTGATGGTTTAGCTGGAGGATACAAAGATATTTTCTTCAAATCTATTCCATTAGAAATGACCATATCCCCAATTCAACAATCAATAGATGTTGCTGCTATAGCCAGCCATGGTCTTCCTAATATCAACAGATATGCATTTCGCTGGTTTCTAGGTTCTAATATCAGGAAGTCTACTGGGAAGTCCCATGATTCTACCACAATAGGAACATCAGTTATCACTCCTTTTGGAATAGCTACTAACTGGTCAGCAAGTTGGAGGATTGTGGATGTGGACTGGATACCTGTTAGGGCTAATTTGTCCATTGGGTGAACTGTCATTACATTTATTGCTACCCCCAAATCAACCAAAACATTAGATATTTCTACCCCTGAGATGTAAACAATTATGACAGGATTCCCAGGATCTCCATATTTTGGGAGGAGCATTTCTCCCATTAGGAGGTCTACTACTTTTCCTTCCACCTGAACGGTGGAAGGGAAGTTTTTCTTCCTACCTTGGGTCTTAACACAATGTTGTTTGATGAATTGGTTCAATTCAGGCACATCCCTAATTGCTTGTAGGAGCAGAATTTCAATGTTCAATTGTCTAATTTCTTGTAAAAGTTTTGATTCCAAGGTAGATTGGATTTGTTTTTGTAAAACCTTTTTCTGAGGGACATGTTGTTTGAGCCGTTCTGGGTATGGTGCCAGTTTTTCTATCTCTGAAGCATCTCCAGAGTTCTTAGCAGAAATGTTTCTAGGGGTGTTCTCTGGAGTCATTCTTTTAGGAGGAACTCTGGAGTTATCCAAGGATGGTTCTTTTAGCATTGTTTTGATAGTAATCTCCTCTTGAGGCTGAGTGGATGGATTTTTAGGTTCCTCATCATTGGTTACTTCAACTATAGTTGGAGGAGATGGTCTTGGAAGTGCTTTCCCAGAACGCAACTGGATATTATTAGAATATATGGCATTAATACTAGCCATGTTTTCTTGTTTGGTCATGTAAGTAGCCGCTCTCTATTTATTCCATGGGTTTGGTATAGGTTGAGATGGTAAGGGTGGTTGGCTAACTGGTTCGTTTTGTGACTATCCTTGTGTGTTGGGGGGTCTAGTTAACAATGCTTGTTTGAGGTTGGAAACGTCAAGGTTCTCCCTAATATTGTTGATTATATCCCTGTTGAGGACCCCATGGTGCAGGAGCACCCGTACATGATCAGGATATAGGATAATTGTCCGCATGATGACAGGACATTAGTCTATTTTTAGTATGTTTGACCTCATCATGTAATAAGGTCCATTGGACCGATGCTATGTATTAGTTCAGCCTAGGAGTTTGTGTAGGCAGTTAGAGATCGTGATAAGGTAGTCTGAGCTGTCCTTCTCCCAGCTGCTTGGAAGCTCCCAGCCGCTGGGAAGTGAGTTGGTAGTACTCGAAGGATTTTGCTATATATACCTTCGATCTGTTAGGGTTTAGCACATATTGATATTGATAGATGTTATGTTCAGGAGAGTAGTACTGGTGGTATGTTGTACTGGTGATCAGTCCAGACATTGTGAAGCAGAATTGTAGAAGCAGGACATTTGAATTTCAATTGAATAAGATCTCATCATTTGCATTATCTGATTGTATCAGTTGTATCTGTTTTGATTTCCGTTCTGTTTGCAAGTTGATGGGTACTTTCAACCCTTCCACCGGTTGATCCTGTGAATCGGTGGAATGGTCCTGTATTATAGCTTAGTTTGCATTTGTGTTTTCTGTTTATGCATTGTATTGTTCAAGAGATCAGTTAGGAGCATGCTGTGAATCAGCCTAGCATCCTCATGTGCTAGGTATAGAAAGATAAGCTGTTAGATTTTGGTTTGAAGGTGATCCGGCCCGGTCGTCATATTGTCTTTGTGTAATAGAGCGGTTCTGAGTATTTACATGCAGCGGACGGATATACAGGAGTCTGCATGTGCGTTTCCAGTCGGAACGAGCCGCATCGTCATCTGCGAATGTATCGCTATCAGGATCGGGTCATGAACTGCTGAAGTTTGCATGTTGCAAGTGCATCAGGATGTTTTAAGTCGGATATATACTCAGTGTATATATCACCGTCAGGATCATCTCTCGGGGGTGCCCCTCATCCGCGTATCACTAGCTGATGCGGGAGTGAAAGTTCAGTTTTTTTGACTAAGTGTTGAAGAGGTCGTCAGGATATTGTGTGACGTCATCGTCATCAGGATATGACGTCATCGTCATCAGGATATTGAGATATCACTCTATGCAAGTTTATCCTACTGTCGCTAAGGGTGTAGGTATCGGCGTAGGCTCTCGGCAGAAAGTTGTGTTAACATCATCAGGAGGTCTCGAGGGAACCGGATAAATCATATCATGATGCTGTTGCTTGTGTCGTCGGCTAGCGGAGCATCGAAGGGAAGGTGCTGAAGTGGTCGTCATCAGGATATTTGGAGCAACCGGATATTTGATATCCTGCTGACGAAGGTGGTGTCGCATATCATGATGATGCCGCTAGTGTTTGGCGCCCGATGAACAGTGCAACAGGAGGATGTTTGCGCCCATTGAGTATCATGATGATGATGATAGGCGACAGGCGGAGGAGGTGAACAGTAGTCGGCAGGAGGATAATTGTGATCGTCTGAAATATGATGATGCTGTTGGTGTTTACAGGAAATATGATGATGTTGAGCCGATAGGGATTTTTATCATGCTGTTTGTATTATTGGCTCCTCCTTCCTGTTAGTTAGCTTCCGTTGCGTTTCACTCTGCATCACCCCAATGAGGCTGCATGTTTTGTGATCCAAACTGTTGTGGCCATTGTTAATTCCCCCAGGACTGATTTTTCCAATGTTGGTTTTGCCATTGTTGATTTGGCCAATCTTGTGGTCCCCAAGGAGGATTATTCTCAGGCCCATCCCAAGTTGGATTCCATTGATTATTTCCCCAATTAGAAGGACCCCTATAAGAAGTCTGGTTTGGATAGTGATTATAAGGGAAATTCCCAGCTTGTTTTTATCCTACATAGTTCAACTCCTCCTCTATAATGGCATTCTTTTTACTTGGTCTTTTTAATGCTGGGAGATGATCACACTAACTGGTAGGATGTTCCCTATCATAGATCTGACAGATATCTAATTTATCTAAAGGGAATTCTCTCAACAGATGTTTGTTTCTACACCTAGGACAATAGATGGAGAGTGGTTCAGTTGTTCTGCCTTGATCAGTTGTTCTATTTTTTGCCTAAATCCCATCTAATGTGGTATTCAGTTGGACTAGAATATTTGTTTTAAGATTTTCAATCTCCTCCATTAATTGTCCTATTTCATTCTTCTCTTTGAAGGATTTGGGTGTTCTCACTCCATCTCAGGTTCTGGAATAGTTCCTACAGAGTTCTTTTATAGTAGGCATATCCATTTTATTAATATTTCCTTTTCCCATTAGATCCAGTGCCTGTTTTGATTCTTTGTCTAATCCTTTTACAAACAGGGTTCTGGCCAAAGAGTGATTTACAGGGTTGCCATACCTTCTCAAAGCGAAGTTGAACCTATCCACATAGTCCTCTAAGGTTTCTTCCTCTCTTTGTTTAATTTTGAACAATTCCTCATTTTTATCACTAACTTTACAGTAATCTTGGTATTTTCCTAAAAATTCTGTTTCCATCTGTTCCCAGGAATGGATGGAGTTTTGGGGAAAACCCATGAACCATCTCATAGCAGAATATTTCAGTGTTGAGGGGAAAAGTTTGAGTTTTTGATTATCTGATCCATAATCGTAAGTTTGGAATACCACTTTGAATTCAAACAAAAACTGATCTAGATCCTCAAAAGCAAGACCCCTAAAATTTGGCAAGTGTGCAAGTGAAATATTTTTCATAGGGGCATTATCTCCAGCAACCAGAACAATGGGATATGAGAAAGTTCTTGGAGCATGATTATCCTCCTCTTCATGATTATCTTCCATGTCTGATACTGATTCTTCTCCTTGAGATTCAGTGTGAGGTTCTAAGGAATTAGTTTCTGTCAAAGGATCTGCTTGAAATTTCTATTGCAATTCTTGGATATATTTAGCTAGTGGAGGACTTGGAGGATTTCAGGGATTATTGAGTTGAGGTCTAGTTTCCAAGGTAGGTTCTAGGTTTCTCTCTTCAACAAGATCTTGTGCCACCCCACTGCTTTCTCCTATAGTTTGTTGATGGGGTGTCTATTTTATGTATCTTCCTTTTCAATCCCTAGCTCTAACCATACAGATTCAATCTATCCTAAAACTATTTAACTAAGTTTCCCTAATTAACACAGAGATCCCTGGCAATGGTGCCAAAAATAACAAGGGTCATTGGTCCTTGACATTTAATCATATTTTCATGTGTCAAATCCAGGGTTGTGTCCTTGGCTATCTGCAATTAGGAATCATATAGTTTCTAGTCCATTTAACTAATTCTAATGATCTCTACTGATTGAAGAAACCAATGCTACTAATCTATCTACTACAGAAATAAATTCTAGGAATGTTGGAAATAATGCTGAAACAATGAATTGCTAATGTAGATCTATACTAATCCATACAATTGAAACATATATTTATCTATGAGAAAATAGTAACTAGCTTTCTAAACAGAATCTGAAATAGAATAACAAATAACAAATAACAGAATCTAAAATAGAATAACAAATAACAAATAACAAGTAACAGAATCTGAAATAGAATAACAAATAACAATACTAGCCTTTTTCCTTGGTGGTGGGAGTGGGCCCTTGCTCCTCACCCTCAGGACTGAAGATTAAGGCAATGATGCAGAGTGGCACAAGGGAAGTAACACACAAGGGTTTGCTCTATTGTCCTTTGCCCACTCACCCACTTCAAACAGCCTTCAACCAAGCAACCAAAGGCACATTCAAGGGTGTATGAAGGATTTGGCATCCTAGTGATGGCTCCACCTTCTAGGCTTCTCCAACACCTCAGGACAGATCAACAAACACCTTCTATGCAGTTGGTTTGGTCTCCAACTTCCCAAAACTCTTCAACCTATACCTTGACTAGTAAGGCTACTAGCCCTCCAAACTAGGTTTTCTCAACAAAACTTGACAAAATCCCATATGACCAGGCAAGCAAATGATGGTTTTAGATACACTCTATGGAACCCTATCAAACTCCCAAGTCTCCTGTTCCAACTCTACTCCAGCAATCCAGAACACTCATTTGGTCTTCTAGGCCTAATTGATCAATTTAGGCTAGGTTACAAAGCAAGTGCTCAAAATTGGGGTCATAAGCCTGGGCCAAGAACTTGGATCTCTTCTCTAACCTACAAACAACTCACAAACCAACTTTCATTCACCCACCTATCAGACTTTGTCATCTACATCAATAAATTGCACAATTTTGGCCAAATACATAGGAATACTTGACCTAGGGCATCAAATTAAAAATAGAAGACTGCATTTTCAAACAAAAAGCTTTTGGAATCTTATAGTACATACCCCTAGCCTACATTTCACCAGTTTTTGTAAATTTTCAACAGTGGGAATGCATTCTAGGGCCGGATTTCTATGGTTGCCCTAGAAAACAGGGTTTCTAGACCTGTTTTGAAAGAAAAATCTATAACTTTTGATCCCGACTACTTCAGGACCTCAAACTAGTTGCATTAGAACCCTGATTCCATGAGATTTCAGAAAAAGTACATTTGCACCCCTAAAAAAATCTGTACAGGCCATACACAACAAGAAAAATAGCGAAAAACAGTCAGTTTTCTTGATTTTTGTGCCCAAATTCCGTACAAAAACTTTCTCCTCCGTGCTGGAGCAATATTTCCTCCATATCAACCTATCCAAGTCAGTTTACAACCTTTACAAATAGTTTCAATAACCAAAATGAAGTTGCAACCGCTCAATGTGTCATTAACACCATTGACAACACCTGACACTATGGAGTTTTTGCATTTTCCAAAGGATGGCGATTTGTTTTTCTTGTCCAATGGAATCAAAACATCCTCCATACTCCCAAAACATGATAAAACACACAAACAATAAAAAAAAACTCAAAAACCAATCCTTTAGACCTTCTAGGCCTGATTGGCACAACAAGGATCCAAGTGGACTAAGCATGATTGAGGTTTATATGGTCACCTCAATCATCTTGACCACACAAAAAGGACCATATACTCATGGCTAAAGCCTTATTACAATCAAAACCACAACTTTCAAAAAAAATGCAAACAAAGTGACTTTAGGAACCAGGGTGCTCCTAGGTGCCCTGCACCAGGCAAAGAATCAGCACAAAATATAATATCACAATTCTCTTTAGTCCAATTCCATCAATATCCATTTGTATTCAAAAAAGTATCTATATCAAAATGAGATTACAATAATAATAATTCATCTGATGTCTTCTTCTACTGCTACTTTGTAAATTTATATCTAATCCAACAATGAGATATCACTATCAGTCTATCTATGAGATATCCACAAAGACTATATTGATGTATTTGCATTGTCTTATGTTGATATGCCAATACTGGATCCATCTTTAGTTTTGCACCACCTTATGGTTTGCTATGATGCCAATCTAGCTCAACAAAAACTGTACAAAATGCATTCTCAAATAGCCCTCCTAGTTAAGGAAGAATTACATAAAATCTTGGATGTAGGGTTCATTTGATGTATTAATTACCTTGAGTGGGTCTCTAATGTGGTCCCTATTAGGAAGAAGACTAAGGGCATCTGTATCTGCACTAACTTCTGAGATATCAATAAGGCATGCCCTAAGGATAACTTCCCCTTGCCCAACATTGACATGATTGTAGATCTCATATTCGAGCATGAAATATTATCATTGATGGATGGTTTCTCCAACTACAACTAGATCCAAATAGCACCAGAAGATCAACATAAGACTACCTTCATCACTCTGTGGAGAACCTTCCTTTATAAGGTCATGCCTTTTGGACTAAAAAATGTTGGTGCTACCTAGGAACAGGAAATGATAGTAATCTTTCATGGAATGCTACATGACATAATTGAATATTATGCGGATGACATTATTGGAAAGTCCAAACTCGATAGATCAGCCAAACATCTTACGTCACATTTTTCAATGACTCAGAGAGTATAAGGTCCAATTGAATCCAATGAAATGTGTCTTTAGGGTCACCTCAAGCAAACTCTTGTGTTTCATTATCTCTAGGCATGGCATTGGAGTAGATCTTGATAAAGTGAAAGGCATTATAGAAATACCCCCACAAAACCTCAAGCAGTTACATAGTCTTTAGGAGAAACTCTAGGCTATTCACCAATTTATTGCCCAACTTGTAGACAAATGTCAACCATACTCAACACTTTCTTAGGAAAAATGTCAGCTTTTAGTGGGACAAGTCATGTTAGTAGGCATTCAATTAGATCAAGCAATATCTTTCCAATCCACCAATTCTTATAGCTCCGACTCTAGATAAGCCCTTACTACTTTAAATTTTAGTCATACAACATGCCTTAGGTGCTCTCCTTGCACAACATGATGACCGAGGCCATGAAAGGGATATTTATTATCTAACTCAAACTTTGGTAGGCTGCAAAGTCAACTACACCCTCATGGAAAAAGTATGCTTGGTAGTCGTATTTTCTTCCCAAAAGATTTGACATTATATTCTCAATGCCACAACCCATCTCATTGCCAAAATTGACCTTCTCAAATACCTCCTGTGTATGAGGCAAAATCGATTAAATCAAAACTAATAAAACCAAAAACTAATCACATAAAGCAAACCAATCTAAGTAAAAGCCATTATCATCAAATCAAAGAAAAATGAAAGCTCTTACCAAAATCTGTATTGTTCCCTTTTGGAGAAGTGTAGATTGCTTAATGAAGTTGCGAAACCATAGCTGCAACAAGCAAGTAGTGTGCTCAAGAGATCAATGTTAAGAGATCGTGAGGTTGCTCAATCGATGCGTTTGTATGCTCAAAGCGCTGTTAAGTATGCCTGAGAATAAGATCAAAGAGAGAGGTAATGAAGGAGATGAGGGGGGTTTATATAGCTTTCAACAGAGATCGATCAACGGTCCAGATAATTCAGAAGAATTAATGGAGAACAGTTGAGGAACATGCAACGAATGAGAAAAGACATGTGTCTTGCTTTCTTTTGCATGAGAGGAGTTATCAAGAATAGAAGAATGAGTTAAAGCAATTAATAGAATATAACAGTCAGTTAAGTGATTTAAAATAAGAAGGGATTTGCATGAGAATAAGAAGATATTTTGCTTTATTAAATATTAGAAATATTTAATTGCATGAGCCAGAAAGCTTGAGTTATTTTAGAGATAACTCAATTTAGAAGAAAAAGCAATTTAAATAAATAATTGATTTATTTAAATTTAGATAAGATATTATTGGAAGAAGTAATTAAATAATTAGAATTATTTAATTTAGAAGATTTGAAAAGCAAATTAAATAAATAAATTTATTTAATTGTTGTGCATGATTTTGGAAGAATGATTTTGATTTAATTAAATAATTAAGAATTATTTAATTGTAGATAAGAGGGAATTTGTGATGAATTAATTAAAAAATTAGATTTATTTAATTAATGTGTACTTGATTTTTGGAAAGAGGATAATGATCTAATTAAATAATTAAAATTATTTAATTGTGGAAGAATATAGAGGAATCTGATTTAATTAATTAAATAAAGAGGATTTATTTAATTAACGTCGCAAGTATGTGATTTAGAAGAATTTGGTGAAATTAATTAAGTAATTAGATTATTTAATTAATGTGTGAAATGCAGGTGATTAGACAGATGACGAAATGCAAGTAGTGCAATGACTTGGTCATTTTAGGGTGTCTACATTTTGCCCCTCTTTGATGCGATGCAGTTTATAGCGTTGCGTCAAAGAAATTAATTATTGAAGATGCGATACAATTTTTTGATGCCCCAGTGTAGGTAGTTGCCCTAGCGTATGCCCCCTCGAGCGGAAAGACGGGGAAGCGATAGAAGGACGAGGTTGACACTCGACTAGAAGATGTTGTTGGAGACAGACAAGGTTGGGTTGATGATAGATAGAAGAAAGGAGATAGAAGAGAACATGAGAGAAAGACGGTTGATCAATCTTTGCTTGAAAAACTATATAAGGCCATGGAAAAATGGATGGTGTAAATGGATGAGCTTGTTGCAATGGTTTCACAAATGTTTATAAAGAGCAATCCTTATTTTGGATATAGCACGTGGATAGTTCACCACCAAGGTATAAAAGACCAAGGTGCAGTAATATCCGAGTGCATGGACGTTGACTCTACAAGCAAGCAGATTGAACTTAGATCCTTTAGACATAATATGACCTTGTTGGTACATGTGAATGAGCCATAGTCTTGAACATAAAATAAACTTCAATACATAAATGCAAGAAGAAAATATGTAAGATGCTAGGTCGTAACACACACAAGATAAATATGATGCTAAGAAAGATGCTAAAGATCATTCCTCAAACATGACACATGAAAAGCAATGACTATGCCCCCAATCTGCACTGCATCACAACATACCAACATTATAGATAAATCAAGGTAGCCTTGAATAGGTATTGGAAAAGGAAGAAAAGATAAACCATAACACAAATTGACTGACTTACAAAGTAAACATATAGCCAACATATTCTCTTGCCAAAGAGGTTGCTCAGGATAGATTAGATAGGAAAGATAACAGCCTTATCATAGGAAATCTGTGTCTGTTAAAGGGGGCTATCTACCTAAAAAGACAATGTATTGCTACAGGAAATGCCACATGTCGCAGGAGACGTGTGTGTTGGTCTTGATCATGGAACACTTTGCAGAAGACAAGCTTGCTGATCTGGTGCTTTGGTTAAGCTAGATTTAGCTGGTGTTGACAAATCGGTATGTAGGATAGTAGATGACTCTAGAAAGAAGCTACTTTACTTTAGGTTTTGTTAAGGACTTTTGCTTTGAAAGGATGCGCTCGCTTGTTGCTTGAGTTAGTCAAGTCGAGGCGAAATGGATTTTGATAAACAGAAGACTAGAAAGGTGACATGTCGATGGATTGGGGTGGGTGAAGAATGATGGATCGTGTGTGCCTGAGTACTGGATGCATCCTTCATATTCCAGACTTCCTACATACCCTGTATCCACAGGATCAAGGCACATTATGATGAAAGATGAAAAGTGATAAATATGTAGTTCTAGATAGAGTGATGAAATGGGTCAAGGTGGAAGGGGGAGATCTTATGTACCTGAGTACTGGAAACTTCCTTCGTATTCCAGACTGCCTACATACCCATATCCATAGGATCAAGGTACCTTAAGATTGAGAAGAGATGATATGTAGTTCTGGTTAGCGGTGATGATGTAGGAAAAAGTATTGGGGAGATAACAGCCTTATCGTAGGAGCGATGTGTCCGTTAAAGAGTGTTATCTGCGGAATGAAGAAACGGTTGAAGAGCATGTTGTGAACCATGAACAAGGAACCACTCCTAGAATGAGGTTAAGGAAGGGATTGCCCCCATTCTAGTAGAGGAATTTGTATGGATGACTGATAAAGAAGACCTAGAAAGTTGTGACCTAGGACCAGACAGTGCAAATTGTTGACACAGACCAAGATGTGGGATGACGACGAGGGACATTGACAAATTTCCAAGCTATACTAGATAGGGAGATGGAAATGCAAACAAAGTCAATGGTTTTATTACGGATAGATGGAAAGGTGTGCTTTGTGCACTGGACATGGAGTGGACAAGGCTTGATAGACGATGGATGTTGACTCTACACATAGCGCCTGTTTGCCAAGTTTTCACAATGGTACTTATCCAAGGCACCTGTTTGCCAGGTTTTCACCAGAGGACGGATTTTTTTTTTGATTTTTTTTTTTTTGGAATACTCTGAGGATCAGGCATAGAACTTCTTGAGATGGACACTATTAAGTGGCTCATCCAGAGGAATGCCGTCAGGTGTAGCTAAAGTATAAGCTCTTGATCCATATGCTGCTGTGACAATAAAGGGACCCAAGCAGTTAGGCTCAAACTTGCCCTTCTTCTCTTGATCTACTTGATTTCTCTAATTTTCTTTTAGTACAAGATCACCAACTTGAAACCGTCTTTCTTTGATCTTTTTGTTGTAATTACGCTGGAGGTGGTTTTGATAGACATGGAGATGATTAAGTGCGGCAAGGCGCCTCTCATCTAATAGTTCTAGCTCAGCTAATCTGGAAGTGCGATACTCCTCTCCACCAATCAGGTCCTGCAAGGATACCCTGAGGGATGGGATCTCAACCTCTATAGGTAGGATGGCTTCAGAGCCAAAGACCAAGGCATATGGTGTGGCACCATTTGGTGTTCTGATACTAGTGCGGTAGGCCCCTAGGGCAGGATTGAGTTGCAAGTGCCAATCACGACTAGCTTCATTGACTGTTTTCTTGAGTATTTTGAGAATGGTTTTATTGGAAGCCTCAGCTTGGTCATTACTTTGTGGATAGTAGGGAGTTGAAAAGCGATGTTGGATATTGTATTGTGTGCACAAGGAACGAACATCTTGGTTCTTGAATGGTCTCCCATTATCTGTGACAATGGCTTGGGGAATACCATACCGACAAATGAGGTAGTTAAGGATAAACTTGACTATTTGCTTGCTGGTGATATAGGTCATGGGAATGGATTCCACCCACTTCGTAAAGTACTCAGTGGCGGTAATGATGAACTTGTGGCCATTGGATGAGGAGGGGTGGATTTGTCCTACGAGGTTGAGACCCCATTGAGAAAAAGGCCATGGAGTAGTCACAAGTTGTAATTCATGAGCTGGTGTGTGAATCAAATCTCCATGCTGCTAGCATTGTAGACACTTCTTAGCAAACTGTGCAGCATCTTGCTCTATTGTAGGCAAGTAATAACCTGTTCTGAGTATCTTCTTAGCGAGATTAGGACTGGTAGAATGTGTGCCACAAACACCTTCATGTATGTCTCGTAAGGTAGCTTCAGCTTCTTCCGCATTAAGACATCATAAGAGGATACCATCGAGACTCCGGTGATATAGTGTATCACCCAGAATGATGTAACGAGAGGATCGACGGATAAAGGTTTTGCATTGGGTGGATGATAGGTCAGGGGGAAAGGTTTTGTTCTTGAGGTATTCATAGATATCTTCGTACCATGGGGAATTGGGACCAACAAGTTCACAGATGATTTCAGTAACGGGAACATCGACGGCTGGTATCAACAATTGCTCGATCAAAAATTTGCATTTATGTGTATTAGCCGGCATGTCAATCAGTGACCCTACAGAAGCCATAGAATCTACAGCTTTATTATGCTCTCTTGAAATTTGCTCAAATGTGATGCTAGAGAAGTGTGGTTTGTAGGCGTCCACTAGTTGCTTGTAGGGGACCAACTTTTCATCTTTTGTTTGGTACTCAGCTGTGACTTGGTGAATGACTAGTTGTGAGTCTCCATAAACCTGTAATTCTGTGATGTCCCATTGAACTGTTGTGTTGAGACCTATGAGAAGTGCTTCATACTCGGCAATGTTGTTGGTGCAAGGGAATGCAAGCTGATATGACTTAGGAATATGGTCATTTTGAGGTGTTATAAACAAGATGCTGACCCCTGATCCATGCTGTGTGTAGGAACCATCAAAGTACAACTTCTACATTATTGAGTTGGAAAGAGTGAATAGATTCTCATCTGGAAAGTCTGCTACCATAGGGTGTGTATCTATCATAGGTGCTTCTGTTAGTTGATCCGCTAGGGCTTGTCCTTCGATTGCTTTGTGATCCGTATACTCAATGTCAAACTCACTAAGGATCATGACCCATTTAGCTAGTCTGCTAGTAAGAGCTGCTTTTGTTAGTAGATATCTCAAGGGATCAATTTTGGCTATAAGATTTGTGTGTTGATTCAACATGTAATGCTGCAATTTTGGGAAGCAAACACTACTACTAAACAAGCCCTTTCCATTGGTGAATAATTGAGCTCATATCCCACTAAGGTTCTAATGATATAATAAATTGCATGCTCTTTTCCTGTTTCATCATTTTGTGCTAGAAGGGCCCCTAGGGCCGAATTTGTAGTGGATGTATAATATCAAAGGTTTGTCTGCAATTGGTGGAACCAATATAGGAGGTGTAGCTAGATACTCTTTAAGTTGATGTAATGCTGCCTGTCACTTATAATCCCATCGGAATGAGATGTCCTTGTGGAGTAAGTGTTGAAATGGTTGACATTTATTTGCTAGCTGTGAGATGAAACACTTGATGGATTGCAACCTTCCCTGAAGGCTCCTTAATGCTTTAAGATTCTTTGGTGGAGGCATCTCCACTATAGCTTTTACTTTTGTGGGGTCTACTTCGATGCCTCTACGAGATACAATGTATCCCAATAGCTTTCCTGATGTTACACCGAAGACACACTTCTTTGGACTGAGTCTTACTTGGTATTTTTCGAGCCTGTCAAAGATCTGTCCTAGAACCTGTATGTGATTTTCCCTAGAAGATTTAGCTAGTATGTCATCCACATAGTCCTCCATGATATGATGAAAGAGATTGTGGAATATCACTGTCATTGCTCTCTGATAGGTTGCTCCTGCGTTCTTTAGACCAAATGGCATGACACACCAACAATAGTTACCCCATGGACAAGTGAAGGTTGTTTTATGTTGATCTTCCTCTACTATCCTTATCTAATTGTAGCCTGAGAATCCATCCATGAGAGAAAGCATTTCGTGACCCACTGTCAAGTCTACTATAATATCAAAGTTTGGTAATGGAAAGTCATCTTTGGGACATGCTTTATTAAGATCTCTAAAATCATTGCACATGTGGATGCACCCATTGGGTTTAGACACAGATACAATGTTTGAGACCCAATCTGAATAGTCAATAGGTAGTATGAACTTTGCATCTAATAGCTTCTGTATTTCCACCTTTACCAAGAGAGCTATCTGTGGGTGCATCTTTCTCAGCTTTTGCTTGACGGGTTTTTCTTTTGGATCAACTGTGAGATAATGAACTACTAGCTTAGGGTCTAGCCCTGGCATATCAGCATAGGTCCATGCAAAGTTGATGGTTCTTTGTAGGAAGAATGTGTTAAGATTCCTGTGCTCTGTTTCTGATAATGATGTTGCAAGGAATGTGGTCTTTGGATTTTGCTCTGTGCCAAGGTTTATCTTTGTAGAATCTTCCACTAGGAGAGTTGATTTCTCTTGATACTTAGATGGTAGGGGAAGGTTAAATCCTCCATCCTCAGGTGCCATAGTTGGGTTTTCACCTTTGGATCCGTCCTTTGTTTTTACTATTTTGTGATCAAGATGTGCCACCGTGTGGTTTTCACCTAGAGATCTTTCTTTATTTTTACTTTTGCGACTAGAGGATTTGGCATTCTCACCAAAATAAGCCATTGGTTCTAATTTCATTACAAAACCTACTTTGTGATCTCCAAGGGGGATACCATCCTAGAGTCCCATGAACTTAGCTAAAGCTTTGTCATTCTGAAATACATCTATAACGGGGGACCCTTGTTGGTCCCAATCAATAAGTTTAGGGTAGACAAGTGTTACATTATGGGTGCTGGTGGTGGAAGTTAAGGATACAGAGGATAGCGTAAAAATGGAGGATTCTACGAATAGGTTGGTTATATGGAGGGAAGAGTCATCGATGATATCTTCTGTAGACATCAAACTGGCGGGAAAGTGTCAGCTACCTCGTCGAGGATATACTTGATGTCCAAGGCGTGTGGTACCTTCTTACCAAATCCTAATCCCTTCTTGTCTAGCTTCTTTGTCACAGCAATGGGTTCCATAGTTCCTTGATTCTATTTCCCAAGGCCACCTTTGCCTTTATAGCCCATGTTTTTTACTATCTTTAAGCCATTGCCATATTGCTTAACTGGTATTGTGACCGGTACTTTCTCCTTATAGAGCCAAGAAGAAATATCCTCAATAGTTTCCTCTTCCAGTAAGCGTCCCTATTGGAATTGGGTTAGAAACGCTGGGGGAGGAATAGCTACTTTTTTAGTTACTTTGGCAATGGGTGGTTAGCCGTAAGATTTTGGAGATAAAGGCATCCGCCCTACACAACAAGATTTTGAGATATCATAAGTGCCAAAGCCTATATCCCGGATGTGAGCTTTGATTTCAGAAGAGGATTAGGGTTACTTGTAGAGGCTGGAGTCAGCGTTGCAGGGTCAACATATAGTGGGGATTCAAGGGCTTTTTCATTGTTAGGCACCTGGTTGCAATTCTTATAACTGCCTTGCAAGACACGGCAGAATTCAAAAGGATTGGGGTCTCCTGAGATAGTTATCTCCGTACCATTGTATGGGAACTTTAGAGATTGATGATACATGGAGGGAACAGCTTTCATTGCATGGATCCATGGGCGGCCTAGGATAATGTTGTAAGGTAGTTCAATATCAAGGACTTGACACCTGGTTTCAAGCATAACAGGGCCCAGTTGTATAGGCAAGTGGATAACACCTTCTGAGTGGCATTCAACATCATCATACCCCTTGATTGTAATACTATGATCAGTGTTGACATGATCCTCAGAGTATCCCAATTGCTTTAGTAACTTTAAAGAACAGATGTTGAGACCAGCACCACCATCTATGAGTATGTGTTTGATTTTGTGCTTATGGATGAGAACCTCAATATGAAGGACATCATTGTGACATGGATCATGGGATGGGAGGTCCTTTTCAGAGAAGACCACATTGTAGGGTGAAGCAATGTTACCTACTATAGATTGGAAATCCATGACCACTATGTTGTTAGGAACCGAAGACTCTTGGAGGGCTTTTTCTAGCACCACTCTATGTGTAGGTGATGACCATAGAAGGTCCAAAATAGAGATCTGTGCTGGTGTTTTCCCTAGATGTTTGACAAGATTATAATTAGATTGAGCCAGAAGACTGGGTGTAGGACCATAAATGGTGACACAACCACGATGAGTAGTAACAACACAATCCGTAGAGTTGCCTTTGATTGTGAGGGTAGACACACGACTCTCTTCAAAATGACCCACGATGGAGTCAAAGGAAGTGGAAGCATGATTGACACCTTTACCTTTATCCTGTGGAGGAGGTGGACCATGGTGAGGGAATGGTTCCTTGTACACGCTGAGATCTTTGTTCGTGTGTTGAGCCGGTGGTTCATTCTCAAAAGTGATTTGGTTGCCGTCGATGAGATTTTGGATTAGGTGCTTGAGTTTCATGCACGATGCGGTTCTATGCCCTTTGCTCCTATGGAATTCACAATATTCATTTTCTCTATACCGCGTAGTTTTGTAAACAGGTTCACCATATGGGGGAGCATCCGATAAGGTGATGAGCCCTTTGTGTAAAATCTGTTGTAGGACCGACTCTATAGGCACTCCCAAGGGAGTGAATTGACATCACGATGGGTAATCTTGTTGAGGTTGCTCTTGTTGTCGTCATTGTTGATTTTGATAGATTGCTTGATAGATTTGTTTGGCAAGAGAAAACACAACAAACAATGTTTGGAAAAAATAAGGGATTGACACAACAGATAGTGTATGTTCGAGGCTCACAAAAAAGCCCAATGTTTCCACAGGTATAAGACAATTGCAATCAATAACAAGCACTTTTTATCCCTAGAAACAAGGTTTCATTGTAGTAGATTAGCTCACAGCTTAATACTCCGTCGATAAAAATATCATTCCATAAAGGTGTCGGATATTTTGTATCTTTGCGAGAGACGATAGGTAGGGATATCTCAACCTCCCCTTGGAAATCTCAAGTAGGTCACAAGAGCTTTATGGCCAAGGGAATACTATCTCTTCTCAAGGGAGCCAATGGTGAGTGTCTTAAGGGCTTAAATCGATTCCCCTTGCACTGATGATTATCGCAATGTTCGGAGGTAGGTCAGGTAGTCACTATCTAAAATGGTTCTTAGTAACTTTGAGGGACCAACACCTTACGAGCAATGCGATAAGCTACTAAAAGCTTTAACCAATCCTACTAAGAGTATCAAACACTTTGCTCAATGTGAAAATCATTTCCACAAAGAGCTAGTACACCTCTTTTCAGTTTGGCACCACAAGGTAAGGTTGACGTTGGTTAGGACTTGGCTTTCGCCTTATCCTTCTTATATAGTGGTTCAAAGGAAAACTTCGCTTAGGGTCATCCCTTTTAGATGAAGCGCAATCCAAAAGTAAGCCCTTCTAAAGGAAGTACTGAAATGTAAGAGCAAGCACGTCAAACAAAAGTTTAATTGTCCCATTATAAGAAAAATAAGGTGAACTAAATTAGGCACACACACGTTTGTAGTTGTCAATTGTCCCTTATGAAATTGAAGTGTTTTGTCATTCATGTCCATTGTCCCTTAGAAAATTGAGGTGTTTTCACATACATGTCCATTGTCCCTTAAGAAAAGCAGTATGTTCCTAAGACTTAAATTACTGAAATGATTTGTTCAATTATCTTTTAAGAAGGCAATGTGTTTCTAAGACTTAGTGAGATAAATCAAGATTTCTTCAATGCTCGTCCTGCATGAACTTGTTAGAAAACCTATTTGCTCTGTGTGAGTGATAAGAAGCTGCAACAAGTCAGTTAGTTCCAAAAAAACTCACAAGTTAGCAAAAACAAATCAATTTGACCAAAAGCGAGTTACTGTTATACCGAAAATGACTTACTGTGATGACAAATGCGCTACATTGTGTTTCCAAACGCGCGGTGATGTAGACCAGAAGCAACTTACTATGTTACCAGAAGCGATGCACTGTGCTACCAGAAGTATGGTACTGTGCTACCAAAAGCATGGTACTGTTCTACCAAAAGCGAGCTACTTTGCTACCAAAAGCGAGCTACTGTACTACCAAACGCATAGTGTAATAACAGGCCTACAAAAAACTATATTTCATCAAAAAAAGATAGATCAAAGGATGATTGACTAATTGAGTGATGATCCAGGATGTTAAAAAGTGATAAGACGCTACAACAAGTCAGTTAGTTCCACAAGAAAACAACAAGATGTCAGAAATCAAGTCAAAACCCTAACAATAAGTGAGAAACCCTAGAAAACCAAAGTGAAATCCAAAAAATTGGTAACAAATATGATGAGATACATGAAATTAAATATCACCAATGGATTCCTTATGATTTTCTATGCAATTTTAAAAAAAAAAGTATTGAATTTTGTTAAGTTTTGAGAAAGTTATGGGATTTTGAAGTTTGCAAGCCTGTTATCTCAACCAAAAGCGCTTTACTATCATACCAATAGCACTTTACTATTACAAAAAGTGCTTTACTATCATACCAACAGCGCTTTAGTATTACCAATAGTGCTTTACTGTTATACCAATAGCACTTTGCTAATTTTCTCAATTGCACTTCACTGTATTACCAAAAGCGTGATTCTGTGCTACCAAAGGCACTGCGGGATGGCCTGAAAGCGCTGTACTACTCTACCAATGGCATTTTTCTATGTCAAGATGTGCTATTCCGTACTGTACTTAAAAAAAAATCAATTTCTCAAAGAAAAAGAGGGATTAGTGGGTCCCACCGGACGTGCTAGAATGTGTATGAGGAAAAATTGATTAAATCAAAACTAATAAAACCAAAAACCAATCACATAATGTGAACCAATCTAAGTAAAAGCCATTATCATCAAATCAAAGAAAAATGAAAGCTCTTACCAAAATCTATATTATTCCCTTTTGGAGAAGTGTAGATTGCTCAATGAAGTTGCGAAACCATAACTGCAACAAGCAAGTAGTGTGCTCAAGAGATCAATGTTAAGAAATCGTGAGGTTGCTCAATCGACGTGTTTGTATGCTCAAAGCGCTGTTAAGTATGCCTGAGAATAAGATCAAAGAGAGAGGTAATGAAGGAGATGAGGGGGGTTTATATAGGTTTCAACAGAGATCGATCAATAGTCCAGATAATTCAGAAGAATTAATGGAGGAAAATAGTTGAGGAACGTGCAACGAATGAGAAAAAGACATGTGTCTTGCTTTCTTTTGCATGAGAGGAGTTATCAAGAATAGAAGAATGAATTAAAGCAATTAATAGAATATAACAGTCAGTTAAGTGATTTAAAACAAGAAGAAGGGATTTGCATGAGAATAAGAAGATATTTTGCTTTATTAAATATTAGAAATATTTAATTGCATGAGCCAGAAAGCTTGAGTTATTTTAGAGATAACTCAATTTAGAAGAAAAAGCAATTTAAATAAATAATTGATTTATTTAAATTTAGAGAAGATATTATTGGAAGAAGTAATTAAATAATTAGAATTATTTAATTTAGAAGATTTGAAAAGCAAATTAAAATAAATAAATTTATTTAATTGATGTGCATAATTTTGGAAGAATGATTTTGATTTAATTAAATAATTAAGAATTATTTAATTGTAGATAAGAGGGAATTTGTGATGAATTGATTAAAAAATTAGATTTATTTAATTAATGTGTACTTGATTTTTGGAAAGAGGATAATGATCTAATTAAATAATTAAAATTATTTAATTGTGGAAGAATATAGAGGAATCTGATTTAATTAATTAAATAAAGAGGATTTATTTAATTAACGTCACAAGTATGTGATTTAGAAGAATTTGGTGAAATTAATTAAATAATTAGATTATTTAATTAATGTGTGAAATGCAGGTGATTAGACAGATGACGAAATGCAAGTAGTGCGACGACTTGGTCATTTTAGGGTGTCTACATTTTGCCTCTCTTTGATGCGATGCAGTTTATAGCGTTGCGTCCAAGAAATTAATTGTTGAAGATGCGATACATTTTTTTGATGCCCCAGTGTAGGTAGTTGCCCCAGCGTAGCAAGTAGTGTGCTCAAGAGATCAATGTTAAGAGATCGTGAGGTTGCTCAATCGATGTGTTTGTATGCTCAAAGCGCTGTTAAGTGTGCCTGAGAATAAGATCGAAAAGAGAGGTAATGAAGGAGATGAGGGGGGTTTATATAGGTTTCAACAGAGATCGATCAACGGTCCAAATAATTCAGAAGAATTAATGGAGGAGAACAATTGAGGAACGTGCAACGAATGAGAAAAAGACATGTGTCTTGCTTTCTTTTGCATGAGAGGAGTTATCAAGAATAGAAGAATGAGTTAAAGCAATTAACAGAATATAACAGTCAGTTAAGTGATTTAAAACAAGAAGAAGGGATTTGCATGAGAATAAGAAGATATTTTGCTTTATTAAATATTAGAAATATTTAATTGCATGAGCCAGAAAGCTTGAGTTATTTTAGAGATAACTCAATTTAGAAGAAAAAGCAATTTAAATAAATCACTGATTTATTTAAATTTAGAGAAGATATTATTGGAAGAAGTAATTAAATAATTAGAATTATTTAATTTAGAAGATTTGAAAAACAAATTAAATAAATAAATTTATTTAATTGCTGTGCATGATTTTGGAAGAATGATTTTGATTTAATTAAATAATTAAGAATTATTTAATTGTAGATAAGAGGGAATTTGTGATGAATTAATTAAAAAATTAGATTTATTTAATTAATGTGTACTTGATTTTTGGAAAGAGGATAATGATCTAATTAAATAATTAAAATTATTTAATTGTGGAAGAATATAGAGGAATCTGATTTAATTAATTAAATAAAGAGGATTTATTTAATTAACGTCGCAAGTATGTGATTTAGAAGAATTTGGTGAAATTAATTAAATAAATAGATTATTTAATTAATGTGTGAAATGCAGGTGATTAGACAGATGATGAAATGCAAGTAGTGCAACGACTTGGTCATTTTAGGGTGTCTACACCTCCTATCTAAAGTAACCCTTACTGGCAAAATGGAAAAATGGGTTATGCTACTTAATGAGTTTGACATAGAATATGTGAATCAAAAAGCAATTAAGGGACAAATAATTTGTGACCAATTGGTAGAAAATCCTCTCTAGGACACGAGACCATTGGAATTTGATTTTCCTGATGAATCAATACGTGATGTTGAAGAACAAAAACCATGACATTTATATTTTGATGGATCCTTCACCACCCATGGTTTAGGGGTAGGGATCTTATTTATCACATCCCAAGGTGACCTCATCCCTAATGCATTCTGACAAATAATGTTGTAGAATATGAAGCACTCATCTTTGATCTCAAACTATCCATCAAATGGAATATTCACTAGCTACAAATATTTGGAGACTCTCAATTGGTTATCAAGCAATTCAATGACTAGTTCCTTACAAAAGATGAAAAGATTGCACCCTACAAATGCATGGTGGATAGCCTCAAATAATACTTCCTAGCTGTATTTTTACAGAAATCCCCCACATAAATATTTTTTGGAAATACAACTCGATACCCAAGAGTATCAAATTCTAGTTTAACAACTCCTAATCCTAACATATGATGTTTTATAAGCTAAAATGGTGTGTGAATTAATTGGTCCCAATTCCCCATGGTATAATGACATCTACACCTATCTTAACAATCAAACCATCTCACCTAATCTATCCTCCAATGAAAAGTCCTCATTCACCAAGCCTCATGCTTTACCCTCCTTAGTGGCATGCTCTATCATAGGGTCTATGATAGAACCTTTCTTAGATATCTTAAGTCTGATGAAGTTGCATTAGTGGTCCAAGAGGTGCACAATGGTATTTGTGGTGCTCACAGTAGTGGTATGATCTTAGCCAAGAAAGTGCTCCAAATAGGATTTTATTAGCCCATAATGGAATTTGATGCATGTGAGAACATAAAAAGTGTGTTACCTACCAGAAGAATGAAGATTTAATTCACTCACCATCACAATCTCTTCAACCATTCACCATACCATGGCCCTTCTCTACATGGGGCCTCGACTTTACTGGATAGATAAACCCGTCCTTCTCTAGTGGACATAAATTCATCATTACTACTATAAAATATTTCACCAAATGGGTTGAACTTGTCCTACTCACCTACATCATTAGAACCCAAATCTCTAAATTCATACTCTACCACATCATCTGTTATTATGGTATACCCTCTGCCATCATCATAGATAATGGAAAGTCCTTTAAAAACCACAAATTTCATACCCTTTGTGATAAATTTCACATCAAGCACAAGTGGTCCATTTCATATTACCCACAAGGCAACAACCAAGATAAGGCATCAAACAAAACCATCATCAAAATGCTTAAGAAAGTCATCAATGACATTAGTTGTGACTGGCATCTTCACCTCAATCCTTCCTTATGGGCATATCGCATCAGCATCATATCCCTACTAGTGCCACTCCATACTCGATTGTCTTTGATGTTGAAGCCATCATACCAATAAAGGTCAAACTACCATCCTTGCACATTTATTTGCATGATCTCATCACCAATTAAGAATATCAAGTGACACGGCTACATGAGCTTGAAATCCTAGATAAATGCCATCTTAATGCATTGAATTACCTCAAAGCATACTAGAATAAGTTGTGCCACTATTATAATAAGTGAATCCATAATAGAGATTTTGAAGTTAGTGATCTTGTGCTCAAGGAGAACCAAAAGAATACAAACCAAAATAGAGATTAAAAAATGAAAATTTCAGGTGAATTGGTTGCCCATATGTAATCATTTCTAAATATGGTTAGGAGCATACAAGTTAGCCACTCCTAAAGGCCAAGAACTAGATGACCCTATGAATATTGTGCACCTCAAGAAATTTCATGCATAAGGACACCACAACCATTTTTAAAAAAATAAAAAATAAAAGCAAAGAGATATAATTTCATCCAATGGTGAAGACCATTTCTTTGGCACCTTGGGAAAGTACCATAATCAAAACTTGACAAATAAACATCATGTGTAGCATTAGCCCCCCCTTATCAATGAGCACTCATCCCCTATCCATCTGAAACACAATTCCCCCTTCTCATCATCAACTTTAACCATTCATCCCCCATCCCCCTAATCCTTGAATATCTTGGTCCCTTTCACCTTGGATCATTCATTCAATCCCCATCACATCCTTGTCACATTCCCTCCATCTCTTTTCATTATCCCTGCTCCACACTTTCATGAGTACCATTCCCCCTTTCCCCCTTCATTGGGATTTCTCAGTCAACATCCACCAACTACTCACTCTCCCACATCCATTCATGTCATTTCACTTCACTTTATCCCCCATCTTCCACATGTGCCTTGATTTTTGTTTAGACCAAGGGCATCCCCTCTCTAACTCATGCTTGGGAAGAGTGCCTAGACATATACCCCTCTCGTGGCATGACCCTAAGTCTACCCCCATATGGTTGACCAATATCCCACCCATTTCACACCCACACGCCTTCCAACTATCTATACGACTTAACCCTCCTCCCAACCCCTATATCATTTCCCACTTCATGCATTGTGGTCATGGCTTCCCTACTCACTAGGGTAAAATGCACTATGTTCCCCTTCCTATGTTCACTACTTGTTTGGGAACTCTCTTATACCTCCTCCCCAACCCCTTTCATATCACTCCAAATTCACCCCTAGCTTTCATCATACCTTCCCTCAAATCCCCTTGGCTTCAGCAATCCACCACTAGACGATCCACCTTTTTGTGTGTTTTCTTTCTTAAGCTTGTTGATTTGTTGTATGTCTTGGTGTTTTCATGTATGTATGTATGTTTCTTTATGTCTTTATATACATTATCCCATCTACATACTCCACCAAGTCCACCATGGTCCATCATACCATCTTGTGTCTTAAGGACATGTTGGGATAGCTATGTTTTGTGTCTCTTTCCATCATGTTTTGTCATTTATCCTTCACTTGTTTTTCTTTTTTGTGAGTCAATATTTTATGCATAAAACATCATGTTGCCTTGATCCTTATATCATGGTGCATCTTGTTTTATGCTATAACAATGAAGTTTCTCAACACATTTGAAATCTCCTCAATGATTTGCCACATATACCTACAATCACCAACATCCCTTCCCATCATACATCATAAGTACATTAAAATCCCCTCACTCATTACCCTTCACTACATCCTAAAACCAACATCTTAATACTTGGGGAATAATTAATCCTTTCTCATCATTCCCCCTTCTTATATCTATGCCTTTTCACCATCTCTTTATCACTACCTGACAAGGTGTCGTTGTACCTCATCATTTAATCTGTTTTCATATGTGGGGCTGTGTCCTCGGCTGTCTGCAACCAGGGATTCTATAGTTACCAGTTTTCCTATCTAATCTTAACAGCTTCTACCAATTTGAAAGATTAATATGTCTACTTACTAAATGAATTTAAGGAATGCTGAAAACAGGATAAAACAAGAAATTTACTCAAAGCAATCTTAAAACAGTAACATGCATCTACCTATCAAAATCATTAAATACTTTTCATAACAAAAAGTTGAAGTAATAAAATAGTGGTACTAGCCTCCTGCCTTAGTGGTGAGAGTGGGCCCTTGCTCCACACCCTTAGGGGTGAAGGCTACAGTAGGGAATCGGCACAAAAGAAGATCACAACTAGATCCAATCCAATTCATTCACTCTGTATTCATGAAAAATATAGCTAACACAGAACTGAGATTACCGAGAATCAGAATAATTCAATCATTGTATATTTCTTCTACTCTTTCTACAAGTATCTATCAAAAGAGTGATGACATATCACTTATCTTATCTCTCAATTCTTCTATGAGATGACATCCATCTCTTTATTACACTAGTTGTTTAACCATGAAAGAAAATCATGCAAATAAAAGTAGACTTGAGTGGAACAGAAGTCCACTCAAAATCTAAGTTTGAGTCTTAATGCATTTGGGCATCAAGGCCCTAAAAATAAGGATATTGAATCAGTTCCATCCGTAACTCATGCAAAAACTTTAAAAAGATAAAACTTCAGCAGTTTAACTAAAGATGACCCGTCATCACTCAGGTGATGATTTGAGTGAAATGAGCGGTATTATAATCACTGCTGAGAGTGCCTAGTTGACAACTTATGCTAGAAATATGCCCTGCTCTTAGGAGGTGCCGGAGATAAATGTTCCTGTCTGCAGCTCTGGAGATATGTTTGTAGCTCCGGAGATACTGTAGCTTCCTCTATTCAGCTTCAGAGATGGTCCAGACTCCCATAGAGCTCCAGAGAGGCATTCCTCATTTCTTCAAAACTTCAGGTGTCATGGTACTTTGGTATTGTCTCCAGAGATCATTGAAGACTATCTCCGGAGATGCACAAAATTGATGTTCCTGGCATTTACACCTGTTGAATCAAAAAGAGAGAAGTTTTTGTATTTTTCCATCAATTCCATGCACATTAGTCACTCAATCAGAAATTATAATCTTAAGTAATCTATCTCAATTTATCATAAAATAGAATATCTTGCTAGCTTATTTGGGTGCATACATTAGGAAAGATGGACTCAGGAAGGAGAAAAAGAAAGGCAAAAATATGTATTTCATGAGTGCAACTTGGCACTCATCATCCCCCCATACCTAAGGTTTGGCAGGTCCTCCTACTTCTCACATTCTGGATTTGTTCTGGCAAAGCAACTTATCAATCAAGTTATAATCTTGGGCATAGGTGGTCCAAGTTGTGCAGTTGATATTACCATTGCCTCTGTATTCATCAACCTGCTTCATCCAGTCCTGCAATTTTTCATCTTCCATTTTTTCCTGCCCAAACAGGGAGTGGTTCAATTATTAGAGGGCGCCTGAACCGTCCACCTATCCATTCCTATTTATGGTTATCCATCATTTTGGATATCAACTTTATTTTTCTCATGAATAATCTTAAGTTTGCAGGGGTGACCACCTCTCTCATTTTCTGCTCGGGGGTCAAAATATTCCATCTCTTCTTTGCTATAGCAAGTATTGGATTTGTTGAATTTATCATGAAAAGACCAAAATCGATGGAGCATTCTTGCAAACTTTTCAGGTATAATGACAAAATTCTGTTCTTATTATCAGGATGATAGATAAAGGACCTGAATTGAATCTTGAAAGCATTTGGATTGGGACATTCCTTCCTAATGAAGAGATTTGTTTTTAAATATTTCTTGAGATGATCCTCTATCCTTTCATTCCAGATCTGATGATTCCTCATTAGGGACATAAATGCCTTAAGCTAGCATTCCCCCACAAAATGATTAAGAATGAAAGTTATATCATTAACACAGAACCCATGCAGGTATAATTCACATAGGAAGTTCTTGTCCTCATCATTACTTCTTGTGTATGCTGTCATGAATCCTTCTGCTATCTCAATATCCTCAACCAGGTTAGATTGGACCAAAGAGAGTTTCCTTTGCAGTACCCTTTCCTGTAAGAACATAGAATAGCTGGCACTTGGAAGTTTGTAGGATAGAATTTTTGAAGAAAGGGAGGCCATTTCAATGATTTTGCCTTCCAAAGTTGCTATTCTTTCTATTTTGGCAGTGACTGCCCTTTGTATTTGCAACATAGGCTTGGAAGCCTCATATTCTCTACACCTCTTCTCCCAATGGAACAGGGCTTTGGGAATGTCAATGGGCATTGGACCCACATAGGCATCTGTTTGTATTTCCTACTCATTGGTTGCCCTTGGGCCAGCTAATTCTTGAATATATTCCTCCTAGTCATCTAGTCTGTTATTGGCCCAAGTTAACTGTCTATCTTGGCTTTGTACTTTCTCAATCAATGCTGCCATTATTGTGAGGCTATTGTCTCTAGCCCTGGTGAGCTCAAAAACACTTTGTGCTGCCTCTTTCTCTTTTTCTTCCAATAGTTTGGCTGCCTTAATTTTCTTTGCCTCCAACTCTACCTCTTTCTCAATTCTCTGGGCCTCTAATTCTGCCTCTTTCTCTTAGACGATCTTGTCTTTGCTTTGGAGTTCTGTTTGTAGATTTGTAATGATTTGTTTTTTCTCCATTTCCACCTCTACTCTGACCTTCTTGAGGTCAGTAATAATCAGATTCTTCCCCTAGAGTAATCTCTTTAAGTTTTCAATCTCTTCCATCAATTGTTGTTCTTTTGAAATTTCTACATCCTCTTGATCAGAGGGATGAGAGAAGGTTTCTGCTTCTACTTCTATTGTTGTTTCTGTGGCTGTTGGCTGATCATCAAGGTTTTCCATGGCCATCTGCCCTATACTGCCAACTATACCCATTTGCCATGTTTCTTCTTCTTCTTCAGACTGCCTGTCTTGAGGGTCCTCTTGGGGTTCCTCTACTTCTGCTGCTACTGATGAAGGCCCAGCTTCATCCTCACATGCTCTAAAACCCAAGAGTACCTCAGTGAGTAGGACAGTATCTTTTTTAGCCTATGATAGTTGTCTCTTCCTTTTGCTTCTCCGGAGAAAAGGTGGGGCAGGTGCCTCCAGAGCAGGTCTCTCTTCCCCAGAATTTGAGGAAATAGTAAAAGTTTGTATGTGTTCTGTCTCTGGAGCACATGATGGTGCTGGGGAAACTTCCCTTTGTTTCCTCTTCCTGACCAGAGGGATCTCATCTAAATCATGAGATGGTTCTTCAGCTGACCGGTTCCCTCTATTCTCTGTCCTAACCTTTCCTCTATTAATTCCTTAGGGCAAGATTCCTCAGTTAGAGTCATCTTTCTCCTAACTGATCGAGTCATATATAGGGTTTGTTTAGGAGCAGGTTCTGCAATTTCTTTACCTTTCTTCTTTTTGTCAGGAACAGGAGCTGCAGATGAAGTTGCCTCCTGTGAGGGCTTCTTTCCTCTATGAACAACTATGGAGGAGGCTGAAGGCTCAGTTTCCTCTTCTTGGTGGGTAGGAGAACTCTCACCTCCTCGCTATGCCATCTCTAGTGCTCTGTTCTGGGGATTCTGCTCAAGAAAGTGTTGCCATAATACCTCCCTATTGGCCTGAGACAGGAAGTGGTGTTTAACTACTAGAAAGATGAGACCATGATGTTTCATGGGACCCTTATTCTACTGATATTTCTCTGTAGTTGCCCTGATGCCAGAATATAGGAAATTGGGTATGTTTATGCTATACTCAAGGTGTCTATTTCCATGTCTTAGAAAAATTAGCATTTTCATGATTGGCCCTAAAACTAGAGAGAATTGACCATCACAAGTAAAGTATTTCATTAACCAGGTGGCAACAGATGCCCAAGAGTTTGGGAGTGTGGATCTCAGAATTCCTTTGACTTCATTTTTATTTGAATGCAATTGAATAGTAGGTTCACCACAAATAGAGAAATTTTTAATCAAATCAGTGTATAAGGTTTTCAAGTGGTAAAACCTCTCACCTTGTTCAGGAAGTCCACAAATGTGGCTGATAGTGGCTGAGGAGAAATTGATTTGTACTCCTCTAACAACTGTCTGATTGTCCCTTAAATTTTTGAGGAATTCATCCACAACATCTTCCTTAAACCCTTCAAATTTTTCTAGGAAGTCTAACCATCCTACAGCTCTTAGAATGTTTGCTACAGCTTCATCCTGTAGAAGACCTACAACACTTTCTAGCTCAGACTTCTTCTTGACCCCCATTGCTGAATTAGTTCCACCTTCTATGCTTAATTCCTCACCTCCTCAATCTGCAGTCTAACATTTCCTCTTATCTCTGTAGGCTCTGGAGGACTGTTCAATTTGCTCTGTAGGCTTCAGAGGACTGTTCAATTTGTTCTGTAGGCTCCAGAGGACTATTTAAGTTGCTTTGTTCTTCAGGGTACTTCAGAGGTTCGAATGAGGAATGTTATGTTTCTTAGCTTAGGCTTATGCAGATTAGTTAGAGTACCAAGGTAGTCATAAATGTGACAGAATGACAGGACACTCTGGAGGCAAGGTGGCATTACAACTTAGTTGGTGGCATGTGTGAATTTTAGAAAGAAAATGATGGTAGGAGGACGTGTCATAGTGGCGGCACCCAAAAATAGAAAGACAAGATAGTTTCTAATAATGATTAATTAAAGATAGAGTTACCTAGATTAGTTTTAATGATGAGGGCAATGTACACGGGAGAGATGTTGTGTCATTGTTGGAGACTACGTGCATCGTGGCACATGAGTAGCTTTTGGTGGCTGGAGATGACCTCCACTACTCCACTAGCACGTGACCTGCAATCATTGCGCTGAGTGGTTCAAGAATCCACGTTCCTTGGGTGATGTCAGCGCCGGCTTTGTGAATACCCCTTCAAATGATATTCATGCCAATTGAATTTATTCTTTTGTGATAAAGTAGAGGATAAGTCATGATGACCTCATCATGGGATGTGTCCACTTTACCACTTGGAGAGGTGGGTCCCCTCCCCTATTATTTAAATTGACTCCTTTATTGACAGAGCGCCAGAGGTGCTCCTAGTTTGAGAAGCGCCAGAGGTGCTCCTTGTTGAGAAGCGCCAGAGGTGCATTTGACTAACTCCTGGCACCTGATCATCTTTGGAGCTCAATTGTTTTCAACTGTCCTGAAGAAGGGAACTGCCATTTACTAGTTTTCAACTCCCTTGGTCGAGAAAGACAACCATTTACTGGTTTTCCATCTTTCTCTGTGTGTTTTTTTTAGAAGGCCGCCATTTGCTCGTTTTCAACCTTCCCTTTTTTTTCTTTTTTTCTTTTTTTTTCAATCCAACATGATGATAGAGGAGGTATCCCCTATATCAAAACACAAATCATTTAGAAACTCCTCTTTAGTAGATGGTCTTTTGTAGAGCCCGATTCAGTGACCATTTACTAGAAATGTGTCTGTGCTTCCATCAATAGGTTGCAATGATATTGTTCCATTTTCAAAAACTTTCTTGATTTGATAAGGACCCATCCAGTGAGTTTGTAATTTCCCTTTGAACTCCTTGAATTTAAAGAAGAACCCAATCACCTTGTTGAAATGTCCTCCTTTTGATGTGTTGGTCATGCCATTGCTTCCTCTGATACTGAACCAGTTCTGTTTGCTAAATGGCCTCTATCTGAATTTCATCCAACTCATTGAGCTGAAGAATTCTATTATGTTGAGCTATAGACAATGGTAGACCAATATCCAATGCAGTTTTAAGTGTCTGGAGTTCAAATTCTATAGACAAAATAGACTTTTTCCCAAAAACTAATTCATATGGTGAGAACTTTGTTGTGGACTTCCAAGTGGTGTTGTAAGCCCAAACTGCTTCAGGTAATCTGCTAGCCCAATCTTTTTTGTTCATCGCTACTATCCTTGTCAGAATATTTTCAAGTTCCCTATTGGTTACTTCTACCTACCCATTCGCTTAAGGATGGTAAGGTGAAGATTTTCTGCGCTTGACTTGATATAAATCTGTGAATGCTTTGATTACTTGTGAAGTAAACTGAGGTCCTTTGTCTGAAACTATTGATCTTGGGGCTCCAAACCTTAAGAAAATCTTATTGTAGAGGAAATCAACAACTTTTTCTTCTCTTGCAAATTGTAATGCTTGAACCTCCGCCTATTTTGTAACATAGTCTGTGCATACTAGAATGTACTCCTTGCTTGATGATGGTGGGGAAATGGGTCCCACAAAGTCTAAACCCCACTGCTCAAATGGTTCTATCATGACTAGAGGATGTAGTAACATCTCCTGGGTAAAGGTTGGCTATCCCATCCTTTGGCACTAGTCACAGTGTTGCGCATACTTCTTTGTATCTTTATGAAGAGAGGGCCAGTAGTAACCAGCTCTGAGGATCTTGTGGACTATCCTGTGGAAGGAGTAATGGCCACCAGAGGGTTTATCATGACATGCTCTCAACACATCAAAAATCTCATCAACTTTTAAACACCTGCGTAGAATGAAATTTGGACCACATTTAAATAGTAAACCATTCAACCATTTGTAAGATAAACTTTCTTTAACCAAACGTTTTCTTTGTTTTGATGTAAAATGGGATGGATACAAGCCTATAGCTAAAAGATTAGCTATGTCAGCAAACCAAGGTGTAGTAGAGGATATAGCAAAAAGATGTTCATCTGGGAACTTGTCCTCCACTGGTTGGTTTTCTCCTCCTGTATGCAATCTTGACAAAAAATCAGCAACCAAATTAAACTTTCCTAGATTATCAACTATGGTAATATCAAATTCCTGCAATAACAATAACCACCTGATGATCCTTGCACCCACTACTGGTTTATTCATTAGGTACTTGATGGCTGCATGATTATTGTGTACAGATATCTTATATCTAGTTATGTAATGCTTGAATTTGTTTATAGCATAGATGACTGCCAAGAATTCTTTTTCAGTTGTGGTGTAATTTCTTTCTGCAGAGGTAAGGTTTTTGTTGATGTAATAAATGGCATGCATACTTTCTCCTTCCTCTTTTTGTCCTAAAACCACCCCAATGGACTCATTTGAAGCATCAATCTATATGTGAAATGGCAAAGTCCAATTTGGTCCTCTTAAAATTGGTGTGACAGTAAGCTTCTCTTTCAAGGTTTCAAATGCTGATTGATATTCTTTTGTCCATAGAAATTTTGTGTCTTTGTTAAGCAGGGTAAACAGGGGGGCTGCTATTCTACTAAATTTTTTTATGAATCTCCTATAGTAGCCTACATGACCCAGAAAACTTCTAACATCTATCTGATTTTTAGGTGAAGGCAGCTGTGTAATCACTTCTATCTTGTTTTGATCCACTTTGAACCCCTTTGCTGAAATGTGGTGTCCTAAAACAATTCCTTCCTCTACCATCATAAAGCACTTTTCATGGCTAAGGGATAATTGATTTTTCTGATAGCATTTCAGTACTTTCTCAAGGTTTGTGAGAGCTTCCTTAAAATTATCCCCATACACAGTAAGGTCATCCATATATACCTACATGCATTCATTAGCTAGTTCAGCAAAAATAGCTAAAACAAGTCTCTGAAACGTAGCTGGGGCATTGCATAGTCCAAAGGGAAGAACTTTGTAAGCAAAATTTCCCCAAGAGCAGGTGAAGGTGGTTTTGTCCTGATCTTCAGGTGCTACTTGAATTTGATTATACCCAATGAATCCATCTAGAAAAGAGAAATACTTTCTCCCAACAAGGTTGTCCAGAACTTGGTCAATGAATGGTAAGGGAAAGTAGTCCTTTTTTGTGGCCTTGTTGAGTTCTCTATAATCAATACACACCCTCCATTTCCCATTATTTTTAGGCACTATGACAAGGGGTGAGACCCATTGACTATCTGAGATTAGATATATAAACCTTGCTTGAAATAATTTTTCTATTTCAGTTTTGACAATGTCCTTTAAAGCGGGATTCAATCTTCTCTGGGGTTGTCTGACATGTTTAATATCCTCAATGTATCTATGATGGGTATAGATCTTAGGAGGTATGCCTTTCATATCTTGGTATTCCCAAGCAAAAGATGCTAAATGGGAAATTAGAAGTTGGATGAGTTTTTCTTCCTGATTGGATGTTAACTAAGTATTGACATTAAGTGTTTTCCCTGGTAGAATCATGATCTGTTTTGTGATTTGATCCATAGATGTAGTTAATCCATACACTGGAGTCATGGTATTGAGAGGACAAGAATGTGGAAGCAACATATGGAAAGTGGCTAAGTCTCTATAAAAGGTTTCCCCACAAGGAATGATGTTGGCGAGGGTACAATGAGAAGAAGTAAGAAGTTCTCTCTTAGAGTCTTGGGCGAGTTCCATCACATCCTCATTGATTAGGATGTGAGTAATGTCTTCTGTTGTATCATAGTATATTTCTTCTTCCAATTCTCCCAGATGTTCCTTGATGGTTACCATAGCTACTGAGGCACTATTGTCATTGTTCTCTAGCTCATCCACCCATACTCTTCCTGTATAATGCATTGATGGTTTAGCTGGAGGATACAGAGATATTTTCTTCAAATCTATCCCATTAGAAATGACCATATCCCCAGTTCGACAATCAATAGATGCTGCTACTATAGCTAGCCATGGTCTTCCTAAGATCAATGGATAAGCATTTCTCTAGTTTCTAGGTTCTAATATCAGGAAGTCCACTGGAAATTCCCATGAATCTATCACAATTGGTACATCAGTGATTACTCCTTTTGGAATATCTACTGACTGGTCAGCAAGTTGAAGAATTGTAGTTGTGGATTGGATACTTGATAGAGCTAATTTGTCCATTGTGTGGACTGTCATCACATTAATTACTGCTCCCAAATCAACTAGAACATTTGAAATTTCTACCCCTGAGATGAAAACAGTTATGATAGGGTTTTCTAGGGTCTCCATATTTTGGAAGGAGAATTTCTCCCATCAATAGATCTACTACTTTTCCTTCCACCTGTATTGTGGAGGGAAAGTTTTTCTTCCTGCCCTGTGTTTTGATACAATGCTATTTAATTAACTGATTTAGTTATGGAACATCTTTGATTGCCTGGAGAAGAGGAATTTCAATGTTTAGTTGCTTGATTTCTTGTAAAAGTTCTGATTCCAAGTTGGTTTGGATTTGTTTTTGTAAGATCTTTTTCTGGGGAACATTCTGTTTAAGCCGTTCTGGGTATGGTGCTAGTTTTTCCATCTCCGGAGCTCTTGTTAGAATTGTGTTCAGGAATGTTCTCCGGAGTCAGTCTTTTAGGAGAAACTCTGAAGCTGTCCAAAGATGATTCTTTTAGCACTTTTTCGTTAGTAATCTCCTCCGGGGGTTGAGTGGATGAATTTTTAGGTTCCTCATCAAGGTTACTTCAACTATAGTTGGAGGAGATGGTCTTGAGAATGCTTTCCCAAAACACAGCTAGAGATTATTTGCATATATAGCATTAATTCCAGCTAGATTTTCTTGCTCTGTCATGTAAACAACTACTCCCTATTTATTCTATGGGTTTGGTATAGGCTAAGCTGGTAAAGGTGGTTGGCTAACTAGTTCATTTTGTGCTTGACCTTGTGTGTTGGAGGGTCCAGTTAGTAAAGCTTGTTGTTGAGGTTGGAAACATCTAGGTTGTCCCTTGTATTGTTGATTATATCCCTGTTGAGAACCCCATTGAGGTTGCATGTTTTGTGATCCAAATTGTGGTGGCCACTGTTGATTTCCCCAAGGCTGATTTTGCCAATGTTGGTTTTGCCAATGTTGGTTTTGCCAATTTTGGTTTGGCCAATGTTGATTTTGCCAATCCTATTGTCCCCAAGGAGGATTATTTTGAGGCCCATGCCAAGTTGGATTCCACTGGTTATTTCCCCAATTAGAAGGACCCCTGTAAGAAGGCTGGTTTGGATACTGATTATAACGGAAATTTCTAGCTTGTTTTTGTCCCACATAGTTCAATTCCTCTTCTATTACAACATTCTTCTTACTCAATCTTTTCAAGGATGGAAGTTGACTACATTGACTGGTAGGATGTTCCTTATCATAGATCTGACAAATCTCTGATTTGTCCAAAGGGCATTCTCTCAACAAATGTTTGTTTCTACACCTAGGACAATAGATGGAGAGTGGTTTAGTTGCTCTACTTTGATCAGTTGTTCTAGTTTTTGCCTGAATCCCATCCAATGTGGTATTTAATTGGACCAAAATGTCTATTTTTAGATTTGCAATCTCCTCCATCAACTGTCCTATTTCATTCTTCCCTTTAAAAGTTTTAGATGACCTCACTCCATTTTGGGTTCTGGAATAGTTCCTGCAGAGTTCTTCTATATCAGGTATTTCTATTTTGTTGATGTTCCCTTTTCCCATTAGGTCCAGTGCCTATTTTGATTCTTTATCCAATCCTTTTACAAATAGGGTTCTGGCCAAGGAGTGATCTACTAGGTTACCATACCTTCTCAAGGCGAAGTTAAACCTATCCACATAGTCCTCTAAGGATTCTTCCTCCCCTTGCCTAATTTTAAACAATTCTTCATTTTTATTACTGGACTTGCAGTAATCTTGGTATTTTTCCAAAAACTCTGTTTCCATCTGATCCCAAGAATGGATAGAATTCTGGGGTAAACCCATAAACCATCTCATCGTAGAATCTTTCAGAGTTGAAGGGAACAATTTGAGTTTCTGGTTATCTGATCCATAATCATAAGTCTGGCAGACTACTTTGAATTCAAAGAAGAACTGATCTGGATCCTTAGAAGAAAGTCCTCTAAAATTTGGCAGGTGTGCTAGTGAGATATTCTTCATAGGAGCATTGTCTCCAGCAGCCAAAACAATAGGATATGAGAAGGTTCTTTGAGCCTGATTTTCCTCTTCCCCATGATTATCATTTTCCATGTTTAGTATTGGTTCTTCTCCCTGAGGTTCTAAGAAATTAGGTTCTATTAAAGGATCTGCCTGAAACTTTTGTTGTAATTCCTGGATATAATCGGCAAGTGGAATATTTGGAGGATCTAAGGGATTATTGTTCTGAAGTGTAGCTTCCAAAGTAGGCTCTAGGTTTCTCTCCTCAACAAGATCTTGTACCACCCCACTTCTTTCCCCTATGGTTTGTTGTTGGGCTGTCTTCTTTATATATCTTCCTTTCAAGTTTCTAGCTCTAACCATACAGATCTATCCTAAAAACTATTTTAACTTAGTTTCCCTAATTAATACAATACATGCTCGGCAATGGCGCCAAAAATGACAAGGTGTCGTTGTACCTCATCATTTAATCTATTTTCATATGTCAATAATCCAGGGGCTGTGTCCTCAGCTGTCTGCAACTAGGGATTCTACAGTTACCAATTTTCCTATCTAATCTTAATAGCTTCTACCAATTTGAAAGATTAATCTGTCTACTTACTGAATGAATTTAAGGAATGCTAAAAATAGGATAAAACAAGAAATTTACTCAAAGCAATCTTAAAACAGTAACATGCATCTACCTATCAAAATCAGTAAATACTTTTCATAACAAAAAGCTGAAGTAATAAAACAGTGGTACTAGCCTCCTGCCTTAGTGGTGAGAGTGGGCCCTTTCTCCACACCCTTGGGGCTGAAAGCTACAGTAGGGAATCAACACAAAAGAAGATCACAACTAGATCCAATCCAATTCATTCACTCTGCATTCATGAAAAATATTCCTAACACAGAATTGAGATTACCGAGAATCAGAATAATTCAATCATTGTATATTTCTTCTGCTCTTTCTACAAGTATATATCAAAAGAATGATGACATATCACTTATCTTATCTATTAGTTCTTCTATGAGATGACATCCATATCTTTATTACACTAGTTGTTTAACTATGAAAGAAAATTATGCAAATAAAAGTAGACTTGAGTGGAATAGAAGTCCACTCAGAATCTAAGTTTGAGTCTTAATACATTTGGGCATCGAGGCCCTGAAAAAAAGGATATTGAATCAGTTCCATCCGTAACTCATACAAAAACTTTGAAAATATAAAACTTTAGTATTTTAACTAAAGATGACCCGTCATCACTCAGGTGATGATTTGAGTGAAATGAGGGGTATTATAATCATTGCTAAGAGTGCCTGGTCAACTACTTATGCTGGAAATATGCCCTGTTCTCAAGAGGCGCTAGAGATAACTGTTCCTGTCTACAACTCCAGAGATATGTCTGTAGCTCCAGAGATATGTTTGTAGCTCTGGAGATACTGTAGCTTTCTCTGTTCAGCTCTGGAGATGCTCCAAACTCTCACAGAGTTCCAGAGAGGCATTCCTCATTTCTTCAAAACTTCAGGTGTCATGGTACTTTGGTATTGTCTCCGGAGATCATTGAAGACTATCTCCGGAGATGCACAAAATTGATGTTCCTGGCATCTACACATGTTGAATCAAAAAGAGAGAAGTTTCTGCATTTTTCCATCAATTCCATGCACATTAGTCACTCAATCAGAAATTATAATCTTAAGTAATCTATCTTAATTTATTATAAATTAGAACGATCTTGCTAGCTTATTTGGGTGCAGACATTAGGAAAGATGGACTCAGGAAGGAGAAAAAGAAAGGCAAAAAGATGTATTTCATGAGTGCAACTTGGCACTCATCACTACCATTCATCTCACATCCTACCTCTTTTAATCATCACTAATTCCATCCATCATCCACAATTAACCCTCTTAACCTCCATATTTGTCATTCATCCCTCATATCTTTACTCACTATTTATTTCATTCATTTCGAGAGAACACTAGTGTTCTTCAAACCCACCTATCTTCTCGAGGGGGTCATCCCTCCACTTAATCAGCCAAAATTAGGGTTGACATTTTGAATCCAAAATCCCTCCAAGTGTTGAAATATCATAACCAATCTTAATCATCTAATCCTTTTAATCAATCCAATCAATCAAGTCTAATGCTTGGGGCATATTATTACCAATGTCATCCCACCAAGTGCCTATTTTTACTTTCTTTGAAATGACATTGCTTCTAGTAGCAATGCTATTCCAAAGAGGGGCTAACGTAGACACCTAAAATTGACCACATCGACACATCTAACACTGCCTTTGACACCATTCGACACAATCCTAATCCCACCCTAACCACATACATCTTAATACTAATTAATTAGATAAATTTTATTAATTTAGTTAATTAGGATTATCCTTTTAACATTCCCTCCATCAAATTAAATAAATAAATCATATTTATTTAATTAAAACTAATTTCCCACATCCCTCTACACTAATTAATTAAATAATTTCATTATTTGATTAATTATTCTAAAAATACTAAATCCTATTCTAAATCCCCATTTATCCTAATTAAATCCCATCCTTATCCATTATCCCCAAATAAATGAATTAAAAATTCAACTAGTCACATAACTAACTAAAGGTTGTCTAGATTCATTGAACCTAGACACTCTCACAAAATTCAAACTAACTTTGTATCTCTACCATTCATTCACAAACTACATATTTTAATCCTATCCATTCACATATAGATAAGCCCCATAAGCTTCCATCCTTTCCCTAATTCTTCTCATTTAATCCTAGCCACCCATTCATCTTAAATCTCAACCATTCATCCCTATATAAGTTTCCTAGAAGATTCCACCATTGCCCTAATTATTCTCATTTAATCTTAAATCCATCCATTCATCTTTAATCTCAACCATTCATCCTTATAGAATTTCCTAGAAACTTCTAATCTTTCCTTAATTTGTCTCATTCAATCCTAGAAATCCAATCCAAATGAATCCTAACTCTCCATTTCTCTACCACAAATCTATAAATTCAGGCTTTCCCCTCATCCAAGGCATCAAGAAACATTTGCAAGTAAATTCTATCACATTGAGGAGTCCACTTGAGCAACTCAACATAGCAATCATCATCAACACTTCATCATCAAGAACCATCATTCATATCAAGGAAAGGTATTGAGTTTTGTTTAGTTTGTGTTGCTCTAGTTTCCATTTCCTTCATGCTCCAATCCAAGGTAAAGGTAGTCTATTAGCTTAGGTTTGAATTCTTGGCTTAGATTTTTCCTCCTCTACAATCCTAAAGTTAAACCCCATTATCCTCTTATTTAATTATCATTTATTTCAATTCTATTATGAGACCCAACTCTATTATCTAGATTAATGGTTTGCTAGGTAATTGATTGCATTTATTTAATTAGTCTAAGTAACTTATGTAAAGCTTTTATTTTCTTTACAACAAGTTACAAATAATTAGAGATTGGCACAAGAATTACTATAAAAAAATCAATAGATTATTTACCAATGTTTGTGATGCTCTTTATTATACAAAACTGTGTACAAAAGTTCGTAATACTCAATTGAAAGAAAGAAATAAATTATTTCATTTAATCTTAGTTACAATATCTATATTTACAATTGAAAAGAAGTGTTGATTAAATGATTGTGTTTCCACTTGAGACCATTGTTCCACCACTACTTGTTTGTGCAAGGTTCTCCCCATTAGATTGTTACCTTGCCCTTCATACTTCTTTTCCACATACTTTATGATGGATCTTGACTCTACCCCATAACCCCCCCGCAAAAAAAAATAAAAAATAAAAAATCTGGATTAAAATACATACACCATAGATAAAATTAATTGAATAGTGAGTTGAGTTAGGTTTAGATTGAATAAGGTGAGACCATTGATTTGAATGACATGCACTTGTCTAAATGGCTACATCAATAAATCAAATAGTGAGTGACGAGAATGCATGAAATGTACATGTCCTTACTGTAATGGTGAAAAAGTGATACTTTAAAATTTAAACCTATCTTACATTAAATGTGAGCTGGGTTATAAAATGCTAATTTATAGTAAACTGAAATACAAAATCAACAAACTAAATTTAGAACTATAAATGATAGAGAGAAAAGAACCTAGCACTAAAGGTCAAAGCTCACTATCTTGGATGCTATCATAATGTGCATACATCTACACGATGTGTTATCATCCCAATCTCATGTGGTTGTTTGGTTTACGAGCTATCTGTTGGGAATTAAGGTGTCTCAACCTTTGCAAATTCCTAATGTTGTATTTATTTATCCCATATTGAGTTGGCATAGTAGACACCTTGTGTACATGCAGCAGGATAAATTTTGGTGACTTTAGCAGCCGTAGTTTCCCCCTTGAATAATTAACGGGGGTTTGGGGGTAGCGCCCCCAAGACGGGGTCAAGGGGTACAGCCCCTTGCGGGGTTCCAAGGGTAGTGCCCCTAGTGTGCTCCCTATCGCGATATAGGGCAGGGTCGAGGGGCAGCAACCTCAAACGAATTTTATTTAATGACAAGTGTCAGTGAGTATCTTTACATGAGAGAAAGGCACCTTTGGATGGTCAAGGGAGGTTATGACATGTTGTAAGAGGAATATGATATTTTTAGTCAGTGTATGATAGATTCTCTTACAGCTGTAAGTGCTATCAGTTATGACAGATTCTATGACAGCTGTAAGGTGTGTAAGAACATCTGTCGTAGCCTATCTTGGGACAAGGCGCCCAGATTGGGATGGGATGTTGGACAAGTGTCCTTAAGCGTGGGTTTTGGGGCATGAGTCCAAGATGGATGCCCATCTCTAGAAGGTTCCATATTTGCCTTGTAAACTCTATAAAAATAGGTGCTTGGATGGGAGATATATAGTTTTTGTACAAGTACTGTTATGCTGTCGGAATATCTCCAGATTCGACATTCAAAAACTCCTAAAAGAGCATTGGCTCTGAAATTGTATTGTATTATGTTATTGTTTACTATAATACATTTAAGATGTGTTTTTTAGTGTGGGATTTTTCACCCATAAGGGTTTTCCCCACGTATATCTTGTCTCTCTCTCTCTCTCTCTCTTCTGTCTACTTTTTGTGTGTATGTGTGTGTTAATAATGTTGTAACTGGAAAGGTTAATTTGAATTTGTACTCTACTTCCCTCATTAGATTAGCGTAGGAAGTGTGTTTCGCGTACCTTGCTTCCTTTCACTATCATACTAAAATAGAGGAAAACTCAAGTTCTTGACTATATTTTGAACTCACTTGCACAACAGGAAATAGGGACAATTAAAATAGCAAACTAGAGGACACCAAATGATATAGAAAGAAATGAAATTAAACGAACTATTACAAATGAAATAATAAAATGATAAGAGAGAGAATTAAGCCTTCATGCAGTTGTAGTCTTCCAAATGCCTATAGCTAGGACAAGAAAAATGGTCAGGAATTCTTGGGAGCTTTCCAAGAATGGTAAAGCCCCTATTTTAGTCTTTCAACTTCCATGTGTAGTCAAATAGGAAAGATAGAGGTTGAATCTGTGCACTTAGTCTATGTGCATCTAGGACTAAGAATAAAAAATCAAAATAAAGCTATGAATATCAAATTATAGGTCTATAAAGATTAATAAACTAGTGTGTGTATGAGATTCGATAAAATGTGGTGATGGTCACCAAGAGATATACAAAGAGAAATGTAGAAGGAAATGATAAAGAAGAGCTATGATATTATTCAAAGAAGAAAAAGAGTTTATTGAAACAATATTACCAGCATGTTGTAGAAGAGAGAAGTGAAAACGTGCAGTTGTTAATGGAAATTTGGTAGCATGTAGCTTTAGTAAGATTCAATAATGGAGGTATTTTCAGCCAAGCATAGCCAAGAGAAGGAGAGAAAGAGATTACATGATTTATATTCAAAGGTTGCTTTTGCATGAAGCTTATGAGGAAGTTGAAGGGTCAGATTCAGAGTAGAAAGACACTTCTTTAGAAAACAAGCTATAGCAAGTGATAATAGGTAGATAGGTGGGAATAACCGACATTAGAATTTTGAAAACTTGTGGGACACTAGCTAGGTGGGATTAACCAACTTTAGGTCATTCTTTTGCTTTGGAGCCTTTCCTTTATCTCAGTTCTAACTTGTTGGCCACTGTTTTGGATGGGAAATAAGGGTGATTGGTTTTAAGGGTTTGTGTGTAATTCTCCTTTCCCAACAAACATTCCAAGGGCTTATCAACCAAGTTGAATCTCCAATAAGCAAGAGCAATCACCTATTGTTTTAGGCAGCCACTTGGGAAGTTGTGGACTCTTGGATATATCAAACAATATCTCTATTTAATGTTCAATTATGCTTAGAAACCTGAATTATGCAAATCAGTAAGCAAATTATCAAATTACGGCAAATCCTTTCAGACTAAGGCAAAGGACAGAGGTATTTAACTTACTGATTTTCAAAATTTAGAAGGCAGAAAAGTTAGGGACATGGGGACTAGCGCCCAAGTCCAAGGTTCCTGTTTCTTTGTGGGATCCTGATATCCTTCTGACACTGCTTTGCACTGCAACTTCAATTTCTAGGAATTCCACTGTGGAGGACATGGGGACTAGTGCCCTAGTCTAGGAAAAGCACCAGTGTCCTGCTTCTTTTTAGATCTTGAATCCTCTGTGTCTGCTACTCCTTCCTACAACTCCACTCCACGGGACTCGACACCTATAACCTACAATCACAAGGAGTGTGGGAGGGGGTTGTGGTGTTTAGAGGCTTGCCTCAGTCAAGCCCCAGAGAGACATTCAAGTCTTTCAAACACCGTTGTCAGATGAGAGTGCGTATCTCGATGAGATAGAGGCAAAAATCCAAATGATAAATGATTGAAAACATAATAGATATCACCTTGTAGTGAAGATCTCATGGAAGGAAGATGCTCTTCATGCCATGAGGAGATGGATGCCAAATCTGCAAACTCAAACACAATAACAATGCTCTGCTTTGCCACACAATGAATATTTTGAATGTTCTAATCACAAGAATGCATAAAGTTGTCCAATTTCCATCTAGTTTACAAATGAAACCTAATCATGCTTATATATGCAACTACAAAGATTCCTAGTAACAATTTCATAGTTCAAACTTTGGATGTCAACATGGACCTAATTAACAGTCATAAAACTGACATTTGAAATTAGGGCAGACCCAAAATGATGCAGAGGCATCCACACTAAAAACTTGACATACAGCATGTATGTCTACAACCCATCATCATCATCATCATATTTCCCTTAACACTGTCAGCATCATCATATTTTCTCTGCCGACCGATATCCTCCTGCAGACAAACCTTCGACCTTTCGCCTGTCAGCAGCATCATCATATTCGGCTATCGGCAGCATCATCATATTTGGCAAGCGCAATCATCCTCCTGACGATCACTGTTCATCTTACTTCCAACCTCTATCTGCAGCATCATGATGTTTGACATCATCTTCATCAGCAGGATATAAAATATCCAGTTCCTCCCATATATCCTGATGATGACAACCTCACGCACCTTTCCTTCGATGCTTACGTCACCCCGATATCCTGATGACGATTATCCTGATGACGATGACGTCACATGCAGCTCCTCCAATATCCTGCTGTCGGCCAAACTTAACATTATCGGCCCGCGATGGTTTTATCAACCCGATCTTCTACCTTATGCCGATACGCTCCTCCTCGGCAACACCTTGCGATGATCACCCCAATGCACATTCACCTTATGCAAACTACTGCATCATGTTCACCTCCATCTACTTGGATGATGCCCGAAGTAACCGCAGGATATACACAGAAATATCCTAATGATGCCGTTGCGATGGATTTTCTGACCTTAGCGAATTTTCAATCCGCCGAACCTCCTGGGGTGACCCGATCTACTTCCTGGACAACTTTCCAGACTCTAACAACCAGCACAACCTAGCACATACCCATGCTAGGGTTCTCAACACCTCTCGACTGCGATCCTGCAAACATACATGTAAACAAACAGAAAATGCAAACTAAATCCTAAACTATTGTACATAGCCATTCCACCGATTCGATGAATCAACCAGTGGAATGGATCAGTGAATCCATGTAACCACCAAAACAGCAACTCAATTACACAATGGAATCCAAACAGAATATTGACACAAACAGGATCTCTTTATTGATTTCAAAAGATGCAAATACAGTACTCTGTCTCACTCTCAGCAAAGCCTGATCGATGATCTGCAATACTGCCTAAAACCAACCGATCCTAATGCATAAATAGGATCTCCTGCGAGTGCTACCACTCGATTCCCAGTGGCTGGGAGCTTCCAAGCGGCTGGGAGGATCCAACCGAACTAACAACCTAAACAGCTATCCAAACAAACTATCTAAAAATAGTAAAGTATGGTCAACATGACCTTATTACATGCATTGGTCTTATAAGACCTTCTTGGAAACATTAACAAGACCTATAACAAACTAACTACCTCATGGAGGCCAGCTGTCAGGTAGGTGCTCCTACACCATACTCCCCAACAGAAAAGAACTCATGTCCCATGAGTTTGGTTGTGGAAGAATCCCACCTTTACACTTTGCCTTTGCAATATTCTGATCTGTTTGTATCCTCTGCTGGCTCTCGGCTGCTCCAAGACTTCTGAACTGTAACTTGCTTTCTTGCAAGTAAATCCTCATGCCTGACAATGTAGGCCCTTCTCTCACATACCTTGTGTTTGTCAGGTTGTCTTACCAGAACCTCTGTCTGAACTGCCTCTTGAACTTCTGTAATGCTCAATTCTGTCTTCCTTTCAACTTTTATAGGACAAACAATAGTCCCAACTATGACAACATCCTTGTCATTCCTCTCAACTGGTGGTTGTTTGTAAACCTGTTTCTGACCCTGCTGCTGACCTCTGTCAGTCACAACTGAAACTATCTTCAAACTGTTGTCCTTAACAACTTCTTTCGCTGCAGTGTCCTCAACTGCCTTTATGCCTGCTCCTATAGGCTTCTGCACAAATTCCTTCTTTCCCACTAAAATGATTTTGACTGCCCCCTGTGCTGCAGCATCTTCCTGCAATGGCATCAACATAATAGTTTTCCCATCTTTCTTGATGGTGTAGGTATTAGCATACCCATCATACAGTACCCTCCTATCAAATTGCCATGGTCTACCCAATAGTAGGTGACAACATTCCATGGGCAAAATGTCACACAAAACTCTATCATGATATGCTCCAATCTGAAAATCCACATATGCCTGTTCATAGACAAAAAGTGATTGACTATCACTCACCCAAGATGCCTTGTAAGGGTGTTGGTGTGGAATCCTTTCCAAATTCAGTTTATCCACCATTTCCTGAGATACCATGTTATCTGTTGAACCAGTATCAATGACAACCTTACATACTTTACCTTTGCTCTTGCATGTGGTCTTGAAAAGAGCTCTTCTTTGCATCATATCCTTTGATGCCTGCAAACTAGTTCTCCTTAGCATCAATGCTTCTCCCTCCTCAGGATATCCATAACCGTCAGGAGCTCTATCTCCTTGATAAGTGTTTGGACTTTGCACACTTTGCTCTACTTTCTCTTCTTGCACAAGTTGTACTCTCTTGTCATTCGTTCTGTCATTTCTGGATGATGAACCTTTGTTTTCTGGACATTTGAAAAATGGATGACCAAACTCACCACAGGTGTAACACTTTCCTGAAAATGTAGTAGAACCTCTACCACTTCCAAATCTGCCTCTATTACCTTTCCATCCACCTCTGAAATCAGACTGTCCCTGTCCTTTACCAGTGTCTTCTTGACCCTCATTGGTTTGCCTTGTTGTAGGGGCTAATCCTCTTCCCCTCATATTGTTTCCTCTTCCTCTCATGGACTTATCTTGTCTCCTATTCATCTTTTCTTCAATCCTGATTGCCATTTGGTAACAATCCTCCACACTCTTAGGGTTAGCTAAAACTAACTCATCCTGTATGTTCAATCTCAAACCAGCCAAGTACCTAGCCACCTTTTCTACCTCATTCTCATGATGACCAGATCTCATACTCAATTTATAAAACTCCTCAGTATATGCCTTCACATCCATTTCCTTCTGCCTTAAAAATTGCAGCTTCTTAAACATCTGAATCTCATAATCCTTAGGCAAGAATTTACCTTTGATCCTTGCTACCATTTTATCCCATGAAGTGATCTTTGACCTTCCTTGTTTCCTTCTCTCGGATTGTACATAATCCCACCATACCAAAGCATGACCTCCTAACTTGGTCTTTGCAATCTTTACCTTCTGATCCTTAGCAACATCTTCACATTCAAAGTGATTATCAAGTGCAGCAATCCAATCCAGTAACTCATCTTCATTCAAACTTCCATTATACTTGGAAACATCAACCTTTACCTTAGGTTTATCACTCTGCACTGCCTTTAACAGTTTTGCAAATCTCTGGTCTTCAGCATCCAGATCTTCAGCTACCTCTTCATACTCTTCAACAACATCTTCATCTTCTTCTGATTCATTGTCGTCCACTTCCCTCTTTTTGTTCTTTTCCAGGGCTACAAGCCTGGCTTGAAGTGCTTCAGCAAGCTCCTTCATCTTCCTCATCTCTCTGGCATGTTTTTCCTTCATCTCCTACAATTCCCTTGCAGTACCATTACCTTTCAGAGGCATTTTGTCAACCTCTCACTCCTCTACCTCTGTCTTTTCAGTGACAGAATCAACACACAACAACCCAGACCTTTTGCTGAGCTCTGATACCACTATGATGCAGAGGCATCCACACTAAAACCTTGACATACATCATGTATGTCTACAACCCATCATCATCATCATCATATTTCCCTTAACACTGTCAGCATCATCATATTTTCTCTGCCGACCGATATCCTCCTGCAGACAAACCTTCGACCTTTTGCTTGTCAGCAGCATCATCATATTCGGCTATCGGCAGCATCATCATATTCGGCAAGCGCAATCATCCTCCTGACGATCACTGTTCATCTTACCGCCAACCTCTATCTGCAGCATCATGATGTTCGACATCATCTTCATCAGCAAGATATAAAATATCCGGTTCCTCCCATATATCCTGATGACAACAACCTCACGCACCTTTCCTTCGATGCTTACGTCACCCCGATATCCTGATGATGATTATCCTGATGACGATGACGTCACATGCAGCTCCTCCAATATCCTGCTGTCGGCCAAACTTAACATTATCGGCCCGCGATGGTTTTATCAACCTGATCTTCTACCTTATGCCGATACGCTCCTCCTCGGCAACACCTTGCGATGATCACCCCAATGCACATTCACCTTATGCAAACTACTGCATCATGTTCACCTCCATCTACTCGGATGATGCCCGAAGTAACCGCAGGATATACACAGAAATATCCTAATGATGCCGTTGCGATGGATTTTCCAACCTTAGCGAATTTTCAATCCGCCGAACCTCCTGGGGTGACCCGATCCGCTTCCTGGACAACTTTCCAGACTCTAACAACCAGCACAACCTAGCACATACCCATGCTAGGGTTCTCAACACCTCTCGACTGCGATCCTGCAAACATACATGTAAACAAATAGAAAATGCAAACTAAATCCTAAACTATTGTACATAGCCATTCCACCGATTCGATGAATCAACCGGTGGAATGGATCAGTGAATCCATGTAACCACCAGAATAGTAACTCGATTACACAATGGAATCCAAACAGAAAATTGACACAAACAGGATCTCTTTATTGATTTCAAAAGATGCAAATACAGTACTCTGTCTCACTCTCAGCAAAGCCTGATCGATGATCTGCAATACTGCCTAAAACCAACCGATCCTAATGCATAAATAGGATCTCCTGCGAGTGCTACCACTCGATTCCCAGCGGCTGGGAGCTTCCAAGCGGCTGGGAGGATCCAACCAAACTAACAACCTAAACAGCTGTCCAAACAAACTATCTAAAAATAGTAAAGTATGGTCAACATGACCTTATTACATGCATTGGTCTTATAAGACCTTCTTGGAAACATTAACAAGACCTATAACAAACTAACTGCCTCATGGAGGCCAGCTGTTAGGTAGGTGCTCCTGCACCACAAAATAGGGTTGGACTAGGACGCTAGCGCCCAAGTCCACCTTGCCATTTTTGCTTAGAATTCATTAAAGTGCAGCCCCCTAGGTCCTATTTGTCACAAGACCAAAGGGTTTTCTCATCAAGAGTCAGAAATAACATGCAAGATATTCTAAATGCAATAACAGGACCCGGGAGCTAAACTTTAATAGGAAAAACCCCCAAGGTTACTTTTTTTGACATAACATTTAGCCCCCACTTTAATGTATGTATAAATTTAAGGCCAATACATGCATTGAAGTATGGTCAACAAACACAGTGAACACACTAAGCATAGAGAAGACATGCCAAACATATTGAAGATAGTAATAGGCACGCAAAACATGGTGAAGAATATTATAGTCACGCAAAACATGGAGAAGACAATATTGAAGACACGCAAGACACAATGAATATAGTGAATATAGTGAATATTTTCTTTTTCTTTTTCTCATATATGAAATGCAGAATGCAAGTACAAGGAAAGTAAACACACAACCCAAAATGCAGGAGGGACTCATCGCCACTGGTCTTTAGACTACACATGGGGCAACAAACATGCAAAACAAATCTCAAAGTACAGGAGGGACTCATCACCACCAGTCTTTAGACTTTACTTGAGAACAAACACGCCATACAAATCAAACACGCCAAACAAATCCTAAAGCATAGGAGGGACTCATCACCACCAGTCTTTAGACTATGCTTGGGAACACAACATGCCATACACACACATGGAAGACATGGACAAAACACAACAGACAAGTAATGGAGTGTACCTATTTCTAGGTTCATCACTATCTCAGGCACATTACAGGCACACACCGATGATTGGGCTTCGCCACAACAATCGTCGAAGACATGCTTAAGGGTTAAGTTAGTCACAAAATTACTCCTCGCCTTCATAGAGGACTTTTGAAAATGATAGGATTGTGCACTCTCCTTGAGAAATACACCATCCCTACCTTGCACGAAAGGCTTAAGATAAAAAGGATATGCATGAAATCCTGCCTCCGTAGAGGGCTTAAGTGATTGCAATGGATTTCAAGATTCACAAACACACATTGCTAACATCTACAATAGATATCTTACCTTATATATGCCCCCACCTTAAGGTGGTTGATGTTGTGTACCGATATCAAGCACGTTAAGGTAGGAAGCAAACACACAAGGGAACATGAGCTCTCACAAAGACCATGCCCCCTGGAGGTGACATATACTTTACGATTGCCGAGTGTTCCCACAAACACATTCCTACAAGAAAAGTGTTAGTGTCCATATAATCATGATAAACAACAATGCATAGAGAACTAAGGAATGCAAGATTCAAGATAGACAAAGTGCATGGGGTAGAAGTATTGTTATGTTTTGTAAGTGCAATAACACAACATCAAGATCACACATAGTGATTCTACTAGCCAAGCATCAGATAATATATAACAACCCCATCGTCATATATGGACTTGGTCCATTTTTTGATTTCTCGCTAAAGGGACACTAGTGCTACAAGTATGGGCCTAACCGGTGTTGTCATTGATGTCAACATACTATTGTTGCATTGATGAAAAGGATTGGATGAGCTGAGTGCTGAGGATATTGAGAAAATTAGTCCTAATTAGGAACATAGAAGAATAGTGAAGACAGTAAAATAAAAGTCCAAGATAAGATGAGGATCAGAGGATGCGGTTTAAAGGGTTTGTAGATATGTGTCTTAAGGTGATCCAGTAAAGATTTAAGAGGTCCGCATGAAGATCTGAAGAAGTTGTGGCTGTTCAAGTAAAACCAATTCCGGCAGGTGTTCAGAGGTGACAGAGTGACACAGACAGGTCCGGTGAGATCTAGAAATGCATTATCCTATTCTGTGGATTTGAGGGAGTATTGAGGAAGTCTTTGTGAAGTGTCAACTTGATTTGTTCATGGTTTGAAGGTCTGGAAGCATCTATTCCTTTGTGACAGTGATGACAAATTGTGTTCTTGAGGTTCCAGATGAAGGAGAGAAGGATTTCAGTAAGTAGATGAAGTGTGGATGTTTTTGGTGATTCAAGAAATCATGTGAAGGTCCTTGGATCATGTCCAGCTCGTGTTGGTGGTCCGCATTGGAGTTGGAGCTTGCACTTGAAGAATAACTTCTAGAGGATGGTGTTCTTCCTGAGATCGACCGAATGGATGAGTTACACATCTTGCAGACGATCTTATAGTTGTTTGCTGACTTAGATGATTATTCCTAAGTCATTGTCTTGTATAAATAAAGTATTATAAAGTCATTTCAGCGTGTGGCTTGTGGAGATATGAGTGTGGTAGCGAGGAGGAGAGAGAAAGGCAGAGTAGAAGTATTGGGCTTAAATGGAACTAACTCAAGCATGGTGAAGATGTTATTTTCCAATTCAAGTATGTGATACTTATTCTTTTGTAGATAGTGTGTCTCTTGTAGGCAGTGGGCCTCTTGTGAGAAGTGTGCTTGGGCAGTGAGCCCTAATTGGCATGTGCCATTTTTTTTCTATTCTTCTAACAGAGAATACAATCTTGGGTTATTCACCCCGTGGTTTCCCTTAACCGGGTTTTCCACGTCAAAATCTTGGTGTCTTATGTGTTGATGTGTTTCTGCTCTTGATTGAATGCATTATGTTTCCATGATTGATTTATTGATATGCTACTAAATCACTAAGAAGATTTTAAGTGTGTAATTGGAAAGAAAGTTTAGACAACTGATTCACCCCCCCTCTCAGTTGTCTATCCTGAATCTAACAACTAGGTCTACATCAGTATAATATGTTTTTCATCATCGGCCCACTAGATAGAAACATAGAGGAAGGGAAACAATAAATTAAGAGAGGAGAAACAAGTGCCTTAGGGACAATCATGTAGGAGGGTGCCCCCAAGTCACTAACCGCAACGCTATGTCTTTAAGACACAACACACAATAATGAAAATAGAGGAGAAGCAATATAGAAGAATGATGATACAAATAGAAGAAGGATCACAACAGAGGTGGTCTCCTAGTATCCTTGACCTTACAAGAGCATCAAGGGTCATCCTAGGAGGCCTAAACAACACATAACACATCACGGGGGAAACACATCATGGAGGTAAAGAGTTAGAAATACTTACCTGTAGAGAGATTCATGCTAGAGGTTATCAACAATCAAATCATTCTCTTTCCAATCTCGAATGTTAGAGGGAAGAGGTGTGCAAGGTACCATTGCCAAGTCTTTGTCATTATTCTTTTGTTCATTCTTAAACTCTTCTTGGTTTGATTCAATGTTAGGTGGAATGATTTCTTGTTGAAGTTTACTAGCACACTTATTCACTATCCTATTAGGAGGTGGAAGAATTGATTTATTTTGAGTGACCTCAACATCCATCCCTAAGGGATTTAATGTGAGAAGCCTTGCTTCATTCACTAGTACTACATCTTTTGGAGAGAGAGCATAGAAATGAAGGGAAGGTAAGGTGCTGTGAGGAGAAGGAGTCAATGTTTTAAAATCCTTAGTGATGTCCAAATGACTTGAATATGCAATCAAAGGAGGAAGATTAAGGGTCTTCTCTTCCTTAGTGATATCCAAGGTGTGTGAACAATCAACTAAAGGAAGAAAGTTGGTGGGATGATCCATAAAGGTTTCATACACTAGGGTAGGATTTTTTATTTTTGTTAAATGAATGGTCATTATCTATCCATGGAATGTTCTTTGTTAAAGGGAGCTCCTCATTCACTAATGCTTCATCTTGGCCAAGGAGAGCATTGGAATAGAAAAGTGGCAATGGATCTTCATTTACTAATGCTTCATCTTGGCTAGAGTGAGCATTAGAATGAAGATTTGATGGTATGATGTTAAGGGATGTACCAATGAATTAATCTTTTTGCACCAAAGTGTCCTTAGGAGTGGGAACAACTTGGGGAGAGAGATCATAAGGTAGAACTAAGTTGTCACATGTTTTAACAATAGGAGTCATAGTGGAATATTCCATAAAGTCATCTAAGGCTTCATCTAACATCTTGAGGTCATCACTAGTATATATATTTTTTTATCATGAATTTAGTAAGATCATCTAATATCAAAGGATATATTCCCATGAGATTCATGAAGCTATCAAAATTAGATATATAACAAAGGATTTCATATGTGGAGCTCATGGAAATATCAACATCATATATGTATGCTATTTGTTCCAAGACTTGAGGATACTCATGAGTGAACTTGGAAAAATTATCAATGTCTATGATGTATGCAAACAAATCTTCCAAATAAGTTCCCATGATGTATGTCTTCAAATGAGTTCCAAATCAGATTTCAAAGATTTTCAAAACTTATGCAAGAAACAAGTGCAAAAGTTATATAGAAATGCTCTAAAATGCTTGATTTTTCAAATTTTTTCAATGCAAATCACTAAGAGAAAAGGTGTTGTGAAAACTTTCAAGAGGGATAGAGAATAATATGCCTAATAATAGTCTGATAATGCAGAAATATCTTTCACAACATGCTTTTGATGCAAACCTAGAGTGATGACAAGTCAAAACCTAGTGAAAACGTGCTACAATATGCAATTTTTCAACAATTATCAATGCAAAAGAGTATGACAAAGGGTGTTGTGAAGAAAATGATGATAGAAAGAAGATTTTAACAGTAATAACAGCCACCTAATGCCAAAAAATCTATCACAACACGCTTATAGTGCCACTCGTGGTCAAACCCTAGTGAAAATATAGCTAAAATATGTAATTTTTTATAATTTTTTGATGCAGAGGCCAAGTAGGAAGGGTGTTGTAGGGAATATGAGGAGGGGAAATAGATAATAACCCTAGTAACATCCAATTAATTCAGAAAAATCCCTTACAACATGCTTATGATGCAAATCTAGAGAGACGATAAGGCCAAATTTAGTGAGAATGCAAGGTTTTCAAACCCTAGGCATGAAATTTTGCAAGAAGACCACTATGATGCAACACTACTATTAGAAATAAGTCCTAATGAGTGTTTTAAAATGGTAGTAGAATCTAAAACAAGATTTTGACTACAAACCCTAGCTAATGCAAAACTAGGTTTTTATGAAGAATACACAATGTTTTTCAAATTTTCCCAAAATTTTCAACTTTTTTGTAATTTTTCGAATACAATAAGATGAATGAATGCAAATATATCAAACAACACTTAGCAAGGTGCCAAAAAATTCAAAAACACGGGTTCACCAACATGTTTTGGATGGGAAATGAGGGTGATTGGTTTTAAAGGTTTGTGTGTAATCCTCCTTTCCCAACAACCATTCCAAGGCTTATCAATTGAGTTGAATCTCCACTAAGTGAGAGCAATCACCTATCATGTTGGGCAGCCACTTGGGAAGCTGTGGACTCTTGGATATATCAAACAATGTCTCTATTTAATATTCAATTATGCTTAGAAACCCTAATTATGCAAATCAATAAGCAAATTATCAAATTACAGAATATCCTTTTAGACTGAGGCAAAGGATAGAGGTATTTAACTTACTATTTTTAGAAATTTGGAAGGTGGAAAAGTTAGGGACACAGGGACTAGCGCCCAAGTCCAAGGTACATGTTTCTTTGTGAGATCCTGATCTCCTTCTGACATTGATCTACACTACAACTTTACTTTCTAGAAATTCCACTGTGGAGGACACGGGGACTAGCGCCCTAGTCCAGGAAAAGCACCAGTGTCCTACTTCTTTTTAGATCTTGAATCCTCTATGTCTGCTCATCCTTCCTGCAACTCCACTCCATGGGACTCAACACCTGTAACCGGGTAAGTGCAGGAAGATGGGGGGCCAAAAAGGGGTCTTAAGTGGCCACTTTTTTTCTGAAATCAGGAAATACTAGCCATGGATGAGAAATTGAGCATAGTTACACTCAAAATTTGGAGATGCAACCAAAACAATGTTCGTAGTGCTCCGAGTCTACTTTCTAAACTACTATTATTTTTTGAAAATGGCATAGATTAAGGGGTTCAAAAGAGGGAGCCACAGAAATTGGTGTTGTTTCTATCAAAAAAACATAACATAGCATGTTTTGTGGCTCCCTCAAAAGGTCAACTTATTTTTGGTATTTTTAAAATCGCTTCAGTGACAAATTAGCTAATAGCATGTAGTTTATGCCTGATTTTTCTGATAATTATTTGATGAATATTTGATTTTTTACTAATTTTCAAAGTGGACACATCCTAAAAAATAGAATTTTGGCCGTGCTACCCCTATAAATTTTGAAAACTAATCGAAAATCATTTTTTTCTTTTTTTAATATTTGTAGAATGGAGTCTAGTTTCTAAATATGTAATTTTTTTGAAATTTCAATGAATAGTTAATTTACAGTGAAAAAAAGACCAAACAGTGGTTTTTGCCCAAAAACGGACACACAAACAAAAAAAAATAAAGATGAAAGGCTTAACATTGTTAAAATGTGAAAAAAATTACATCGTCAGATAGCTAAGAGAAAGCCTAACATTACCCAGGTGTTTGATTTGTTTGACCTTGAAACACGTGCAAATCTGAGGGTTAGCACGAACAAAATTATCTAAAATCTTGAAGAATATGGAAAAACACGTCTGTTACTGTTCATAAGGCACTCCAAGCCTTTGGGTTGGAAATCCAAAGCAAATCCCAAGCCCAAGGCTTGGGATTCCCAAAGCAAGACATAACGCGAGCGCGTTATAACGCGCTCGCGTTATTCTTTCCTTTGCATTTTTCCTTTTCCACAAAAGTTTGTGCTATTTTTCATGTTTTAAATAACGCGAGCGCGTTATGTTAAACTTAAATTTTTTTATGTTTAAGGCTATTAATCATGTATGTAGGTATGCCTATATGTATGTATGTATGTATGTATGTATGTATGCCTATATGTATGTATGTATCTATGTATGCCTATATGTATGTATGTATAGTGTTGACGGTAGAGGAGGGTAGAGATGGGAGTGAGCCAGATAGGGGAGGAGAGGGGTGGATAAGGATTGAGTGATTAAGGTTTAAGGTTAAGGGTTGAGCATTTAGGGATAAGATTTAGAGCTTAGGGATAAGGGATTAGAGTTTAGGACCTTGAGGGATTAGGGTTTAGGGTTGAGGCTTTAGGGATAGCATTTAGGGTTAAGGGCCGAGGGATTAGAGTTAAGGTAGACTGTTGAGGGTAGAGGGATTAGGGATAGGGTTTAGGGTTGAAAGTTTAGGGTTGAGGGATTAGGGTTTAAGGTATAGTTTAGTAGTTCTTGTGGATAGAGCCAGTAAACAATGGGAGATTATTTGCTTGTTTCATAACAATATACCTCCCCTAAGTGCGGGGTGCACAGCAAGAAACATAGATGTACCCCAATGCAAAGCTTTTCTCATAATGATCATCCTTCTGATTTCAACTGTTAATTACTCACTATGGATGTACCATATGCAAAGCTTTTCTCATAGTGTGTACACCTATTGGCATAATGAACCCCAAATGGGCCAGAAAAACATGCCATATAACATTACTAACATTAAAAAAGTTCATAGCCATTTTTCTGACATATTCTTGCAACTCAAATATCTTTAAGAGAAGAGTGTCAAAAATGATGGGTTTAACAACCTAACATAAGGCAAAGTAGTTTTGTTGGGTTTAGGGATAGGGTTTAGGGTTTAGGGTTGAGGGATTAGGGTTTAGGGATTATGGTTTAAGGTATAGTGTTGAGGGTTGAGGGTTTAGGGATATGATTTAGGGTTGAGGGATTAGGGTTTAGGGTTGACAGATTAGGGTTTAGGGTTGATGGATTAGGGTTTAATGTTGAGAGTTGAGGGTTGAGGGTTGAGGGTTTACGGATAGGGTTGATGGTCAAGGGATTAGGGTTAAAGTAGAGTGTTGAGGGTAGAGGGATTAGGGATAGGGTTTAGGGTTGAAGGTTTAACGATTGAGGGTTGAGGCTTTAGGGCTGAGGGTTAAGGGATTAGGGTTTAAAATATAGTGTTGAGCGTCGAGGGTTTATGGATAGGTTTTAGGGTTTAATTTTTAAGGGTTAAGGGTTGATGGATAGTGTTTAGGGTTTAGGGATAAGGGATTAGGGTTTAAGGTATAGTGTCGAGGGTTGAGGGTTTAGGAATAGGGATAGAGTTTAGGGTTTAGGGATGAGGGATTAGGGTTGAGGGTTGAGGTATTAGGGTTGAGGGTTGAGGGATTAGGGTTTAAGGTATAGTTTCAAGGGTTGAGGGTTTATTAATAGTGTTTAGGGTTGAGGGTTGATGGATTAGGTTTTAGGATTGATGGATTAGGGTTTAAGGTATAGTGTTGAGTGTTGAGGGTTTAGGGTTGATAGATTAGGGTTTAGGGTTGGCGGATTAGTGTTTAATGTCAAGGTTAGGGTTAGAGTGTCGAGGGTAGAGGGATTAGGGATAGCGTTTAGGGTTGAAGGTTTAAGAATTGAGGGTTGAGGCTTTAGGGATGAGGGTTTAAGGCTTAAGATATAGTGTCAAGTGTTGAGGGTATAGGGATAGGGTTTAAGTTTTAAGGGTTAAGGGATAGGGATTAGGGTTTAAGGTATAGTGTTGAGGGTTGATGGTTTAGGGATAGAGTTTAGGTTTGAGGGATTAGGGTTTACGGTTGATGAATTAGGGTTTAATGTTTAGAGTTCAGTGTTGAGGGTTGAGGGTTGAGGGTTGAGGGTTGAGGTTGAGGTTGAGGGATAGGGTTAATGGTCAAGGGATTAGGGTTAAATAAGAGTGTCGAGGGTAGAGGGATTAGGGTTTAAGGTATAGTATCGAGCCTATTGAGGGTCTAGGAATAGGGATAGCGTTTAGGGTTTAGGGATGAGGGATTCAAGTTGAGGGATGACAGATGACAGATTAGGGTAGAGGTTTGAGGGATTAGGGTTTAGGGACAAGGTTTAGGGTTAGGGTTGAGGGATTAGGGTTTAAGGTATAGTGTTGAGGGTTTAGGGATAGGGTTTAGGGTTGAGGGTTTAGGGTTTAGGGTTGAGGGATTATGGTTTAAGGTATAGTGTTGAGGGTTGAGGGTTTAGGGATAGGATTTAGGGTTGAGGGATTAGGGTTTAGGGTTGACGGATTAGGGTTTAGGGTTGACAGATTAGGGTTTAATGTTGAGAGTTGAGGGTTGAGGGTTGAGGGTTTAGGGATGGGGTTGATGGTCAAGGGATTAGGGTTAAAGTAGAGTGTTGAGGGTAGAGGGATTAGGGATAGGGTTTAGGGTTGAAGGTTTAACAATTGAGGGTTGAGGCTTTAGGGCTGAGGGTTAAGGGATTGGGGTTTAAAATATAGTGTTGAGCATCGAGGGTTTATGGATAGGTTTTAGGGTTTGATTTTTAAGGGTTAAGGGTTGAGGGATAGTGTTTAGGGTTTAGGGATAAGGGATTAGGGTTTAAGGTATAGTGTCGAGGGTTGAGGGTTTAGGAATAGGGATAGAGTTTAGGGTTTAGGGATGAGGGATTAGGGTTGAGGGTTGAGGTATTAGGGTTGAGGGTTGAGGGATTAGGTTTTAAAGTATAGTGTCAAGGGTTGAGGGTTTATTAATAGTGTTTAGGGTTGAGGGTTGATGGATTAGGGTTTAAGGTATAGTGTTGAGGGTTGAGGGTTTGGGGTTGACAGATTGGGGTTTAGGGTTGATAGATTAGTGTTTAATGTCAAGGTTAGGGTTAGAGTGTCGAGGGTAGAGGGATTAGGGATAGGGTTTAGGGTTGAAGGTTTAAGAATTGAGGGTTGAGGCTTTGGGGATGAGGGTTTAAGGCTTAAGATATAGTGTCAAGTGTTGAGGGTATAGGGATAGGGTTTAAGTTTTAAGGGTTAAGGGATAGGGATTAGGGTTTAAGGTATAGTGTTGAGGGTTGATGATTTAGGGATAGGGTTTAGGTTTGAGGGATTAGGGTTTACGGTTGATGAATTAGGGTTTAATGTTTAGAGTTTAGTGTTGAGGGTTGACGGTTGAGGGTTGAGGTTGAGGGATAGGGTTAATGGTCAAGGGATTAGGGTTAAATAAGAGTGTCGAGGGTAGAGGGATTAGGGTTTAAGGTATAGTATCAAGCTTGTTGAGGGTCTAGGAATAGGGATAGCATTTAGGGTTTAGGGATGAGGGATTAGAGTTGAGGGATGATGGATGACGGATTAGGGTTGAGGGTTGAGGGATTAGGGTTTAGGGACAAGGTTTAGGGTTAGGGTTGAAGGATTAGGGTTTAAGGTATAGTGTTGAGGGTTTAGGGATAGGGTTTAGGGTTTAGGGTTGAGGGATTATGGTTTAAGGTATAGTGTTGAAGGTTTAGGGTTTAGGGATAGGATTTAGGGTTGACGGATTAGGGTTTAGGGTTGACAGATTAGGGTTTAGGGTTGACAGATTAGGGTTTAATGTTGAGAGTTGAGGGTTGAGGGTTGAGGGTTTAGGGATAGGGTTGATGGTCAAGGGATTAGGGTTAAAGTAGAGTGTTGAGGGTAGAGGGATTAGGGATAGGGTTTAGGGTTGAAGGTTTAACGATTGAGGGTTGAGGCTTTATGGCTGAGGGTTAAGGGATTGGGGTTTAAAATATAGGGTTGAGCAACGAGGGTTTATGGATAGGTTTTAGGGTTTAATTTTTAAGGGTTAAGGGTTGAGGGATAGTGTTTAGGGTTTAGGGATAAGGGATTAGGGTTTAAGGTATAGTATCGAGGGTTGAGGGTTTAGGAATAGGGATAGAGTTTAGGGTTTGGGGATGAGGGATTAGGGTTGAGGGTTGAGGTATTAGGGTTGAGGGTTGAGGGATTAGGGTTTAAGGTATAGTGTCAAGGGTTGAGGGTTTATTATAAGTGTTTAGGGTTGAGGGTTGATGGATTAGGTTTTAGGGTTGATGGATTAGGGTTTAAGGTATAGTGTTGAGGGTTGAGGGTTTAGGGTTGATAGATTAGGGTTTAGGGTTGACAGATTAGTGTTTAATGTCCAGGTTAGGGTTAGAGTGTCGAGGGTAGAGGGATTAGGGATAGGGTTTAGGGTTGAAGGTTTAAGAATTAAGGGTTGAGGCTTTAGGGATGAGGGTTTAAGGCTTAAGATATAGTGTCAAGTGTTGAGGGTATAGGGATAGGGTTTAAGTTTTAAGGGTTAAGGGATAGGGATTAGGGTTTAAGGCATAGTGTTGAGGGTTGATGATTTAGGGATAGGGTTTAGGTTTGAGGGATTAGGGTTTACGGTTGATGAATTAGGGTTTAATGTTTAGAGTTGAGTGTTGAGGGTTGAGGGTTGAGGGTTGAGGGTTGAGGTTGAGGGATAGGGTTAATGGTCAAGGGATTAGGGTTAAATAAGAGTGTCAAGGGTAGAGGGATTAGGGTTTAAGGTATAGTATCGAGCATGTTGAGGGTCTAGGAATAGGGATAGCATTTAGGGTTTAGGGATGAGGGATTAGAGTTGAGGGATGACGGATGACAGATTAGGGTTGAGGGTTGAGGGATTAGGGTTTAGGGACAAGGTTTAGGGTTCAGGTTGAGGGATTAGGGTTTAAGGTATAGTGTTGAGGGTTTAGGGATAGAGTTTAGGGTTGAGGGATTAGAGTGAAGCATTGAGGGATTAGGATTTGATGTTGAGGGTTGAGGGTTTAGGGATAAGGGTTAGGGTTTAGGGTTGAGGGATTATGGTTTAAGGTATAGTGTTGAGGGTTTAGGGTTTAGGGATAGGATTTAGGGTTGACGGATTAGGGTTTAGGGTTGACGGATTAGGGTTTAGGGTTGACAGATTAGGGTTTAATGTTGAGAGTTGAGGGTTGAGGGTTGAGGGTTGAGGGATAGGGTTGATGGTCAAGGAATTAGGGTTAAAGTAGAATGTTGAGGGTAGAGGGATTAGGGATAGGGTTTAGGGTTGAAGGTTTAACGATTGAGGGTTGAGGCTTTATGGCTGAGGGCTAAGGGATTGGGTTTTAAAATATAGTGTTGAGCATCGAGGGTTTATGGATAGGTTTTAGGGTTTAATTTTTAAGGGTTAAGGGTTGAGGGATAGTGTTTAGGGTTTAGGGATAAGGGATTAGGGTTTAAGGTATAGTGTCGAGGGTTGAGGGTTTAGGAATAGGGATAGAGTTTAGGGTTTAGGGATGAGGGATTAGGGTTAAGGGTTGAGGTATTAGGGTTGAGGGTTGAGGGATTAGGGTTTAAGGTCTAGTGTCAAGGGTTAAGGGTTTATTAATAGTGTTTAGGGTTGAGGGTTGATGGATTAGGTTTTAGGGTTGATGGATTAGGGTTTAAGGTATAGTGTTGAGGGTTTAGGGTTGACAGATTAGGGTTTAGGGTTGACGGATTAGTATTTAATGTCAAGGTTAGGGTTAGAGTGTCGAGGGTAGAGGGTTAGGGATAGGGTTTAGGGTTGAAGGTTTAAGAATTGAGGGTTGAGGCTTTAGGGATGAGGGTTTAAGGCTTAAGATATAGTGTCAAGTGTTGAGGGTATAGGGATAGGGTTTAAGTTTTAAGGGTTAAGGGATAGGGATTAGGGTTTAAGGTATAGTGTTGAGGGTTGATGATTTAGGGATAGGGTTTAGGTTTGAAGGATTAGGGTTTACAGTTGATGAATTAGGGTTTAATGTTTAGAGTTGAGTGTTGAGGGTTGAGGGTTGACGGTTGAGGGTTGAGGTTGAGGGATAGGGTTAATGGTCAAGGGATTAGGGTTAAATAAGAGTGTCGAGGGTAGAGGGATTAGGGTTTAAGGTATAGTATTGAGCCTGTTGAGGGTCTAGGAATAGGGATAGCATTTAGGGTTTAGGGATGAGGGATTAGAGTTGAGGGATGATGGATAACGGATTAGGGTTGAGGGTTGAGAGATTAGGGTTTAGGGACAAGGTTTAGGGTTCAGGTTGAGGGATTAGGGTTTAAAGTATAGTGTTGAGGGTTTAGGGATAGGGTTTAGGGTTGAGGGATTAGAGTGAAGGGTTCAGGGATTAGGATTTGATGTTGAGGGTTTAGGGTTTAGGGTTTAGGGTTTAGGGTTAGGGTTGAGAGTTGAGAGATTAGAGTTAAGGGTTGAGGGATTAGGGTTTTACGTCGAGGGTTGAGGGTTGAGGTTTGAGGGTCAAGGGTTTAGGGATAGGGTTGAGGTTCAAGGGATTAGGGTTAAAGTAGAGTGTGGAGGGTGTAAGGATTAGGGATAGGGTTGGAGGGTTTAGGGATAAGGGATTAGGGTTTAAGGTATAGTATCGAGTCTATTGAGGGTTTAGGAATAGGGATAGCATTTAGGGTTTAGGGATGAGGGATTAGAGTTGAGGGATGATGGATTAGGGTTGAGGGTTGAGGGATTAGGGTTTAGGGATAAGGTTTAGGGTTGAGGGTTGAGGGATTAGGGTTTAAGGTATAGTTTTGATGGTTGAGGGTTTAGGATTAGAGTTTAGGGTTGAATGTCAAATTAGGTTAGTGTCAAGTGGTTAGGGATTAGGGTAGGGTTGGAGGGTGTAGTTATTGGGATTGTGGGTTTGAGGTTTAGGGGTAGGGGTTGTTGAGGTTAGGATATAGTGTCAAGTGTTGAGGGTGTGGTGGGGTTGAGGTTTAAGTTTTGATTGGGGGTTAGGGTTGGGGGGTTGGGTTAGGGGTTTAAGGTTAGTGTTGAGGGTTGATGGTTTAGGGGATAGGGGTTTAGGGTTGAGGGATTAGGGGTTTGGGGGGTTAATGATGTGGTAGGGGTAATGTTGAGAGTGGGGGTTGAGGGTTGGGGTTGGGGGGTTGAGGGATAGGGTTATGGGGTTCAATGGATTGGGGTTAATAAGGTGTCAAGGGTTGTTGGGATTAGGGTGTAAGGTATAGTATCGAGGTTGGCTGTGGGGTATAGGAATAGGGAGTTAGGGTTAGGGTTAGGGATTGAGGGTTAGGTGAGTGGATGATGGATTAGGGTTGAGGGTTGACAGATTAGGGTTTAGGGATAAGGTTTAGGGTTAGGGTTGAGGGATTAGGGTTTAAGGTATAGTGTTGAGGGTTTAGGGATAGGGTTTAGGGTTGAGGGATTAGAGTGAAGGCTTGAGGGATTAGGATTTGACATTGAGGGTTGAGGGTTTAGTGTTTAGGGTTTAGGGTTAGGGTTGAGAGTTGAGGGATCAGAGTTAAGCATTGAGGGATTAGGGTTTGATGTCGAGGGTTGAGGGTTGAGGTTTGAGGGTCAAGGGTTTAGGGATATGGTTGAGGTTCAAGGGATTAGGGTTAAAGTAGAGTGTGGAGGGTGTAAGGATTAGGGATAGGGTTGGAGGGTTTAGGGATAAGGGATTAGGGTTTAAGGTATAGTATCGAGTCTGTTGAGGGTTTAGGAATAGGGATATCATTTAGGGTTTAGGGATGAGGGATTAGAGTTGAGGGATGATGGATTAGGGTTGAGGGTTGAGGGATTAGGGTTCAGGGTTTAAGGGGGAGGTATATTGTTATGAAGTAGGCAAATAATCTCCCATTGTTTACTGGCTCTATCCACAAGAACTACTAAACTATACCTTAAACCCTAATCCCTCAACCTTAAACTTTCAACCCTAAACCCTATCCCTAATCCCTCTACCCTCAACACTCTACCTTAACCCTAATCCCTCGACCCTTAACCCTAAACGCTATCCCTAAAGCCTCAACCCTAAACCCTAATCCCTCAAGGTCCTAAACTCTAATCCCTTATCCCTAAACTCTAAATCCTATCCCTAAATGCTCAACCCTTAACCTTAAACCTTAATCACTCAATCCTTATCCACCCCTCTCCTCCCCTATCTGGCTCACTCCCATCTCTACCCTCCTCTACCCTCGACACTATACATACATACATATAGGCATACATACATACATACATACATATAGGCATACATACATACATACATACATATAGGCATACATACATACATGATTAATAGCCTTAAACATAAAAAAATTTAAGTTTAACATAACACACTCGCGTTATTTAAAACATGAAAAATAGCACAAACTTTTGTGGAAAAGGAAAAATGCAAAGAAAAGAATAACGCGAGCGCGTTATAATGCGGTCACATTATAACGAGCTCACGTTATAACGCAATCGCGTTATGGCTTGGTTTTGACGAGCCTAAGGCTCGTCATTACCAAGCCATAATGCGCTCCTGTTTTGACCTTTTTTTTTTTAAATTAATTTGGCCACTTTTTGGCCCCCCATCTTCTTGCACTTACCCAACCTATAATCGCAAGTGTGGGAGGGGGTTTATGGTGTTTAGAGGCTTGCCTCGGTAAAGCCCCTGAGAGACATTCAAGTCTTTTAAACACCGTTGTCAAATGAGAGTGTTTATCCCAGTGGGATAGAGGCAAAAATCTAAATGATAAATGATTGAAAACACAATAGATATCAACTTGTACTGAAGATCTCATGGAAGGAAGATGCTCTTCATGCCATGAGGAGATGGATGCCAAATCTGCAAACACAAACACAATAACAATGCTCTACTCTACCACACAATGAATATTTTGAATGTTCTAATCACAAGAATGCATAAAGTTGTCCAATTTCCATCTAGTGTCCATCTAGTTTGCAAATGAAAACTAATCATACTTATAAATACAACTACAAAGATTCTCGCTAAGAATTTTGTAATTCAAACTTTGGATGTTGATATAGGACCTAATTAATGGTCATAAAACCAACATTTGAAATTAGGACAAACCCAAAATAGGGCTGGACTAGGGTGCTAGTGCCCATGTCCACCCTGGCATTTTTGCTCAGAATTCATTAAAGTGCAGCCCCCTAGGTCCTATTTGTCACAAGACCCAAGGGTTTTCTCATCGGGAGTCAAAAATAACATGTAAGATACTCTAAATGCAATAACAGGACTTAGGAGCTAAACCTTAATAGGAAAAAGCCCCCAAGGTTACTTTTTCTAACATAACAACCATATTTGATCTAAGTCTAGAAGGTGATAATATAATATTTTGCTTGTCTATGTTGAAACCTAGTCAAATTATTTTGTCTAGGTAAGGATTATTGTTTATCCTTCTACAAAACCAAGTTTCAAAGTTGTTTCATCTCCTTACCATTCCTACTTTATTCCCTATCCTATCTTAGATTGTTTATTAGGTCATCCTATATGAGGGCAACTCATAATACCCTAAGTCAAAAATCCTACTAAAGAGCATTCATACTGTTTGTGTTTTGCATACTTACAAAAACAACATGACATTCATTTCATCATAGTATCTAGCACATAGTAATTTGCATTTTCATATATGTGAATCACATCCATACATACTACATACATCATAAACAGAAAGATAAACAAAAACAACATCGTTATCATCTGTATTTGATCATCATAGGTATGCATCTACATTAACATAAATAAATTTATATCCAACCATGTATCCACAAGAGGGAAAGCCAAGTACAAGATGTTGACTAAAACTAATATAGATCTCAACCAATCAAGTCTCACAATAATAGATGAATAACAATATCCGAGTACAAGTCACTCCTCCAATAAAGTCAAAAGATCAAAACCATGCACTCAAGCATGCATGTCTCTCCATGTAAGGGGGCAAGCAAAAATATCTTCAATAAACATAGGTATCCCAAAGAGCTCAAAATGTCTTGCAAGAAAGGGACATCAAGTCAAACCATCCAAAAATCTTCAGAAAAACCCTAAAAATAGAAAATCAAGAAAACCTAAAAATTGTAAAACTTAGAAAATCCCTAAAAAATCAAATGCATTCTTCAGAAATTTGCAATAAAAGGAGAATGCATTTTATCCTCTCTATCTTAACATGTGTTTGATGTCTCGTTTCCTTAGCCTAGGCTTTTGTCCTTGTATTCCATGTCTTTACATGATCATCGCAGGTTTCCGTGATAAGGTGAGATGACTCAGGTAAACTCAACATGTATGATATGTTCTCCCTTCTAGTACTTAGTTCTAGCTTATCATATATTGGTCTTATACTTTAATCAATTTATATTTTAGGTCTAGATGTGGGACAATGATAAAAGTAAGGCAATTCTCCAAGAATAGTACCTACCTTTCATGTAGACATCCATCCCTAAGGGGGCAAATATGTAAGTACTAGAAAATCACATCAAGCCTACATGGCAGTCTGATGATGATACAAAAGTCTTAATCATGGTCACAAAGGTTTGAATTATACTCCTCTCAACAATTTTTTTCTTGGGGATGTGTCCCCTAGTGTTTTTATCCCTTGATCATTCCTCCCCAATCTTTAAATTGATTTTCCAAAGTCCTACATAACTTCTAGTTGCTTGTCTAATCCACTTTGAGGGTCACACATATGACTTGTAGGGTCACTTGGATGACCCTACAACTTAAATGTGGGTCACTCAAGTAGCCTTCCTTACTATATATGGGTGACCCACTTCCTATAAGGGGTGACTCTATCATCTTTTGTCATGAAAGATTTCTTCTAATTTAGCCTAGTCTACCTCTATTTTTGGCTTGTGATTGAGAGTCCCTCCATGCACAATTGATCCTTGGCTTCCCCTAACTAATTTTGAACTCTCAATCACTCTTTTGTTCACTCCCAATCAAACATCTCCAAATCAATCTTCTGTAATCTTTCCTCCAACCTCTATTCTCTTCCAATCATAACTAGATCAGTTCCTAATAAATCCCAATTATCTACCCAATCACCACCACCATTGGTGTTGATTCTAGACCTATAAATACCCCCTCCTTTATTCATCTGAGGAGGATAATTCATTCTTGCATTCTTGTATTTCTCAAGCTTATGCAAAGCAACCCCCATTGGCATTCTTATGCTCTACACAAGACTATGTGAGCCTTTTCATTTTTGCAATAGCTTCTAAGCTCAAGCCTTTTTCATATTTGCAATAGATTCTAAGCTCAATCCATATCCTTTATGTCCCCATTTTATCCCTATTACAAAGGAGGAGATGGTTGCTATAGAACATTTGAGGAGATAAGCTTAGCATTAGCACCCTATTTGTACATGTTCTTTTATGCTTTCAAAGTAATTAGATCACAAATCTTACTCTTGAGGAAGTAAAATGTTGTTCATCTTTCTCTTGATAGGTAGAATTTATTTCTATCTTACAGTAGATTTGTTTCCATTATGTTAGAATAATTTCAATTTCAATAGTTTACAATGAAACTGATTCACAAAATATAAATATAGATCAAATTGCATTAGGAAAAGTCATATAGTTGCATTTGAATATTTCCTTTTATAGTAATTAATTCATCAAAAATCAAGAATAGAGCTAAAAGTTACTTGCATACATATAGATTAGTTGCATTTAGAAATTCATCAAAATAATCAAAACACCAAAAAAAGAGAACAACAAAGAAGAGCCCTCAATTTCATCACATGACACCAATCAACACAAATTGTTGGGAAATAAGGTGTCTCAACCTTGGTAATTCCTTGCATTATTTTTTATTGTATTTATTTATTCATTGCCTATGATGTAAATTAATTGTAAATTCCATATTGTCATTTTGTGGGATGTGGCATGGTGATGTGTCATCCTACATGGAAGATGACAACTTGTAATTTTATCCTCACATGAGGAGATAGGCATCCCACTTTGTGGTAGGAGTATTTTGCCATGTGTTGGCATCTTGGATGTTGTGTAAGGGAATGTTGACTAAAATGGTTATGACGGATTCCTATGACGAAGTTATGACATGTAAGAGTTAGAAATAGAAGCTTGTAAGACAGGTGAAGACATGTGTCGAGGAGCATCTTTGAAAAAGGCATCTTTCACTGCCCCAAGGTGGACTATGACATGTTGTAAGAGAATATGCTATTTATAGCCTGTGTATGACAGATTCTCTTACAGATGTAATTTGTAACTGCTATGATAGATTCTATGACGATCATAAGAGTCGTAAGAGCATCTGTCATAGCCCATTTTGGAAATACACAACCTCTTTGGGATGGGAGTTGTGGACAAGTGTCAGAAGCATCTTACAATGTTGACCAAGTGTCCATAGGCATGAGTTTTGGGCCATGAGGCCAAGTTGGACACCCATTCCAAGATATAGCCAATTTTGCCTTGTATATTCTATATAAACAGGTGCTTTGAGGAGGAGATGAAGTATGTGATTGATAGGTACTGTTATGCTACCGGATTGACTCTAGACACGAGTGTCAAAGACTATTGAAGCTTGCATTGCAAGTGTATTGTAAACCATATTTAGTTTTGATAATACATTGTGCAGGTTTCTAAGTGTGGGGTTTTTCACCCGATAAAGGTTTTCCCCACGATATATCTTGTCTCTCTTCTTTTGTCTTCTTTCTGGTTCTACGTGTATTGCTGCAATATCTTTGTTATATGTTTCATGTTGCTATAATTGCAAAGATTAAATTGAATTTGTATAGCTCTCCCCTCATTAGATTAGTGTAGGAAGTGATTTCTGCACACCTAGCTTCCTTTCAGTTGGTATTAGAGCTTGATCACCTTTGGTCCTAGTTGTTGGGTAGGGGTTTTTTTGAGCTGATCTTAAGTTGAGTGGGAGTCTGTGTAGAGTATTCTGAATCTTATTGCAGCAAGGAGATGGCAAGCAAATCTAGAAGGATAGAGGTGGAGAAATTCAATGGCACTAATTTTGAGATGTGGAAGCTCAAGATGGAATACATGCTTGTTGATCGAGACCTCTGGGAAACTATCAGTGGAACAAAACTAGCTGCAATGTCACAAGCTAATTGGGATCTCAAGGATTGGAAGGCTAAGGGTCTCATAAGACTTAGTCTTGTTGATTATGTCCTGTTAAATGTCCATGAGGAGGCTGCTACAAACTTGCTTTAGAAGAAGTTGGGAGATGTGTATCAAGCCAAATCCCTAGTTAACAAACTTTTTTCTAAGAAAGAAGTTGTATTCTCTTCGAATGGAGGACAAAGGATCTATTGCAAAACATATGAATGCTTTCAACATGTTGGTTGCACAATTGACATCTCTTGGTGTGAAGATGGAGGAGGAGGATCACTGTATGACCTTGCTTTGTTCTTTGCTGAACTCGTGGGACCATCTTGTCATGGCTATTGGAAGCACCACATCCACATTCAAAATGGATGAAGTGGTTTCTTCACTATTGTTTGAAGAGATGCGGAGAAAGTCTTTTGAGGAAACCAAAGAGGCTCTTGCAGTTCGTGGAAGACCCAAGGAGAAAGGGCAAAATAAGGACAAGAAAGATGAGAAGGGTAGATCCAAATCTTGTGGGAGATTTAAATCTCCTAGAAAGTCCAAGGCTCTCTGTTGGAACTGTGGAAAAATTAGGCATTTCTGAAAGGAATACAAAGAGGAAAAGAAAAAGAAGAAGAAGAACCCAGTTTTAGATTCTGACAAGTCACAAGATGATGGTGATGCTTTCATTGTCGCCTTGGCAACCCATGCATCTGATGATGTGTGGCTGATTGATTCTGGTGTATCATTCCACATGACTTTGCATCGATATTGGTTCACTAAGTATGAGGAGTTCGATGGTGGAAGGGTGTACCTGGGTGACGACTCTCATCTGAAGATTGTTGGTCATGGAAGAGTCTCTATCTGATTCCCTGATGGATGAGTGAAGGGGATCTCTGGGATTATGTACATCCTAGGCTTAGCACGAAACCTGCTTTGTGTAAGTATGTTGAATGATGCAGGTGTGTAGGTTGTCTTTTCAAAAGAAGGATGCAAGATGACTAGAGGAGCTATGGTGCATGCTAAGTGTACTAGGAGAGGTACTCTGTTTCAGCTGGAGGCATGCATTTCACAATGCAATAGTTCTTCTAACTCAAGAAAGAGAGCAACAATCACTTCATCCCCACCATCTGAATGAGTAGTGAAGAAATCTGTTGTATCTAGTCTTGATGGTTGTATTCATGCCTTGGAAGTTAAGCTTCCTACTGAAAAGACAATGTTATGGCATAAGAGATTTGGCCACATTGGTGAGAAGGGTCTTAGAACCCTGAAAAATAAAAACCTCATTGAGGGGTTAGATGATTGTAATCTTGAGTTCAACTTTTGCAAACATTGCATATATGGAAAACAAAATTGTGTTCAGTTTTACTCGAGTTCTCATAAGTCTTCTGGTGTGTTGGACCTTGTTCATTCTGATGTATTTGGTCCTGTTAATGTTCCTTTGTTATCAAAATTTGTATATTTTGTATCTTTCATAGATGACTATAGTAGAAGGACATGGATTTATTTTCTCAAAAGCAAATCTAAAGTCTATAGCAAGTTTAAGGAGTTTAAAGCCTTTGCTGAAAATTAGACTGGTAAAAAGATTAATTGTTTGAGAACTGACAACGGTTTTGAGTTTTGTTCTACAGAATTTGATAAATATTGCAAGGAACTTGGGATTGAAAGCCATAAGACAACTCCATACACCCCATAGTAAAATGGAGTTGCAGAGAGGATGAACAAGACACTGATGGAGAAGGCTAGGAGTATGCTTAGTGGAGCTGGCCTAGATCAAAAGTTTTGGGCTGAAGTTGTTGCCACTGCTTGCTATCTTGTAAATAGATCTCCTACATCAGATCTTGTTGGTCAGACACCCATGGAGGCCTGGTCTAGTAGAAAGCCTTCAATAAGGTATCTTCGTGTTTTTGGTTGTGAGGCATATGCACATGTGCCTAGGGAGAAGCAGTCAAAATTGGAAAATAAGGCTGTTAAGTGTATCTTAATTGGCTATGGTGTCGGTGTGAAAGGATACAAGCTTTGGGACCCTATGGCTGAAAAAATGTTGTATAGCAGAAGTGTCATCTTCAGAGAGCTTACACCTTCTTCCACTATTTTATAGCCAGAAGAAAAAGAAAAGAAAGAGGATGTTGTTCAGTTTCCTGTTACCCCTGAGAAGACTAAACAGAAAGACAATGTTGGACCTGATGATGAGGAGAGCTCTTGCAGCTCTGAAAGCTTAGATGAAGAAGTTGAACCTCAACCTTAGCTCTTGAGGAGGTCTACACGAATCAGACAGCAACCTGAGAGGTTTGGTTATACATTGCTTGATTCTAGTTGTGATTTTGCTTTGCTTACTAATAGTGATGAACCTAGAATTGTGTCAGAGGCTTTGGATATGAAAGGTGCAGGTTCCTGGAAGGAGGCCATGGAGGATGAGATGGCTTCTTTGGAAAAGAATCAAACTTAGGACTTGGTGCCTTTGCATGCTGGACAGAAACCTATTGGATGCAAATGGGTGTTCAAGAAGAAATTTGGTGCAGATGACAGTGTTGAGAAGTATAAGGCCAAATTGGTTGTGAAGGGGTATTCAGAAGTGGAGGGTATAGATTATGGTGAGATCTTCTCTCCCGTTGCAAAGATGACATCCATTCGATTCATGTTATCTCTTGTAGCAGTTTATGACTTAGAGGTAGAACAGATGGATGTGAAGACAACTTTCCTTCATGGTGATTTGGAGGAAGCAATCTACATGTCACAGCCAGAGCATTACATAGTGAAAGGTAAAGAAAATTTGGTTTGCAAGTTAAAGAAGTCTTTGTATGGTTTGAAGCAGTCTCCTAAGAGGTGGTACTTGAAGTTTGATACCTTTGTGTTATCAATTGGATTTGTGAGATCAAAATCAGATCACTGTGTGTATTAAAAGTTTGATGGTGATTGTATTCTCATTGTTGCATTATATGTTGATGATATGTTGCTCATTGGGAAGGGTAAGAATATGATTTCTGATTTTAAATCTCAGTTGTCAGCATAGTTCAAAATGAAAGATTTAGGGGCAGCAAGGTATATTCTAAGAATGGAAATCAGAAGAGACAGAATTAACAAAAAACTTTGGTTAAGCCAGAGTAAGTATGTGAAGACCATGTTGGATAGGTTTAGCATGGAAGATTGTAGACCATTGTGTGTTCCTGTTTCTTTGGCAAAAAAGTTATCTGTTGAGGATTGCCCAAAATCTCCTAGTGAGGTTGAGGACATGAGCAGAGTATCTTATGCTAGTGTTGTTGGCAGTTTGATGTATGCTATGGTCTGCACAAGACCAGAGACATTGCCTAAGCAGTGGGAGTCCTTAGTTGATTTATGGCTAATCCTAGACAGGTACATTGGGATGCAGTTAAGCAAGTGTTCAGATATTTGAGGGGTACTTTTGAGTATTCCATATGCTATCATGGTAATGTTATAGGACCTCTGCATTCTGTTGATATTCGTGGATTTGTGGATTCAGATTCAGCAAGTGACATTGACAGTAGGAGATCCACCAGTGCTTATGTGTTTACACTATTTGGTAGTGCTATTAGTTGGATAAGTAAGCGACAACCTGTGGTTGCTTTGTCCATGACAGAAGTTGAGTATATGGCAGTAACCCATGCTTGTAAGGAAGCCATTTGGCTTAAGAGATTGTGTTCAGATATTGGTGTTGATGCAGGTCAGATTACGATCAGTTGTGACAGTCAGAGTGTGATTTGCCTTGCGAAGAATCCAAATTTCCATGCCAGAACAAAGCATATTGATGTACATTTTCACTTCATGTGAGACATGGTAGAGGATGGGAAGGTAAATTTGGAGAAGGTAGATACTTTGAAGAATGTGTCAGATGCATTAACGAAACTAGTTAGCACAAAGAAATTCAGATGGTGTTCGGAGTCTATGGCCCTCTCGGCCTATAGCAGTTAAATCATGTTATTCTATTGGCTCTTACAAGGTGTTCAACAAGTGGGAGAATGTTGGGAAATAAGGTGTCTCAACCTTGGTAATTCCTTGCATTATTTTTTATTGTATTTATTTATTCATTGCCTATGATGTAAATTAATTGTAAATTCCATATTGTCATTTTGTGGGATGTGGCACAGTGATGTGTCATCCTACATGGAAGATGACAACTCATAATTTAGTCCTCACATGAGGAGATAGGCATCCCACTTTGTGGTAGGAGTATTTTTCCATGTGTCGGCATCTTGGATGTTGTGTAAGGGAATGTTGACCGAAATGGTTATGACAGATTCCTATGATGAAGTTATGACATGTAAGAGTCGAAAATAGAAGCTTGTAAGATAGGTAAAGACATGTGTCAAGGACCATCTTTGAAAAAGGCATCTTTGGCTGCCCCAAGGTGGACTATGACATGTTGTAAGAGAATATGTTATTTATACCCTGTGTATGATAGATTCTCTTACAACTGTAAGTTGTAACTACTATGACAGATTCTATGATGGTCGTAAGAGTCGTAAGAGCATCTGTCATAGCCCATTTTGGAAATACGCAACCTCTTTGGGATGGGAGCTATGTACAAGTGTCAGAATCATCTTACAATGTTGACCAAGTGTCCATAGGCATGGGTTTGGGCCATGAGGCCAAGTTGGATGCCCATTCCAAGATAGAGCCAATTTTGCCTTGTATATTTCTTATAAACAGGTGCTTTGAGGAAATGTAGTATGTGATTGACAGGTACTGTTATGCTGCCAGATTGACTCCAGACACAAGTGTTGAAGACTATTGAAGCTTACATTGCAAGTGTATTGTAAACCATATTCATTTTTGATAATACATTGTGCAGGTTTCTAAGTGTAGGGTTTTTCACTCGATAAGGGTTTTCCCCACGACATATCTTGTCTCTCTTCTTCTCTCTTCTTTCTGGTTCTATGTGTATTGCTGCAATATCTCTGTTATATGTTTCATGTTTTTGTAATGGCAAAGATTAAATTGAATTTGTATAGCTCTCCCCTCATTAGATTAGTGTAGGAAGCGATTTCTGCACACCTAGCTTCCTTTCACAAAAAAATACATTCGCCCTTGGCCTAGCATTCAATGTGCCTGAGTATAAGGGAAGATTGGGTAAAATCCATCTTAGATGAGATCAAGGAGATCATCTCCCTACCAATTCCCATTGAGGAAATAGCCCAAGGACAAGAACTAATATTGAGGCTCATATAACGAGAAAATGAACAAAGGAGGCAAGTGGAGGCACTTCACAACCAAGAACAAAGACTCCAACAATTCATTCAACAAGAGAAAAGGAGGTTAGATAGGTTTCGTCTCTATACAATCAACTAACAAAATAGGCTTAGAGCAAGTGACCATCTAGTTCATACAAGAATCACAACTACCACACCTATTCAACATCAACATCACAACTTTCGTAATAATAATAATAAACAACCAAACACATCAACACACATCACAATCAATCCAACCATGATCTGTGATGTTCTACTTCCCCACAAATAGAACAACCCCTTAGTTCTACCTCCACTCAACTGGCTCCTACCATGAGATTGGGAGTGACTAGGTAGGCGCTGACTGCAAGGACAAAGTTCATGTGCTATATTGGAGTCTGACAACCACATTGAGTCTACACAACATAGCCCCTAAGTTGGTCTTAATACATGCAATAACAACACCAAAATCTTGGCATACCCTACCCCTAAGTTGGTCTTACTAGTTTTTAGTATATAATACTATCAATCTATTGTACAAGACAAATAATCTCACAATGCAAAGTATAGATCATGATATATATAAATTGTTGATTACCAAACTCTTGGCATACCTTGCCCCCTAGTTGGTCTTACTAGTTTTTCTATATAAATACTATTAATAATTCATAGTATAGATCATCTCATAAATTAACTATTTGATTATATAACTCCGAGTATACCCTACCTTGAGTATCATTTTCAAGAGAGTCATAGTATCAATGCTATTATCTAGTTTCCTCCCTAGGTAACTTAATACACAATCATGTTAAGTCACCTAACCAATTTGTTACATTCTATATCCCAATACTAGGTAAGTAACTCTCCACCATCTTGGACTTGGAAGTGCGACAATCATTCCAAGTTGCATATATTCAATTTCTACCTAGTATGACATCATACTATCTACATTAGAATTTATTCTTCTATTCAAAATATCATAATGCACTTAAACTCCATTAATAAAGACCTTACTATCAATCTTACTGACTTGCCAAAATAAGCATTATGTTATATTAGATAGATAATCATAAGTACAAATCGACATGCATATAAATTGTCGATTTCCAATCTCCCAGTATACCCTACCTTGAGATGGTCTCACTTGTTTTCAATATATAATATGATCAAGTATATAGGGTAACCCTTGTTTTCCAACCCCTCAGTATCCCTTACCCTAAGTTGGTTGTAACAACAATACCAAGTATAAGAATAACTATTGTTTTCCAATCTTTTGCTATGCCCTTACCCTTAAGTTGGTTCAATGGATACAATAACACAAGGCATAATCATAACTATTGTTTATAACCATGAAAATGCATCCATATACTAATAATTTATGCTAATTATAATACATGTAACCATGGTTTATACTGATTTATAAATGCATGTTAACATCACGATCCCCTTGATAATGATCAATGCAATGATATCGACATATCCTGTCACATACAACCTATCTATAACTCATAATAAAATAATAGGAGATATTTATGAAACATATGGTTTGTATTATTCAACCTCAATTAAAAGAACTAAGACAAATGCGAAAGTGCATAGCCACATTAATTATCCCTTTGTTTTATGTTTGAATCTTTCAGATGTCTACTATCTTGAGAAGGATAAGGGCATTGAAGTATAGTGCAAATGTGTCTCTAAAAATCAAGAAGAGGACATGCATGTTGATTACAAATAATTCAATAATTCATTAAAACTATTACCATTGGTCTAGGATTTATCAAAGGTATAGCCAACATATCTATATTGACATCCTTATTGATGCGTTGATTACTAATTGGTCCATGTATCTCAACGTAGGTAGAGTCGTATGCTTGCAAGCTCTTTAACATCATACACAAAGGACTCTATATTTCAATGATATAAATAAATTCAATTTAATTTCCTTTATGATATAATACCAGAGCAAGTCATCTGAATGAGAGATCTTGAGTTCCTGTGGTTGCTGTTAGAATCTTGAGGTGTGTGTTGGGTGTGAGTGAGCTGTACGTAATTGGAGTGAGAAAAAGCAGCACTGATATCCTTCTCATTTGAAGGCATAGAAATGATGTAGCAGTTTGGTTTTGAGTGAAGCAAATCTTGCAAAAGCAGGTTCTTTGAGGCACTAAGGATGATTTGGTTGCGTAGGTCTGGCATGGTTATTGATGCCATTAACGTGGACGCCATTAATATGCACAGAGATTTGAACATGGGCGGTGAGATTGTATCATATGCAACCCCTGTAATATGTTTTCCCAACAACTTAATGCTCTTTATAAATTTGATTTGAATACCCATCTTTTATTTGCTTCAAGTCTGCCCTTTCATTGGTTTTGGTGCTTGTCACATGGTGGTGAAAGAGCCTTGGTTTTTGTTTTTATTCAAGCTAAAAACTAGCAAGGACACTTTAATAGATACTTTTAAGAGTGCAGTGTAATAAGCAACTATATAAATTTAAAGAAATGTAATTTTTTTATTTCATACTATATAAAGGTACAAATTAAGGATTTGAAGTACATTGTGTGTATGAGGAAAATTGACTAAATTAAACTAAATAAATCAAAAGCTCAAAAACATAGAGAGAACTGATCTAAGTAAAAGCCATTGCAAATAAATCAATAAAATATGAAAGCCTTTACCAAGATTTGTATTGTTCCCTTTGGATGAATGTGGATTGCTCAATTATTGTTGCAAAACCATGGTTGCAACAAACAAGTAGTGCTCAAAGATCAATGTTAAGAGATCGTGAAGTTTCTCAATCGATGCGATGTATGTTCAAAGCGCTGTTAAGTATGCCTGAGAATAAGTGATCGAAGAGGATTTGTGAAGGAGATGAGGGGGGGTTTATATAGGTTTCAACAAAGATCGATCAACGATCCAGATAATTCAGAAGAATCAATGGAGGAGAACAGTTGAGGAACGTACAACGAATAAGAAGAAGACAAGTGTCACACAAAAGCTATTTTATTTGAGTTAATCACTTTCTTTTCTAAAGATAAGACATGTTTTTCATAAATTAGAAAGTTTTTTTTCTAATTTAAGAGAAATTGATAAAAACAAGGTTGAGTGAATAGATAACTCAACTTAAGATTTACTTTTGCATGATTTGAGAGAAATTAAATAATAAATTATCTAATTTTGGTGTGCATGGAGAAGAAGACTTATTTTCAGAAGATTTGAAAGATATTTGAAGAATTTGAAGAATAAGAAAGCAAATTAAATAAATAAATTTATTTGATTGTTGTGCATGATTTTGGAAGAATGATTTTGATTTAATTAAATAATTAAGAATTATTTAATTGTTGATAAGAGGGAATTTGTGATGAATTAATTAAATAATGGGATTTATTTAATTAATGGAGACCTTGAGATTTGGAAAGAGGAGAATGATTTATTTAAATAATTAAAATTATTTAATTGTGGAAGAATAATAGAGGAATTTAATTTAATTAATTAAATAAAGAGAATTTATTCAATTAATGTCGAAAGTAGGTGATTAGATAGATTTTGGTGAAATTAATTAAATAATTAGATTATTTAATTAACCTTTGAAATGCAGGTGATTAGGAAGAAATGACGAAATGCAAGTGTTGCGATGACATGGTCATTTCAGGGTGTCTACATTTTGCACCTCTTTGATGCAATGCAGGTTACAACGTGACATCAAAGAAATCGATTATTGAAGACATGATACAATTTTTTGATGCCCCAGTGTAGCTAGTTGCCCCAGCATAGCTGGCGTAGGGTGCCCCCTCGAGAGGAAAGATAGGGAAGTGACAGAAGAACTATGTTGACGCTCGACTAGAAGATTTTGTTGGAGATAGACAAGGTTGGGTTGATGATAGATAGAAGAAAGGAGATAGGAGAGAACATGAGAGAAAGACGGTTGATCGATCTTTGCTTAAAAACTATATACGGCCATGGATAAATGGATGGTTAAATGGATTGAGCTTGTTGCAATGGTTTCACAAATGTCTATAAAGAGCAATCCTTATTTTTGATATAGCACATGGATAGTTTGCTACCAAGGTATAAAAGACCAAGGTGTCATAATATCCAAGTGCATGGATGTTGACTCTACAAGAAAGCGGTTTGAACTTAGATCCCTTAGACATAATATGACCTTGTTGGTACATGTGAATGAGCCATAGTCTTGAACATAAAATAAACTTCAATACATGTAAATGCAAGAAGAATATTAGTATGTAAGATGCTAGGTCATAACACACACAAGATAAATATGATGTTAAGAAAGATACTAAAAATCATTCCTCAAACACGGCACACAAAAAGCAATGACTATGCCCCCAATCCATACTATATCGCAACATACCAAGATTATAGATAAATCAAGGTAGCCTTGCATAGGCAATGGACAAAGGAGAAAAAGATAAGCCATCAAGCAAAGTGACTGACTTACAAAGAAACATACAGCCAACATATTCTCTTTCCAAAGAGGTTGCTTAGGATAGATTGCATAGGAAAGATAACAGCCTTATCGTAGGAACTCTGTGTCCGTTAAAGGGGGCCATCTACCTAAAAAGACAATGTCTTGCTGCAGGAAATGCCACATGTTGCAGGAGACGCGTGTGTTGGTCTCGATCATGGAACACTCTGCAGAAGACAAGCTTGTTGATCTGGTGCTTTGGTTAAGCTAGATTTAGCTGGTATTGGCAATTAGAATAGCAGGACAGTAGACGACTTCGGAAGAAAGCTGCTTTGCTGCAGGTTTGTTAAGGACTTTTGCTTTGAAAGGATGCGCTAGCTTGGTGCTTGAGTTAGTCAAGTCGAGGCAAATGGATTTGGATATGCGGAAGACTAGAAGGATGACACGACAATGGATTAGGGTGGGTGAAGAATGATGGATCGTGTGTGCCTGGGTACTAGATACATCCTTCGTATTCCAGATTGCCTACATACCTTGTATCCATGGGATCAAGGCACATTACGAGAAAAGATGAGAGATGATAATATGTAGTTCTGGGTAGAGTGATGAAATGGGTCAAGGTGGAAGGGGGAGATCTTATGTACCTGAGTATTGGAAACTTCCTTTGTATTCCAGACTGCCTACATACCCATGTCCATGGGATCAAGGTACCTTAAGATTGAGATGAGATGATATGTAGTTCTGGTTGGTGTGATGATGTAGAAGAAGCGTTAGGAAGATAACAACCTTATCGTAGGAGCGATGTGTCCGTTAAAGGGGTGTTACCTGCGGAAAGGATAAAGATTGAAGTGATTGTGAACCACAAACAAGGAACCAATCCTAGACCTAGGTTAAGGAAGGAATTGCCCCCATTCCGGTAGAGGAATTCGCAGGGATGACTGACAAAGAAGACACAGAAAGCTTGACCTGGGACAAGACAGTGCAAACTACTGACACAGATCAAGACGTGGGATGGTGATGATGGGCATTGACAAATTTCCAAGCTATACTAGATAGGGAGATGGAAATGCAAACAAGGTCAATGGCTTTATTATGGATGGATGGATGGATGAAGGTTGCTTGTGAAATGGAATGAATAGGACTCGATAGAAGATGGATGCTGACTCTACACATAGCACCTATTTGTCAAGTTTTCACTATGGTACTTATCCAAGGTGCCTGTTTGCTAGGTTTTCACCAGAGGATGGATTTTTTTAGATTTTTTTTTTGTTTGGGAATACTCTGAGGATCAGACATAGAACTTCTTGAGATGAACACTGTTAAGTGGCTCATCTAGAGGAATGCCGTCAGGTGTAGCTAAAGTATAAGCTCCTGATCCATATGTTGTTGTCACAATATAGGGTCCTAACCAGTTAGGCTCAAACTTGCCCTTCTTTTCTCAATCTGCTTGATTTCTCTGATTCTCTTTGAGTACAAGATCACCAACTTGAAACTATCTTTCTTTGATCTTTTTGTTGTAATTACGCCGGAGGCGGTTTTGATAGACATGGAGATGATTAAGTGCGGCAAGGCACCTCTCATCTAGTAGTTCAAGCTCAGCTAATCTGGAAGTGCAATACTCCTCTCCGTTAATCAGGTCCTGCATAGATACTCTGAGGGATGGGATCTCGACCTCTATAGGTAGGATGGCTTCAGATCCATAGACCAAAGCATATGGTGTGGCACCAGTTGGTGTTCTGATACTAGTGTGGTAGGCCCATAGGGCGGGATTGAGTTGCAAGTGCCAATCACGACCAGCTTCATTAACTATTTTCTTGAGGATTTTGAGAATAGTTTTATTGGAAGCCTCAGCTTGGCCGTTACTCTGCGGATAGTAGGGAGTCAAAAAGTGATGTTGAATATTGTATCAGGTGCATAAGGCACGGACATCTTGATTCTTGAATGGTCTCCCATTATCAGTGACAATGGCTTGGGGAATACCATACCAGCAAATGAGGTAGTTAAGGATAAACTTGGCTATTTGCTTACCGGTGATATAGGTCATGGGAATGGCTTCTACCCATTTCGTGAAATACTTAGTGGTAGTAATGATGAACTTATGGCCATTGGATGAGGATGGGTGGATTTGTCCTACGATGTCGAGACCCCATTGAGAAAAAGGCCATGGAGTTGTCATAGGTTGTAATTCATGAGCTGGTGCGTGAATCAAATCTCCATGCTGCTGGCATTGTAGACACTTCTTAACAAACTGTACAACATCTTGCTCTATTGTAGGCCAATAATAACCTGTTCTGAGTATCTTTTTAGGAAGATTAGGACCGGTAGAATGTGCGCCATAGACACCTTCATGTATGTCTCGTAAGGAAGCTTCAGCTTCTTCTGCGTTAAGACATCGTAAGAGGATACCATCGAGACTCCGACAATATAGTGTATCACCCAAAATAATGTAACGGGAGGATCGACGGATAAAGGTTTTGTGTTGGGTGGATGAAAGGTCAGAGGGAAAGGTATTGTGTTTAAGGTATTCATAGATATCTTCATACCATGGGGAATTGGGACCAACAAGTTTGCAGATGATTTCAATAACTGGAATGTCGATGGCTAGTATCAACAATTGCTCGATCAAGAATTCGTATTTCTGTGTATTAGCAGGCATGTCAATCAGTGACCCTACAGAAGCCATAGAATCTGCAGCCTTGTTATGCTCTCTTGGAATTTGTTCAAATGTAATTCTAGAAAAGTGTGGTTTGTAGGCATCCACTAGTTGCTTGTAGGGGACCAACTTTTCATCTTTCATTTGGTACTCATCTGTGACTTGGCAAATGACTAGTTGTGAGTCTCCATATACTTGTAATTCTATGATGTCCCATTGAACTACTATATTGAGACCTATGAGAAGTGCTTCATACTCGGCAATGTTATTGGTGCAAGGAAATGCAAGCTGATATGACTTGGGAATATAGTCATTTTGAGGTGTGATAAATAAGATGTCAGCCCCTAATCCATGCTGTGTGTAGGAACCATCAAAGTACAACTTCCACATTATTGAGTTGGAAAGAGTGAAGAGATTCTCATCCGAAAAGTCTACTACCATAGGGTGTGTATCTGTCATGGGTGCTTCTGCTTGTTGATCTGCGAGGGCTTGTCCTTTGATTGCTTTACGATCCACATACTCAATGTCAAACTCACTAAGGATCATGACCCATTTAGCTAGTCTACTTGTAAGAGCTGCTTTTGTTAGTAGATACTTCAATGGATCAATTTTTGCTATAAGATTTGTGTGTTGGTTCAACATGTAATGCCGCAACTTTTGGGAAGTGAACACTACTGCTAGACAATCTCTTTCCATCGGTGAATAATTGAGTATCCCACCAAGGTTCTACTGATATAATAAATTGCATGCTCTTTTCCTATTTCATCATTTTGTGCTAGAAGGGCCCCAAGGGCTGAAGTTGTAGTTGAGATGTATATTATCAAAGGTTTATCAGCAACTGGTGGAACCAATATAGGTGTAGCTAGATACTCTTTGAGTTGATCAAATGCTGCTTGACACTTATAATCCCATCAAAATGAGACATCCTTTCAGAGCAAGTGTTGAAATGGTTGACATTTATCTGCTAGCTGTGAGATGAAATGCCTAATAGATTGCAGCCTTCCCTGAAGGCTCCTTAATGCTTTGAGGTTCTTTGGTGGAGGCATCTCCATTATAGCTTTTACTTTTTCAGGATCTACTTCGATGCCTCTGTGAGATACAATGTATCCCAATAGCTTCCCTGATGTTACACCGAAGACACATTTCTTTGCATTGAGACGCACTTGGTATTTCTTGAGCCTGTCAAAGATCTGTCCTAGAACCTGTATGTGATCTGCCCTAGAAGATTTAGCTAGTATGTCATCCACATAGTCCTCCATGATATGATGAAAGAGGTCATGGAATATCACTATCATTGCTCTCTGATACGTTGCTCCTGCATTCTTTAGACCAAATGGCATGACACACCAACAATAATTACCCCAAGGACAAGTTAAAGTTATTTTATGTTGATCTTCTTCTGCTATCTGTATCTGATTGTAGCTTGAGAATCCATCCATGAGTGAAAGCATTTCATGACCCGCGGTCAAGTCTACTATAATATTAATGTTCGGTAATGGGAAGTCATCTTTGGGACATGCTTTATTGAGATCTCTAAAATCATTACACATGCGGATGCGCCCATTGGGTTTAGACACAGGTACAATGTTTGATACCCAGTCTGAATAATCAATAGGTCGGATGAACTTTGCATCTAACAACTTTTGTATTTCCACCTTTACCAAGAGAGCTATCTGTGGGTGCATCTTTCTCAGCTTTTGCTTGACTGGTTTCACTTTTGGATCAACTATGAGATAGTGAACAACTAGCTTAGGGTCTAACCCTGGCATATCAGCATAGGTCCACGCAAAGTTGATGGTTCTCTATAAGAAGAATGTGTTAAGATTCCTGTGCTCTGTTTCTAATAATGATGCTGCTAGGAATGTGGTCTTTGGATTTTGCTCTATGCCAAAGTTTATCTCTGTGGAATCTTCCAATAGGAGAGCTGACTTCTCTTGATACTTAGATGGTAGGGGAAGGTCAAATCCTCCATCCTTAGGTGCCACAGTTGGGTTTTCACCTTTGGATACGTTCTTTTTTTACTATTTTGTGATCAGGAGGTACCACAGTGTGGTTTTCACCTAGAGATCTTTCTTTATTTTTACTTTTGCAACTGAAGAATTTGGCATTCTCACCAAAATAAGCTGTTGGCTCTAGTTCAATTATAAAACTTGCTTTGTGATCGCCAAGAGGGATACCTTCCCGAAGTCCCATAAACTCAGCTATAGCTTCGTCATTCTGAAATACATCTATAACGGGGGACCCTTGTTGGTCCCAATCGATAAGTTCAGGGTAGACAAGTATTACATTTTGAGTGTTTGTGGTGGATGTTAGGGATACGGAGGATAGCATAAAAATGAAGGATTCTACAAATAGTTTGGTCATATGGAGGGAAGAGTCATTGATGATATCCTCAGTAGACATCGAATCGGCGGGAAAAGTTTTGGCTACCTCGTCAAGGATATACTCAATGTCCAAGGCGCGTGGTACCTTTCTACCAAATCCTAATCCCTTCTTGTCTAGTTTCTTTGTCACAATAATGGGTTCCATAGTTCCTTGATTCTGTTTCCCAAGGCCACCTTTGCCTTTATAGCCCATGTTTTTTACTATCCTTAAGCCATTGCCATATTGCTTGACTGGTATTGTGACTGGTTCCTTCTCCTTATAGAGCCAAGAAGAGATGTCCTCAATAGTTTCCTCTTCCAATAATTTTCCTTGTTGGAATTGGGTTAGAAATGTTGGGGGAGGAATAGCTAATTTTTTAGTTACTTTGGCAATGGGTGATTGGCCATAAGATTTAGGGGATAAAGGCATCCGCCCTACACAACAAGATTTTGAGATATCATATGTTCCAAAGCCTATATCATGGATGTGAGCTTTGATTTCGAGCAGAGGATTAGGTTCACTTGTAGAGGCTTTTGTCAGAGTCTCCGAATCAACATATAGTGGGGTTCAAGGGCTTTGTCATTTTTAGGCACTCGGTTGCAATTCTTATAACTGCCTTGCAAGACACGACAAAATTTAAAAGAATTAGGGTCTCCTGGGATAGTGATCTCCGTACGATTGAATGAGAATTTTAGAGACTAATGGTACGTGGAGGGAACAGCTTTCATTGCATGGATCCATGGGTGGCCTAAGATAATGTTGTAAGGCAACTTAATGTCAAGGAATTGACACCGAGTTTCAAGCATGACAGGGCCCAGTTGTATAGGCAAGTGAATAATACCTTCTGAACGACATTTAGTATCATCATATCCCTTGATTGTAATACTTTGATCAGTGTTGACATGATCCTCAGAGTATCCCAATTGCTTAAGTAACTTTAAAGAACATATGTTGAGACCAGCACCACCATCTATGAGTATACGTTTGATTTTGTGCTTATGGATGAGAACCTCAATATGAAGGGCATCATTGTGACACGGATCATGGGAAGGGAGGTCCTTTTTAGAGAAGACCACATTGTAGGGTGAGGCGATGTTACCTACTATAGCTTGGAAATTGGCGACCTCTATGTTGTTAGGAACTGAGGACTCTTAGAGGGATTTTTCTAGCACGACTCTATGTGCGGGTGATGACCATAGAAGATCCAAGATAGAGATCTGTGCTGGCATTTTCCCTAGATGTTCGACAAGATTATAATCAAATTGAAGAGGAAGACTGGGTGTAGGACCATGAATGGTGACAAGACCACGATGAGTTGTAACAGCGCAATCTGTAGATTTGCCTTTGATTGTGAAGGTAGACACTCGACTTTCTTCAAAATGACCCACGATGGAGTCAAAGGAAGTGGAAGCATGATTGACACCTTTTCCTTTATCCTGAGGAGGAGGTGGACCATGGTGAGGGAATGGTTTCTTGTACATGTTGAGGTCTTTGTTCATGTACGGAGCTGATGGTTCATCTTCAAAAGTGATTTGATTGCCTTCGATGAGATTTTGGATTAGGTGCTTGAGTTTCATGCATGATGCAGTTCTATGCCCTTTGCTCCTATGGAATTCACAATATTCATTGTTTCTGTAACGTGCAGTTTTGTAAATAGGTTCGCCATATGGGGGAGCATCGGGTAAGGTGATGAGCCCTTTGTGTAAAATTTGTTGTAGGACCGACTCTATAGGCACTCCCAAGGGAGTGAATTGACGTTGTGGAGGGTAATCTTGTTGAGGTCACTCCTGTTGTCATTGTTGTTGGTTTGGATAAAGTTATCTTTGTTGTTGTTGCTGTTGAGGTGGAGCTTGACTTGGCTTCAAAAGTTGCAGCGACGTTTGAAATGTTTGGACATGTTTAGAATCGACCACCCCATTGTTGACCACATTTTTGTTTTTGTTCCAAAACTTTGGTTTATCATTTGTCTATTGATAAGAAGCATTATCTTTCGTTTCTTTGAAGATTTTGACCACACCCTTAGCAATGAGGGCCTTTTCAATGTTGATTCCTTTGTATGTGATTTCATCGAATGTTGTAGCACTAAGGATTTGCAAATGAAAACCTAACTCTGGGTTGAGGTTCTGCACAAATATGCTAACAAGCTGTTTCTCAGGAATCTTGAAAGGGAATTTGCTAGCCATTTGTCTCCATTGTTGATGGAAAGAAATGAAAGTTTCACCATTTTTCTGTTTATTGTTGCATAGATCAGTCATGGAGATCTCATGCTCTGCATTGTAAGAAAAATGGGTGGCAAATTTCTCAGCTAGTTCGTTAAAAGAGTTGATACCCGTAGGTAAGTGTGAGAACCATTCTATAGCTTGACCTCCAAGAATGCGAGGGAAGAGACGCATAAGATATGTGTCGTTATGTGAGACCTCGAAGCAAGCAAGATAGAATTCGCTAAGATGGTCTTTTGGGTCACCTTTTCCTTTATATTTATCAAATTTTGGAATGGTGAAATTTTGAGGAAAAGGGATCATGGGTAACGACCGATCAAAAGGATAAGGACACACTTCTTCTAAAGAGAAGGTCTTATTGGTGTGGCCAAATGTAAGATCAGATAACTGTTGTTGAACTTCTGCGATTTTTAGCTCCATCATTGTGGGAGGGGTTGGAAATGTGTATGAGGAAAAATTGATTAAATAAAAACTAAATAAAATCAAAGAACCCAATAACATAAAGAAAACGAATTTAAATAAAAGCCATGACAAATAATCAATGAAATAAAGACTTTTACCGAAATCTGTATTGTTTCCTTTGGATTGAATGTGGATTGCTCAATAAAGTTGCAAAGCCATAGCTGCAACAAGCAAGTAGTGTGCTCAAGAGATCAATGTCAAAAGATCGTGATAGTGCTCAATCGACGCGTTTTGTATGCTCAAAGCACTATTAAGTATGCCTGAGAATACGATCGAAGAGAGAGGCTCAATGAAGGAGATGAGGGGGGTTTATATAGATTTCAATGAAGATCAATCAACGGTCCAGATAATTCAGAAGAATCAACGAAGGAGATAAGTTGAGGAATGTGCAACGAATGAGAAGAAGACATGTGTCTTGCTTGCTTTTGCATGAGAGGAGTTATCAAGAATAGAAGAATGAGTTAACTGAAGAGATAAATCAATTAAAAGAAAAAAGCAATCAGTTAAGTGATTTAAAACAAGAAGAAGGGATTTGCATGAGAAAAGAAGATATTTTGCTTTATTAAATATAGAAATATTTAATTGATGAGCAAGAAAGCTTGAGTTATATTAGAGATAACTCAAATTAGAAGAAAAAGCAATTTAAATAAATAATTGATTTATTTAAATTTAGAGAAGATATTTTGGAAGAAGTAATTAAATAACTGGAATTATTTAATTTAGAAGATTTTAAAAGCTAATTAAATAAATAAATTTATTCAATTGTTGTGCATGATTTTGGAAGAACAGATTTTTGATTTAATTAAATAATTTAAGAATTATTTAATTTTAGATAAGAAGGAATTTGTGATGAATTAATTAAATAATGGGATTTATTTAATTAATGTGGATGTGATTTTTGGAAAGAGGATAATGATTTAAATAATTAAAAATTATTTAATTGTGGAAGAATATAGAGGAATTTAATTTAATTAATTAAATAAAGAGGATTTATTTAATTAATGTTGAATTTAGGAGATTTAGAAGAATTTGATGATAATTAATTAAATAATTAGATTATTTAATTAATGTTTGCAATGCAAGTGATTAGACAGATAACGGAATGCAAGTGATTTGACGACACGGTCATTTTAGGGTGTCTACATTTTGCCCCTCTTTGATGCAATGCAACGTGTAGCGTTGCGTCAAAGAAAATGATAGTTGAATACATGATACAATTGTTATTGCCCTAGTGTAGGTAGTTGCCCTAGCGTATGCCCCCTCGAGCGGGAAGACAGGGAAGCGACAGAAGAAAGGGGTTGACGCTCGACCAGAAGAGGATGCGACCAAGAAGAAGAAAAAGCAGAAGAAAGGGTGGGAAAGAAAAACTAAGGGGGGGGAACACTATAAATAGGTCCCATGGGGACCACAATCCTCATTTGCACCCTTGGAGATTCTAAATTTAGAGAGGAGAGAATTCAAACCTAGTTGGAGAGAGTGGAGCAGCCAGCGAGGAGAGATGCCGATTCTAGCGCACAGTCATCGGGCGGAGTTGGTGCGGACCTACAGGAGGCCAGCAGGAGCTCCGGCAGCGGTAAGTGATCGAAAACCCCCTTTGCATTTGTCGTTTAGGGTTGTTTAGGGCTAGGTTTAGGTAGGGTTAGCCAAGTCAGCCAAAGGTGCTTTAGGAAGCCGCAGCGCATATGGTGTAGGGTTGCAGCGCCTTTGGCGCACTGTAGCGCGGCTGGTAGTCGCCTGCAGCGCTAATGGAAAAATTGCATCGCTTTTGGCTAAATGATTCGCGTTGCAACGCATTTGGCAAATCCCGCAGCGCATGTGGTTAGGCAGTGTAGCGCACTTGGCAAAGCAGGTTAGCGCAAGTGGTGGGTACGTGGGAAAAGCGCGTTGCGTCTGGTAGGACAGAGTGGCGCTTCTGAAAAAACAAGGCGCATGTGGTTTAAAAACCACAGCGCGTCTGGATAAACAGTATGGCGCTGTTGGTAGAGAGGGACAGCGCTTTTGGCTAGATAGAATAAAAAGTTAGGGTGCAATAGAATGGGGGGACTTAGGAGAGGGACACCGAGCCTAGCTGACAAGAGGGAAAAGGGATGGTTGGGGGTTGCATAGCATAGCCTATGGGTAGGTAGGATTTGAGGGATTAAGGAAAGAAACTGACAAGCATGTTGCTTATGGATGTAGAGGATACTGCCACCGCTGATGTCGCGGGAGCGACACCACGCCATCGCGCACGAGGTTGTTCAGCTGACATGGGAGGAGGATGCATTCCTAGAGCATGCGGGATTATGGCATGTGGCCCACTTGACACACATTAGGGCGAATCTCGCCCTAGTGACAACAGTCGTGGAGAGGTATCATAGCGAGACCTCGTCATTCCACTTTCCGACGGGGGAGGCTACAGTGACACTGGAGGATGTATACCACATCCTGAGGATCCGGATAGATGGAGAGATCGTGGACTTTGACCCAGCACGGGGCAAGGTAGGCTTGGAGGAGGTCTTCTGCACAGATGACCTGTGGATAGAGGACGGGGAGATCCAATGGGCAGACGTCCCGAGACTCTGCGATAGGATCAGATGGATTGTTGCATCGTTGATTGGTGGCTTCCTATGCCCGGATAGGAGATCTAGAGGACTATCAGTTGGTTGGGGGACAATGCTATCAGGGATGTTCACCCATGGCAGACAGTATGTGTGGGGACCCTGCGTGCTAGGACAGCTATATCATGATATGCACCATTGTGTTTACAGGAGAGGCAGGAGCCTCTCAGCAGGGGTGACTCTACTACAGGTATGGGCATGGGAGCACATTCCAGTTATCTGACCCATGGCACAGCGCCACCGAGACAGAGGTGAGCCATATGCATTTTTATATGACGGGGTGATGACACATCGGAGGATGGGGTTTCTTAGCTACTGGAGGCGGCAGATAGACAAGATGGACCTATTTATATGGAGGCCCTGGTTACTATGTGAGGAGTGGGCAGACGAGCATGAGCAACTCATGTACTGCAGACAAGCTCGCTATCTGTTCGGTAGACGGACAGATATGATAGAGAGATACCTTCCAGAGCGAGTTCGCAAGCAGTTTGGATTGCCGCAGGGACTACCCGTGGGGGAGGCCACTCATGCTAGGACACGGAGGGAGGTTGGAGACTGGGATGCCGAGATCCCAATGGCGACAGCATTGACAGAGGTATGGGGACTTATCCCCGTGAGATGGGATTGGGACTCTGGGCTAGCAGACCTAGGGACATTGCCAGAGTATGATCAGTACTGGCAGACACACAGGCCGATGAGACTGACTACACCAGGTGTAGCAGGGGCAGTGGGAGAGGTATTGGTCCTTGGAGGGGAGGCGAGGATGAGGCAGCAAGCCAGGGCAGCCAGGCAGCAGGCAGCGGGCCAGCAGGTAGGTGGAGAGGGTAGTGGCCAGCAGGCAGATGTGGAGATGGCAGAGGTAGTGGGCCCAGTTGTAGAGACTGATTTACAGAGAGCAGAGCGACTGCTGCAGGAGGAGATAGCCTGGAGGACTCGCTTAGAGCTCTGGATGGCACGACTTAGGAGAGACAGGGATGCAGCGTGGGCAGATGCGAGGCAGGCAGAGGCCACAGCCCAGGCACAGACACAGGCAGCCTCAGCAGCACAGACAGCCCTGGCACAAGTACAGGCACAGCTACAGGCACAGGTGCAAGCATACAGACAGTTGCAGGCCTAGATACAGGCACAGGCATAGGTACAGGTGCAGCCGCCAGCCACACCATCAGCAGACGCAGATGAGCTAGCACAGGCTAGGAGAGAGAGAGACGCAGAGGTGCAGCTGCGGTTGACAGCAGAGGCCACACTATTTAGAGTGAGGCGGGAGAGAGAGGAGGCACGCCATGCACTGGGTGCAGACCAAAGGATCTTATATAGCGAGCTCATCTGAATGCAGGGCGAGCTAGTATCCGCCGGTAGGGAGGCAAAGTACTATAGGGGCTTATACGTGGGAGCGGTGCCAGCAGCTCAGCAGGCACCGAGTTACAAAGATAGGAGCAGATCTGGGGCATCCGGATCTCGGAGGACAGGGCAGTCAGTGTCTTCAGTCAGAGGACCACTCTTACCGCCAAGGGGAGGAGGAGGACCATCAGGGGGACCTCCACCGAGCACAGGGGGAGGCCAGGGGCCACAGCAGGAGGGTAGCTCCACCCACTAGGGCACCTTCATTTGTATTGTATCATATTGTATCATTTTGGACATATGCCTGCATGCATTCTGATGTATATTTTGAGGGCTCTTGATAGCCTTGATGTACTATATTGGTGTATATTTGGATGTATACACATCTTTGTATTATTGATGTAGACACAGAGATTTTGTATTATGATTACATGATATATATAATGATCGATTCGGCTCACTATTGTTCATGCTTTTGTGTATGCATTCCTTGATGTCATGGATGTGATGATATGTATGTATGATTATGAATTCATGTGATGATATATGTTGCGTATATGATGCTTATAGGTGTATGATGATAGGGATACATGATGATATAGATGTGATGACTAGTGATATCTGACATGTGGGTTTTGCAAATATGCACCAGAGAGAAGAACAGGAGGAGATGGAGATAGAGACTGTTGATCGATTACTGCAATGAAAGTGATATAAAGGTTGTGGGAATGGATGAAAGGTGAGCTTGTTGCAATGGCTTCGCATTTGTATATAAAGAGCAATCCTTATTTTGATATAGCATGTGGATAGTTCGCCACCAAGGTATAAAAGACCAAGGTGCAGTAATATCCGCGTGCGTGGACATTGACTCTGCAAACAAACGGTTTGAACTTAGATCCTTTAAACATAATATAACCTTGTTGGAACATGTGAATAAGCCATAGTCTTGAACATAAAATAAACTTCCATACATGCGAATGCAAGAAGAATTATTAATATGTAAGATGCTAGGGCATAACACACACAAGATAAATAGAATGCCAAGAAAGATACTAAAGATCATTCCTCAAACACGGCACATAGAAAGCAATGACTATGCCCCCAATCCGTACTACATTGCAACATACCAAGATTATAGATAAATCAAGGTAGCTTTGAATAGGTACTGGAATAGGGAACAAAAGATAAACCATACCACAAATTGACTGACTTACAAAATAAACATACAACCAACATATTCTCTTGCCAAAGAGGTTGCTCAAGATAGATTGGATAGGAAAGATAACAGCCTTAAAGTAGGAAATCTGTGTCCGTTAAAGGGTGCTATCTACCTAAAAAGACAATGTCTTGCCGCAGGAAATGCCACATGTCACAGGAGACGCGTGTGTTGGTCTCAACAATGGAACACTGTGCAAAAGACAAGCTTGTTGATCTAGGGCTTTGGTTAAGCGGGACTTAGCTGATGTTGGCAATCGGTATGCAGGACAGTAGATGACTTTGGAAGAAAGCCGCTTTACTTCAGGTTTGTTAAGGACTTTTGCTTTGAAAGGATGCACTAGCTGGTTGCTTGAGTTAGTCAAGTCGAGGCGAATGGATTTTGACAAACGGAAGACCAAAAGGATGGAATGCTAATGGATTGGGATGGGTGGAGAATGATGGATCGTGTGTGCCTGAGTACTGGATACATCCTTCGTATTCCAGACTGCCTACATACCCTGTATCCACGGGATCAAGGCACACTTACGATGGAAGAGGAACGTGATAAATATGTAGTTCTGGATAGAGTGATGAGATGGGTCAAGGTGGAAGGGGGAGATCTTATGTACCTAAGTACTGGAAACGTCCTTCGTATTCCAAACTGCCTACATACCCATATCCATGGGATCAAGGTACTTTAAGACTGAAAAGATGATAGTATGTAGTTCTGGTAGATGGGATGCAGGGGGAAAAGCATTGAGAAGATGACAACCTTATCGTAGGAACTCTGTGTCCGTTAAAGGGTGTTACCTGTGGAAATGAGACAAGATTGAAGTATGCGTTGCGAACCACGAACAAGGAACCAATCCTAGACCGAAGCTAAGGAAAGAGTTGCCCCCATTCTGGTAGAGGAAACTGTAGGGGTGACTGCCGACAAAGGCACAGAAAGATGTGACCTAGGACAAGACAGTGTTAACTGTAGACACAGATCAAGACATGGGAAGACGACGAGGGACATTGACAAATTTCCAAGCTATACTAGATAGGGAGATGGAAATGCAAACAAAGTCAATGGTTTTATTATGGATGGATGGATGAAGCGTGTTGTTGCAAACTGGACAAGGAGTGGATAGGACTCGATAGACGATGGATGCTGACTCTATGCATAGCGCCTGTTTGCCAGGTTTTCGCTATGGTACTTATCCAAGGCGCCTGTTTGCCAGGTTTTCACTAGAGGACGAATTTTTTTTTTTTTTAGAATACTCTGAGGATCAGGCATAGAACTTCTTGAGTTGGACACTGTTAAGTGGCTCATCTAGAGGAATGTCGTCAGGTGTAGCTAAAGTATAAGCTCTTGATCCATATGCTGTTGTCACAATGAAGGGACCTAACCAGTTAGGCTCAAACTTACCCTTCTTCTCTCGATCTGCTTGATTTCTCTGATTTTCCTTAAGTACAAGATCACCAACTTGAAACCGTCTTTCTTTGATCTTTTTTTGTAATTACGCCGGAGGCGGTTTTGATAGACATGGAGATGATTAAGTGCGGCAAGGCGCCTCTCATCTAGTAGTTCAAGCTCAGCTAATCTGGAAGTGCGATACTCATCTCCGCCGATCAGGTCCTGTATGGATACTCTGAGGGATGGGATCTCAACCTCTATAGGTAGGATGGCTTCAGAGCCAAAGACCAAGGCATATGGTGTGGCACCAGTTAGTGTTCTGATACTAGTGCGGTAGGCCCATAGGGCGGGATTGAGTTGTAAGTGCCAATCACGACCAGCTTCATTGACCATTTTCTTGAGGATCTTGAGAATGGTTTTATTGGAAGCCTCAACTTGGCCGTTACTCTGCGGATAGTAGGGAGTTGAAAAGCGATGTTGGATATTGTATTGTGTGCATAAGACACGAACATCTTGTTCTTGAATGGTCTCCCATTATCAGTGACAATGGCTTGGGGAATACCATACCGGCATATGAGGTAGTTTAGAATAAACTTGGCTATTTGCTTACCAGTGATATAGGTCATAGGAAAGGCTTCCACCCACTTCGTGAAATACTCAGTGGCGGTAATGATAAACTTGTGGCCATTGGAGGAGGAAGGGTGGATTTGTCCTACGAGGTCGAGACCCCATTGAGAAAAAGGCCATGGAGTTGTCACAGGTTGTAATTCATGAGCTAGTGCGTGAATCAAATCTCCATGCTGCTGACATTGTGGACACTTCTTAGCAAACTGTGTAGCATCTTGCTCTATTGTAGGCCAGTAATAACCGGTTCTGAGTATCTTCTTAGCAAGATTAGGACTGGTAGAATGCGCGCCACAGACACCTTTGTGTATGTCTCGTAAGGTAGCTTCAGCTTCTTCCGCGTTAAGACATTGTAAGAGGATACCATCGAGACTCCGGTGATATAGTGTATCACCCAGAATGATGTAACGAGAGGATCGACGGATAAAGGTTTTGCATTGGGTGGATGATAGGTCAGGGGGAAAGGTATTGTTCTTGAGGTATTCATAGATATCTTCATACCATGGGGAATTGGGACCAACAAGTTCGCAGATTATTTCAGTAACTGGAACGTCGACGGCTGGTATCAACAATTGCTCGATCAAGAATTCACACTTCTGTGTATTTGCAGGCATGTCAATCAGTGACCCTACAGAAGCCATAGAATCTGCAGCTTTGTTATGCTCTCTTGGAATTTGCTCAAATGTGATGCTAGAAAAGTGTGGTTTGTAGGCATCCACTAGTTGTTTGTAGGGGACCAACTTTTCATCCTTTGTTTGGTATTCATCTGTGACTTGGCAAATGACTAGCTGTGAGTCTCCATATACTTGTAATTCTGTGATATCCCATTGAACTGCTGTATTGAGACCTATAAGGAGTGCTTCATACTCGGCTATGTTGTTGGTGCAAGGGAATGCTAGCCGATATGACTTTGGAATGTAGTCATTCTAAGGTGTAACAAATAAGATGCCAGCTCCTGATCCATGGTTTGTGTAAGAACCATCAAAGTACAACTTCCACATTATGGAGGTAGCAAGAGTGAAGAGATTCTCGTCAGGAAAGTCTGCTCCCATAGGATGTGTATCTTTCATAGGTGCATCTGCTAGTTGATCCATGAGGGCTTGTCCTTTAATTGCCTTACGATCCATGTACTCAATATCAAACTCACTAAGGATCATAACCCATTTAGCTAGTCTGCCTGTGAGAGCTACTTTTGCTAGCAGATACTTCAAGGGATCAATCTTGGCTATCAGATTTGTGTGTTGGTTCAGCATGTAATGCCGTAACTTTTGGGAGACGAACACTACTGCTAAACAAGCCCTTTCCATTGGTGAATAATTGAGCTCATATCCCACCAAGGTTCTACTGATGTAATAAATTGCATGCTCCTTTCCTGTGTCATCATTCTGCGCTAGCAGGGCCCCTAAGGCCAAGTTTGTAGTGGAGATGTATAAGATCAAAGGTTTGTCTGCAATTGGTGGAACCAATACAGGAGGTGTAGCTAGATACTCTTTAAGTTGATCAAATGTTGCTTGACACTTATTGTCCCATCGAAATGAAACATCCTTTCAGAGCAAGTGTTGAAAGGGTTGACATTTATCTGCTAGCTGTGAGATGAAACGCCTGATGGACTGCAACCTTCCTTGGAGGCTCCTTAATGCTTTTAGGTTCTTTGGTGGAGGCATCTCCACTATAGCCTTTACTTTCGCTAGATCTACTTCGATGCCTCTACGAGATACAATGTATCCCAATAGCTTCCCTGATGTTACGCCGAATACACACTTCTTTGGATTGAGTCTTACTTGGTATTTTTCAAGCCTGTCGAAGATCTGTCCTAAGACCTATATGTGATCCACTCTAGAAGATTTAGCCAATATATCATCAACATAGTCTTCCATGATGTGCTGAAACAGATCATGGAAGATCACTGTCATTGCTCTCTGATAGGTTGCTCCTGCATTCTTCAGACCAAACGGCATGACACACCAACAATAATTGCCCCAAGGACAAGTAAAGGTTGTTTTATGTTGGTCTTCTTCAGCTATCCTTATCTGATTATAACCCGAGAATCCATCCATGAGAGAAAGCATCTCGTGACCTGCTATCAAGTCCACTATAATGTCAATGTTTGGTAGTGGAAAGTCATCTTTAGGACATGCCTTATTGAGATCTCTGAAATCATTACACATGCGGATGCGCCCATTAGGTTTAGACACAGGTACAATGTTTGAGACCCAATCTGAATAGTCAATTGGTCATATGAACTTTATGTCTAACAGCTTTTGTATTTCTACCTTCACCAAGAGAGCTATCTGCGGGTGCATTTTTCTCAACTTCTGCTTGACTGGTTTCACCTTGGGATCAACTATGAGATAATGAACTACCAGCTTAGGGTCTAGCCCTGGCATATCTGCATAGGTCCATGCAAAGTTGATGGTTCGTTGCAAGAAGAAGCTGTTAAGATTTCTGTGCTCTGTGTCAGATAAGGATGCTGCTAGGAATGTTGTCTTTGGATTTTGTTCTGTGCCAAGATTTATTTCTGTAGAATCTTCCACTAAGAGAGCTGATTTCTCTTGATACTTAGATGGTAAGGGAAGGTCAAATCCTCCATCCTCAGGTGCCACAGTTAGGTTTTCACCCTTGGATATGTCCTTTATTTTTACTATTTTGGGATCAGGAGGTGCCACAGTGTGGTTTTCACCTAGAGATCTTTCTTTATTTGCACTTTTGCGACTGGAGGATTTGGCATTCTCACCAAAATAAGCCGTGGGCTCTAGTTCCATTACAAAACCTGCTTTGTGATCACCAAGAGGGATACCTTCCTGAAGTCCCATGAACTCAGCTAGAGCTTCGTCATTCTGAAATACATCTATAACGGGGGCCCCTTGTTGGTCCCAATCGATAAGTTCAGGGTAGACAAGTGTGACATTCTGGGTGCTGGTGGTGGAAGTTAAGGATACGGAGGATAGTGTAAAAATGGAGGATTCTGCGAATAGATTGGTCATATGGAGGGAAGAGTCATCGATGATATCCTCTGTAGACGTCGAATCAGCAGGAAAAGTGTCAGCTACCTCGTCGAGGATATACTCGATGTCCAAGGTGCATGGTACCTTCTTACCAAATCCTAATCCTTTCTTGTCTAGCTTCTTTGTCACAACAATGGGCTCCATAGTTCCTTGATTTTGTTTCCCAAGGCCACCTTTGCCTTTATAGCCCATGTTTGTCACTATCCTTAAGCCATTGCCATATTGCTTGACTGGTATCGTGACTGGTTCTTTCTCCTTGTAGAGCCAAGAAGAGATGTCCTCAATAGTTTCCTCTTCTAATAACCGTCCATGTTGGAATTGGGTTAGGAATGTTGGGGGAGGAATAGCTGCTTTTTTGGTTACTTTGGCAATGGGTGGTTTGCCGTAAGATTTTGGAGATAAAGGCATCCGCCCTACACAACAAGATTCTGAGATATCATAAGTGCCAAAGCCTATATCTCGGACGCGAGCTGTGATTTTGGGGAGGGGTGTAGATTCACTTGTAGAGGCTTGCGTGAGAGTTTTAGGATCAACATAGAGAGGGGATTCAAGGGCTTTGTCATTTTTAGGCACTTGGTTGCAATTCTTATAGCTTCCTTGCAAGACATGGTAGAATTCAAAAGGATTAGGATCCCCTGGGATGGTGATCTCCGTACCATTGTATGGGAACTTTAGGGACTGATGGTACATGGAGGGAACAACTTTCATTGCATGGATCCATAGGCGGCCTAGGATAATATTGTAAGGTAGCTCAATATCAAGGACTTGACACCTAGTTTCAAGCATGACAGGGCCCAGTTGTATAGGCAAGTGAATAGCACCTTCTGAACGGCGTTCTGCATCATCATACTCCTTGATTGTAATACTATGATCAGTGTTGACGTGATCCTCAGAGTATCCCAATTGCTTTAGTAACTTTAAAGAACAGATGTTGAGACCAGCACCACCATCTATGAGTATGCATTTGATTTTGCGCTTATGGATGAGAACTTCAATATGAAGGGCATCGTTGTGACAAGGATCGTGGGAGGGGAGGTCTTTCTTAGAGAAGACCACGTTGTAAGGCGAAGCAATATTACCCACTATAGCTTGGAAATCTGCGACTGCTATGTTGTTAGGAACGGAAGACTCTTGGAGGGCTTTTTCTAGCACCACTCTATGTGCAGGTGATGACCGTAGAAGGTCCAAAATAGAGATCTGTGCTAGTGTTCTCCCTAGATGTTCGACAAGATTATAATCAGACTGAACTAGAAGCCTAGGTGTAGGTGCACGGATGGTGACATGACCTCGACGAGTAGTAATAGCACAATCCGTAGATTTGCCTTTGATGGTGAGGGTAGACACTCCACTCTCTTCAAAACGACCTACAATGGAATCGAAAGATGTGGAAGCGTGATTGATACCTTTACCTCTATCTTGAGGAGGAGGTGGACCGTGATGAGGGAATGGTTCCTTGTACATATCGAGATCCTTGTTCATGTGTTGCGCTGGTGATTCATCCTCAAAAGTGATTTGATTACCGTCGATGAGGTTTTGGATGAGGTGCTTAAGCTTCATGCAAGACGCAGTTCTATGCCCTTTGCTCCTATGGAACTCACAATACTCATTGTCTCTGTAACATGCAGTTTTGTAGACAGGTTCTCCATATGGGGGAGCATCAGGTAAGGTGATGAGCCCTTTCTGCAAAGCTTGCTATAAGACCGATTCGATGGGCACTCCCAAGGGAGTGAATTGACGTCGCAGAGGGTAATCTTGTTGGGGCTGCTCTTGTTATCATTGCTGTTGGTTGGGATAAGGCTGCCTTTGTTGCTGCTATTGTTGAGGTGGAGCTTGACTTGGTTTGGAGTGCTGCAGCGGTGTTTGCAACATATTGACATGCTTAGTATCGACCACCCCATCGTTGACCACGTTTTTGTTCTTGTTCCAATATTTGGGTTTATCATTCGACTGTTGATGAGAAGTACTATCTTTCATCTCCTTAAAGATTTTGACCACACCCTTAGCAATGAGGGCCTTCTCAATGTTGATACCCTTGTATGTGATTTCATCGAAGGTTGTAGCACTAAGAATTTGCAAATGGAAACCTAACTCTTGGTTGAGGTTCTGCACAAATATGCTAACAAGCTGTTTCTCTGGAATCTTGAAAGGGAATTTACTAGCCATTTGTCTCCATCGTTGAAGGAAAGAAATGAAAGTTTCCCCATTTTTCTGTTTATTGTTGCATAGGTCCGTCATGGAAATCTCATGCTCTGCGTTGTAAGAAAAATGGGTGGCAAACTTCTCTGCTAGCTCGTTGAAAGACTTGATACCCGTAGGTAAGTGTGAGAACCATTCTATTGCTTGACCTCCAAGACTGCGAGGAAAAAGACGCATAAGATATGTGTCGTTATGAGAGACCTCGAAGCAAGCGAGATAGAATTCCCTAAGATGGTCTTTTGGGTCACCTTTTCCTTTGTACTTATCGAACTTGGGAATAGTGAAATTTTGAGGAAAAGGGATCATTGGTAACGACCGATCAAAAGGATAAGGACACACTTCCTCTAAAGAGAAGGTCTTTTTGGTGTGGCCAAACGTAAGATCAGATAGCTGATGTTGAACTTCTACGATCTTTAGCTCCATAGTCGTGGGAGGGGTTGGTAACATCTCTTGTTGTCCAAAGAGTGGTTGGTGTTGCCCATATGGAAGATTATAGTGTAAGCCATGCGCACTGGTATTATAAGGGTCGTAAGATTGATTGGGATCATATGGGTTGTACGATTGGTTCAGATTGGGTTGGAATTGGAGGCCTTGATTAGGCAGAGGTGGAGGTGGCGCTAGCTAAGAATGTTGGCTTTGCGATGGTTGAAGAAAAGTATTGGGGGGAGGAAAGCTAAAGTGTGTTTGATTAGGTTGTGATGGTGGCACATAGCTTTGGGAAACCTGATGTTGGGAATGTTGAGAGTGGCTAGGCAATGTATGAAAGAAGTTGAGCAAGGATGAACGTTGTGGAGGAGGAACATAGGTAGAAGTGATTTGCAACGGTTGGGGTTGATTGAGGATGAGAGTAGAAGAATGTTGTGGTTGGGGCTGCTTGAGGACGAGAGTAGAAGAATGTTGTGGTTGGGGATGTGTGACTCTAATTGGTTGAGAGACATGCAGGTGTGATGATATAGGAGGTGGCATTTGTTGAGACCCTTGTTGCATGGCTACATAAGTGTTCCTCAGATTGTAATTGGGTGGGAAACCTACGCGTGATGGGGTAACCAAGATTCCACTTGCGATTGGGGTGGACACTTTAGGAGGTGGTTGCACATTCGATCGAGCTAAGGTGGCTTGCTTAGCTAACTCTGCTTGATGTTGGAGAGTTTCTTGTTGGTTTTGATAGATCTCCATAGGAGTCAAAAGCGGTGATATGGGCCTCTCCCCTGTTGTGTTTTGAAAAAGGGGATTCCTATACTGCGAGCCTTGAGTAGGTAAGGGCGTAGTTACCGTGGACATGGTTTGCACCGCTTGTATGGCTTCTTGGGCGTTGTTGCTCTTCTTGAGAGTGGACACATCAAAATCTTGAGGTAACTTGGTGCCTTGCTTTGCAAGCAAGCGAAAGAAATGATCCTGGTTCTCATTAAGGATTTTATCAAAGGCAGCTATAGCTCTAGGATCTTGTATGAATTCATCAAGATCTTGCCCATCTTCTTGAGAGGATTGACCTATTTCAAAGTGTCGCTCTTCTTGAGATGGGGTTTGATCTACGATATAACCTTGTGGGACAAAATCTGGAGGCAAGCCTGTGGTATACTGAGGCGCATTTATCAAAGGGGTTCTATCCTCATGAAGATTGCTTAGTTCATCTATGTGCGGCATGTTCAGAGAGCTGTTTGGTTTTGCCGCGGGTGTACTAGGAGTCACCTTGGGAGTAATGTTGAGACAACCTGATTGTGGTGTGCGAGGAGGTGACTTACGCTTCTTAGGGACAACTTGCTTGGATTTCATAGTTTGCTGTAGCCTAGTGGTGACCATGGGATACACTAGGATGGAATGTAATGCTGGGCTTCTGTGAGATGCTTTAAGAAATGGACAAACTTCTGATGCACAAAGTACTGGACCAAAAGTGCTATACTGTTTGACCAGAGGCGCAGGACTATGCTACCAAAAGCGTGCTACTGTGGACCAGAGGCGACAGACTGAGCTACCAATAGCGAGTTACTGCTATGCCAAAGGCGAGCTATAGTGACCTAAAGCAAGCTACTGTTATACCAAGGGCGCTGAAGTAGAGTTTTGCCAGAGGCGGGTTACTACTGACCAAAGGCGATCTACTGTATTACCAAAGGTGAGCTACTGTAATACCAGGGGCGCTGAAGTAGTGTCTGATGTTTTTCAAAGGCAAAATTTTTCTGTTTCTGATTGGATTGGTTTGGCAAGAGAAAACACAGCAAACAAGTGGTCAAAAAAGGCACAAGGACTGACACAACAGATAGTGTATGTTCAAGGCTCCAAACAAGCCCAATGTTTCCACAGGTCTAAGACAATTGCAATCAATAACAAGCACTTTTTATCCCTAGAGACAAGGTTTCTTTGCAGTAGATCAGCTCACAGCTTAATACTCCGTCGATAAAAATATCATTCCATAAAGGTGTCAGATATTTAGTATCTTTGCGAGAGACGATAGGTAGGGATATCTCACCCTCCCCTTGGAAAGCTCAAGTAGGTCACAAGAGCTTTATGTCCAAGGGAATACTATCTCTTCTCAAGGGAGCCAATGGTGAGTATCTTAAGGGTTTAAATCGATTTCCCTTGCACTGATGATTACCGCAATGTTCGGAGGTAGGTCAGGTAGTCTCTATCTAAAATGGTTCTTAGTGACTTTGAGGGACCAACACCTTACGAGCAATGCGACAAGCTACTAAAAGCTTTAACCAATCCTACTAAGAGTTTCAAACACTTCGCTCAATGTGAAAATCGTTTCCACAAAGAGCTAGTACACCTCTTTTCAGTTTGGCACCACAAGGTAAGACTGACGTCGGTTAGGACTTGGCTTTCGCCTTATCCCTCTTATATAGTGGTTCAAAGGAAAACTCCGCTTAGGGTCATTCCTTTTGGATGAAGCGCAATCTAAAAGCAGGCCCTTCTAAAGGAAGTACAAAAAAAGTAAGAGCAAGCACGTCAAACAAAGGTTCAATTGTCCCGTTATAAATAAAATAAGGTACAACTAAGCTAGGCACACACACGTTTGTAGTTGTAAATTGTCCCTTATGAAATGAAGTGTTTGGCATTCATGTCCATTATCCTTTAGCAAATTGAGGTGTTTGTTCATACATGTCCATTGTCCTTTAAGAAAAGCAGTATGTTCCTAAGACTTAGATTGCAAGAAAAGATTTGTTCAATTATCCTTTTAAGCATGCAATGTGTTTCTAAGACCTAGTGAGATAAATCAAAGAGGTCTTCAATGCTCGTCCTGCATGAACATGTTAAGAAAACACCTATTGGCTCTGTGTGAGTAATAAGAAGCTAGAACAAGTGAGTTAGTTCCACCAAAAATTCACAAGTTAGCCAAAAATCAACTTTGACCAAAAGCACTGCACAATATTACCAGAAGCGACTTACTGTTTTTCAAAAGCACTGTAACAGAGACCCGAAGCGATGTAGAATATTACCAAAAGCATAGCAAAATAACTAGAAGCACTGCACTGTATTTTCTAGGGCGCTGTGATGCAGACCAGAAGCGATGCAGAATATTATCAAAGGCGTCGACAAATAACCGGAAGCGTGGAGCTGTGTTACCAAACGCGTGATAATATATAGCCAAAAGCACCGCGCTGTCTCAGATCATAAACAGGGGAACTTTTCCAAAATAATCAGATCTAAAGTAAAATTCCATGATCGATTAACTGCTCTGAGAAAATGGTAGCTGAGAGATCTATGTTCTGCAATCTGGGAAACTCAGAAGCTGTAACAACACCAAAGATTAACACAACAAACGAAGGTACTCCTAAATAAATCCGCTTAGGATGTCCAAAAAAAATAGGTTTGTCCAACAAATACAACAGCTTGTCAGACAAATTGATAAGATAGATAGCGTGAAAATCCTGCAAGACACTGAACAAAGTAAAAAACCTAATTTAGCCAAAAGCGTTGTATAATACTGCCGGAAGCGCCGTTCTGTTAGGCCAAAAGCACTGCGCTGCGCTGCCGAAAGCGCCGCGGTGCCTCCAAGAGCACCTGACTGTGCCTCCAGAAGCGCTCAAAGATCCTGCCAAGAGCGCTGTGAGGTGTCGTTTGCGCTGTGTCGTACTGTGACTTCAAAAAAAATAATTTCTCAAAGAAACAAAGGGATTAGTGGGTCCCGCCGGGCGTGCCAGAATGTGTATGAGGAAAAATCGATTAAATAAAAACTAAATAAAATCAAAGAACCCAATAACATAAAGAAAATGAATTTAAATAAAAGCCATGACAAATAATCAATGAAATAAAGACTTTTACCGAAATCTGTATTGTTTTCTTTGGATTGAATGTGGATTGCTCAATGAAGTTGCAAAGCCATAGCTGCAACAAGCAAGTAGTCTGTTCAAGAGATCAATGTCAAAAGATCATGATAGTGCTCAATCGACGCGTTTTGTATGCTCAAAGCGCTGTTAAGTATGCCTGAGAATACGATCGAAGAGAGAGGCTCAATGAAAGAGATGAGGGGGGTTTATATAGATTTCAATGAAGATCAATCAACGGTCCAGATAATTCAGAAGAATCAACGGAGGAGATAAGTTGAGGAATGTGCAACGAATGAGAAGAAGACATGTGTCTTGCTTGTTTTTGCATGAGAGGAGTTATCAAGAATAGAAGAATGAGTTAACTAAATAGATAAATCAATTAAAAGAAAAAAGCAATCAGTTAAGTGATTTAAAACAAGAAGAAGGGATTTGCATGAGAAAAGAAGATATTTTACTTTATTAAATATAGAAATATTTAATTGATGAGCAAGAAAGCTTGAGTTATATTAGAGATAACTCAAATTAGAAGAAAAAACAATTTAAATAAATAATTGATTTATTTAAATTTAGAGAAGATATTTTGGAAGAAGTAATTAAATAATTGGAATTATTTAATTTAGAAGATTTTAAAAGCTAATTAAATAAATAAATTTATTCAATTGTTGTGCATGATTTTGGAAGAACAGATTTTTGATTTAATTAAATAATTTAAGAATTATTTAATTTTAGATAAGAAGGAATTTGTGATGAATTAATTAAATAATGGGATTTATTTAATTAATGTGGATGTGATTTTTGGAAAGAGGATAATAATTTAAATAATTAAAAATTATTTAATTGTGGAAGAATATAGAGGAATTTAATTTAATTAATTAAATAAAGAGGATTTATTTAATTAATGTTGAATTTAGGAGATTTAGAAGAATTTGATGATAATTAATTAAATAATTAGATTATTTAATTAATGTTTGCAATGCAAGTGAATAGACAGATAACGGAATGCAAGTGATTTGATGACACGGTCATTTTAGGGTGTCTACAGGAAACATCTCCTATTGTCCTAGAAGTGGTTGCGGTTGCCCATGTGGCAGATTGTAGTGTAAGCCATGTGTATTGGTATTATAAGGGTCATAGGATTGGTTCGGGTCATACGCATTGTATGTTGGGTTGAGATTGGGTTGGAATTGGATGCTTTGATTTGGAGGAGGTGGGGCTGGTGCGAGATAAGAATGTAGGCTTTGTGATGGTTGAAGAAAAGAGTTTGGTGGAGGAAAGCTAAAGTCCATTGGATTAGTTTGCGATGGCGGCACATAGCTTTGGGAAACTTGATGTTGGGAATGTTGAGGGTGGATAGGTAAGGTGTTGAAGAAATTTAGCACGGATGAATGTTGTGGTGGGGGAACATAGATAGAAGTGTTATGCGATGGTTGAGGTTGATTGATGATGAGCGTAGAAGAGTGTTTTGGTTGGGGTTGCATGACTTTAGTTGGTTGAGAGACATGAGGGTTTGATGATATAGGAGGTGGCATTTGTTGAAACCCTTGTTGTATGGCTACATAGTTATTCCCTAGATTGTAATTTGGTGGGAAACCTATTCATGAAGGAGTAACCAAAATTCCACTTGCGATTGGTGTGGACACTTTAGGAGTTTGTTGTATATTCGATCGAGCTAAGGTGGCTTGCTTAGCTAGCTCTGCTTGATGTTGGAGAGTTTCTTGTTGGTGTTTGTAGATTTCCATAGGAGTCAAAAGCAGTGATACAACCCTCTTCCCTGTTGGGTTTTGATAAAGGGGATTCTTAATTGTTCTTCCTTGTAAGCTTTGTTCTGGTAAAGGTGTGGTCACTATTGACATGGTTTGCACTGCTTGTATGGTTTCTTGGGTGTTGTTAGGCTTGCGAAGCGTGGATAGATCAAAACCTTTGGGTAATTTGGCTCCTTGCTCTGCTAGCAAGCGAAAGAAATGGTCTTGGTTCTCACTAAGGATTTTGTCAAAGGCGGCTATGGCTCTAGGATCTTGTATGAATTCATCAAGATCTTGCCCATCTTCTTGAGAGGATTGACCTATTTCAAAGTGTCGCTCTTCTTGAGATGGGGCTAGATCTGTAGTATAACCTTGTGGGACAAAATTCAGCGGCAAGTCGGTGGTATAGTGAGGTGTGCTTACCAAAAGGACCCTACCTTCTTAAGGAATGACTAGATCAATAGTATATCCTTGTGGCACAAAATCTGGAGGCAAGCCGGTGGTATAGTGAGGCGTACTTACCAAAGGGACCCTACCCTCATGAGGAGTGCTATGGTGGTCAAGGTGCGGCATGTTCGGAGAGCTGGTTGATGTTGCCGCGGGTGTCCTAGGAGTAACTTTGGGAGTAATGTTGAAATGGCCTGATTGCGGTGTATGAGGAGGCGATTTGCGCTTCCTAGGGACAACTTGCTTGGACTTCATAGTTTGCTAGAGCCTAGTGGTTACCATGGAATACACTGGGACAAAAGGTACTACTGAGATTCTACTTGTGGTTTGAGAAAAGACAAACTCTGATGCATAATTTACTGGACCAAAGGCGCTATACTGTTTGACCAAAGGCACATGACTGTGCAACCAAAAGCGTGCTACTATAATACCAAAGGCGATGATCTGAGCTACCAAAGGTGAGGTACTGCTATGCCAAAGGCGAGCTACTGTTATACCAAGGGCGCTGAAGTAGGTTAGCCAGAGGCGAGGTACTGTTATACCAAAGGTGATCTACTGTACTACCAAAGGCGAGCTGCTGTAATACCAGGGGCACTGAAGTAGTGTCTGATGCTTCTAAAAGGCAAAAATTTTGATAGATTTGGTTCTATTTCTGATTGGATTTGTTTTGGCAAGAGAAAACATAGCAAACAATGTTGGCAAAAACAAGGGACTGACACAACAGATAGTGTATGTTTGAGGCTCACAAAAAAGCCCAATGTTTCCATAGGTATAAGACAATTGCAATCAATAACAAGTACTTTTTATCCCTAGAGACAAGGTTTCATTTCAGTAGATCAGCTCACAGCTTAATACTCTATCAATAAAAATATCATTCCATAAAGGTGTCAGATATTTTGTATCTTTGCGAAGGACGATAGGTAGGGATATCTCACCCTCCCCTTGGAAAGCTCAAGTAGGTCACAAGAGCTTTATGGCCAAGGGAATACTATCTCTTCTCAAGGGAGCCAATGGTGAGTATCTTAAGGGCTTAAATTGATTCCCCTTGCACTGATGATTACCGCAATGTTCGGAGGTAGATCGGGTAGTCACTATCTAAAATGGTTCTTAGTAAGGGACCAATGCCTTACGAACAATGCGACAAGCTCCTAAAAGCTTTAACCAATCCTACTAAGAGTATCAAACACTTCGCTCAATGTGAAAATCATTTCCACAAAGAGCTAGTACACCTCTTTTCAGTTTGGCACCACAAGGTAAGGCTGACGTCGGTTAGGACTTGGCTTTCACCTTATCCCTCTTATATAGTGGTTCAAAGGAAAACTCCGCTTAGGGTCGTCCCTTTTGGATGAAGTGCAATCCCAAAGCAGGCCCTTCTAAAGGAAGTACTGAAATGTAAGAGCAAGCACGTCAAACAAAGGTGTAATTGTCCCGTTATAAGAAAAATAAGGTGCAACTAAATTAGGCACACACACGTTTGTAGTTGTCAATTGTCCCTTATGAAATTGAAGTGTTTGACATTCATGTCCATTGTCCCTTAGAAAATTGAGGTGTTTTCGCATACATGTCCATTGTCCCTTAAGAAAAGCAGTATGTTCCTAAGACTTAGATTGCCGAAATGATTTGTTCAATTATCTCTTAAGAAGGCAATGTGTTTCTAAGACTTAGTAAGATAAATCAAGATTTCTTCAACGCTCGTCCTGTATGAACATGTTAGAAAAACTTTTTTACTTTGTGTGAGTGATAAGAAGCTACAACAAGTCAATTAGTTCCACAAAAACTCACAAGTTAGCAAAAAATAAACAAATTGACCAAAAGCGCTGTACTGTAATACCGAAAGTGACTTATTGTGGTACCAATAGCGCTGCACTGCGTCACCGAAAGCACTATTTTGTAGACCAGAGGTGACTCATTGTTTTACCAGAAGCGCTCAATCAGAACCAAAAGCGTCGTACTGAGATACCGAAAGCGCTGTGCTGTATGTCTAAAAGCGCTATCTTGTCTCAGATCACAAAAAAGTTAGGTTTTGTCAAAATAAATAGGTCCACATAGGATGTCATGATTGATCTAATGTTCTAAGAAGTAATATCTAATAGATCTATATCCTGAAATCAAGAAAACTCAGAAGGTGTAGTGAAAAGATAGGTTAACTCAAATATCGAAAATACCCCTAAATAAGTCAGCTTAGGAAGTATCAAAAGACAGTTTGAAAGACAAATACAACAGCTTGTCAGACAATCAAAGATATGTATATGAATAAACCCTGCAAAAAAAACACCAACCAATGTCAGAAAACTTATTTTTCTGAAAGTGTTTAACGATACTACCAGGAGTGCTGTTCTGTATTACCAAAAGTGCTGCGTTGTGTTACTAGAAGCGCCATAGGATCGCCCGAGGGCACTGCACTGTGCCTCCAGAAGTGCTTTAGGATACTACCAAAAGTGATTTTCTATGTCTTCTGTGTTGTTCCATACTGTAACTTAAAAAAAATTAATTTCTCAAAGAAAAAGAGGGATTAGTGGGTCCCACCAGGCGTGCCAGAATGTGTATGAGGAAAATTAACTAAATTAAACTAAATAAATCAAAAGCTCAAAAACATAAAGAGAACCAATCTAAGTAAAAGCCATTGCAAATAATTCAATAAAACATGAAAGCCTTTACTGATATTTGTATTGTTCCCTTTGGATGAATGTGGATTGCTCAATTATCATTGCAAAACCATGGTTGCAACAAGCAAGTAGTGCTCAAAGATCAATGTTAAGAGATCGTGAAGTTGCTCAATTGATGCGATGTATGCTCAAAGCGCTGTTAAGTATGCCTGAGAATAAGTGATCGAAGAGGATTTGTGAAGGAGATGAGGGGGGTTTATATAGGTTTCAACAGAGATCGATCAACGATCCAGATAATTTAGAAGAATCAACGAAAGAGAACAATTAAGGAACGTACAACGAATAAGAAGACAAGTGTCACATAAAAGCTGTTTTATTTGAGTTAATCACTTTCTTTTTTAAAGATAAGACATGCTTTTCATAAATTAGAAAGCTTTTTTTCTAATTTAAGAGAAATTGATAAAAACAAGGTTGAGTGAATAGATAACTCAACTTAAGATTTACTTTTGCATGATTTGAGAGAAATTAAATAATAAATTATTTAATTTTGGTGTGCATGGAGAAGACTTATTTTCAGAAGATTTGAAAGATATTTGAAGAATTTGAAGAATAAGAAAGCAAATTAAATAAATAAATTTATTTGATTGTTGTGATGATTTTGGAAGAATAATTTTGATTTAATTAAATAATTAAGAATTATTTAATTGTTGATAAGAGGGAATTTGTGATGAATTAATTAAATAATGGGATTTATTTAATTAATGGAGACCTTGAGATTTGGAAAGAGGATAATGATTTAATTAAATAATTCAAATTATTTAATTGTGGAAGAATAATAGAGGAATTTAATTTAATTAATTAAATAAAGAGAATTTATTCTATTAATGTCGAAAGTAGGTGATTAGATAGATTTTGGTGATTTTGGTGAAATTAATTAAATAATTAGATTATTTAATTAACATTTGAAATGCAGGTGATTAGGAAGAAATGATGAAATGCAAGTGATGCGATGACATGGTCATTTTAGGGTGTCTACACATTGTTGGCATTACAATCTTATAGATTGATTTGAAGGATCAATGAAATTTGTTCTAGAGCACCATGTGCCTGACCTCAACTCCTTCAAACCTTAAGACTCAGGCTCCCCACAGATTGCGAGACTTCTCACCATGCTCCTTCGAAATAAAATTCCAAACCCATGGACATCTCCAAATGTGAAATAAACTTGTCACCACAAACTTGAGATTGTTGGTGAACCATGACATATATAAGAGCCCAATTCTACCAAAGAACATGCAAGAAATCAGTAGACAAAAAATGCCAAAGAAACTTCAATAATGTAAAATCTATGTCCGTATACATCTAAACCTTCTAGACTTGAAATGGACTTTAATAAATGAAATATAGAAGGCTTTTTGCATTTGGTATTCACTTGTTTTGTTTCTTGCAAACTCTTTGTACTGTCAAGTCCACAATTGTAAGGTGTTACTCGGGTCAATTGGATTTGACATGTGGTTTGGTAGTGACATGGATTGTGGCCCAAGGGAATCAAGAGCAAACCAAGAGTAGACACATGACAAGCTCTATCAAGTGCCATTGGTACTTTGGCCAACATACAAGGTTCCCTAGACATGAGGAAGTAAATACTATCCGATTGAGTGAGTATGTTTGGGTATGCTATTCTCTATGAATTCATGGCTTTAAGATCTTAGATGCAAACTTAATATAAACTCTAACCTAAGATGCTTTTGGGTCTATCCAATAGTCTCTCGAACCTTTGAATTCATTATTCAATCCTTTGAACTCATGCAAATATTAGAATATTATTCATAGTGACTATAATTTTTCATTGTCAACATATTCAACCAAGATCTGAATGTTTGCATTTGTCACTGCCTTTTTCAACATATTAAAAGATTTTCACTAAAAACTAAATATCATTATTAAAACATATGCATCAAATATATCAAGCATTAGACTATTAGTCAAGGAATGAAGGCACTTTATAATTATTAAACTTTTCATCATACTCTTTTTTAATCTTTCAACATGAAAATCATCATCAAAAGCAGTGAAGTCAACAACCAAAGAAAAAGAGGATTATTCAAATATTAAGAAATGGCATAGATGACACATTAACATATATCCTTGTTTAGTTTATCCTATTCATTGTTGGCATCTCAAACACCATTCAACATAGTTGTTAACATGGTATGCATCGTTTTTAATAAATGTTCAATATATCATGCATATGACTAGTAAATCAAGGTATGCATATGTACAATCTCGAACATCATTCAATGCACCGAGTGGATCACATTACATTGAAGGAACTTAGTGCATTAAGGACTTTGATGCACATATCATATTCGTAAAGTGAAAACACAAAAATGGATCCTTAGGCACTTAGGCATGGGATATCATTGGTTAAAAACAAAATACCAGTGTTTAGCTTGACGCTAAAGCAAGTGGATTTTGAAGGGTTTTAATAGGTGTTAAGACATAAAAGGTCTAGTTATTTACACAACAAAACTGCTATAGATGATAACAATAGGAGGCAAGTGGTTGTAATGTTTACAATGTTGACATGATTATTGGGCATATTGTCTTATATGTTGAAAAAGGAAGAAATGTAAAAATGTTTTAATATGCCCATGTGACATCGAGGTGGCCTCCACCATGAGGGCACTCACCATAATTTTTTAAAAATATGTGAACTTATAGAATGTGAATTCTATAGAGATGTTGTTACTAGGCATATATGTGTCACAAGAAAAATATAACTTTCATGGGTAAAATGGGACATAAGGGGTTAATCATTTAAAAAATGAAGGAAAAATATTTTCACAATCATGGGAAAATGTGGAGCCATAATATTTTACACAAGGATAAATATGAAGTCAATTTTTACATAAAGTTGAAGATTTATATGTAGGTAAAATTTATTTTAAAAGGATTGAATAATGCATATGTAGGTAAAATTTATATTGCACATGATTATTGGGCATATTGTCTTATATGTTGAAAAAGGAGGAAATGTAAAAATGTTTTAATATGCCCATGGAACATCAAGGTGGCCCCCACCGTAAGGGCTCTCACCATAATTTTTTTAAAATATGTGAACTTATAGAATGTGAATTCTATAAAGATGCAATTACTAGTCATATATGTGTCACAAGTAAAATATTACTATCTTGGGGGAAATGGGACATAAGAGCCTAAGCATTTAAAAAATGAAGGAAAAATATTTTGACAAGTATGGAAAACATGGAGCCATAATATTTTACACAAGGATAAATATGAAGTCAAATTTTACATAAAGTTGAAGATTTATATGTAGGTAAATTTTATTTTAAAAGGAATGAATAATGCTTATGCAGGTAAAATTTATATTGTTTACAATGTGCACATGATTATTGGGCATCTTGTCTTATATGTTGAAAAAGGTGGAAATGTAAAAATGTTTTTAAATGCCCATGTGATATCAAGGTGGCCACCACCATGAGGGCTCTCCCATGATTTTTTAAAAAAATATGTGAACTTATAGAATGTGAATTCTATAAAGATGTAGTTACTAGGTGTATATGTGTCACAAGTAAAATATTACTTTAATGGGCAAAATAGGACATAAGGGCCTAAGCATTTTTTTAAAAATGAAGGAATTTTTTTTCACAAGCAAGGGAAAACATGGAGCCATAATATATTACACATGGATAAATATGAAGTCAATTTTTCCATAAAGTCAAAGATTTATATATGTAGGTAAAATTTATTTTAAAAGGATTGATTTAAGTGCTTTTGATGATGATTTTAATGTTGAAATGTCAAAGGGAATATGATGAAAAGTTTAAAGATTGTAAAGTGCCTTCACTCCTTGACTAATACTCTAATGCTTGACAGATTTAATGCACATGTTTTAATAATGATATTTGGTTTTTAGTGAAAATATATTGATATGTTGAAAAAGGTAGTGACAAATGCAAACATTCATAACTTGGTTGAATATTGAATTCAATATTCAATCCTTTGAACTCATCCAAATATTAGAATATCATTCATAGTGACTATAAATGTTCATTGTCAACATATTCAACCAAGTTATGAATGTTTGCATTTGTCACATTCAATATTCAATCCTTTGAACTCATGTAAATATTAAAATATTATTCATAGTGACTATAAGTGTTCATTGTCAACATATTCAACCAAGATATGAATGTTTGCATTTGTCACTCCCTTTTTCAACATATCAATATATTTTAAAACTATAAACCAAATATCATTATTAAAACATGTGCATCAAATCTATCAACCATTAGATTACTAGTCAATGAATGGAGGCACTTTACAATCTTTAAACTTTTCATCATATCTCATTTTAATCTGTCAACATGAAAATCATCATCAAAAGTAGTGAAGTCAACAAGTAAAGAAAAATATGATTATTCAAATATTAAGAAAAATGGCATAGATGACACATTAACATATATCCTTGTTTAGTTTATCATATTCATTGTTGGCATCTCGAACACCCTTCAACATAGTTTTTAACATGGTATGCATACTTTTTAATAAATGTTCAATATAGAATTCATATGACTAGTAAATCAAGGTATGCATATGTTCAATCTCGAACATCATTCAATGCACCAAGTGAATCGCATTGCAATTAAGGAACTTAGTGCATTAAGGAATTTGATGCACATATCCTATACCTAAAGTGAAAACACAAAAATGGATCCTTAGGCATTCGGGCATGGGATATCATGGGTTAAAAACAAAATACAAGGTTTTAGCTTAACACTAAAGCAAGTGGATTTTGAAGGGTTTTAACAGGGTTTAAGACATAAAAGGTCTAGGTTATTTACACAATACAATCACTATAGATGATAACAAAAAAAAATTGAGCATAACCTAGTAGGATGCCAATAGGAGGCAAGTGGTAGTAATGTTTACAATGTGCACATGATTATTGGGCATATTGTCTTATATGTTGAAAAAAGGGGAAATGTAAAAATGTTTTAATATGCCCATGTGACATCAAGGTGCCCCCCACCATGAGGGCTCTCACCATAAATTTTTTAAATATGTGAACTTATAGAATGTGAATTCTCTAATGTTGTAGTTACTAGGCATATATGTGTCATAAGTAAAATATTACTTTCATGAGGAAAATGGGACATAAGGGCCTGAGCATTTTTAAAAAATGAACGAAAAATATTTTCACAAGCATGGGAAAATGTGGAGCCATAATATTTTACACAAGGATAAATATGAAGTCAATTTTTACATAAATTTGAAGATTTGTATGTAGGTAAAATTTCTTTTATAAGGCAAAAATTTGATGAGGCAAAACATTTAAAGGAAAAATATTATTTTCTTCTATGGATCTAGGAAAGAATGCGGAGCAAAGATTTATTTGGCATATTCCCATTATGTAATTGTTGACCAAGAGGCAAGGTTCAACCAAGTGTCAACATTGTGGACAATTTGGATAATCTTTATTTATAAGTCATAATTTTATGGGTATTTTGTGAGTTGGTCAATGTGAGTTTTCAAGCAAGTCCTTGAACCTCTAGGCCAAACTAGGGTGAGTTTTTGTAATTAGAATTGTAATCAAGTTGCAAGAGTCCAAATAAAAACTTTGGGAGAGCATTAATGTAGTCTTATCTTGGGTTTAGTTATTGTAATGGACCTTTATTTTCTCTTTAGTAAAGCAATGCAAGAGTTCTTTATATTTTTTGTTATAATTTTCCTCCACTTTCTACTAGATGTTGTAGGGAATTTTGATAGATTCTTGGGTATACCTTATATTTGTGCTAAGATCTAGTTAGGTAGACATTCAAAGGATGTCTATAATTCTTTCTAATTTACCATGGGGTCCATCTTGCTAGGAAATGGATAAATAAGTATGGGTTGTAGCTTTAGATAGTATTGTGCCTTGCACACACACCCCATCCTTTGCACAAGCAAACTGGGTACCCCTTTTTTGACTTGAGCATGTTGAGTGAGTCCCCCCCCCCCACCATTTCAGTTTTTCAGCTTCATTAGATGGCATAGGTCCTGATTGGTGAGTTGGTTTGATCTTCCTAGGTCCTAGTTGATTCATATGCTTTGGATGTACTTGTTTGATATGACATGTCTTACTTGGGTCACATTGATGCTTGTGTGTCCATTGGTTAAGGTTTTGACATGCTTTTGATTGTGGAGTCTTGGTTGGTTTAGAATGCATTTGGTTTGTCTTGAGGCTCTTGGTTACATGAGTATGATTGGATTAAGTTATCATTGCTTCAAGAGGTCTTGGTTGAGTATGGTTGGTATCCCCATGATTATGTCTCAATCTTTTGGACTTATGAGGTTGTAGGTCACAATCATGAGGTAGGATGTGTTGTCTTTTGAGGTATTTGGGTGTGATCCTCATAATTTCATTTATATACTTTTATTGTATTTCAATGGCCAAGTTTCTAGGTGTATTCATTTGAATTTGGTTTCATATGGATATGCCGATATGCCATTGATTATATATGTTGCATGATGAACCTCTTGTTCAAGTTGTCTTAGCTCCCTAGTTTCCTTGAAGCCTTAAAAATCACCTTACTAACCTTGGAATAGGCCTTAAAAACCTTCAAGAAGCACTTAACATGCCTTAAATAAGCCTTAAAAACCCTTCAATAGGTTTTGGCACCAAGATTTGAATTGATGGAGGGAAAAGGCAATTTGAATCTATTTTAACATTAACAGTTTGCTCCTATTGAAAAACCTTTACATGGTTGTCATAGCCCTCCTATAGTTGTCATAAGGTAGTTTTGAGCATAAACAATTGTTAAAGTGTTATTTCAATGCAAAATTGGCTTGTTAACCCACCACACACGTGAAGGTACAAAAGAGTCTAATTAAGCCTAGAAAAGCATTAAATTTTATGATCTTATCATTTTAGGACTGTCCTTATCCTCTACCAGCTGTCATAAGATATTTCCAAGTTACAAACAATTGTCAAGGGCTTATTTCAATGCCCACCTTTTATATTTTGACTCCCATGTTGGTGCTCAAACATGCAATTCCACCAGTCCTAAAGAGTCAACACCAGAACCTAAAACCAGGTTACAAGACAATCATCATTCACTTATAGACATACCAATTGAACTTCCACAACTCTTCGACATACCCATTACACACCAAGGTGTGATTGCTAGTTAACTAATAGGTTCAGGTGTGATTCGACTGAGTCAAGCGTTCAGCTTATATTACTTAGGTGATTAAATATTAACCAACACTAAGAGTAATTATAATAGCAATTTAATTCTAAACTCCTCTCTTTAATAGCGTGTTTTTTTTTTTAAATCACGTTTGCAGGTTTGAGAGGATGGTGTGGGCCAAGATGTAGGTCAACGAAGGTAAGGATGGATTTACAGTGAGCCGACAACAGCAAAGAAAAGAGCCATGCGGCTGTAAGAGAGGTCACGGCTCCAAGCGAGAAGGGGGATGGGGTGGCCTGCTAAGTAAGGGCCAAGCCCTCCTCTATCTCAACTTCCAATTAATTTTTTAATTTTTTCTCTTTTGAAATTTATATGCATTCTTCGTTGTTTATGCTTATCTGACAATGGCTTAAGAAACTTTTAGGCAAATGTAACTGGCAGATGTATTGCCAAATAGTATGACCTCTGCCAGCCACCTACAGCCTGTGCCAAGCATGAAGGCTTTGGGAAAGGGAATGAAAATCCATCAGGGCATGAAAATAAGGGGTTTAGTGAAAGTGCACTGGGAGACAGGCATGCAAAAAGTGGAAGCATATACATGGCTAGCGAACTATTTGACAGAATGCCTCAACCACAACTAATACAGTTTTTCATGCACACCCCCACACATAAAATAAGATCATTCAAAAAAAAATCCACCCTCGAATTGGGAGAATCATCTAAGATTCCGAGCAAGCATTCACAGACACTTATAATCATGTGGCTTCCAATGTAGACAAGTGAATCAATTAATCTCTCTCTCTCTCAATACAAGAAGCATACAAAATTACAAATGATACACTAGTATAGTTTCTTTTCACAAGAAAACCACCCCTAAGCTAGGAGAACCATCCAAGACTCCAAGAAAGCACTCACACACACTTACAATCATGTGGCTCCCAAGGTAGAGAAGGGTAGAAAAATCAAACATCAAATAAGAGATGATACATTCACTTCCATATTTAACCCTGCCACCCTCTCACCTTATTAACAACTAAACAACTAATACAACAAACATACAAAATTACATAGGATACACTAATACAGTTTCTTCATGCACACACCCACACATAAAATAAGATCATTCACAACCAAAAAACTATGCAAGAAATAACAAGGTAGAAGTGAGCTTATCTCTTCCCATGGAGCTTATTGGGATGGGGACTCTTTCTTTTTTTCTCTAAGCCTGTTTTGCTTATCCTCCTACTCCTCCCAACATTCATACTCTAAGAATGAAAAAAATGAATGAATGAATCCCCCTCAAAGACCCAAGGAGAGGCTTATATGAGAGTACCATGTCACTTCTCTCTATCCAGTAGGGTGGAGATACATGACACCTATCTTTCCTCCAACACCAACTTATCTTACAATTTAATAAATAAAGTATGGTCCAATGCATGGGGTTCATTTTCCCATTCAACCCACTTGGAAAATCATGGGTTGATTGGGTGTATCTCAACCCAAGCACCCATGCTTCCATAAATATTGCTCTTTTCAAGAGCTCACAAAATACACAAGTCCTCAAGAGTACATTCCACACCCTTCCCCAAATACCCTACCCATAGGTACTTGGGTTCAGGTCCCAAGGATGACTTACAAAACAAAATTTCACTTTTTATACACATGAAAAATAGCTCAAAATTTCTCATCCGATTTTGCACTATTTCAACTACTTTTAACACATATGGGTAGGGGTCCCCAAGATGACTTGTAAAACAAAATTTCACTTTTTATACACATGAAAAATAGCTCAAAATTTCTCATCCAATTTTGCACTATTTCAACTACTTTTAACACATAAGAGTACACATGAACACTTACTTATTGAAATAAATTTTTAGAAGTAAACTTTAAACACTCAAAATAATGTAGCCCACACCTAATGGTCTTTATCTAATCTAGGCTAAGACATTTGTCTCACTAGGATACACAATCTAGGTCCCACTGCTTCACAATGTGAAACGGGAGGGGGTATAGGTCCTAATGATTGTCTCATTCTCCCATTGGTAGTTGTATACACCTATGCACTTAGAGCAGACATCAATACATCTATCAAATAAATTGCCAAAATAAATAAATATAAATACAATATTTATCTTTACCAAATTCAATTAAGTTCACATGCCTTGAAAATGTAATCTGGTCCAAAACTCACACATCACCAACATAGATATAAGACAACCTCAAAGATTGGTATGATTAAATCTCCTCATTTAATATTACTGAATTTCATAATATCTAACTGTTGCAATTTTTGTAAAATGCTAACAAATTTTGATAACTTAATGAGTCAAATTTAGAACTCACTCCAATATTTAGGTCAATATTTCCTTGACCTTTAAAACTATTTCCAATTGAACTAGTCTAATTAAGATTGAATCTCTCATGTAGGAAAAATATGTAGACCAAGGTTAACATCAACATATAATCATAGTTTATTTGATTTAAATCAACAATGATCAAATCAAATCAAAGTCTCACTAAATTTGAATTAACTTCTCTTATTCATATTTAATTAATTGTTCCTTAAAATTGAATCAAACATTAACATGAAGTAAATCAATTGCATATTAAATCATAATGCTAACAACCATTATCAACATGAAATTCTATGAGTCAAAAAGGTATAAAGTTACACATCCAAGGTCTTACTTTAGCTAGTCATGAGACATTAATAATGAGTAGTGTGACTAGAGTTATAAAAATGGTTGGGCCTTACATTGGTTAAGCCATGTGGCTAGTCAATTTGCATTTATCCTACAAAGATCTCTAGGGAAACCCTCTTGAGTCTGGCAAGGCTCAAGAGTAGAAGAGTCATCCTACTCTTGTCAATTGGTCCTTACTTGTCCTCAATTTAATTGTAGGTTTGTCCCTTTGTCTAGATTGACTTTATCCCTAAGTCTAGATATATCTAGTTAATCCCTTAGAATTGAGGGTTGTAATTCAAGGAGCCAACAAATAGTGTCATTGTCAAAGAAGCATGAATTTGAGAATTTTATTGAAGACCTTGTAACTCAATTTGATTACTTTATAGTTGTGTCATTTTGGCTCGTTTTCTTTGCTTTACCCATCAACTTGCACCAACAAATGGTACCTTTGACAGGGACCTTTGTTGCCAATTCTAAGATGATATTTGAGGCTCTGTTGGAGATTCAAACTTAGAAATTGTATCTACCTTTGGAGAGATACTAATTTGTTCAAAGGTGGTGTCCTCTTTGTGGGGTGGTGAATCTACTATCAATATTGTCAAGGTTAGTTTCTTCTACTAAAAAATCTTCACATGCATTTGTAGGTGTCTAGGTTTGTAACATGTTTTAAGCTTCTAGGGTATATGAGAGCAAGTGTATGCATAAAGTTGTGTGAAATTTGAGTGCATATCAACATTAAAGAAATTTTACTTGCTGGGAAATCCATTTGTGATGATAAATTAGTCATGTGCAGGCTAAAAAATAAATTACTCCAAGTACATATTATTATTGTATAGGTGAGAATTTTATATACATATTGTAAAACTACTGAAGAAAGACAAGTGTATTTTTTTTAAATCAGCCAATGAAGATCATTTATTTCTAGATGCCAATATTTAAATGAAGAAAGGAAAAAATCTACATGTTAAAAAAGGATAGGGATTTGTACATATTCTTTCTCTCTAACTATAAGAAAGTATCCCCTATGCTTAATTTTATGCCTACGGTAGATGCTGTTGATTTCAAGCATAAAATGAGGTTATGAGGCATAATATATGAAGTTTTAAATAGCAAGGGGAAAATATGAGGTGGCACATTGTGTAAAGTATAGCTATATGGGATAAAAGGAAATTTGTATTTTGGTTCTTGTTTTCCTTATGAATTGGCCTTTATCTTTATTCTTTTAAGTGGATAATGTTAATTTTTAATACTAGTAAGGGTGTAAATGATATGAATACTATAAGATAAAAAAGAGAGCCTAATCAATTATGTACCAGCTAGATCAATCTTTTCTATCAGACATTAGAACACAAGCTAACCAAGAATTGTACACTTGGCTACAGTCCTCAAGGGAGAGCTAAGTTGTCTGGGCTTTATTCTTTTGATTTACTAGTGGAGATTGATTTGAGAATAGCAAGATCTAGGGTTTTAAGTGACCTAATTGACAAAACAAACAACTTACAGGTGTCACAGATCGACTATAAAGAAACCAAAAGCAGATCGGGAATGAGCAGAGTAGACAGAGCCTATAGCCAGAAATGGGGGCAGATCTAGCAAGACTTGGGTGCTGGGCACCCAAGTCCTAGGGTTTCTACCCTAACGAAGTTAGTATGTGATGATCTCTACTGCTTCCATCTTCATGTTGCCCATCAGGTGCCTGAAACTTTCAATTTGGATTTGCACACATAAAAGAGGAAAAATGGTTGTGCTTTATAGGAGATTGCCTCAATCAAATCCTGTGTTGGTGTTCCCACCTCCACAACAATAGTGATGATGATAGAGAGAGAGAGAGTGCATGCTCGCTATGAGAAAATGCAAAGCATATGATAAAGATTGCAATACTCAAATGTAATGAAATAGAGTTACCATGAGCATGAAACCCTAGGTGGATGTATGTCACAACATGGATCATCCACAAGGTGTTGAAGGAGGAAGAAGCTTCCTTGAAGACCTACAAGAAGGGTTAATGCATACAACAGTAATATGCAAAAATAGAGAGCTTATAGAGAGATAAAGAAAGAGATAGCTTGTTAGAGAGAATTATCATAGAGAGCATCTAGTGTAAATGAGTGAGAGAGACTTTTTATATATGAATCCCAATTACTTTCTGAGGGCCCAATTGAGTTGAGGCTGAAAAGGTACATCACATAAGGCAAAAGACTGACATTCAAATAAAGTCTTTTGGGGCCAAAGTGGCAGGACTTGAGTGCTAGGCACTCTAGTCCTGGTGATTTGGGCTCTTAAAATGTCAGATGTAAGAGGACTTTGTTGGCAAGAGACACTATATGGATTCATGGTTGTTGTCATTGATGGCAACAAAGGTCATCCCACATATCCGCAAGTCATGATGTGTCTCTACCGGAAGTCAGAATAAAGAATGTTGTGGTCCGGTGAAGAAGAACAGAGCATGTGGCAAGGTCCGACAGATTGGTCCGGATCTCTCAGAGGAAGTGTCTTGGTGCAGTGCGGATTTGGGGAAGTCAAGAGGACTACCTTGAGTGGTATATTCCAAGGATTTAGCCTCCGGTGATGGACAAGGAAAAAGATATGAATGGTTGAGTACCGGATTCCTGAGAGACAGTGAAAACAGAGGAAGAACTGACTGGCAGAGTATCAGACTGCTTTCTGGATGTGTTACTGTTGATAACAGAGGTTGTGAAGGCATGAATCATGTTTGGCTGACATGATTAATGATATCTACAAGTATATGCTTGATCCGCATTGCTTGGTGAGGAAGGATTCAGCCGACAGAATGAGAGTTTGTAAGAAACTAGACTGTTCCGGATGCCGACTAGAAAAGTGATGAAATTACTTATGCGGATATATATAGAGGATGGATTTAGTTGTGAAGTGTGTGATTGTGTGAAGATATATGCGAATAAGTCCAGAACAAAGCAGAGGTAGCAAAAAAGATCCGGTATGTGAAAGATAGCAGAATAAAGAACAGAGGAAAGATGAAGTGCAGCAGATCAGTGTATTGAGCCTAACCGGAACTGAACTCCAGCATATGCAGATGCTTCCAATCAGTTCAAGACTGTGATTCTTATCACTTTGTAGACAGTGTGTCTTCTTGTAGGCAGTGGGCCTCTTGTGAGCAGTGTGCTTGGGCAGTGAGCCCTAATTGGCAAGTGCCATTTTTGTAATTTCCTATTCTTCTAACAGAGAATAATTTTGGGTTAATCACCCCGTGGTTTTCTCCCTTAACAGGGTTTCCACGTCAAAAATATTGTGTCATGTGTTTCTTATTTCATGATTAATGTTTTGTGTTTGATTCTATACTGCATCAATTAAAAAGAAAGTTCAATAAGGAAAATAATTAGGATAACTGATTCACCCCCCCCCCTCTCAGTTATCAACAATTGGTATCAGAGCTAAGTTCCTCCTAATAGAGCCTAACAGCTTGAGGAAGATCTGGGATTTCAAATGGATGCATATGGTTTAAGGGAGCAACTCAAGACTGCTCTTGAGGATCTTGAACAGTCAAATTCTGAAGTCAGTGAATTAAAGGAAAGACTCAAACAGGCTGATGAATTCATGAGAGAATTAAAAGACAAATTAAGTCTCTCTATGAAAAAGAGAAAGGAGCTGCTTCAACAGTTGGCAAGACAAAGTGAAGAAAGCAATACAAATGAAGAATTGACTGAGCAAACCAAGTTATGTGAAAAGTTATCAAAAGAAGTCATTATGTTAAGACATGAAATGGAATCAGGAACTATAAAGTTTACTCAAGAGATTGAAGAAAAAAGAAAGGCTGAAGACAATCTAAGACAATCTCTTAAAGAAAAATCAGAAGAATGCCACCAGATGGACAGGATTATTAGACATCTTGAATCTGATCTTGAAGATGCCAAAGATAATGAAGGAAAACTTGAGGATCAAATTGCCTCTCTCAAAAGAGACCTTCAAACAGCAAATGAATATAAAGAGAAATTCAAGATAAGTTCTGCTCAACTTGAAGTTCTTCTTGGAAGTCAAAAGAGGACAGATGACAAGTATGGTTTGGGTTATGAGAAAGGAGAAAGCTCCGGATCCGGTCAGAAGAATCTTGGTTCAGAAAATCCAAGGAGCAGAAGACCTCCGGTAAGACAGCCAAATGCTCAAAGATATCCATCCTTCAATGGATATTGCCACAGCTGCAACCACTTTGGTCACAAAGCTAATCAGTGCAGAATGAGAATGAATCAGATTAATTCATCCTTCTCCGGACAGTGCTTCAACTGCAAAAGGTATGGACACAAATCCCATGAATGCAGAATTATGCAAGTAAACAAATCATTCAAAGGTAGATGCTTCACATGCAATAGAGTAGGTCATATGGCTAATCAATGCAGATCAAGAGGATATCAGTCAAATATGCAAAGAAATGTTATTTTCCAAATCTGCAATAGGTCCGGTCATAATGCTAAAGTCTGCAGAAACAAGAATCAGGACAAAAGAGGTCCGGTGTATAATCAGAATCAAGACAAGGGTAAACAAAAGATGAATGCAGATGAGGTTAGGAATCAGATGAGCAAGATTTGGGTGAAGAAAAGTTCAGAGAATGTAGAGGTTGGATCCGCACCAGACTCTGGTGCTGATATTTCTTCCGGAAATTAAAAAGTGAGCTCAGGCTCAGGGGGAGACTCAAAGAAAATCTTGTTCCCCCAGCCAAACAAGTGGTGCCGGATGTGGCACAAGATGTGGATCAAAGGGTTTGTAGATATGAGTCTTGAGATACTTCAGTCAAGTTTTCAGAGGTCCGCATGGAGTTATGAAGAAGCTGTGATCGATCAAATAAGACCTGTTCAGGGAGATGCTCCGGTATGATAAAGGATTACAAAATCTTCCGGAAAGATCCGGAAATGCACTATCTTGTTCTGCGGATTGGACAGAGTGTTTGGGATGTTCTTGTAATATGTTACCTCGATTTATTCATGGTTGAAAGATCCGGATGATATCCACAGATCAGGACTAATCCGGGATACTCCAAGCTATCCAGACAAGGCAAACCGGAATGATGTAGGTGAAGCATTTATTGCAAACAGATATTAGGGTTCGCGGAGCAATTTAAGGGATTTCTCAAAGGTCATTTGCTCATTCTGCACTCGAGAAGAAGCGAAAAGTGGAGCTCTGCAACAAGGTTCATCAAGCACACCAAGGATCTCCTACCGAAGTTATTGCATAAAGAAATCAATCCAACCACTCCGTGCAAACCGAAGGCGCATAAGGTATTCTCCGTTTTTCATTACCTCACTGCAAATCTTTGAAGAATGGCTACTCCAAACATAGTTAAGATCTCTGATAGACCTCGCCCCTCATTCAAGAAACATCCCTACAAATCATTGGAGGTAGATCCACTAGGAGCCTTCTCTAGTGTTCCTCACGGAGTTTTACATACCGAAGACATTAGGGTTTACATACATGCAAGCATTGAGGAATTTGGGGAATTCAAATTAAGAGACCTCTATCACAAGCAACTGATAGACAATGCTTTTGAGCTTAAACCAGAGTATAAGGATATCCAGAAGAAACAATTTGAGCAATTTATTCATTTCCCCTGCTTTGAAGAAGATGAATGGGTCCGGTATGTACTGAGCAGGATGCATGACAACTTTCTATGGCTAGATAGACCCTGCAAGATCACAAAAGAGGCAATTAGAGCAGTAACTGGTCTATACTCTTTCGGAGGGGTACCTATCCTCAAATCTGTCAAGAACAACATTGTAACTGAGGCCACCAGATCAAAATTTGATAAGAGGGCAATGACCATTGAAGATATTTCGGATCCGGATATCAAATATGCATCAATGATAATAGGATACAAGATCTATCACTCCAGCAGGGAGAATTCTGTATCCAGAACTGCAGTATACACTGCCTATGAAATGCTAAGAAAGAATGCAGAATATGATCTCTGCGAACTACTGCTAAGCCAATTAATGGAAAATATACAGAAAATCAAGAAGGATAAGAAGAATTCCTTTAAGTATGGTACTCTTATTGTATGTCTATTCTTCTACTTCATGAATGAGCTACCCGGATCAAGTGGATGGGTATGGCAGAATGACAAACCTGTTGCAGTCCAGATAAGAGACTATTTGCATGGACTTGGGGATGCAAAAGCGAGAAATTCAGCTCTATGGGGATACTTCAAAAACTTTTAGAGCATGATGCAAGCAAGAGAGAGAATTCCCCAGTCTCTTGTTGAAAAATACAAAGACTCAGTGTGCTTTATGGTTGACACTGATCAGTGCCAAATGGAGGCAGTAGAGCCAAGGACTGTCTGGATCATGCCCATGGGGTATGAAGTGGATGAACAGATAGTGGAGCTGCATGTTCAACACATGCTAAGTCAGCCCAAAGATCCTAAGGCAGAAAGGTTTGGAACCTTTGAGGAGCTGAGTGTAAAAATACATGTAGAACTCAGGGAACCTGAGATTAAAAGAAAGGTGAGAAAAGAAGTAGAGCACATTGCTCAAGGCCTAGGCATCTCAAAGGAGGCACTTGATGCCAGCCGGGAAAAGAGGAGGAAGGCCGAGGAAGAAGAGAAAAGTAAAGAAAGTGCTCCGGTTGAAGCTCCCACCCGGACCAGATCATCAAAGAGATCTGCACCTCCCACAACCAAAAGTTCAAAACCGGAAGTCCAGGCATCCGGTAAGAGATCCAAGACAAAAGCCACAAGGGCTTATGGAAGCCAAAAGGATGAAGAGGAAACAGAGTCAGATGAGGGAGTAAAAGAAATAAAGAAACAGAAGAAGAAAGGATCCGGTAAGCCCTCCACAGGCCAAGACAAGGATGAAATGACAGAGGTATCTGTTGAAAAGCCCACTCTGTCTCTAGAGAGCATAATCAAGTCGGTCACGGTGGATGGAAACCTTCAACCAATGACTGAATCCTATGATGACTTCAGTGTGGCTGACCAAAAGACTCTGCAGGAAGCCACAGTTAAATATCTGAACATATATAATAAGGCTTTCATTGAAATCATATCTCTTATTCCTAAAAGCCTAGAAAAGGAACTGGAAGTAAGAAAGAATAATGCTCATGCTAAAGATCTTGAGATCCGGGAGCAGATAGCTATTCAGCTATATCCTCAAATTGATCCCAAGACAATGAACATTATCTTCAAGGACTGCAAAGATGAGTTCAGAAGCAAAGCCAGGATGAATCAACTCATGCTTGGTGAGACTGACAAAGTGGCCCAAGAAACAGAAGAGATCCTCCGGAAGGCCTTCAAAAGGTTCAATCTTCCTGTTGTAGAGGACCTAGGTACAGAAACAGCTGAGGACTTGGAACCCTCTGTTCCAGAAGAAGTGGACCCTGAGCATACAAGCATCTCTCCTCCGGTTTCCCCTACAGTCTCCGGATCCAAAGAAGAAGAGCAATTACAGGAGAAGGAAGCAGTGGTGAAAGACAAAGAGGTTGACAGTTCCAAGACTGCAGAAGAAAAGAAACATTTGTCTCTGGCAAGAGACACTGCACAAACTGTTCAACAATTTTTGAGCAAAGAAACTTTAGAGATTGATGAACCGGAGCTCCTAAAAGGCCCATTCGACTTTGACTCTCTCTCTCCGGTACAAACAATGAAGATAGCTTCATTTGCAAATGCCAAGGCAAATGAAAAACTCCTGAAGTCTCATATGGAAGACTGTGAGTTGATAGAGGCTGCTTCCGGAGTACTTGTAAAGATTATGCCATCAATCCAAATAGATCCGACAGCCTCCACTTCCGGTAATCTAAAAACCTTAGTCAGCAGTGTTGATACACATTTTGATTCTCTAGAAAAATCAGCTGAAGAAAAGGTCCGGAAGGAATTTTTGGATAAGAGATTTTCAGAAATATTAGAATTAATCTCTAAAGATAGGAAGATTGTAAGCATTGGAATAAAGAGCTTAGAGAATGCTCTTAAGGATGGCGGTGACATCTATAAATTTTGTATATCCTGGTCAAAGGCAACAGCAGCATTTGACAAGAAAATAAAACAGGAACAGGATAAGCTACAAAGCTTATCTCAAAGTTTTGATCCTCTCTCTTCCTCTATAATAAATCAAGAATGTCAGACTATTGCAGTCTTGAATGAAATAAAGAATCTTGAGAAGGAAAGAAAGAACATCACTAACCGGATGGGAGAACTTAGAAGGATTATAATCCCTAAGTTGGAAACTATGCATGAGGCCATCAGTGATGCTCAGACCACCGCCCAAACAAAAGATCCGACAGATCTCAAGCGGGCAGAAGCTTTTGCATTTTTGTTAAGTGGTCACATTTCAATTTTGGATAGAATGAAGCAAAGTTGGGCTACAGAAATGATCCAATTGCAGACATCCTTTGCAGACATTCTTCAGTACATGTGAGTATGTAAATATGCGGCTATATATAGAAAATTTTTTAAAATTTTGGTGTGCGGACCCTACCCTTTGCCATTGATGTCAAAGGGGGAGTGAGGAGCAGTGAAAAATGAGGAATCCAACTAAGGGGGAGTTCCGGAAATTGTATATAAAGACAGAGCATCAGCAAAGGGGGAGCATAGTGAAAACACTTAGTCATTTTTCACTAAGTGTTGCCATCAATGCCAAAGGGGGAGATTGTTGGCAAGAGACACTATATGGATTCATGGTTGTTGTCATTGATGGCAACAAAGGTCATCCCACATATCCGCAAGTCATGATGTGTCTCTACCGGAAGTCAGAATAAAGAATGTTGTGGTCCGGTGAAGAAGAACAGAGCATGTGGCAAGGTCCGACAGATTGGTCCGGATCTCTCAGAGGAAGTGTCTTGGTACAGTGCGGATTTGGGGAAGTCAAGAGGACTACCTTGAGTGGTATATTCCAAGGATTTAGCCTCCGGTGATGGACAAGGAAAAAGATATGAATGGTTGAGTACCGGATTCCTGAGAGACAGTGAAAACAGAGGAAGAACTGACTGGCAGAGTATCAGACTGCTTTCCGGATGTGTTACTGTTGATAACAGAGGTTGTGAAGGCATGAATCATGTTTGGCCGACATGATTAATGATATCTACAAGTATATGCTTGATCCGCATTGCTTGGTGAGGAAGGATTCAGCCGACAGAATGAGAGTTTGTAAGAAACTAGACTGTTCCGGATGCCGACTAGAAAAGTGATGAAATTACTTATGCGGATATATATAGAGGATGGATTTAGTTGTGAAGTGTGTGATTGTGTGAAGATATATGCGAATAAGTCCAGAACAAAGCAGAGGTAGCAAAAAGGATCCGGTATGTGAAAGATAGCAGAATAAAGAACAGAGGAAAGATGAAGTGCAGCAGATCAGTGTATTGAGCCTAACCGGAACTGAACTCCAGCATATGCAGATGCTTCCAATCAGTTCAAGACTGTGATTCTTATCACTTTGTAGACAGTGTGTCTTCTTGTAGGCAGTGGGCCTCTTGTGAGCAGTGTGCTCGGGCAGTGAGCCCTAATTGGCAAGTGCCATTTTTGTAATTTCCTATTCTTCTAACAGAGAATAATTTTGGGTTAATCACCCCGTGGTTTTCTCCCTTAACAGGGTTTCCACGTCAAAAATATTGTGTCATGTGTTTCTTATTTCATGATTAATGTTTTGTGTTTGATTCTATACTGCATCAATTAAAAAGAAAGTTCAATAAGGAAAATAATTAGGATAACTGATTCACCCCCCCCCCTCTCAGTTATCAACAGACTTATCCTTATTTCTTAGAAAAGTACTGTAATATACCTATCGTAAATAGAGGTAAACATACAAGCTAAAATAGGAGCCAAACCTAGTGTGAAATTGTAAGAGGTATCAATTTTTGACACTACATTTAGTGCCCACTTTAGTGAGGGTATGAACATACGCTCATATGCTTGCTAAAGTACAGAGAAGCCAAATCTCTTCACAAAAACATTGAAGCTGTAGAATGTCACTAAGTTTAGGGATGCGCCAGCCCCCAAGGCTTAGGATTATACAAGTCTACAATGCTTAGATAAAGAGGTCATACATACAAGACATAAAGCATGAATCTGACATATACATAAAGCATACATGGAGCATACATGAGGCATACATGGAAAACATGAAGCATACATGGAAGACACAAAGCATACATGGAAAATATGAAGCATATAACCATGAAGTCAATAAAACCATGTGAGGAAACACATAAGTAAACGAAAGAGAAATTTTGAGTCAGCAAAGTAAAGAGACCCAGATATGAAAGGTTGTCTCAATACCTTGCATCGTCCCCAAAATATAACAAAAAATAAAAGAAAACCAAAATTAGAGGAATTATAAAAAGGTCATAAAAGAATGTAATGAGTTAATCAATTTCTTTAAGGAGAGACAACATATAGATAGATAGGGGAGCAATCAATATGAATGAGGAAGAGTACATGACTCTGGCACTAGCTTGCTCTATCACTAGGGATCATGTAAACCAATATAACTTAATGGATCACGGGCTAGCAAGCTATGTTGTACTACGTGACCATGAATGTAACAAGATTAGGTCATATGAAGCACACAAGCTAGCAAGTTGTGTTATGCTAGGTGGCTCATAGACTATATGGATCATAGGCCAACAAGCTGTGTTATGCTAGGTGACCATATACAACCAATGCCTCAGGGAGCATTAAAATAAAAAACACCTTAGGGAGCATAAAATAAATGCCTCAGGGAGCATAAAATAAACAACAGCTCAAGGAGCCTAAAATAAACAATGCTTCACAGAGCACAAAATAAACAATGCCTCAAGGAGCGTAAAATAAATGCTTCATGGAGCATATTGACAACCACACCTCAGGGGGCACTATGAAAAACACCATCACAGGGAGATCACATCAATAGGCCAAATCTCAGGAGGTGTGAATGAATAAGGGTGCATGTATGGATGCAAATGTGAATAGGGAATGTATGGCCCCCTTAAAATGTTTGCATGTACAATATGAAAATGCTTTAAGGTAAAGAAGAGGGGAAAGTATAAGACAGGAGATCCTTAGAAAGAATGCCTACCCCTTGAACAAGTTGTCCTACTACCCCTAGAATACAGGTGAGAAAAACCATATAAAAAGAGAATCATTGTTATTTTAAAAGGGAAGAAATGAGATTGTATCGCCATGCATAGCAATGATATAATAAAGGAAAGCTACAGGTGCCATATAGTGGGTAGCGACACAATAGAGTGATAGTAGAATGAAATGTCAATAGTGAAGTGATTAATGAAATCTACATCACAAGGAGAATGAAGAAGAGAGATCTCCAAGGGTAGAGTTGAAGCATGAATGAATAAAAGTTATACTAGGGACACCATCAATAAATGAAAACAACTTCTCATCACTAGAAGGGAGAAGTGTACCATCATAATTAAGGTGACTAATTCTATGTGTGAAAAAAGCATGAAGATCTAGGTGAGCTAGACAAAGGCAAATCTTGATATCCAAGTAAAGTGCACCTAGCCAGGAGAAGTAGAAAAAACATTATGTGATGATAATGATGTGCTCTTAGTGAATGTGGAAGATAGAGGAGGAACATCATCAAGGGACTAAAACATCAAGCTAGAAGTGGTGTCTTTTAATTTATGTTTAGAGAATTTATTATAATAGGAGGGGGAAGAGAAGTGAGAATGATCAGTGTGTGTTTACTTTGATTGTTGTTATGAGTGTTGTACGTGCAAGCAATTGTGTGATATTGAGGTTGTTGTGACACAATTTGGTTGTTTTGAGTGGGTTTCTTTGGAAAGTTTAGAGTGTAATTAGGGGGTCGAGGTGGGTTTGGAACACCTCGAACAATTAGAATAGGATTAGATTGTGGTTGTGGAACATCAAAACAAAGATGCACAACAATTTTATGTTTCATGGGTTCTTTTTGGGAACCAGAAACATAAATTGTGTTGATTTGGTTTTTATAATTATCTATCCATGTGGGATCTGATATGAGTTTTGATTCTTCATTCATGAATGCTTCATCACTACAATGGAGAGCATCAGAATAAAGAGTAGGTAAAGTAATGTTGAGAAAAGTATCTATAATTGTATCTTTAGTGATGTCCAATGGGCTTGAACATGCAACCAAAGGAGGAGGAAAAGAGACCTCTTCATATCCTTAGTGATATCCAATGGACTTGAACATGCAACCAAAGGAGGAAGAAAAGAAGCCTTCACATCCTTAGTGATATCCAAGGGACTTGGACATGCAACCAAAGGAGGAAGAAAATAGGTCTTCACATCCTTAGTGATATTCAAGGGACTTGAACATGCAACCAAATGGGGAAGAAAATAGGTCTTCACATCCTTAGTGATATCCAAGGGACTTGAACATGCAACCAAAGGAGGAAGAAAAGAGGTCTTCATATCCTTGGTGATATTCAAGGGACTTGAACATGTGACTAAAGGAGGAAGATCATCATGGACTATGGAAGATGTGGTGGAAGTACTAATGCCTCATCTCTAGAAGAGGGAGCATCAAAATGAAGAGAAGGTAAAGTAATTTATTAATGATTTCATCCTCTTCTGCCAAAATATCCTCATAATTAGGAGGGATTTTAGGAGAGGGAAGAATAAAAGAGAGTGGCATAGGAAGAGCTAAGTCACCATCACATGCTTGAAATGGACCATCACTATCAACAACTTTTTGAGCAAAAGTGGACAATGATGTGAGAGAAGAGGAGAGGAGTGACCTGTTTAAATGTATTATTTTGTAAAATGATAAAATAATATGTAATTTAATTATGTGTATGCAAAAAGAAGGGGTTTAATCAATTTATCAACTAATCAAACACAACAAAGATAAAGAAGGTTATATAAATGTAATATACGTTGGGTTCACCAAAATGTAAGATAGAAAAGAGAACCTAATCAATTATGTATCAACTAGATCAATATTTTCTATCAGACATTAGAACACAAGCCGACCAAGACTTGGACGCTTGGCTACAATCCTCAAGGGAGAGCCAAGTTATCTATTTTTTTATTTTGTTGTAATAATGGAGATTGATTTGAGAGTAGCAAGATCTATGGTTTTAAGTGACCTAATTGACAAAATGAACAACTTACAGGTGTCATAGATTGACTATACAGAAACTGCAAGCAAATTAGGAATGAACAGAGCATACGGAGCCTATGGCCAGAAATGGGGGAAGATCTGGTAGGACTTGGGCATTGGGTACCCTAGTCCTAGGATCTATGCCCTAGCAAAGTCTATATGCAACTATCTCTACTACTTCTATCTTCCTGTCACTCATCAGGTGCATGAAACTCCTGATTCAAATCTGCACACATAAAAGAGGGAAACTGCTTGTGTTGTATAGGGGCTTGCCTCAGTCAAACTCAGTTTGGTTTTCCCACCTCCACAACATCAGTTATGATGATAGAGAGAGAGATAGTTCATGCTTGTGATGAGCAGAGGCAAAGCATATGATAAATATTGCAGTAATCAAATGTAATGAAATAGAGTTACCATGAGCATGAAACCCTAGGTGGATGTATGTCGCAACATGGATCATCTAAAAGGTGTTGAAGGAGGAAGAAGCTTCCTTGAAGACCTGCAAGAAGGGTTAATGCATACAACAATAACCTACATAAATAGAGAGCTTATAGAGAGATAAAGAGATAGCCTTTTTGAGAGAATCATCATAGAGAGCATCTAGTGTAAATGAGTGAGAGAGACTTGTTTATATATGAATCCTAATTATTTTCCAAGGGCCGAATTGAGTTGAGGCTGACAAGGTGCATCACATAAGGAAAAAGATTGACATTCAAATAAATTCTTTTGGGGCCAAACTGGCAGGACCCAACTGCTAGGTGCTCTAGTCCTAGTGATTTAGGCTCTTCAAATGTCAGATGTCAGAGGACTTATCCTTGTTTCTTAGAAAAGTACTAAAATGTACATATTGTAAACAAAGGTGAACATACAAGCTAAAATAGGTGCCAAACCTAGTATGAAATTGTAAGAGGTACCAATTTTTGACACTACAAATATTTGTGCATATGAATGTGTATAAATGGAGGAACAAGGGTGTTAGCAGGATAGATCCAACACTTGAGAAACAATCACCCACTATAGAAGGAATATGCTAACAAATAAGCTAAAAGACATAAGCAATATAAGGATACACACCCTTTTCTTATACTTGGGTATAAGTAAAGATGTCGCAAAGACAAAAGGAAGAGAAATAGAGAGAGTAAGAGAAGAAAAAGGGATAGAAGAAGGAAGATATACCATGTATAGTATGAAATAGAGAATGTAATAGGTATAAGATGTTGGGATAAGGTGCCATTAACCTTGTAAATCCCAATATTATATTTATTCCATTTTATTATTTGTAATTTGTAATTACCCATAAGGGAATGAGGTAGTTTCACCAACAGTGGCAATTCCAAACTTACCAGAGGTAATTATGGAGTGACATTTATGGTTGGCAATTGTAAAAATCATGAGTAAATAAGGGTAGGAGCCACCTTGGATGAATCTACTATTTTTGGCATGTATGACACATGTCATAATGTTGGTGAGTGCATGTAAGAGAATCTATGACAGCTGCAAGTTGTCATAAGATTCTATGACAATATGATGACATATGATAGATAATTAATAGGTGTAAGATGCTATGTTTAGCTCTAGGTGCCCATATTGGGAAGATGCTTTCTAGTGGAATCTATGATGGTTATGGCGTGTCATAAGATGCTATAAGAGACCATTTTTGGCCTTGGGTGCCCAACATTGCATGGCTAACTTTGGACAAGTGTCATGAGATTGTAAGAAGTCATTTAATGTTTGCATGTTGGAGATTCTTAGGAGAGAGAAAGTGGATGCCAAGTTTGGAGGGAAAACACTTCTATAAGTAAATTGCCATGTCATTATTGTAGCATGACATTTGTTTGTACATAGGTGCTGCCAGAGTTAAGGTTGGAGAGAAGAAGGAAGCGCATGTATTATGTTATTCAATTTTTGAAGATAATACAACTTGAGCCTCTTTTCTTGGTGGAGTTTTTTACCCGAAAGGGTTTTCTCCATGTTATATTTGGTGTTATTATTCTATGGTGTTTGTTCCTATGTTGTGATTTTAATTTCCAGATGCAATGTTCATTGATATTACACTGTTTGAGATCATTTACATATTGTAATCAGATTTCTGTTTAAGTAGTTGTTGTCTTCATTTTCTAACATTTGGTATCAGAGCCTGGCCAGCTTTGAGTCTTGGGTGGTAGTGTGAAGGTTATGTAGTTGTAGTGGGAGATTTGGCTGTATTTGTGTTTGTAGATCTTGAGTTGATATTATGGCTGCATCCACCACTGCTTCAACCTCTCAATTGGACATTGAGAAGTTCAATAGAATGGGGTATGAGTTGTGGAATTTAAAAATGGAGGATTTGATGGAAGAACAAAACCAATGGTTGGTTGTTCAAAAAGAGAAGAAGACTAATGATGTGAGTCCAGATGAATGGTAAAGGTTGGATAAGAAGGCACGGGGAACTATCCGACTATGTCTTGTAGATTATGTCCTATTAAATGTCTCAAAGGAAGAGACTACACACAAACTCTAGACAAGATTGGGTGAGATTTATCAAGCCAAGAGCATGGTAAACAAGCTTTATTTAAAGTGGAAATAATTTTCTGTTAAAATGAAAGAGGGTGATTCTATTGCAGAGCATTTGAACAATTTTAATTTACTTTTGAGTCAACTTGATTTTGTAGATGCTACAGTTGCAGAGGAAGATAAATGTATACTTTTACTTTGTTCTTTACCTAAATCTTGGGAGAATATTATCCTTGCTATTACTACTAACCTTGAAGATCCGAAGTTGGATCATCTTGTTGCAACTTTGTTGGCACAGGAGATGAGGAAGAAGACTTCTGAGGTTAACACTGAGGCTCTCAATGTGAGGGGAAGGTCCAATGAAAGAGGACCAAAAGGAGATCAGAAAGGGGCTAAGGAAAAATCTAAGGGCTGATCTAAGATTCCTAGAAAGAAGAACATAGTTAAGTGTTGGAATTGCAGAAAGAGGGGACATGTGAAAAAAAAGTGTAGAAACCCAAAGAAATAGTGGGATACCGCTTTTGAGAAGTCCTCGAATGCAGGTGAAGATGTTTTACTTTCTGCATGCAATGTTGTTTCTAATGATCATTGGTTGGTTGACTCAAGATGCTCATATCATATGACCCTGCATAAAGAATGATTTCCCACATACCAAGAGTATGATGGAGGTAAAGTGTACCTTGGGGATAAGTCTCCATACCAATAGTTGGGAAAGGCAAGGTAATGTTGTGTTTCAATGATGGGAGAATTAAAACCTTCCCTAGTGTTTTGTATGTTCCTGGATTAGCTAGAAATCTAATTTTAGTTTTGAAGTTGAATGGTTTGGAAATGCATGTAACATTTGATAAACATGGTTGTAGATTGGTGAGAGGAAACTTGGTGGTAGCGAAGGGGAAAAGATTGGGAACCTTGTTTAGGCTATATGCTGCTACAATTTGTAATTCCTCTTATATTTTTGAGGCTTTTGAATATGTTGTGGCATCGTAGATTGGGCCACACAAGTAATAATGTTTTAAAAATAATTAAGAATAAAAATTTATTGGATGGTTTCTCTTATTCTGATGAGCACTTTGATTTCTGTGAGCATTGTGTGTTTGGAAAACAAAACAAAACATCATTTCCTTTAGGAAGTAATAGAACAAAAGAGAAGTTAGTGATTATTCATTCAGATGTGTTTGGACCTGTGGATAATGACTCTATCAGAAAACCTCATTATTTTTTCACCTTCATTGATGATGTATCCAGATTTACATGGATTTATTTTATGAAACAAAAATCTGAAGTTTTTACTAAGTTTAAAGATTTTAAAGTTTTAGTTGAAAACTAATCAAGATTAAAGATAAAAATATTAAGATTTAACAATGGAGGGGAATATTGCTCTAAGGAATTTGATGAGTTTTTTAAGCATATAGGTATAATCAAACAAAAGAAAACTCCATATACACCACAACAGAATGGTGTTGTAGAAAGGATGAACCAAACAATCATGGAAAGAGCTAGAAGTATGTTGAGTGATTCATAGTTGGAGAAATGCTTTTGGGAAAAGGATATGTATACTGCTTGTTGCTTGATTAACAAAACTCCTTGTAAGGCTCTTGATTTGACACCTTATGAAGTGTGGATAGGTAAGAAACCTTCTGTTTCACATTTAAGGGTTTTTGGCTATGAGACTTCTGTTCATGTGCCTAAGGAAAAGTGATCTAAGTTGGATCCAAAAGCGCAGAAATGCATCTTCATTGGATATGGTGGGAATGTTAAAGGTTATAAGCTTTGGGATCCTCTAACCATAAAAATTGTTTTCTCTAGAGATGTTGTTTTGGGGGAACTTAGAGCTCTTTTTGAACCTAAGCAACTAAAAGAGCAAGAAAAAGTGAAGAGAGTGCACTTTGACTTAGAGCAAGAAGATGCACCTCAGGAAGAACACAATGATGGATTGGAGGGTGAAGAAGAAGAAGATTCTAGTAACTCTGATGAGGAAGAATCTATTGTAATAGAAGAAGTTGCAGAAGAACAAGTTGAGACTCTTACTCCACCTTTGAGGAGATCCACAAGACAATGAGACCCAGTTGACAGGTATAGCCCACCAAATTTCCATTATGTATTTGCTTTATTGAGTACTGTTGATGAACCTAGATCCTATAGGGAAGCTATTCATGCAAATGATAGTGAGTCTTAGCAGTTAGCCATGCAGGAGGAGATGATGGCTTTAGACTCTTATAACTCTTGGGATCTTGTTCATTTGCCCAAAGGAAGAAAGGCCATAGGTTGCAAGTGGATTTTCAAGAAGAACTTTGGAGCAGACGGTTCATTGGAGAAGTACAAGGCTAGACTGGTAGCCAAGGGTTACTCCCAGAGAGGGAGTTGATTTTGGTGAAATTTTCTCTCCTGTTGCTAAATTAAATTTTATTAGATTTCTTTTATCCATTGTTGCATCTTTTGATTGGGAAATAGAGAAAATAGATGTTATGATTGCATTCTTGCATGGAGATCTTGAGGAAGAAATTTATATGCAACAAGCTATAAGTTTTGAGGTAAACAGGAAAGAACATTCAGTTTGTAGGTTAAAGAGGTCTCTTTATGGTCTGAAATAGTCCCCGAAAATGTGGTATCAAAAGTTTGACTTGTTTGTGTTGAAATTGGGTTTTGTTAGAAGTGAGGAGGATCATTGTGTGTACATTCATTGTATTGATGATTCTATACTGATCATTGTATTGTATGTTGATGACATGTTATTTTTCAGAAATACTAAGGGTATATTCTGGGTATGGAGATCAGGAGGGATAGAGGTAACATAAAGCTTTGGTTGTCACAGAGTAAGTATGTGAATACCATTTTGCATAGATTTAGTATGCAAGACTATAACACAGTTAGAGTTCCTTTACCCATTGATACTAAGCTTTCACTAGATATGTGTCCAAAGAATGAGGATGATTTTGAGGATATGTCTAATGTGCCATATGCTAGTGTTGTAGGGAGTTTGATGTATGCAATGGCTTGCATTAGGCCAGATATTGCCCAAGCAGTGGGAGTTTTGAGCAGATTTATGTCTAACCATGGTAGACAACATTGGAATTATGTGAAAAGGGTGCTTAAATATCTTGCAGGTACTCTTGATTATTTTTTGGTTTTTTCTAGTACTGATAGTGATGATAAAACTTTGGACATATAGGGATTTGTTGATGCAGATTGGAAAGGTGACTTGGATGGTCGAAGGTCCACTAGTAGCTATGTGTTTACTCTATTTGGAGGATCAATGAGTTGGATGAGTAAGAGATAGGCCACCATTGCTTTGTCCACCACTGAAGCAGATTATATGGCTGCTACTCATGTCTCTAAGGAGGAATTTTGGTTGAGGAGATTGTGTATAGGTATTAGTTTTGATTGTAGGGTCATTCAGATTGGTTGTGATAGCTAGAGTGCTATCTGTTCGGCCCAGAATCCTATGTATCATGATCAGACTAAGCATGTTGATGTTCAATATCGCTTTGTTCAAGAATTGGTTGCAAGTGGACAGATTGAGCTGAAGAAGATAGACACTCAAGAGAATGTTGTAGATTCATTGACCAAACCTGTGAGCACAGAGAATTTGTATGGTGCAGAGAGGCCATGGGCCTTGTTTCTAGTGCCTGATTATTTTTCATTTGGTTTCCTATGGTTTGATTTACAATGCATAATGTCAAGTGGGAGAATGTTGGGATAAGGTGCCACTAACCTTGTACATCCCAATATTATATTTATTCCATTTTATTATTTGTAATTTGTAATTACCCATAAGGGAATGAGGTAGTTTCACCAACAGTGGTAATTCCAGACTTACCGGAGGTAATTATGGAGTGGCATTTAAGGTTGGCAATTGTAAAAACCATGAGTAAATGAGGGTAGGCGCCACCTTGGAGGAATCTACTATTTTTGGCATGTATGACACACATCATCATGTTGGTGAGTGCATGTAAGAGAATCTGTGATAGCTGCAAGTTGTCATAAGATTCTATGACAATATGATGACATATGATAGATAATTAATAGGTGTAAGATGCTATGTTTAACTCTAGGCACCCATATTGGGAAGATTCTTTCTAGTGGAATTTGTGACAGTTATGACGCAACATAAGATGCTGTAAGAGACCATTTTTGGCCTTGGGTACCCCACTCTGCATGGTTGATTTTGGACAAGTGTCATGATCTTGTAAGAAGTCATTTAATGTTTGCATGTTGGAGATTCTTAGGAGAGAAAAAGTGGATGCCTAGTTTCGAGGGAAAATACTTCTATAAGTAAATTGCCATGTAATTGTTGTAGCATGACAATTTTTTGTACATAGGTGCTGCCAGAGTGAAGGTTGGAGAGAAGAAGGAAGTGCATGTATTATGTTATTCAGTTTTTTAAGACAATACAACTTGAGCCTCTTTTCTTGGTGGATTTTTACCCGAAAGGGTTTTCTCCACATTATATCTAATGTTATTCTTCTATGGTGTTTGTTCCTATGTTGTGATTTTAATTTTTGAATGCAATCTCCATTGATATTACATTGTTTGAGATCATTTACATATTGTAATTAGATTTCTATTTAAGTAGTTGTTGTCTTCATTTTCTAATATAGACTATAGATCAATAGATGAGTATGATTGTAAGAGAACAATGAATGAATATAGTTGAATGTAATCTCTTGTTATATATATAAAAGACATCAAAGATTATTAGGACTCTCTTATGATGTGTCATGGGGAATTTCATAGTTGTTAATTATTTCATTTTATTATCCAGGCACATGTTATTTCCTGCCACAACCTTTTGTATCTTGTCGTATTTACTTTAAATCTCCTTTTATCCCTAAAACTAGGATATAAATATAACATTTCAACCTGACCTAAGCATAAAATCTCTAATCTACACCCATCCTTGCCAACAAAGGGACTATATGTTTGATTTGAAATCTTTCAAAAGGAAGGGGATCTATAAGAAGGGGATCTAGAGAGTAAAATCACAACAACAAAATAGGCAATTAGCACCTAAAATAGCACCAAAATTTAGTGCATTTGAGTTCATGAATTGGACACTTCTGTTGCCGCAAAACTCAGCACCAAACTGCATGTTCACTTTGGCATCATATTTTGTGCCAGATTTTGCACAAGATTTGGCACTAGATGTGGCACCAGATTTTACACCGGAAAGTATCACAAGCAATGGCACCTCCTTTAGTGCTTGGAATAACATCGGGAATAGTGCCATAAGTAGCACCTAAATTAGCGCCCAATTTGGCTTCCAGTTTTACTTCCATTTCTGCTCCCATTTTTGCTTCTAGTTTTGCTCCTAGTCATGCTTCCTACTTTGCTTCTGGTATGACATCAAAAATAACTTCTTTTTTGGCTTCCTAATTGATGCCAAGTTTTTCTTCCATTATGACGTCCTTTGTTGCTTCCAGTTTGGCTTTTGATTTTGCTTTTGGTTTTGTTTCTTATGTTGTTTCTAGGTTTGCTTCTAGTTTTGCTTCTAGTTTTGCTTCTTGTGTTGCTTCCAGGTTTGCTTCCAGTTTTGCTTCTGGTTTTGCTTCCAGGTTTGCTTCCAATTTTACTTCTAATTTTACTTCCATTTTTGCTTCCAGTTTTGCTTCCAGTTTTGCTTCCAATTTTGCTTCCAGATTTGCTTCCAATTTTGCTTCTGATATAATGTTGCTTGTTGCAAAATTTATGACTAAACAAATTTTAGTCATTAATTTGGTAGTATATTTAGTCAACAATTTGGCAGTATATTTGGTAATTTGGTAGTACGTATATTTAGTCATTGTAATCATTTAGTCATTGATTGTTGTTAACTGGTCATTTATCTAGTCATGGTAGTCATTTTTATTTACTAGTTTCCATTAATTGGTAGTAAATTTAGTCATGATATGAATAATTTATTAAATACCATAAATTTTATAATGCAAAAAAAACATATTATTAAATTTGAATTAAAACATAAAACCAAATAAATTTGGAAAACTATATATTTTATGATGTTGCCAAGTAAAGATTGATAATTTTGAGCCACCACTTTCTATTTGAGAATGGGCCAATAAGAAAATGAAACAAGACAAAGCAAACTGGCAATAAATATTTTTTTGTATTGGAACAATGTAGGAAAATAATTACAAATTATAATAAAAAAGCAGCACAAGGCTGCCATAACTAGAAAAAACTAGTTCAACTCTATCATGTACAACAAACTACAAGGACTGGCTGAAGAAAAAACCAGTTCATTAGCCACATTAGATAAATAGAAAAATAATGGAAAGGTAGGTCGGACCGATGAAGCTCTTCACATATTTTGACACTTAGAAAGAGATGTTGCCACTGAGCATTCCATGAGACATCATTTCTTTTGACATTTTGTTAACCAATTCAGGTGCTTTGACTGCAACCTTGGTGCATTCCATGTTCTCCTTCATACGAGCCATTGAGGTGTTACATGTGTATTCAAACAACCCTGAACCACTATGAACAATATCTGAATAACAACCTAAGAATGCTACTTAGAGGCCCCTATAGCAGTGACCCTGTAGCAACAAGAAAACACACCAGTCCCTGTAACCTTCCATAACATGGTCCCAGACAACTAAAGCAAAAGTGACACTTGAAACAGTGAAATCCAGCTAGTCAACAACATGTTGAAGATGATAACATGGAAATGTTTTTGGTTTCTGTTGGTTAACAGGTTTGTCCTTATTTAAAAATATAACTCTATGCCCTTTCTTCCTTATAGAACAAACGAATTAATCAACAAATGGGTGAACTTTCAAAAATAGTTCCCCTCTGAATTTAGGTACAACTCCCTCTAAGATCTTCAATGAATTCGATCTATTTAGTTATCTCAATACACTTTTAACCAAAAAGTGCGCAAAGGCAAACTAACACCCACACATCATCATGTCATGAATGCGATATCCCTTTTTTAAAACACAATTTTATGATAGAACACACAGATTCTATTTTAAATATCCACTAGATACATAAACATATAAATGTTGCTGAACCAATAAATTATAGAACACATATAATGAATTGTCTAAAGAGAGAATTACCATATGAAGGGAGATTTCGCACAGAAAATCCAACTTCAAATACTCAAACACATAGATTCAAGCATGCAGCAATTGTTTCTTTCTTTTCATTCACATATGAAAAATATTTCAGACAAGTATCATGTGTATTGAACTGAAATAACAGTAGTTCAGCTTCCAAAATTTTCTAATTTCTTTTCTTTCCTATCTATTCTACCCCTTGCTCAATAATGAAAAACATATATATATATGTTGCCCTAATCATCAGATTAAGTAAACCAAACCCAGAGTTAAAGTAACTCTAACCGATACAGTATTTAGTTTTTACAAATTGATTAAAGATTAAGTTTTTGAAAATAGCATAACTGAAAAATTGAATAAAGAAAACTGAGCGAATAAGATCACGGTTGAGGCAACGGATTTGAATCTGTAGATTTACTATCAGCGGTTGGGGAGGCACATTGAGTCTTCCACTCCTGAAAAATAGTAACAAACTTTTGAATCTTCAGAAGGTTGGGGATGCCTATGTGTTTCACCCTTGTCTTCCAGACTTCTTTCTCCCTCCGTATTTTCCCAATCTTTTCCCTATATTCTGGGAGTGCGTTGATACAGAGGTAAAGCAGTGACTCCACTTTAGAAATTCAGGAGAGATCTTTAGTTAAGATGTTGTCACTTTCTTTGACAAAGCTAATTTTATCCTTAAAGGATTGGATCACTGTATCGACATTCTCCTCCGGTTTCCCATCATCTTTTATGTATTTTACATCAATGCATTGTAAATCATGCTGCAAAGATTGGGTGAACTCGGTGATTTCCTTAATCATTTTTGTAAGTTCAAACCTCGCTTGCCGTGACACAGAATTTCTCCATTCAATGTTTTTCTTATTCACGTATAGTAGATCTTCATCCACACCTGTTAAACTCTTTTCTGAAAGAAATTTCATTACCCCATATTTTTTAACCTCATCAATTTGGTTCAGTACATTCATCCACTTACCTTCATCTTTCACCCAAGAAGCAATCTGTGCCTTCAGGTCTTCAATGGTAGCTGCAATTTGATCATATATATTCTTAAGTTCATGAATATATTCAGTCCCCTTTTATACAATGCAGTCCAACCAATTATCAAATACCTTAGCCAACATCCTGTTTCTGTTGACCTGGTCCAACATCTTCTGGTTGGTTGGTGACTTAGGATCAAAAGATAGAGAAAGCTGTGAGACTGGCTGTGGGCTGGGATTATGAATGGCGCCAATATATTCTGCCATGGAGCGCAGAGTCTGCTTCAACTCTTTCTTGTCTTTCTCATCCTTCCAGGTCCAACTGATGATTCTTTTGGTGGATGCCTCAAGATGATGAACATCTGCTGCTCTTGAAGCAGTTCCAAGATCCACCCTTTCAACAGTGAAATCCTGTACAATGGGGTCCTGTACTTCATCAGTCACCGGCCTGGCTATTTCCACACTCCAATTCCTAGTACTTGTGTCAATGCTTACCCTAGATGTTGTCTTCATCTTCTTGGACTTAGGCATTTTTCCCAAACATTTGCTCACCATATCTTCTAAAGGCACATAAAATGGAATTATTTTTCTTTTGTCACTGATAGAACTCTCCAGCCATTTAGGTGCAAAGGCTGAGGTTTCTTTCCCATAATTCAATTTATCAGAGGATACATCAGAAATCATCATTATTTCAGGGGTCTCTAAGACAACCTCTAACCGTTGCTTGGCACAAACTTCTTCTATCCTTGGTGAACTAGATTCTTTATCACCCATGGCTTCTCCCGAGTCCTCCTTTGAATTCAAATCCACAACTATTCTTTTAGAAACCTACTTCTTTCTTTTGCTTTTGGTTCTCAACCTGGTGGTACGAGGATGGAGAATAGTTGTGAGGGCTCTTCTAGATTCTTTAATAGCAGGGCTCCTTCCAGTTATTGACTTGGAAGTACCTGCACCACAGATAACAATAGGCTGATTAGAAGAGCTTATCAGGAATGGTGATTCAATCATTGACATGCATTATTGGGTGTCTTTATTCTGGAACCCTTTCTGTTTCTGTTCCCTCAACCATTTCTTGGTCCTTCTTATCACTGGGAGAGTTTTCACCTCAATCCTATCTTCCTCCTCTTTATTCCAGTCAATTTCTAGAATAGGTAATTGTTTTATCTGTTCAAATTGGGGATCAATTATCTATTCCTGATTATCAATAACTCCAGAAATGTCCATTCTCAGATTAAGTGTGATTATCTGTCTCAAAGAGAACCTACACCACAGTCTCCTCCTGACCTCAAATTCATCTGGGCAGTCCTCCCAGTAATCTTCCAATTTATGGATATGCGAATGCCCTGTTCCAGAATCTAAGTTATCCCTGACAAAGCCTTTGCTGTCAAATTGGGACCTGGCAGTGAAGAACTAAAAATTAAACTTCTTAAGATTCACTTCTAAATTCAAAGCATCAGATTTTGACTGGCACGAGTAATGTCCAAGTTCAATGGGGAAAGAGATGCTAGATCCCTTCTTTGTTGAGAACTTTTTATCCACATGTGCTAACTGTCTGCATACCTCCATTAGTACAAAATGGTCAAACACATACCTGGGTAACTTAACAGGTTCACCGTCAAATCCTCCAATCTTGATGTAAGTGAACTTGGAAAATTGAATAAAGAAACCACCATAAATGCTAATTAGCTGCATTGCCTCATTGGACATTCTCTTGTTTGAATTACCTGCCAGTTCATAAGTCATTCTCCCAGTGAAAACATCACTAACCTTTTTGTAATTCTCATAACAGTTCTGCATCTGTAATTGTGAATAATATTCATAAATTTTACTATCTTCAGCTAAAGATGCATGAGGCAGCCCCAACCACTGTCTTGTAGACGCTAGGCAATAAAACAGGTATGAAGACATATAAAAATCTCTATTTCCCAAATAATTACTCAGGCCCTGATGCAAACAATTAGCTATAATTTCTGCCCAGTCCATATATTGCTCTCCTTGGAGGGTAACTTGTATGAAAAAGTACATCCAATCTTCCCAATAATATGCATGCTGGCTCCCCTTCAGTCTGTGTAATAGCACCACAATATCCCTCACTTCTTTAATCATGTGATCCCTAGTAAGTGGTCTAGGCAGCCTTGAACTACCTTTCTGAAATTTTAGCAGCCAGTTTCTTGCTACCACACTTTTGTAAGTCAGTTTCTTATCCAAGAAATACCCATAAGAAGAAGTAATATTAAGGCTGGAATATGCCTCTTTAGTGGGTATTCTCATCATAGACATTAGGGTTTGTCTATCGACATGGAACAATATATCTCCATCTACACTTCTGATGCATCTGTTTTGGGGTTCATACCTATTCATACATTTCTGAACCAGTTTTGGGCACTATACAGCCATGGGAAAGGCCACAACTTCAACTAAACCACTGCCTACTATTTTCTTCATCATAGGAGTTTGCACAGGGTTTCTAGACCTTTCTCTAAATTCTTCTAAATCATATTGCACTAGTGAAGTATCCCTGAATTCAAGGTGAGAACAGGTAAGACCAGGGCCATGTTCATTTCCTAGACAAGCAGATTTCAAAGCCATACTTGGAGGATATAACAAAAGAATGCTTTGAATTTTGAAAATAATGTCAGAAACTCAAAAGATTCTTCTTCTAGCTAAGAAATGGAAACAGTATATAGGAAGAACAAAACTCACCTTTGAAATATTTGAAATTACTATGAAATTTGAGTAACAAGACCTTATACCTCCTGCGCTGTTCTCCTCTGCATCGCACAATATGTTCACTTGCCAAATTCGGCCTTTTCTCTCTAATAATGGAATTAACAGATTGACTAATTATTACCTGAAACAATATGTGTCGAAGATGTTTGAAAAGACATGAACTTTTGACATCCTCATTAATGGCGAGCATTATTCATGCGTGACCATGATGTATAATAATTATCCACAACTTCACCAAAATTAGAACTTTCTGTTTCATAATAAGTTTCGAACATATTTTCCTCCAACTTTCCCGCTAAATGTGACTTAGAGGATCTCTGGGAGAGGTAAGATCATAATCACCGAACCGGTGAACTTTGAACCATTAAACTTTGGGAATGTGGTTCAAAGTGAAAGTTCAAAGGCGTGAGGACTACACAAGCTGACTGACATCACATGGTTTGTAAAAGACATGGACTATGAAACATCACACCATTGAACTTTGAACCATTGAACCATCAAACTTCGTTACAAAGTTCAAACAGGTGGTTCAAAGACACATTAAACTGGATGGAAGAACTGAGTAATGCAACTCATTACAAGGCACCGAGTGTTGAACCTTGAACCATGGAACCTTTGAACTATCGACAAGAGGTTCAAGTTCAACCCAAAAAATCAAAGGCGTGTTGAATACATGGAACAAAACAGCTTGCTTTTTGAGAGACTTTATAGACATGGAACCATTTAACCTTGAACTTTGAGAATGGTTCAGGTTCAAAGGTTCAAACCTTACGTAATTTCAAACACAAAGATGATAGGTGGGTGACCTTTGAAAAATAAAGAGCCGATTTTAAAAAAAAGAAGGTACGACCAATAGACAAAATAGCAAATCGACTCTTGTTTAGGGAATTTACAAATAAGATAAATAAGGGCGACTCAAAAGGTAATAGTTTCGTATAATTGCAGTAAAATGTGAATTTATTTAAAACAACGTTTTCATGATATTTTCTTCATTACCTCAAGAAATCATAAAATAGATCATTACACAAAATCTCTACACTTGGAATCAATCTCTTCCCTTTCTCACATGGAAATACCACACTTGCCTATTCAGACTATTAAATTTTAGAAAACGAGCTAAACAACATACATTCAAATGACCTCCTACATAAATAGGATCTGAAGTTCACTACTGTCTTATTGTATTTAGAGGTGCAACACGTACACCACATAGCAAAACATATAGAAGAAGCTTATGATGTAGAAGCTACTATTCTGGTATCAACAAAGTTCACCATTTGTTATCCTGATTGTGGTGTTTGTAATGTTGCAGGGTGCATTTTCCCATTTTCATCAGAAGGTTTTGCTCCAATCCAAAGTTCCATTGCATAATGCATCATTAGTAGTAGCTCAAGGAATTTTTAACAACTTTTTCAATTTCACCACAAGTTTCCAATCATCATTGGACAAATCATCCTGAAAAAATAAGAAGAATATTCCATTTTAGACATTAAAAAGTTGTTTTATCAGCCAAAAATGAAAAGCAAAAATGTTCAATTAGTATAAAATGCATAATAGTAAATGCACTGTAAAATTACGTAATGTGGATATCAAATAGCCTTACCCTGTAGTTTTCTTTCAATATATCTATGGATCTTCTAGTGAGATGAATCACAAATTCATCCTCCATTTCAAAATGCCTACCAAACATTTTTTGTGCTTCATCAGTGTTGCTCCCAACAATCTTTAAAGTTCGTATGATAATTCATTAACAAAAACATGTGAAAAAATAGCATCCAAAATCATATAAAACTATTAAAAACAAAGACAACTTCTCAAAATACCTTCAAGGCCACTTTTTCACCCTTCTTAGCCATTTCAATAGCTTTATGAATGATCTGAATTGAGGCTATTTTGCCAATATCTATGAAATCTTTTGTGGGAACGCATAATGGCGTACCAATCTATAGATGCAATCACCACATATGGCTTTATACAAACTAAAAACGATACAACAATCTTTTACATGCATAAGTCATAACACCGAAAAGACTGGGTTTAGATACTAACCCTTGCAATGCCTTCAAGAATATCAACACCAACAATTATAGGATCCTTGTTAAAAATACAATTTGGTAAAATGCTTAGTACACAGGGGAAAACAACATCTTCTGCAGCCTCCTTTTTCCTTTCTTCCTTAAGATTGTCCATATATGCTTTAAACTAGTCAAACAAATGATAAATAATGTCCGCTACAAATATCTTAACACCAACTTCATCTGCAAGCTCCCAAGCTTCAGGAGTAATTTTGACATCAAATGCCAAAATTACAACATACTCTTTCTTCTTTTTCTCAAGCATTACACTCGCACGTATGACATCATTTTTATGCACAGGCCCAATACCAATTGCACTAACTGGGATGCTTATAGTTGGGGTCTTCAAGAACTCAAGTAAATCAGTGCGGGAACTAGAGCAACAAGAATCATGTATACCGTGTTGGTGTTTATTTCTAAATCAGCATATGGGTTTGCCAGTTCCAATGCATAGGCAGATTCAACCAACAGATACGGGAGGTTACGTGAGCTGCCTCCCCTTCACTTCTAGTTCTGCCATACCAAGGGGGGTATTGTTGCAAGTATGGGCCTAACTGGTGTTGTCATTGATGTCAACATACTCCTGTTACATTAATGATAAGGTTGGATGAGTTGTGTGCTAAGGATATTGAGAAAATTAGTCGCAATCAGGAACAGTGAAGAACATTGATGATAGCAGGTAAAAGCTCAAGACAGATTAAGGATCAGAGGATGCAGATTAAAGGGTTTGTAGATATGTGTCTTAAGATGTTCTAGTAGAGATTTTAGAGGTCGACATGAAGGTATGAAGAAGTTATGACAATTCAAGTGAAACTGGTTCTGACAAATGTTCAGTGATGACAGAGTGATATAGATAGGTCCAGTGAGATCCGGAAATGCACTCTCTGGTTCTGCGGATTTGAGGAAGTGTTGGGGAAGTCTGTGTGGTGTGTTAACTCAATTGGTTCATGGTTTGAAGGTCTGCAAGTATCTATTCCTTTGTGACAGTAATGGCAGACTGTGTTCTTGAGGTTCCAGATGAAGGAGAGAAGGATTTCAGTAAGTAGAGGAAATGCGGACGTTCTTGGTGTTTCAGGCAAGTTTGTGGAGGTCCTTGGATCATGTTCAGTTTGTGTTGACGATCCGCATTAGAGATGGAGTCTAGAATTGAAGAAATACTTCCGGATGAAGGTGTTCTTTCTTAGGCTGGCCGACCGGTTGATTTACTCAACTTGCGGATGTTCTTGTGGATGATTGCCGACTTAGATGTTTGTTCCTAAGTTGATGTCATGTATAAATAAGGAACTGCGAAGTCAATTAAGTGTGTGTGTGTGGATATAGGGATGTGGTAGCGAGGAAGAAGAGAAAGGCAGAGTAGAAGGTTTGAGCTTAAATGGAACTGACTCAAGCATGGTGAAGATGCTATTTACTAGTTCAAGTATGTGATACTTATTCTTTTTGTAGACAGTGTGTCTCTTGTAGGCAGTGAGCCTCTTGTGAGCAGTGTGCTCGGGCAGTGAGCCCTAATTGGCATGTGCCACTTGTTCTTTCTATTCTTCTAATAGAGAATATTATCTTGGGTTAATCACCCCGTGGTTTTTCCCTTAACTGGGTTTTCCACATCAAAAATCTTGGTGTTATGTGTGTTAATGTGTATCTACTCTAAACTTGTTGCATTATGCTTTCATGATTGATTTACTATTATGCTTGTGTGGAGTTAAGTATTTTATTAAGAAGAAAGTTTTGGACAACTGATTCACCCCCCCTCTCAGTTGTCTGCCCTAAGTGTAACAATTGGTATCAGAGCCGAGTTCCTCTAAAAGGAGCTTAACTGCTTGAGGAGATCCAGGATGTCATCCTACAAGAAGGATACTCTGAAGTTTGATGGAACTAACTTTGCTCTTTGGAAAGGTCGCATGAAATGTCACTTGGAGTGTATGGGAATGGCGTACTGGTCCATGGTTACAAAACAGTATGTACCTCCACAGGGTGGTCCAACAATCCTAAATGAAATCATAGATGCTAAAAACAATCTGTAGACCAAAGAGGCTCTTCTAAGTGCATTATCTGACTCAGAGCTCTCAAATGTTATTGATCTAACAACTACCTTTGAGATTTGGAATAAACTAGAACTTTTGCATGAAGGAGACCAGTATGTTAAATGTGCAAGGTTACAGAGTCTAAAAGGGAAATTTGAAAAACTGAAGATGAGAGATGATGAAAATATTTCCTCCTTTATGCCAAGAGTGAATGAGCTGGTTTGTGGAATTAGAAATGCAGGTGGAACCCTAATTGAAGAAGAGATCATTGGCAAAGTTCTCAGATCCCTTCCTACTTCTTATAAAATCAAGGCTTTTGCAATAGAAGAATTCAGAGCTCACACAATAGTCACAAGAGATCAATTGGTTGGTAAGTTGGCTGCTTTTGAAATGGCCAAGTTTGGAGATGATCCTCCAAAGACTGAATCTGCATTTAAAGCCAGTGCCTCTGTAAAAGGGAAACAAAGGTTTGATTGGGGAGAAAACTCTTCAAGGAACCTATCATGGTATGAAAAAGCAAGAAAAGACTTGGAAGAAGAAGAAGCTGAAACTGCTTATCTTGAAGCTCTTATTACAAAAAGACTGCCAAGAGGATCTAGTAAGTATGAAGGGAAATTACCTTTTAAGTGTTTTAACTGTAATAAAATTGGTCATTTTGCCTCAAGATGTCTGGAAAGATTTTCAAGACCAAATCCTAATAGACCAAGATCTCAAAAGAATTGTTACTATGTTCATGAAGAAGATGATAACGAAAGAGTAACAGATGATGAATCAAAGATAGGAAACAAATCTGGTAATGAATGGGTGTTTATTGCCATTAAAGAAGAGGAACCAATATCCTTTGTATCTGTCAATCATAAAATTGAAGAAAGAGCTCTGGCTGCCCAAGTTGAAGCAAAGGATGATTGGGTCATTGATAGTGGATGCTCTCACCATATGATAGGTGACAAGAATAAGTTCTTAAATATGGAAAAGTATGAAGGAGGAATTGTAAAGTTTAGAGATAATTCTGCTGGCAGAATCAAAGGTAGAGGAACTATTTCTCTTGATGGAAAGAACAAAACTAGTAATGTACTGTATGTTGAAGGATTAAAGCACAATCTTCTTAGTGTTGGACAGCTGGTGGACAAAGCCTATGATCTTAGATTCAGGAATAGAAAATACAAGATCTTTGAAAGTTCCAGAACAGAGATTGCATCCGGTACTCAAACTAAAGGTAATATCTTCCACTTGGTTGGTACTAGTAAAAGTTGCTTATTTTCTCAAATTGATCAGAGTTGGCTATGGCATAGGAGGATGTATCATGTGAATTTTGATAATATCATCAAGATAAGCAATACTCAGGCTATAAGAGATCTTCCAAAATTAGTGAAACCTACTAATAACTTGTGCAAAGAATGTCAGTTGGGCAAACTGAGCAGAGTCACATTCAAAAGTAAAGAATTGTCTTCTACCGGACTGTTGGACTTAGTTCATACTGATCTTTGTGGTCCGGCAAGAGTTAGGAGTATCCAAGGTGATAGATACTTCATGTTGCTAATTGATGACTATTCCCGGATGATGTGGGTAACCTTTCTAAAAGAAAAATCAAAAGCACTTAAGAAATTCAAAATATTCAAGGCAATGGTGGAGAATGAAACCGGATTAAAATTGAAATGTCTATGGTCTGATAGAGGTGGAGAATTCACATCCGGTGAGTTTATAGACTTCTATGAGAAACATGGAATAAAGAGACAGTTGTCTGCCCCTAGAACTCCACAGCAGAATAGAGTAGTTGAGAGAAAGAACCGGACCATCCAGGAAGCTTCCAAGACCATGATGATGGAAGCAAATGTTCCTCAAGTCTACTGGAGAGAAGCTGTCAGCACTGCAGTCTACACTCTCAATCGAGTTCAAATTAGAAACAATACCGGTAAGACTCCTTATGAACTTTGGTTTGGCATTACTCCCACTATGAGATATTTCAGAGTTTTTGGTAGCAGATGTTACATTAAAAGGGATGAAGATCTAGGAAAGTTTGATGCTAGAAGTGATGAAGGAATATTCTTGGGTTACTCTACTCAAAGCAAAGCATACCAGTGTTACAACAAGAGACTGAGAAATATTGTAGAAAGTATAAATGTGAAGGTTGATGAAGAAATTGAAAAACCTGCAAGAATTCATGAGTATGATGAAGATGATCATAATGGTTTTCATATTCAAAGTATCGAAGCCTCTTCTGATAAACAAAGTCAAGTTGATCCGGTAAGTCAAGAAGAAGAGATAAGTCTCAATGAAACTAATCAAGAGTTAGAGGTGCAAGAAACTCCCAAAGTTCCAAGGTATGTAACTCTAAACCACTCTAAAGATTAGATCATAGGTGACAAAAGCAAAGGAGTGCAAACAAGGAGGAGAATTTCTCAAAGTTCAGATGAGTATTGTCTAATTTCAAAGATTGAACCTAAGACAGTGAATGAAGCTTGCAATGATGAAAATTGGTCAAAAGCAATGGAGGAAGAACTAATGCAAATTGAGAAAAATCACACTTGGAATCTTGTTCCCAGACCTAGAAACAAGAATGTGATTGGAACCAAATGGGTCTTCCGGAACAAACTGAATGAAGCTCGTGAAGTAATCAGAAATAAAGCTAGATTGGTCTGCAAGGGTTACTCTCAGTTTGAAGGAATTGACTTTGAAGAGACTTTTGCTCTGGTGGCAAGAATTGAAGTAGTCAAATTATTTCTTGCATTTGTTGCCTTTAAGGATTTCAAGGTGTATCAGATGGATGTCAAATCTGCCTTCCTAAATGGTAATTTGGAAGAAGAAGTGTACATTGAGCAACCGGATGGATTTCAATTATCTAATCATGGTGACATGGTCTGCAAATTGAAAAAGGCACTATATGGACTGAAAAAAGCCCTAAGAGCCTGGTATGAAATATTGGATAAGCATCTCTTGAAGATTGGTTTCAACAAAGGTACTGCTGACAGTAATTTATATTTCAAAATTGATCATGAAAATATCTTAATTGTTGAAGTATTTGTTGATGATATCATTTTTGGAGGAAGAGATAGTATGTGTAACACTTTTGCAAGTCAAATGAAAAGTGAGTTTGGGATGTCCATGCTTGGAGAAATGAATTTCTTTTTGGGTCTACAAATTACTCAAATAAAGAAAGGAATCTTCATTTCTCAGTCAAAATATGTGAAAGAATTGTTGAGGAAATTTGGGATGGAAGACTCAAAGCCAATGAACACTCCAATGGCAACCAGATGCAAGTTGAGCAAAGATGATGACTCTCCCAAGGTTGATCAGACAAAACATAGGTCAATGATTGGAGGACTATTGTATCTCACTCAAACTAGACCAAATATTATGCAGGCTATTGGTCTTGTTGCTAGATTCCAAGCTGATCCTAGAGAATCTCATGTTATGGCAATCAAGAGGATTTTTAGATATCTGAAGGGGATAGTTGAGTATGGGTTGTGGTATCCTAGAGATCATGATTTCTCTCTTCATGCATATACAGATGCTGATTGGGCAAGAGATGTGGATGATCGGAAGAGTACCAGTGGTGGAGCATTTTTTTTGGGGAAGAGATTGGTTTCTTGGTTAAGCAAGAAACAAGAAGCAATATCTCTGTCCACTACAGAAGCAGAATATATTGTTGCAACAGGTAGTTGTACTCAAGTTTTGTGGATGAAACAGATGTTAAGAGACATCAGAGTAGAGTATGAGGAGCCCATCACAATTTTCTGTGATAATTCAAGTGCAATAAACATATCTAAGAATCCGGTGTTGCATTCAAAGACTAAACATATATCTATCAAGTTTCACTTTTTAAGAGAGCAAGTGAACAAGAATGAAGTTAGATTGGAGTTTGTGTCATCCAAGGATCAGATTGCAGATATCTTTACTAAACCTTTGCCTAAGGACTCTTTTGAGTATCTCAGGGAAAAGTTAGGGGTTATTGCCCCTCCGGTGATGAACTAAGGTGCATTGATGTGCATCAGTCTAGTGGGTATCACAGTCACATCTTGTGATCCAGATTGATGTTGGGGAGCTGCTACTCAAGGGGAGTAGTAGGCATGGTTCTGAAGTGGTGGAACTACAAGTATGTGCCCTTTGCCATTGATGTCAAAGGGGGAGAGAAGACATGAAAAATAAGTGGTTGCTGATCAAAGGGGGAGCAGTAAAGGGAGAGAAAAAGACATATGAAAAATAAGTGGTTGTTGATCAAAGGGGGAGAAGTAAAGGGAGAGAAGAAGACATGTGAAAAACAAGTGGTTGCTGATCAAAGGGGGAGCAGTAAAGGGAGAGGACATGTGAATGGTTGTTGCTAATAAGGGAAGTTGTGATAGTAAGGTGATTTTCTTGTCTTGATGGTTAAAACAGTTTTTCACATCATATGTTGCCATCAATGACAAAGGCGGAGATTGTTGCAAGTATGGGCCTAACCAGTGTTGTCATTGATGTCAACATACTCCTATTACATTAATGATAAGGTTGGATGAGTTGTGTGCTGAGGATATTGAGAAAATTAGTCTCAATCAAGAACAGTGAAGAACAGTGATGATAGCAAGTAAAAGCTCAAGACAGGTTAAGGATCAGAGGATGCGGATTAAAGGGTTTGTAGATATGTGTCTTAAGATGTTCCAGTAGAGATTTTAGAGGTCCACATGAAGGTATGAAGAAGTTATGGCAGTTCAAGTGAAACCAGTTCTGATAGATGTTCAGTGATGACAGAGTGATACAGATAAGTCTGGTGAGATCCGGAAATGCACTCTCTGGTTCTGCGAATTTGAGGAAGTGTTGGGGAAGTCTGTGTGGTGTGTTAACTTGATTGGTTCGTGGTTTGAAGGTCTGCAAGTATCTATTCCTTTGTGATAGTAATGTCAAACTGTGTTCTTGAGGTTCTGGATGAAGGAGAGAAGGATTTCAGTAAGTGGAGGAAGTGTGGATGTTCTTGGTGTTTCAGGAAAGTTTGTGGAGGTCCTTGGATCATGTTCAGTTTGTGTTGACGATCTGCATTAGAGATGGAGTCTAGAATTGAAGAAATACTTCTGGATGAAGGTGTTCTTTCTTAGGCTGGTCGACGGGTTGATTTACTCAACTTGCGGATGTTCTTGTGGATGATTGCTGATTTAGATGTTTGTTCCTAAATTGATGTCATGTATAAATAAGAAACTGTGAAGTCAATTAAGTGTGTGTGTGTGTGGATATAAGGATGTGGTAGCAAGGAAGAAGAGAAAGGCAGAGCAGAAGGTTTGAGCTTAAATGGAACTGACTCAAGCATGGTGAAGATGTTATTTACCAGTTCAAGTATGTGATACTTATTCCTTTTGTAGACAGTGTGTCTCTTGTAGGCAGTGAGCCTCTTGTGAGCAGTGTGCTCGGGCAGTGAGCCCTAATTGGCATGTGCCATTTGTTCTTTCTATTCTTCTAACAAAGAATATTATCTTGGGTTAATCACCCCATGGTTTTTCCCTTAACTGAGATTTCCATGTCAAAAATCTTGGTGTTATGTGTGTTAATGTGTATCTGCTCTCAACTTGTTGCATTATGCTTTCATGATTGATTTACTATTATGCTTGTGTGGAGTTAAGTATTTGATTAAGAAGAAAGTTTTGGACAACTAATTCACCCCCCCTACCAGTTGTCTACCTTAAGTGTAACAAGTATCCCTATAACTAATGATGTAACTTAACTCACCTAAATGCAAGAATGATTTAGCTTTACAAATACAGGCAGAATACTCTCACTTTTAGACCAAGATTTGTATAATAAGTCACTAAGTTGGCAACTCTCTTAGACATTATCTAACTGGTTGAGGTATGAGAGTATGTAGGGGTTCCTAATCCTATTCCTACAACTAACAAGTGGAAGTTATGAAATGGTTTGAATTAATGTTTGGATGCAAGACAGGGGGGTTTTGGATCATAACTACTAATCCAAAAGCAGACCAATGCCTATCTCAGGGCAAGGAGTCAACTAAACGTATACATGAGAATGGCTTACAACTGGCATTCAAGTTTCAAGGGGTTAAGACTGATGCTTGCCTTACAAACATCACCCAAGGATAGGTGTTTAACTGTCTCTACTTATGAATATCCCAGCTGACATACAATCTTCTCCATACCTTAACCTAAAACAATTTAATCCACTCCTTGAATGGAAGTTAGAGATCAAGCATGTGATACAGAAAAACTATATCCTAGATTCTCTAAAGCCCTTAGCAACTAGATTCAAAAGAAGAAAATGCATACAACAAGTGGAGATAGACAGATAAACACATGCAACAAAGGCATTTTTCATATAAAATGACAAGAAATTGAACATATATGCAAGATACAACTCAAATGCAACACATAAACTCTACAGAGATAAAACAGACAGGAAATACTTTATTTTTTTGTTATTTTTCCCCCAAAATTGCCCAAGTCTTCAACAACCTGAAATGAGTAAAACAATTTGTATTTTATAGCAAGACTGTGTACTCAGCAAAATTAATTACAAGGCAAATCAAAAAATCACTAGATTCAATGCATCTTCAGATTGGCGCTCAAACATTGAATGCAATGAGCAGAGGGAGAAGATGGAGCAGGTGGGCTCAGGATTTGCACCGCCAACTAGAGATTTTCCTTACAAATTAGGTAGGTTGCTCTCAATCATCAACCCATACCTTTTGCATTTCACCATTAATGGCCCAGCTACCCATGGGATACAGCGGCAAATACATCTGAAGTTTTTTCCTGCCCAAACACAGTTGCATACACAAAGAAAACTATCGCTAAAAGTCGTAGAAATAGAACCGTTGATTTGCATTGCTCCACTGAGACTAACGGCTCCAAAATACCTTGAAAAGTCATCAACCAGTGAAAATGTGCCATGTAGGTACCTCATGCTTCTATCACAGACTTTTCCTTTTCTTAATTTTGCCCTTTTCGCCCTTGTATATGCATGTTTTGAATGCATATACAACCGCCTGCCTCTTGCCTTTCAAATCCTTTGTATATGCCAAATGCATATACATACAACTAACTAACACACAAGGTGGACCCCAAATTTGTATAGAGCAAAATGGAATTTTAAATCAAGTCTGGGCCCTGCATGTGATTCCTTGCATATCTTCTTTGTACATGTGCATATGCATTCACCTTATACATACAAGGCACAGATTTCAAATTTTCATGAAGCATTTTGGAATTGCTTTGAAATTTGGCTTGTATCTAACCTTTGCACTTTCCCTTTGTATATCACACATATACAAGCACTCAAAGATACAAGCCACAGATGCCAACCCTGAATTTGCTGAATTTGATCTTCAGATCGGGTCCGGCTTGCATATTGTTCCTTTGTATATTTTCTTGTATGTTGCATATACAATGTGAATATACAAGCCAAACATACAAACAACGGACCTCAAATTTGAACTAACTACATCACATGCCTTTTCGGGTCTAGCTCTTGTACCTCGGGAATGCATGTTTCCTTTGTATATCGCATATACAAACGTGATATACAACCCGCGAACTTTAAAAAATCCATCTACTGCAACATATTGTTCCTTTGCATTCGAGCCATGTACATTTTTTCCTTGTATATTTTCTTGCACATTCAATTGTATATTTGGAATATACAATCCCAAACATATAATGCGAACATACAACCGGTGGGCCCCATAACTAGTGTTGAATGCCACTGACCTGCTTGCATGTTAATCCTTGTACATTTTTGAATGTATATCAGATATACATTCTCCATTGTATGTGAGATACAAAGCCCTTTGCATGTGAGGTGGACCCCACCAAATGTATATTGCTGAGCATACAAGACCACTTGTATTTTTTCATTGTATTTTTCCTTATGCATTCGCTACAGTGAACCCGATATACATTCAGCATCATATAACTTTCTTGTATGCTGCCAATGTACCTTTTTCCTTTGTATGTTTGCTCTTGTATCTAGCTGTTACATGTTCAAACATACAACACAATTATGCATGCAAACCTGATATACATTCAAGGAATATTCCCAGAATCTATGAAAGATTCTTGAATGTATATGCACCTTTTTAAGCCCAATATGCATTGCAAAATGCATATAACTAATTTTTTTCACTTTTATCAACTACAGAGGCCAAAAGACATAGAACTTTTGGATTTTTTGGGAAGGGGCCTGCATATACATATGTTTGAAACCTAAATGTTCATGCAGGCACCACCAGTGGCTCTGTCTGGGGACGCATGCCTCTTGCAGGCATGGCGAGAACTTCAGATCTCTGGGATGCAGACCAGTCCCTTATCCATTGGGAAACAGAGTCAAAACCTTACCAACCTGCATCACAAAACACTTTTATTAAAATTTACTTGGCGGCCTAGGGCCACCAAAAAGGAAAAACTAGAATTTTCCTTTGTCAAACACTTGATTCTATTTTGATTTCTTCAAATGAAGCCTGAAAGCATTTAACCACTTGCAGCACCCAGCATTGCAATTGTTTGTATTACTGCTTCTTTCTCCTTCAACAAGTCTACAGCAAAATTCATAAGCATTTACCATTCTCAACAGTAGACTGTCATCATCATATGAGTCACTGATGTTGCTTGGGAAAATAACAGACTCATATGAAACAAATGAATCCACATCAGAATTTTACCCTTCTTAAAAAATTAAAAGCTCCTCTGTATCAAACATGCAATATTCAGGCACAAGCAACATCTCATAATCAAATTTATCTTTATAAGTATACAGATATTCATCATCATTGTGCTCAGCAATCTTATCATTTATGTCCATCTGGAATGTTTCAAAAGAAGGCAGAAATAACTTAGAATGCAGCCCTATACTGAAAGCTTCATAGTTAGCCCTGCAACCAGCACTATCCCCAACTGTGCGAGCACACACATCTGCAACCTGTCCATTCACCTCTGAATAGTGACCCTGTTGTTCCTCTTCACCAATGCCCTGATAATCAAAAACAAAATTTTCAACCTCTGCACTATGAAGGTGGTCAGAATCTTCAAAGAAACATTGATATTCAGCATCCATATATATTTCATCATCTGAAAGGCTCACATATGCATCTGAATGCTGATAGTCATTAACATATTCACTATTGTCCTTTAAAGCAGCATCCTCTATATTCAAAGTGAAGCTCTGCATATCCATTTCACACAAATAATCAGGCATAACTAGGATATGCATACTGCTGCGAGACACAACCTCATGTATGTCTTTCATTTCATTATTTGAAGAGCATTTTGTGTCTGTAGGCTTCTCTTCTAGAGGCTAATAACAGTCTTTGTTTTCATCATTATAGGATGTGCCTACATTTTTTATAACATCTTCTTCATGTCTATACATCACATCATGACTACACATGCTATTCTGAAATACATTTCCCTCCACACAATCATCTTTCAATGCACATACTGGGAGGGATGAAATATAGTCACTTTGATAATTGTTTTGACAACATGCACCCATGAAACCTACTGGCATTCCATATTTCTCATTGTTTTCTATATCCATAGCAAATTGATAGGCCTGGTGAAGTGTGGCTGGTTCTTTATCTCTTAATAAATAACTCATTTCTTCATCACATGTAGCCAAATAAATTGTCAAGCACAATGCACTATTGGGGCTCATATACTCAGGGATTTGCTTGAGCAACTTAATAAATCTAAGATTAAAAGTTGGAACTAGTTCCTCATCTTCCTTTTGAATATTCATGAAATGTATGATCAATGAGGCTAAATCAAATCTTTCACCAAACTGCTTTAGGAATGCAATTTCTAAATCTACCCATGAAGAAACTGAACATATGGGCAGGTCTAAAAACCAAACCTTAGCATCATCTTCTAATGACTGAACAAAGAGTCTCATCACAACATCTTCATCCTCTACCTCATAATCTTCTATTAAATTACAAAATTTTTACAGATGTTTGTTTGCTGATTCATAATCTGATCCACTATATTTTGGCAAATATTTTCTAATTTTATTTGGAATAGCATTTGGGTAACCATATATTCCTTTAAAATTTAGGGCTTTATACCTTTCAATAACAAATGGTTTCCTTTGAGAACACAACTGGTGCAGAGGCACCTACCTAACAGCTGGCCTCCATGAGGCAGTTAGTTTGTTATAGGTCTTGTTTATGTTTTCAAGAAGGTCTGTTAAGACCAAATGCATGTAATAAGGTCACGCTGATCATGATAAGATCATGCTGACCCTGCAGTCGCTTCGGGTATCGTCATCCGGACAAGTGAAGATGAACATGATGCAGTTGAGTGCATGAAGTGAGTGTGCGTCGGGGTGATTATCGTCAGGAGTTGCCGAAGAGGAGTGCATCGGCTTAAGGTAGAAGATCGGGTTATGAAACTGTTGAAGTTTGCATGTTGCAAGTGCATCAGGATGTTGTAGGTCAAATATATACTGTGTATATATCGCCGTCAGGATCATCTTCTGGGTATGCCCATCATCCGCGTATCGCTAGCAGATGCAGGTGTGAAAGTTTGTTTTTTTTGGCTAAGTGTTGAAGAGGTCATCAGGATATTGTGTGACGTCATCGTCATCAGGATATGACGTCATCGTCATCAGGATATTAAGATATCACCCTATGCGTATTGATCCTGTTGTCGCTAAGTGGTTAGGTATCGGCGTAGGTAGAAAGTTGTGAAACATCATCAGGAGGTTTCGAGAGAACCGGATAAATCATATCATGATGCTATTTCTTGTGTCGTCGGCTATCGGGGCATCGAAGGGAAGGTGCTGAAGTGGTCGTCATCAGGATATTTGGAGCAACCGGATATTTGATATCCTGCTGACGAAGGTGGTGTCGCATATCATGATGATGCCGCTAGTGTTTGGCGCCCGATGAACAGTGCAACAGGAGGATGTTTGCGCTCGCTGAGTATCATGATGATGATGATGATAGGCGATCGGCGGAGAAGGTGAACAGTAGTCGGCAGGAGGATAATTGTGATCGTCCGAAATATGATGATGCTGTTGGTGTTTTTAGGAAACATGATGATGATGCTGAGCCGATAGGGATTTTTATCATGCTGTTTGTATTATTGGCTCCTCCTTCCTGTTAGTTAGCTTCCGTTGCGTTTCACTCTGCATCAACAACCAGGTATGCTGCTCTAAACTCATCATTTTTTAAAAGATGGAATACCTAGAAATATGTTGCAGCTTTGATAGGTTCAATCAACAGAGTTGCCACCTCTCACAGAGAGGACAATATATCAACAAGTCCATTTTGTTTTCTGGATTCACCACGCCAGTAGAGAACCACATGGTCATTTTTGGATCTTGCTGCAACAACTTCATTGGAAACTAGATTTTCCAGCCTTAAAATCATTTGACTATCTCTCTCTCCCTAGCAGAGTCGCCAAATCTATTGGTGTTTATTTCTGAATCGGCATATGGGTTTGCCAGTTCCAATGCACAAGCAGATTCGGCCAACAGATATGGGAGGTTGCGTGAGCTGCCTCCCCTTCACTTCTGGTTCTGCTGCACCAAGGGGGGTATCCCTATAACGAATGATGTAACTTGACTCGCCCAAATGGAAGAATGATTTAGCTTTACAACTATAGGCAGAATACTCTCACTTTTAGACCAAGATTTGTATGATAAGTCACTAAGTTGGCAACTCTCTTGGACATTATCTGACTGGTTGAGGTATGAGAGTATGCAGCGGTTCCTAATCCTATTCCTACAACTAACAGGTGGAAGTTATGAAATGGTTTGAATTAATGTTTGGATGCAAGATAGGGGGGTTTTGGATCATAACTACTAATCTAGAAGCAGACCGGTGCCTATCTCAGGGCAAGGAGTCAACTAGACGTATACACGAGAATGGCTTACAATTGGCATTCAAGTTTCAAGGGGTTAAGACTGATGCTTGCCTTACAAACATCACCCAAGGATAGGTGTTTAACTATCTCTACTTATGAATATCCTAGCTGACATACAATCTTCTCCATACCTTAACCTAAAACAATTTAATCCACTCCTTGAATGGAAGTTAGAGATCAAGCATATGATACAGAAAAACTATATCCTAGAATCTGAAAAGCCCTTAGCAACCAGATTCAAAATAAGAAAATGCATACAACAAGTGGAGACAGACAGATAAACACATGCAACAAAGGAATTTTTCATATAAAATGACAAGAAACTAAACATATATGCAAGATACAACTCAGATGCAACACATAAACTCCACAGAGATAAAACAAACAGGAAATGCTCTATTTTTTTGTTATTTTTCCCCCAAAATTGCCCAAGTCTTCAACAACCTGAAATGAGTAACACAGTTTGTATTTTATAGCAAGACTGTGTACTCAGCAAAATTAATTACAAGGTAAATCAAAAAATTGCCAGATTCAATGCATCTTCAGATTGGCCCTCAAAAATTGAATGCAACGAGCAGAGGGAGAAGATGGAGCAAGTGGGCTCGGGATTTGCACCGCCGACTGAAGATTTTCCTTACAAATCAGGTAGGTTGATGTCAATCATCAACCCATACCTTCTGCATTTCACCATTAATGGCCCAGCTACCCGCGGGATACAGTGGCGAATACATTTGAAGTTTTTTCTCACCCAAACACAGTTGCATACACAAAGAAAACCATCGCTGAAAGTTGTAGAAATAGAACCGTTGATTTGCATTGCTCCACTGAGACTAATGGCTCCAATACCTTGAAAAGTCATCAACCAATGAAAATGTGCCACGTAGGCACCTCATGCTTCTATCACAGACTTTTCCTTTTCTCAATTTTGCCCTTTTTGCCCTTGTATATGCATGTTTTGAATGCATATACAACCGCCTGCCTCTTGCCTTTCAAATCCTTTGTATATGCCAAATGCATATACATACAACTAACTAACATATAAGGCAGACCCCAAATTTGTATAGAGCAAAATGGAATTGTAAATTGGGTCTGAGCCTTGCATGTGATTCCTTGCATATCTTCTTTGTACATGTGCATATGCATTCACCTTATACATACAAGGCACGGATTTCAAATTTTCATGAAGCATTTTGGAATTGCTTTGAAATCTAACTTGTATCTAACCTTTGCACTTTCCCTTTGTATATCACACATATACAAGCACTCAAACATACAAGCTACGGATGCCAACCCTGAATTTGCTGAATTTGATCTTCAGATCGGATCTGGCTTGCATATTGCTCCTTTGTATATTTTCTTGTATGTTGCATATACAATGCGAACATACAAGCCAAACATACAAACAACGGACCTCAAATTTGAACTAACTACATCACATGCCTTTTCGGGTCTGGCTCTTGTACCTCGAGAATGCATGTTTCCTTTGTATATCACATATACAAATGCGATATACAACCCGCGGACTTTAAAAAATTGGTGCAGGAGCACCTTCATAAACTGATGCTTCATAGACTAAATTTTGGAGTTTGATTAAATTTGTATGCTTCCACATTATAATGAGGTTTATCAAGTCATTGTTATGTATTAGAGGTCACTAGGAAGTTCAAATATGCAAAATATTGCATACAATGTAAAGGTTGTCATGTAAAATTGGAAAAAGATGCAATAGGATGGAATATGAAAGGTCATGAAGGGTTGATTTGCTGTAGGAAGTTAGAAACTAGTTGGAAACTGAAAATTCTTGATGAGATGCCTTTAAAAAAGGCCTTGTAACCTTTAGAAATTCGTGGGTGATTGAAGGAATGAAATGGAATGTTAAAAAAGCACTGTTTTTCTGTATTTTCTTCAGAAAATTTACTGTTTTCAGCCTTTGTACAGATATGTATGGACTCATAGGCACATGCAAGTGTATGTATGTGATAGTATAGACAATCACCCTTCATTTCCTTTTCATTTCATGCATTTTGGTTTCGTTTTGTGAAAGATATTGCATTTTTAATAAAAACTATCAAAACCCTAATTTAGAGTAACCTATTTTGGGAAAAACACCATAACTTTTGTTTCCACCATTGGGTCTTTATGTAACTTGGGGAAAATGTATGTAACTATGTTATCTACAATTTGACTAAAGAGATTGACCTTATTTTGTGTTGTGTGGAAGTTATGTATGACTATTCATGGCATTTCACAGTGACATTTCTAAGTTTGAACCCTTGTAGCAGAATTACCAGTCTGTTTTTAGAGCACATTTTCCAAAACAACCCAAACCCATTTTGGAGTATGTTGTGGGGAGGAATAATGGGTATCTATTTCATGTCTAAGAGTTGCATTTGGATGTCTATATAAAAAGTTATTGGGACTGTTCTCTATTTGTCGGGCTACTTGCCTTTCTTGGGGTTTGTGAAGGAACTAGTAGTTCGAAGTTTGATCCACCTTTGCCAATGGATGGGATGGGATCTAATACATGTCCAAACACCATTTCCAAGAAGAATTCAAGAACTTTAACTTTTGTTCCCACTTTTCCATGAAGATCCTTGTTTTTGGGCTCATTGGTGTAGTTGAACCTTGTTGAATTGATTCCTCTTCCTTGCATCCCATTTGCTCTGCATCATATTGGTATCAGAGCTAGAAAAAGCTCTTGGAGCAGATGTTGTTTCTGAGATGAAGAGTTAAAGTGTGTTGGTGACCATTTGTTTTGTTTACTAAGTTATTTGGTTGTAGGTGCTTATCCATCTAGCTGCAGAAGGATGTTTTCTGAGGTTGTGTGTGTGGGCAGACAAGATGAGGTCTGTCATGACCATTCTCTAATGGAGATTAGGCTAGATAAGGGTGCATAGAGAAACCACTAAGGAGAGAGTGGTATCAGAGCTGGTGAAAGATTTGGGTGTTGTATTTGTTCCTATCATTGAGAAGGCAGGTGAAGAACTGAAGGAAAGATTGTGTTGGTGACCATTATTTTGTTGCTAAGTTGTTTGGTTGCAGGTGCTTATCCATCTAGCTGTAGAAGGACGTTTTCTGAGGTTGTGTGTGTGGGTAGACAAGAGAAGGTCTATCATGACCATTCTCCAATAGAGATTTGGCTGGAGAAGGATGCAGAGAGAAACCACTAAGGAGAGAGTGGTAGGTGCATCACCAGGATCTGCTGTTGGGTGAGATGAATGGTTTGGCGAGTTGGTTTGTTGTGAAGCAGTGAGAGAGATGGATACCTAAAGAAGCACTTGATGTTGCAGCCTAAAGAGTACTCCACTGATGGGAGTAGAAGGAGCCTGAAGATGCTCTAAGAAGTTGATAGTTTGATTTGTTGGTTGGTTGGTCACCTTTCTATGGATGAGAAGATTTGAAGCCTGAAGCTGAGAAGATTGAAGAGATGCAGAAAAAGACTTTTGTTGCAGATACATTTCCAAGGGACTTGGAAATCTTTGTTGGTTGGTTGTATGGTGCAGGAGCACCTTCATAAACTGATGCTTCATAGACTAAATTTTAGAGTTTGATTAAATTTGTATGCTTCCACATTATAATGAGGTTTATCAAGTCATTGTTATGTATTAGAGATCACTAGGAAGTTCAAATATGCAAAATATTGCATACAATGTAAAGGTTGTCATGTAAAATTGGAAAAAGATGCAATAGGATGGAATATGAAAGGTCATGAAGGTTTGATTCGCTGTAGGAAGTTAGAAATCAATTGGAAACTAAAAATTCTTGATGATATTCCTTTAAAAAAGGCCTTGTAACCTTTATAAATTCGTGGGTGATTGAAGGAATGAAATGGAATGTTAAAAAAGCACTGTTTTTCTGTATTTTCTTCAGAAAATTTGCTGTTTTCAGCCCTTGTATGGATCTATATGGACTCATAGGCACATCCAAGTGTATGTATGTGATTGTATAGACAATCACCCTCCATTTCCTTTTTGTTTCATGCATTTTGGTTTCATTTTGTGAAAGATATTACATTTTTAGTAAAAACTGTCAAAACCCTAATTTAGAGTAACCTGTTTTGGGAAAAACGCCATAGCTTTTGTTTCCACCATTGGATTTTTATGTAAATTGGGGAAAATGTCTGTAAATATGTTATCTACAATCTGACTAAATAGATTGACCTCATTTTGTGTGTGTGGAAGTTATGTATGACTGTTCGTGGCATTTCACAGTGACATTTCTGAGTTTGAACCCTTGTAGCAGAATTACCAGTCCGTTTTTAGAGCACATTTTCCAAAACAACCCAAACCCATTCTAGAATATGTTGTGGGGAGGCATAATGGGTATCTATTTCATATCTAAGAGTTGCATTTGGATGTCTGTATAAAAAGTTATTGGGACTGTTCTTTGTTTGTCGGGCTACTTGCCTTTCTTGGGGTTTGTGAAGGAACTAGTAGTTCGAAGTTTGATCCACCTTTGCCAATGGATGGGATGAGATATAATGCATGTCCAAACACCATTTCCAAGAAGAATTCAAGAACTTTAACTGCTATTCCCACTTTTCCATGAAGATCCTTGTTTTTGGGCTCATTGGTGTAGTTGAACCTTGTTGAATCGATTCCTCTTCCTTGCATCCCATTTGCTCTGCATCAAAAATCCATCTACTGCAACATATTGTTCCTTTGCATCTGGGCCATGTACATTTTTTCCTTGTATATTTGCTTTCAGATTCAATTGTATATTTGGAATATACAATCCCAAACATACAATGCGAACATACAACCGGTGGGCCCCATAACTGATGTTGACCACCGCTGACCTGCTTGCATGTTAATCCTTGCACATATTCAAATGTATATCACATATACATTCTCCTTTGTATGTGAGATACAAAGCCCTTGCATGTGAGGTGTACCCCACCAAATGTATCTCCTACTACTTTGTATATTACTGAGCATACAAGACCACTTGTATTTTTTCATTGTATGTTTCCTTATGCATTCGCTACAGTGAACCTGATATACATTCAGCATCGTATAACTTCCTTGTATGCCGCCAATGTACCTTTTTCCTTTGTATGTTTGCTCTTGTATCTAGCCATTGCATGTTCAAACATACAACACAATTATGCATGCAAACCCGATATAGATTCAGGGAATATTCCCAAAATCTGTGAAAGATTCTTGAATGTATATGCACCTTTTTAAGCCTGATATGCATTGCGAAATGCATATAACTGATTTTTTTCACTTTTATCAACTGCAGAGGCCAAAAGACATAGAAATTTTAGATTTTTTGGGAAGGGGCCTGCATATACATATGTTTGAAACCTGAATGTTCATGCAGGCACCACCATACCGTACTCTCGCTGGAAACATACAAGTTGTTCTCAGCATGGCAGTGGGAAGGGCTCGGTCAACCATGTATACTGTGGTCCCTCAAAGGTCTCACCACTTGGTTGTGGCTTGGCGATAAGGAAGAGAGTTCAATATAAACTGATTCCATGGTCCTGCATTGGTTTGACAAGTTGTTTACGGCATGGCGGTAGTAAGTGTCCAAGTTACTGGGCTTTCACGATGGATTTCAAAGAACATTTGTGGCAAGGTGGTAAGCAATAAAAGTTGGTAACATAATCTCCCCGCAGTAATGAGAATAGGCACTTGCAGGTTGATGGTAATGGAAGAAAGTGGAATAAAGGGGGCTATAAGCCCCACAATCCCGCTTTGTTTGAGCATAAGGGCTGAGGGTTGGCGGTAATCAAGAAAAGTGAACAAAAGGCATTGAATCTTATCGCCATCCCATGACTAGTTTAAACAAGCTTCGTGATAGTGCATTAATGATAATAAATGAGTAAACATACTCAGTGTGGGTGTGCGATTACCAAGAAATTTGAAAGATCTTATCATTTCATCTAATCGTTGGATCAAATTTGATCAAGGGCTTATATTTGAAATGAATTGAATGCTGAGATTTTATAATCTCGTGGCACGAACCAAAAATAATGGTGGAATGATGAACATTCTAGCTCAATAAAATCTGGAAATCTCTCAGCATTATCTCAGTTCAGAGATTACAGATTGGCTTGGAGAAGGTGCCCAGTTTAGTCTATTCTTAGCAAGCTTTGAATTATTCAAGTAAGCCCATCTCTACATTCTCTACAAGAAAGTTTGAAGAATCTTTGCTCTTTTTTAATTCTCCATGCATTTGCTTGAATTGTGAAACCCTAGTTTGTATAATGGCACCCAAGAAGTCTGAATCCACAAGTAAGACTAGTAAGCCTAATCCTGCCCCTAAGAAAAGATCACTGCAGCAATCTTTGCTAGATGTTTTACCCAATTCAAATAACAAAGGTTGAAAGAAAGTATTTAGGGATGTTGCTGAGGGTTGTAGGGATGCCATAATTACCATTTCTAGCTGGAAACTATTTTGGTACTTCTGTCAGAAGAAGGATGGTCAAGGACCGGTGGGTAATCCATGGAAGCTAGATTTGGCCAAGCTAATTATTTCAAATATATTTATAGATGTGGAACTGATTCATACTCTGGCACTGCACTATCACCTAGCTAGTAAAATAGTAAGGTTGCCAAATGGATCTTCTCTATTGAGAATTGACAAAAATGCTATAATTGAATGTTTTATGTTGAACAAACAAGCTCTCACCGAAATTAACCTACAAAAGATTGAACAAGAATACAAAAGTTTGAGAAGAACACTCAGAAGTGATGAGTTGCTGATATTTATGAGAAGAGGTGCAAACAACAAGATATTTGATATTCCTTCCAATGCATTCGAACCATTCCCTATGGAAGATTTTGCAGTCTATTTCAAATGGACCTATTATGCATTGTGCCAAGTACTGGGAATTGATGTTGATCAGAGGATGCTAGTTAATTTGATGATGATGGCTATGAAGATACAAAATTTAGAGGTGAACATTGAGTATGATTTTGCCTCATATCTTGAAAAGAAAATACATGATGGATTCATCAGTGTGAAGGAAGATAAGAAACCCATGAACTTCAAGTTTTATTTTTTGGTTTGCCACCTGATCCTATATCAAAATAGGAGTAAATGGTCAAGTAAAATGAAGATCAACATGATTGACAGTATAAGGCAAAGAATGCCTACTCAATGTTGGTGTTACATGTGGGATTCTCATTTCTAGACTGGTAACTATATTGTATTTCATAATGAATTTTCTATGAAAATAATGAATTCTTTTGGTAATTGGGTCCCCAGATTGTCACCAGAAATTAGGGTAATTCTGAGACCTCTTGTATATAAACCAGAGCAAGGTCATACTTTCAATTATGTTGATTGGTTCTTCCTACCAAAGCACACAATAATAAGGGTATATGATTGCCCCCAACCACCTCACATATTGCCAAAGTTTGCTTCTGACATAATTGCATTCTTGGAATTCATGTGGCAAATGATGTGGAGGAAAAAGGAAGTGATGAAAAAGTAGAAGAAAGGCACCTTTTGCCTGATACCACTGTGTTTGGAGATTGGTCAATTGGTTCAGACACTCTTGAGGAGCTGTAGGCCTATTTGAAGGCCAAGTACTCTTTGGAATCTAGTGTTGAAAGAGTTTGTGACCCTGAAGGTCATATAAACTTTGTGAGACAAGTGATATTGAATAAGATGGGCATCTCCCATCAAATTCTTTATGTTGAGGATGTGATGAGGAACCTGGTTACTTTTGATGAAGTGTATGACAAGAAGAGGAAATGGGAGATCCTCAAGAAAATTGATTCAGATGAAAAAAAGGAAAAGAATCCAATTTTTGAAGGATTTTTTGTTGAAGAGAAAGATCCTCTAAAGACGATTAATACAATGATTGAAAATTTTGAAAGTATTTATGCTAAATCTGAAGTACAGCCTACCAAGGCGACCAAACTTCCAGTGAAGAGGTCTACAGGAATTGAGATTCATGAGCCTGCCCCTGATGTCATGCCAGTTCAAGATCCACAGATCCCTAAATCACCAACACATAACTAAAGGCATATCTCCTCTAGTCCCATATGAGATGTTTGAGGGTGTGGGGGATACTGATGAAGTTGCAAATTTTTTGACACAATTGCATGATGGAGAGGAAGTTGATCAACCATTGGTTGGTCAAGAACCTGATGCACACAAGCCTAAGGCTAGGATGGAAGAAAAAGCCTAAATTGATCCAAAGCTATAGGAAGATGAAAGGGTGGTGGCATCATTGAGATTTATTCAAGATGATGATTTCATCAAGACTCCAGAGTTTTGAGATTTTTGGTTAAAAATGAAGATGAAGGAATTTGATGAAAAGGTGGAAATCAACAAGATGGGTGCTGATGAGTCTTAGTATGATCAAATAACCACCCGAACAATCCAAGAACTAAAAGTTGACAAAATCAATGTGAATCCTGAGGAAGCAAGACAAATGGTCTTGAAAAGTAACATGCTGATCAGCCCAGGTCTTGAATTGAAAAAGGCATTCTTGCTTGACCAAGTTAGGAGTCAATATGACCCTAATCTTGTGTCTAAATTTGATTATGAGGATGGAATCAGTGGATGTGGTTTCAACCCAAAGACAGAGACTCTTACCATATGGACAAAATAGAAGAACACTAGTAAACTAAGGTTGCTAGATGTTGTTTAGGAAATGAGGGGATCTGTTGTGGTGTACACCTTACGAGATACTTTAGGAACTAAGGCCTCTACTCTTAAAATCCATTCTACCATGTTCACCCATGTAGTTGTAAAAAAGTTGGAAAAAAATTGTAGTATTATGAGAAAACACAACAAGACATGAATGAAGTCAATAGGTTCATTGAAAATAGGCAATTGAAAAAGCAACTACAAGATGTAGAGTCTGGCAATAGTTCCATATCAACCTTTTGTGCCACCAACAACTGGTGATGTCACAATGACAATTCAAGAGTTTAATGCTTTGAGAACAAAAATTGAAAAAGAAGTTGAGGACCTCAAGAAGCAAAATGAGGAAACAAAAAATGAGGCAAGGATCAAGGTCCTTGAAGTCTTTGAGAAAATTTTGGAATACAAGATAAAGTTGGTTGTGGATAAACTTGGGGATGTGCATGATTGCTACTCCATGTTATCTCAAGCCATTAAACAATTGCAAGCAAACTTTTCTATTTTGGAGCCACTGTACCATAAATGGCAGCCTTCCTTGCATAATTTAGTCATGCTTTGCAGGATACTTCAAAGAAATCTTGATGCTCCTAATGAATTGAAGCCCACAGAGCAGACGGTGAATATGATCATTAAAGAACATCAATATGCCAGTAGTGAAGACAAAAGGATGCAGGCTAGAATTGAATCTTTTTCTATTTCAAGCATCAATTTATCCCCTCTATTCTGACAAAGGAAAACAAACTAGTTAAAGGCCTTGATACTTGGAAGGCAAAATTTAGAACAACAGTGTCTATGGTTATGGAATTCTTGAAAAAGGAGCAGGATATAGATACTTTGAGCTTTAACATGATTTTGGCTAGGGTCATAGCCCTAGATGCAGGATATGGAAAATTTGTAATTGATGTTAAAGCTATGTTGGATAAAAGATGGAAGGACCATCAGACCAATCTGCTCCAAATTTAGGAATTCAAATGGCCCAATGACCTTACATTTGATAAGTGGGAGCAAACATACTTGAAAGATTGATGTGCAGCTACAGGTTCAGGTGCAGAAGGAGCAACGAGCAGTTTTGCTAGTGTCAACATGGAGAACAAGGACAAAATTTTGACACTTTTTTTGCAATAATAGATAGGGGCACAACACATGTAATAGATACTGCAACATGGAGATGAGTACCTTGTCAGGCTTGAGGTCACGAGTGCTCTATGATGACTAACAGATTCAGATCTTGGTTAACTTGCTTATGCCTTTAATTTCTCTTTATTAAACATGTTTAGTTACAAGAGGATGTGATTTATGAACAATTGTGTTGGTTCAGACCTGAAGCTTGTTGCTTCCCATATTTATAAGGGAAACCAAGGCCTAGACAATCATCATCTTTCAGCAAGACAATTTATATATTCCAATATTATCTATCCAATCATATTTTAGATTCAAGACATTACACTTCTATGATAATTTAATATTATAATGGGCAAGGATGGTTAAATTTGTGGATATGTATGGTGTTCTAATTTTTTGTTAATATTCAAGTTCATAAGTTGTTTGATTGTCTCCAAATTGGCTATTTCCAATTATTCAAATCAATAGATTTATCAAGGCACATTTGCTATCATTGTGTGGATGCTTTTAATTGGTTTCTATTAGAAGTTGATGTAATTCCCTTTAAGTGATTTACATTTATTGGTCTCTCTCTAGAGTTAAATCCTTTAAAGTAAATCATACTAGTGGGTTTTCCTTCAAATAGAATTAAAACAACTTACTTAAATAGTACTTATGTGCATGTGTGTTAAAACAACAATGACTACCATTAAAGACATAAAAATAATAAATAGCACTCACCTCAATTCCAGCACCAGTACTACCACTAGCAACTGCCTCATCATCATCATCATCATCGTTGTCATCATCAACATCATCGGTCTTGGTGTCTTCTGTATCTGTGTCATCATCATCCTCTACCGTGTGATCTATACCAAAATGAGCATATTCTGGATCTATATTCCATTGAGAGTCCTCCTGGTGTTGATTTACCTATTGAAGCATAAATGACCCATTAGGGGTTGAAACCTAGTTTGCATTCACTAAAGGTTATGAGAAAGAAAACACCAAATCTTGTTGGGAGATGTTGAAATCTTGAAACCACCCCTGCTTTGCATCACAAGGAAGCACTCCTTGAGATACCATGTTTGAGAGAAAAGAGGATAAATCAAATCAACATGGGACTAAGTTACTCAAATGATACAACTCATAACTTAAATGAGGACACTTAAGAGATATTAAAAGACCATGGTCATTAATTAAAAGATGGGATGAAAATAAGGCATGAATGTCACCCACTACCCTTTAAGGCAAACAATATTTTTTTCCTCAACATGAAATAATGAGACAATTGAGTGGGATCTAGGACCAACAGAGAAGCACTTTAGAACTCATCCTACACATCAATAAACAACTCAACACAAGAAATGCAAATTGACATATTAACACAACAATATCCAACTAAGTTATTGAAAGTCAACTATTGATACCTTGTTCTCCATCCAGATTACAAAATCGGTCCACTTTTTGCTTTGTAACATTTCCTTTTCAAATTGCGTTGGATGCCGGCCATATTTCTCCACTTGTCAAAACATGGCACATGGACTAGTTAAACTAATTAAAATGCAATCATTTATTTTTTCCTAGGAAATAAAAAAATATCATTTAACATATTAAATATACTTACAAATATATAGATCAAGGCCTGTAAACCTTTCTAGCCACTGTGATGCGTGGCACGAAGTTTGTCAAGCCTAGCCTTGGAGGCCATGTCCTGAAACATGTACTAATTCAATTTAACTATGCACAAATAAAATTTAAAAATCATTTAATAAATTTTATATAATCTTATGAACGAATTCAAATACCTACGTACTCTCCTCATCGGACTTCCTCCGTGCATTGAAATTCTCATATGCTTTTACAAGCTCTTTCCATGCTTTCACACTTACATCAATTGGCCTTTTTTTGAGCCTTAGCTCAGGAGGGAGTTTTTTATCTTTGTTTGGTTGCACCGAAATCTCCTGTAGATTTGAGACATTCATAGCTTTATCTTCTTTATAGACCAACCTATGCCAAATTCAGTCTCCATGTCATGGATAACTTCTTTTTGCAAGTGCATGGGTATCTTTGAGAATGGAAAATGTAGATGGTATTTGAACCGTGTAAGGCATGATTCCATCAACCTATTCACAAATGTTTTTCCAACATCTGTCATTCATACTTCCCCTGAAACCACATCGTATTCTATCTTGGTATCATATCTACCAATGCAAGATGCAAAACATGGCATGGTGGAAGAAATCTGTGTCCCAAGAGTGGAAGAAGTCTATGTCCCAGGAGTGGCTAGGACATTGGAAGTCTCTGCTCCCTGTTCCACATTCTTAGAGTTTATTGTTATTGATTTCCTCCTGGATCTTTTGCTTGATCTAGGACTGCTTGGGGAATCAATTGATTCCCTTTGACACGGTTGATTTGGTTGCAATGTTCTAAGGACTTTACTAGATCATTTTTCTATGTATCTAGCAAGCATTATCAAGTCCACACCATCCAATTTGTTCACTGCCTCTACCCCCAATATGGAAGCCAAATCCTCTTTATCTTTGTTAGTCTCATGTTTTAGAAAATAAAAAACTAAAAATCAAAGAAACAATGGAAACATTTACAAATTGCTTGACATTTTAAGGCAAGCTAGGGCAAATTATTTTCGTCTAGTCTGTGGAGGCAAATGAAGTACACACTGCGAGGTATGGGCCTCCCAACTACCAATTATAAGCACAAATTTCTAATGTCATTATAGAGGAGAGTAGGAATAATTTGTCTATAATATTAGAAAAAATGTAAGCCAAGGTAGAGGAGTGCAGAAATATTTACTTGGACAACAAAATCACGAGCGGTTGTTGCCAAAATATCAACGCAAGAAACAATGTCGTTGCACACATTCTCAATCTGAGTCTTAATTTTATCAATGACTTCGAAACTCTTTTCTCCTCTGAATGTTATTGTGTCGTCCAAGAGTACAGACCCTAAACATTTAGCTATATGGATGATAAAAATGTAGGGATAAATGATTTAGGAAACATTTTCATTACATTAACAAAACAATCATGGCGAAGCAACGATACTGCCAGGCAAGAATTTTTTATGGTATGTGTTTTTTTGCTGTGTGGTATGTTTTAACGCACAAGGGAATTTTTAATTTTTTGTTTTTGATTCATTAGTTGACGCTATTGTCGACGTAGTTAACGCTGACTTTAGCGCCAACTTTCAGCCCTAAATGTAATCTCTTTGGTGCACCAAAGGTGGCGCAAAGTGCACCTAATTTAGCACCTAGATGTGCCAAACCAAAATGTTCATCATGCAAACATTTGGAATTGAGGTAAATGTTTAAGTAGTAAGGGTTTTATAACATTGGAATCTAGTGTGACAACAACATACCACCAACTAGCTTGAAAAAAATGGATACATCCTAGAAACTTTACATAATAAAAACATAATTTGATGGAACTTAAAAAAAGTTGTATTGTGTTTTAGTAACTTGAAAAAAAACTCTTTTACCTATCAAACAAATAAATTCAGATCTCATGCCTTCTCTTGGTTAATGAAGATATACATTGTAGCTAAATCAATCAAGATGTCAAAGGTTTTAGCTAGTGGCTAGACTTCCATGCAATACTAATAATGAAAACAAAACTTATTAGGCTACAAATATGATTTCCATATAGCATAAAGTAGGTCATGCTATATATCAATATTTCATTAAAGTTGTAGTAAATCATTAAGTCTTATATGGGTTGAGCCATTTGTAAATATTTGTTGGCTTTTATTTGATGAGGGGATTTCTACATAACCAAGCCAACTACTTTCACCACGGCCTCTATGGAGCATAAACACCAATCATGAAAAATAAAAAATCAAGAATTAAAGTTTTGGATCTTATCTAAGATAAATATTCTCACACTATCCAATGTAAAGTAGGTTTCAATCAAGAATAAGGAATCCAATCTCTAGTTTTCAAAGAGAAATGTCTACAGTTTTAATGAATTTGTGGAAGAAGTGTAAGGTAGAGAACTAGCTAAAATTATAAGTAATAGGTTTTCTTTCATCTAGGATAACAAGGGACCATGGAAGGGATGTTCAACTAAAATTATTAGTAATAGGTTTTATTTGTAGTCAGCTTGTAAATAAATGTCTTTTTGATGTGAATTTGTAGTCATCTTGTAATCATAAGATTTGAGCTCTAGTTGTCAAGATTCCACATGTAAACTTTTTGTGAAGATCAAAATGTTGCAATGTCCTATTTTGTTTTTCATAGAGCATCTTAATGAAAAGCGAGCATATTAACAAGATAATTTCAACAATATTCTCTTAGTGCACAACTGTTATGTGACTATTGTCATTGTTGTGTATTACAGGATCTAGAGGAGGCCATGGAGAGAGGACGTGGTGGACGACGTAGAAATACTAAATTGCAGAGAGGAAAGCAGGTGGAAATAGATATGAAAATGGAATCTGCAGATGCAATAGAGGTAAGAAGAGAAAGCAACCTCAACCAAAGGAGGAAGGTGTTTATGAATTCACAAATGCTACAACATAGAGGAGATAAAGTCATTTTTTTGTCCATGAGGCCTCTAAGGTCAAACTTATTGGTTGAAAATGCACATGAATGGTGATTAAATGTGATTCTATGATCAAGGGAAAAGTTTGAAAGTTAGGATGGCCAAAACATGATATCAATATGTCAAATATATGACTAAAGTGAGGATTTGTGTTGGATAGCATATTCGTTTAAATGATATAATTGGTGTACTAAACATTATTTACTATGTTGTGTATTAAAGGGGCCAGACGAGGCCATGGCAATAGATCGTGTCATATCAAATGAGGACACAACGGATGAAGCGGGACATCAAGTACTCAAATTTTGACTTAACTTAGGAAAAAATGATCTGATAGCATTTTATGATACGTCCATCTTTTTTCACAGTATTATTGAAATTTATAATATATTATCCAATCTTGACATAAATTAATGCATGTTGTTGATTATTTTAGATGGAGATTGGAGAAAATGCAGAGCCTAAGCGTTCAACTAGCAAAAGAACAAGATATGTATGTGGACGTGGACCTAAAATTGTTAAATCACGTAGAGGACAATGGGTGGAAGAGGATATGACAATGGATCCTACAGACACAACAAATGATTGCACTGAACAAGAGGTTGGTCAAGACTATAGTACATGGGATGAATACTTTGAGAAAATTGTTGTTTGTGGATGTTCTGTATGTTGTGGAAAGAAACGATTCAAAAGAGCAATTGTACAAAGACATTACATTAATGATGAGCTTCCAGTCGGTAGTATGCCTCCTACAATCAATTCAAATCCAATAGGAATTATGGTAAGGAATTTTCCAATTTGATATAAATAACATGTATACTTTGTTTAAACATTGTTTTATATTATTTAAATAACTAATTTTTTTCTTAATGGATACTTGCAGGATAAAGTTCTTAGTTTAAAGTTTCCTAGATCACCAACTTCCAACCTAGAGGGCAATGATCATTTATCAGATGATACATCTAACAAAAATATGTGCCAGTATACCAGCTCAGAAGATGAGGAATTGATGAAAACAAGTAATGGAACAAGAACCAGTTTAAAGATGCATAATTTGCTTAAAGACAAGGGGAAGGTGGACTACATACCCTATGAGAATGAATGTGATGGAGATGATGACTTGCCCCTGAGTTTGAGATCAATTTACAAAGATACATTTGATCGTCGACTATATTGTGCTTGGCCTAGTGATCAACAACTACCTAGAGTGTACGAGCTATTTCAATTTTGGGGATATGGCCTCTTTATTGTCCAAAATGTACATGTGGGATCTACATATAGAAACAATTCAGAACAAACCACTAGGAGATTAATGCCATATTATGGTCCATCATATTCCAGTGGTGAATGGAGAAGGCTAGCAGAATATAAGTCTAGCATGTCAGCACATGGTCTAAATTTGAATATGTATACACATCATCTCCAATTGGAAAGTGGAAGAGAAATGAATAGAGGTCACCTTGTGTATATAGATGGACGTGCATACACACACAAAAATATTGCAGGATTTATAAATAGTAGTAAGGGAAGGGACTCTACTGTAAGATTGAATTGTCAATTTGTTGAGGCTATAAATGATAAAGATGGAGATATTGAAAGAGAGGTTGATAGATTGATAATGGTTGAGGCTATTATGGGCCTTACCATTGGGGATGAGTTATTGATTGATTACCCCTTCTTAAAACGCACTCCTGCATGAAAGAAAAGGGAAGAACAAGGTCTCCCTAAGGATGTTCTTAAGGGCATAAAACCAAAGAATAATAAATGAGTGTGGACTGATGTTTTATAAACTATGTTGTCAAAATTGTGTTTTATTTAAATTATTGTATAAAAAAGGCAGTCTATAAAATAATGTTCTATTATTCAATTGATGTATATATGTTCATACAATTAATATTTTTATTTTTTAAGCCATATTTGATTATATTTCTTTAAAATTGATACATTTATGATTTATCCAATTGTTGCCAAACATTAAATAATAATTGCATTTGTTGATAGGTAGAAGATGTTGATGAAACACATACTAATACCCGAGATCCAATTAGGTTATTAAGGTTTGGACGGGATGATCCAAACCGTCCTTTAAACAATACCAGGGTGCAAAGAGTGACATTGAAGAGAATACTACTAGCTAAGAAATTTGAAGAGCTAATGAGATCTGCATACATTGATGACATGCCACCCAGCCTTAATGATGATGATCATGATAGTGAAAATGCAATGCATGAAGAAGGATTGAATGAAATGCTTACATGTTTCTTTGGGGATGGAAAAAAAGATAACAATAATGATCATATGGTTGACAGTAATGATGATAGTAGGGGTAATTACCATCAACATAATGTTGATGATAACAACCTAAAAGACTCCATCAAGCAAGCAGCAAAGACACCCATGTTCAAATATTCCCTGAAGAGAATGTGTTGCCATCAACTTGCAGAGAGGCGCGTCTATTGTTGGTTGAGTTGGGGATTGAATATAAGAAAATTCATTCATGTGAAAATGATTACATTTTATATAGAGATAAATATCAAAATGAGGTAGAATGCCCTGTATGCAAAGAGAAGAGATATCATACAGATGTACAAGGTCCTACAGTTCCAAAGAAGGTTTTATGTCACCTGCCAATTATACCTAGACTTCAACGAATGTTTTGTTACAAGTCACTTACACAATTGATGGAGTGGCATGCAAAGAACAAGAGTAAAGATGGATTCATGTGAATTTTGGCCGACTCTAAAGCAATGAAATACATAGAGGAAAAATGGCCAAGAAAATTCAAAGATGAACCTTGTAGTATCAGGTTTGGTCTTACAATTGATGGACTGTGCCCATTCTCTCTCTTGAGCTCAAATTATAGTGTTTGGCGAGTTAGATTGATAGTATACAATATTCCCCCATGGATGAGTGTTAGAAAGGAGCACCTTATGCTGACTCTCATTGTTCCAAGAAAACATCAAGTTAAAAACATGGATGTTTATCTTGAGCCTTTTATTGTTGAGATGCAACTGCTATGGAAAGGCATAAGAATGTATGACATATCACGTCCCCCATCAAATAGGTTCTTCATGTTGTATGGTGTGCTATGTTGGACTATTAATGATTTCTTAGGACTTGGTGTTTATTCTGGTAAGATAAAATATTTACGTATTTACACTCATAATTCATCCCAACTTTCATACTTAGTTTTATACTATTTTTTTTTATGTTATTAACATTACTTATTGAATTGTAGGGCTTGAAATAAAGGGGATATTTGCATGTCCAAGATGTACAGAACAATTTCAAGGGTGGTATTCTAAAGATCTACATAAATTTATTTGCGCAAACAATAGGGTTTTTCTACCACTAGATCATAAGTTTAGAAATCACCTGAAGAATCAATTTGATGGAAATTTTGAAAATAGAGGCCCTCCCATTATTATGGGTCTAGTTGATTGGCTTAAGAAGTATGAAGATGCCGAATTGAAAGCATGGGATGATTTTTTTTATCAAGGTGATTCAATTGAAGAACCAGAACAAGTTGTAGTTAATATGCTAGAAGGAATGAAAAGGAAATCCATATTTTATGAGCTCCCTTACTGGAAGGATCTATTAATATCTCACCTATTATATCCTATGCACATCTTCAAAAATGTCCTAGATTCTATATTTCAACATATATCAGGCAAAGAGAAGGACACCTTGTCTTCGAGGAGAGATATTGCTCTTTTGCATACCAAAATTGATAGAAAACATTTGTGGCCAAACAGAGAAAATGAAACATATGCAGAAGCTCCATGGATTATGAAAAAAAAAGAGCTATACCAACTAAAAAATGTCATCCATTCAATAAGGACACCTACTTGCTATGGGTCATCATTGGCTAAAGCTTTTACAATTGATGGAGATATCACAAGATTTAAAACACACTATTTTCATAATTTTATGAAGGTATTATATATCATCATTTAACATTTACTAGTAACATTGATTAAGTACTTAATATATTTTGATATTTTGTTGTGTGAGAAAAAATTACTAATGGCCTTTTCATAAATGTATTTGATAGCATATCATGCCATTGACAATTAGGGGGTATTCTTGTCTTACAGTTGACTTAAGGAATGCCATAAGTTGATTGTCAGCATTTACAAGGTATGTGGTTATATGAAATGTTCATGTGTGAGAGACATAGAGATATTATATTCCATTTTAATTTTTGACTAAAGGTTCATACTAATTTACTATTCTTATTTTAGGTGGGTGACCTCCAAGGAGATCCATGAATGTGAAGTGCCAAAATGGAAGAAGGAAATTGTAGAAATTGTATGTGTATTTGAGAAGGAGCTCCCTACAAGTTTCATGGACCTACAAGTCCATTTACTTATACACCTAGTCAATGACATTGAATTGGCAGGTGTCAAATTAACGAGGTGGATGTTTTTCTTTGAGAGGTATATGAAAACTCTAAAAAGATATGTCTAACAAAAGGCACATCCAGAGGGTTGCATGGCTGAAGGGTATGTATTGAATGAAGCATTTTTCTTCCTGTGTGAATTCCTTGGTAAGGATTTTGAAGATGGGCCATGCTTCTGAGATGAAGAATGAGCATCAGATATTATTGATGGAGAAAAACCACAATCTAATGGTGTTCAAGTAGAAATTAGTAAGTAAATTCATGATCAGTGTGGTTGTTTTTCTTGCAATCATTAATTTACTCTGTAATTTATTTGTCAAATTAACAGCATAAAATTTGGAGTTTGAAATGAACATGTTGACATGTAATAGGTGTAGATGAAAGTGCTATACTTGACAAGTTCATTTTGTACCACATGGACTTTATGAACAAATGGATTGATATGTCTGATAAAAAGAGAGAAGTATTAGAAGCAAGGAGACAATTTAAGAGATCGAACCTAAGGAATACTCCACTTCCCACTGATCTGCTTGGGGAATGGGGCAAAGATTGCACACTAGAATGGGTTACTGAACAAATTCAAAATCAAATAGAAGATGCAGGTATAGTTTCAAACATAACAGAAGATGAAATCAACATGTCTAGAGGATGTGAAAGAAAGGTATAGTTGGAATTTTACAAAATGTTGTTTCCTTACAATTTTGACACTATTGACTATTTTAATATTTGTAACGCCCACCTTGTACACCTTAAAGAAATACACTCTTATGCTATATGAAACAGGAAATTTTTTTTTTTTTAAATGATTAAGATATCAAAGAAATGTTAACATAACTAATTATGACATATTCTCTAAGGATACAAGGCTACATTACTTAACAAATCAACTAACATAACTTAACATACATCAGTAACTAATCTGAATCCAAGCACAATTAAATAACTTATTCATATTCATTACATATCGTCAAATAATGTAATACAATCTACATAATTAAGTACATAATTGAAATGCTTTCCTTACTCATAAGTACATCATTACATTGCCATTTTCAGACTACATCAGAATCACATACATTATGATTGATCTGTTACACAAATCTAGTACAAGATTATACACATACATCTTCATCATTGGTACAAGTACAATTGTCTGGAATAAATCTTTTCTGCATATGAACTTGATGAAGAATAACCAATGGATAAAATAGCTCTTCCACCCGACCATGTGGAACCCTAAGGTCCACCCCCCAAGCTAGGAGTTAACATGAGGTCCCAAACAATGACAATCAGGCAGACAAAAGACAGACTAGAACAAAGAACGACCAAACACCAATACAACACATGGCAATAAAATAACACAACACAACTTATCTTCCAGAGGCAACACATAACGAATGGGGAGAGTACAACTAGGGAATGCTAGGCTACAGTAGGGAGAAGTGTCATCACATGGCTTGTCATGGGTTGTCCTGGTAAGCCTTCCTAGGCCCCGACCCCCATCTTGGGTTGTCTTGGTAGCCTCTCCCGACTCCCGGCCCCCATACAACGCTCATGCGGAATCAACATACCTTTCATGAGGACAAGGTAGTTGATCTTGCCATTCCAGGCCTTCTCATCTCATCTCAAGCCTAAACAAGCACTTGAGCCATGAGTGAGGCATCCACTTATCTTGTTTAGTGTGCTTAACTACCCAACCCCCTAATTCATTATTTAGGTTATCACTTGATTAATCTACTTCCAACGGGTTATCCTGACTGCCACTTTGGGCGCCGGCCCCACGTTGAAAGCCACTCCCCTACCTGCATCTAGAAGACCCTACTCAACAAACATAGCAAACATCATCATGACGACGATGATACATAAACCATGCAAGGCATTAACCATCTTGCATAACCATTATTCTGATATGAACATATACATGTAATAATGCAAGGCATTTACCTTCTTGCATATCATCTCAATTACAAAGACATACTCTTAATACATTTTCCATGGCTTCCAATGAAGTAACTCATAAGAAAAATACTTTTTCATGAATACCGACGTCTCCCCATTGTCTAATCCAACACAACATCCCAAACAAACAAATAAATAAATCACAACATTCATGAAGAGCTTTTCTACCCATCACGATGCATTCAAAATATTTACATTCTTCCACTACACCATAACCAAATTCCTTATACATAACAAAAGGCGACACAACTTCAATAACTCAGAACACTTATCAACACATTACATGAAGTCGAAACACAACAACCTTGGCCTCTGGAAATGAACCCTTAACAACTTACACTTTGACCATTTCAAACAATATCAATTCAGACTGACTAATTATCTAATACCTTTAATCAAATTTCCAATACAATAATCATATACCTAATCCTTAATCCATTATCTTAACAATTTATGAAGAAACCATATTAAAACCAATGTCAATCTAAATAAAATTTCATTAACCATAATATATAATCACAACGATTCTCTTTTAATCAAATAAATAATGGCAACATTATTCTAAATCCCCAATTTTCTTTGGCTTATAAACAATCAACCATACTTTTGAAATAATAATAATAATAATAATAATAATATATCAACTAATTATCTAATTCAATCCCTCTTCAAAATATAATATATCAATGATCTAAACAATTACCATGAACAAAGAATCAATATAACCTTCTTGTAATGGCAACTCTACAATATCTCTGCCAAACATCTAAATTCTAGAACATCTCGAAAACATAAAAGCACTCACCCAAAACAATATCAATTTAAACATTCTATATATTACGTATAGACCTAAGACAAATACTAGCTTATTTGAGGCATTACTCCTTTTCCTAAATTTACTAAAATATAAATAGAAAGAATCAAGTTAAATATAGACTTCCTAAAACAAATTCAAATTGATGCCCTTTAAGGAAGAATGGAATGCAGATTTATGATTTCTAATTATAATTTGTTGCTTCCATCATGCAATGATTAGTTAAGAATTTCTAAATATAAGTCTATTTTTCTTAAATGATAAGGAGATCATGAGAATGATTCAACACCTAATAGATTATTAAGAACCTTCTAAACTTTACACCACGCTGCTATAGGCAAATAAAATATAAACTTCTGAGAATACAAGGAATTCTTTATAATTTTTAGCTAAAGATACTATAATACTTAAATGTATAATTCAGTTAAGACTTGTTCAATGCCTCAGATATAAATTCCTAACATAACCTATGGCTAGCCTATTCTATGCCACGACTTGCATAATGCAACTGCAACATATTTAAATACCATAAAGGTATATGGCTAGCATATTATATACAATAACTATCCTAATACAAATGCTATAGGTATAAACACAACAATAGATACATGACTGGCATATGGCTAACGAAAAACAATGCACAAGTATAAATATAAATTAGAGAGTCAGCTAGCATGATACTGCAGATACAATGCAAGCTTTATATCTACAACTACAGATTTGTCCTCTACTGCTAGATTTGTCCTTACGCAAAGACTGCTCCTAATCTTATTACTAATAGTTTGTGGTGCTTTTAGTGAATGTAATTGAGTGAGACATTTGTAGTGCATTAAGCTACTGATAAGAATGGAATGCGTACCTTGAATAATTGTGACAAAACAATATTTCTCATGACACGGAGGAAGGATAATCCTGTTGACCAATGAATAATATTAAGACTGCTATGGAGGCCGTGTGGAAGCCATTCTCATCCAGTTTGCGGCGTTGAGCTCTTGTTATACCATTGACGGTGCCGATGGGCGCATCAAGGAAGTAATCCACATAGGCAGTTCTACTTGTGTTGCAAATGAGCTTCCTTGGTAACACCTTTGTATCATCCATGATGTGACCTCCTTTCAAACCCACCTTGTTTGTGGTTTCCAACTTATCCTCGTTGGATAAATGTAAGCATTCTTTATCCATCTGAAGCATGTATCGTGCTGATTCAAGATCATTTTCAAATTGAGCAGCGACTTGATTGGATTTGTCTTCATCTAGACTTGGAGTTTGTCGAATAGTAACTGCAACAATATTGACATCCTCCATGGCCATGCTGTCATTAGACTCCATCTACTGCGGGGCTACTTTCAAAGTGGTGCTGTAGCCTTCTCGAACACTTTGTAGGCTAACTTTCAGAACAAAATGAGCCAAATTCTTGGAATTCGCTCGTTGAATGCCATGATATGATGACAATGCAGATACACACAAATTGGGGTGAAGAGTTATGTTGCATAGTGAATAGATGACTTCCTTTCCATCCGTCGCCATAGGAGAAAATTGAAAGACTACGAGGAACATAATTACGCAGAAAATTGCAATCCTCATCCCATGCCTCTAAAATAGTCCCGTGAAAGTTTAACCGCTGCAAATGCTGAGCCGCTGCTAGTCCAGCTAGACCTGCACCAACAACAATTATCTTTTTCTGATCTTTTAAATCAGAATGCACATCAGCTTTGTCCTCTGATACTGAATTTAAGATGGCTTCTTGTTTATCAGTTTGTGAGTCAGTTTTGCAACTCATGCTTACGAAGATTATGCAAAACCTTTGCACTGTCAATATCACTAAACTCATCTTCAAATATTGTGGTTCAACTGTTGCTGCAAATTTTCCCTAGTTCGATGCAGCAGATCGCCTGACCATTGGCATATCATCCTGACAAATCTGACCATATATGGACCGTAATTCTGCCTTTAACAGTTCCGGTGCGCTAGTGTACGCGATATGAAAAAGCCCACATGCAGAAATGCGTGTCGTGAACCACTCACCAGCAGCAAGCCTCTTCACAGTTGGAATAAACCAATCAATTAAATCACCCTCCTTCATCTGGGAACCAATTCGGCATAGTGATTCAACAGCTTTATCTCTCACACACGTTTCCTCTACTATACAAAGATTTTCTAAAGGAGGCAGCAAAACATGAGCATAATCAACTCCACCAACATAAGGAATAAAACTCCAATTCTTCAGCCATTATAAGCAAAACCTCATCGTCATCGTCATTATTTTCACTCAAAAATGGTATTAATTCCTTCCTAGTCCTCTCTTCACCAAGAGCACGAGCAATTGTTGAAAGCCTTCGTGTGGAGTTTAGTCGTAACTGAATGTCTTCATTTTTAAGTTCATCTATAAGAATAGCAATTGGATACAGTGGCTCATCAATCGTAGCCATACTATTGCACAAGATTTAGAAACAAAATCCCTGCGCACTCTTCAGATCTGATCTTTCCTTTGAGTAAACTTTTTTAAATAATCCAAGGAAAACTAAATGCGCTGAAAACAAAGAAGAGTGATCCAAAACTGGGTTAAAATGTAAGCGTATGTCTTCCTCTGCAATCTTTTTTCTTCCTGCAAACTTCTCTGCTCCTTGCCTCTACAAACTTTTCTTTTATAACACAGTCTCTCTCATCTACCAAGGACTCGGCACGCGATCCCGTGCATCTCCCTTCTAAAAAAATATACTTTTATTTAATTTAATGATCCCAAGAGGTTACTCTTTTTTAAATATTAACACACAATTCCGACAACATTTAATTATTTTATAGCCGACCAAGCATATTTTATTTAATAAAGTTATAACATTACAACAATCTATAATTGAACAACTATATTTTAATTTATTTTATTAATTTAGTTGTAAATCAGTAATTACAACATAACTTACAACTATTTAATTTATTTAAATATTTATTGTAAATAATATTATATTAAATAATACAAAATTTCTTACAATCATTATTTAACAACTATACTTCTAATAAAATAATAATTTATTTACAACAATAATTAACAACTATCGACCTAATACTCAATATTATTTTTTTATAAATATATTTAATTATCAACATTATAATTTCCGTAATATGATTCTAATTAAAGCACAACAATACCACATTCAGACATCTTCGGGCCTAATTAGACTTCAAAGTACAACATTACCTGTCAGCAAGTCATGATCAAACGACAGACAACGACCAAGAGGATAAACTGACAACCAGACAACACTAACATGGGACCTCGCGTTAACTCCAATCAACTAATCCATTGGCGAAGGCATGCTCAGAACTGTAATCAGGTGGAGTCGATGCCTAGTACCTGCATTCCTGCAACAACTCACGGTTAAGCATAACAAAATATATATATCCACATGCAGTCCTATAGTGAATGGAAATCATAGTGGTGTAGGGTACTCGAGAGCAAGTAATACAACACTGTTCCATTCACGTTTACGAATAAACGATCAACTATGTTGAACAAAGTATCCGATATTAATCAACAACATAAAACATTCAATCCAATATCACAATTAACATCAAACATCTGTAACATCTAGTTTATTTATCAAATTCTAAAGCATAAAACCACAGAATCCAACATCAACAATTGTTACTATACTGGTTAGGTCCATAACGAAGTAACAAAATAACAAGAGATCCATCATCTATGATCTAAGACACTATCATAAAGTCTAAGCAAACACCAATCTGATGGACGACGAGATGAGGGGCATTACAATATTCATCATTATATTTGTTTTCACTGAAATAAATGGTCTTTCACAGGCGAGGAAATATCTAGCAATGTGGGCATATGGTCGATATTATCGTGTAGAAAGTGTAGATGTAAAGAGATGATCCTTTGATTGTGGCATCATGGTTGACTTCAAGCAATCCAGTCGATCAAGCTCAAAAGATAAGAATATAATTGAAGGGAATCTACAATATGTTGGGAAAATACAAGAAATTATTGAGTTGGATTACCGCTCTTTTAAATATTGTATTTTTAAGTGTAGATGGTATGAAGCATTTGAGAGGACACGAAGACATGATACCCATAGTGGATTGTTTTCTATAGATTCCTCATGTTTCCTACCGGAGGATAAGGAACCTTATGTTCTACCAATTCATTGTGAGCAGGTATTTCTTTAACTCAAACAAAAAGTGGTAGTGATCATTAATCTATTAATTCATAGTTTATTGCGAATATATACATGTGTTTATTAATTAATAAAATTGTTATACCATACGTCTAATATATGTATGTCATTCATGTGTAGGTATTTTTCTATGAAGATATTTTGGACCCGAAATAGATATTTGTCATACATTATGATCCAAGATTAAGGCATGTATTTGATGATGCTTTAGTGGATACTGATCAAAACAATGATGGCCAACAAAATGAGAGAGAGGGATTAGAGAACATCAAAGAAATTGAAATCCATGATGATGTTGAAGATGGTTATGTTCAGGCACAAGAAGACAACAATCCAGAGTTAGATGATGTTATGGAAGACAACAATATGAATGGTATACAAAATGATGATCCAAATACATCTAGTAACAATATAGATGGTCTACAGTCAAATTTCAATAATGATGAAGATGATGCAGGTCAAGATGAGGATGATGATAACATTAAATACTTGAAAGAACATATGAACATTGACAATGATACACTGGATGACATTGTAGCAGACAATAATGTTAATGACCAAGACTTCTAAATTTTTAGAATTATTTTCAATCCATGTTTAAAAAAGGATGATTCTTATGGACTAAACTTTGAAATGCTTCAGTAATATTATTTGTGTCGATACAAATTACCTATTACAGTATCCTTAAATTGTTCAATCTTTGGTATGAATTGTTAGCAGAAAAATTAGGATTACTTGGAATCAATTTCCTTTTCATTTCTTTATATTTTTTTTTAATGTCAAGGTCTCAACCTAATCCTCATTTTGTACTAAGAAGAAACCTTAGGCTTAACTCTACAATGGCCTCGATTCATTACGAGGAAGTTATGATTGAGGATTTGATGACTACTACATATTTTAATGGGGAAGATGTTTTTCATCATGATGCACATGTTGCACATATGGATAGGCAAGACATGAATCTTACTACACAAATAGTCATATCAGACCTTTAGGAATTTGAGTAATAATGTTAATTATAAAAATTTGATTGATGTTCTTCATAAATTGTTAATGGATAATCCTTATGTAATGG